>JARQOC010000007.1:155551464-156151464 GCA_033576535.1 Allobates femoralis
GATGAGACAAAAGTAGAGCTTTTTGGGCAAAGGCATAGAGTTTTACAGGAGAAAAAAAGAGGCATTCAAAGAAAAGAACACGGTCCCTACAGTCAAACATGGCGGAGGTTCCCTGATGTTTTGGGGTTGCTTTGCTGCCTCTGGCACTGGACTGCTTGACCGTGTGCATGACATTATGAAGTCTGAAGACTACCAACAAATTTTGCAGCATAATGTAGGGCCCAGTGTGAGAAAGCTGGGTCTCCCTCAGAGGTCATGGGTCTTCCAGCAGGACAATGACCCAAAACACACTTCAAAAAGCACTAGAAAATGGTTTGAGAGAAAGCACTAGAGACTTCTAAGGTGGCCAGCAATGAGTCCAGACCTGAATCCCATAGAACACCTGTGGAGAGATCTAAAAATGGCAGTTTGGAGAAGGCACCTTCAAATATCAGGGACCTGGAGCAGTTTGCCAAAGAAGAATGGTCCAAAATTCCAGCAGAGCATTGTAAGAAACTCATTGATGGTTACCGGAAGCGGTTGATCGCAGTTATTTTGGCTAAAGGTTGTGCAACCAAGTATTAGGCTGAGGGTGCCAATACTTTTGTCTGTGGAACAACTAGCACAATCTCCTGCTGGACGCTCAGAACAGGGCAAGGATTCCTGATCAGGTGAAAAGTCCTTTATTAAGAATAACCTCCGTCACCACGACATGTTTCGACGGTGTAGTGCCGTCTTTCTCAAGTAGAAATACTTTTGTCCGACCCATTTTTGGAGTTTTGTGTGAAATGATCAATGTTTTGCTTTTTGCTTCATTCTCTTTTGTGTTTTTTCATTGAAGACAAATTAAATGAAGATAATAATACCAAAGAATTTGTGATTGCAATCATTTTCAGGAAGAAACTGAGTATTATCTGACAGAATTGCAGGGGTGTCAATACTTTTGGCCACAACTGTACATGTGATAATATAACCACCTGCACTGGTGATGATTCCAACCCTTGTACAATGCTAAGGAAATCCTGAAAACATGACCTGTTGGTGGCCCCTGCTGCCTGGAGTTCTACACCCATGGTCTATGGTCTTCAGCTGTCTCCTGGCTGTCATATTAACCCATCGATCCCCCGCAATAGTGTCATGGGCGCTCACTGGAATTAGTACAGGTGGGCACTGGTGCACGTCCATTTAAATGCTGCTGCCAGAGACTGATGCCGCTGTATCTGCCGTGTGTGGAGAGGGGAGCTCATTCCTTCCCAGGATGTTAATTCACATCTTTTTCTACATCAGGCTAAAACGTTTGTACATCACTGTATGTAGTAAGTGACACGGTGGTCCTAGACCATCTACTATATAGGGGGCTCAGGAGCTTCAACTTACACCTCCATATGTTATTAGGAACATGTCAGTAGTATGACTCAATCTCACAGCAGTGACGTTCCCGTGTCTCCAGCGCTCGTTTGTCCTCATTACACTGTTTACATGCCACATATGTAACTACTTAACCTGCAAGTGGCAAACACACTTCCCGACACTGGAGTGACATGTGACCTCATTATACAATCACGAGATCCACAACGTCATCTCCCCGATAAGGGAAAAATAAATACATGGGATGATTTTACTCCATTTACTTGTTACATTGATTTACTGCATGTGTAATAGAAGCTGTGTGACAACCAATATTTGCTGCACTGCAGAGTCCAGAAAAATTGTCACCCACTGCCCACCATTTATAAAGCTATATTGTTAAAAGTTATAGCCGCCTCCCCTCTCCAGTGTGAGACTATGTATACTATACCCCGGAGCTGTATGTATGTATTATATACCCGATGCTGTATATAAACCTGATGCTGTACATACAGTTGAAACCAGAAGTTTACATACACTATATAAAAGTCACATATTCATGTTTATATCACTATCTGACAAGAAATTAGAATAAACCTTTCCCATTTTAGGTCAATTAGGATTACCATAATTATTAATATTTGCCAAATGCCAGAATAATGAGAAACAGAGAATGTTGTATTACTTTCTAAAAAGTCACAGGTTTACATACACTAAGATTACAATGCCCTTAAACAATTTGGGACAGCCCATATCATAATGTCATGTATTTGGAAGCTTCTGATAGGTTTATTGACAACATCTGAGTTAGAGACACACATGTGGATGTATTTTAATGCACACCTGAAACACACTGCTTTTTTGTGTAACATAGTAACATAGTTTTTAAGGTTGAAGGAAGACTTTAAGTCCATCTAGTTCAACCCATAGCCTAACATGTTGATCCAGATGAAGGCAAAAAAAAAACCCATGTGGCAACATTAAGCTCCACATTGGGGGAAAAAAATTCCTTCCTGAATCCAGATATGGCAATCAGACTAGTTCCCATGGGAAAGTCTTAACACATCAGCCAAGATATCAAGAGGAGAATTGTGGACGATGCACAAGTCTGGTTAATCCTTGGGTGTAATTTCCAGATAACTGAAGGTGCCTCGTTCATCTGTACAAACAATTATACTCAAGTACAAACAAGATGGGACTGTCCAACCATCATACCACTCAGGAAGGAGACAGGTTCTATGTCCCAGTGATGAACATGCTTTGGTCCGACGTGTGCATATCAACCCAAGAACAAAAGCAAAAGACCTTGTGAAGATTATGGTGGAAACTGATAAGATTGTGTCATTATCCACAGTGAAACGAGTGCTGTCAACATTGGCTTAAAGGCCACTCTACCAGGAAGAAACCATCACTCCAAAAGAAACAAAGAAAAGCCAGACACATTTTTGCAAAAGCACTGTAAGGACTTTGGATCTTTATTGATATTCTGTGCATTTTGCCCCTTTTCAAACTGGAATCTTTTGCTTCATTCCTGATCATCTGATCCTCCCTCCTGCCTTTATAATCCTCAGCCTACCATCGACCTATGTTCGAGTATTCAGTTTGAATCCCAGGCTTCCAGTGTTGTACCAGTCTGTTCCACCTCCTGCTGCTCCGCTTCAGCTTCTCCAGCAATTATCTCTGGACTCCAGCAAATATCACCTTTCTCCTGCTACTGTCCTGCTTCCTGCTGCCTGTGCTTTGAACCCCAGACTCTGCTGCTGTCTTAAACTGGTCCTGTGTCACATAAGCCTCGTGTGCCTTGCTAGCACTTACTGAACAGTTGTTTGTGTACAGCTCTCTGAACACTGGGACTCTTTAAAAGCTGCACTAAATAGTGTTTGGACTTGTTTTTCACCATTTACTGAACTGATGTTTTGTGTGGAGCTCTCTGAACATTGGGACTCTTTATAAAGCTGCACTAAATAGTGCTTAGACTTGTGTTTCTGTGGATTCCCATTCCCAGGCCACTGGGAGCTTATTATTTGTGTGAGAACTAATTCTTGATTCTTTCAGTAGCTGCCTGCTTAATTAATTTACTTTTACTGCACTTAACTGTCTTTTACATGTGTGATAATTATAGACTTGTACACCTTAAAACTTTGGTTTCAGTGTATAGTCCGTGCTCCCATTTGCTAATAGCTCTTTGAGTAATTCTACAGCATATTACAGGCACACAGGAACAAAGACCTACATTTTTGGAGACATGTCCTGTGGTCTGACGAAACAAAATTGAATTGTTTGGCTATAATGACCATCATTACATTTGGAGGAAAAAGGAAGAAGTTTGGAAGCCTAAGAACACCATCCCAACTTTGAAACATGGGGGTGGCAACATCATGCTGTGAGGTTGTTTTGCTGCAGAGAGACTGGTGCACTTCACAAAATAGATGGCATCATGAGGAAAGAAGATTATGTGGCAATACTGAAGCAACATCTCAAGACATCAGCCAGAAAGTTAAAGCTTGGGCAGAAATGGGTTTTCCAAATGGAGAAGGATGAATGGAAGACAGGACGGGCACTACGAGAACCATGTAATGGCATTTGGGATCAGCAATGTCCCAGTGGCCTTCCACAAACTCGTAAATGACATCTACCAAGACCTCAGTGGTGTAACGATTGCAGTCGCAGGGGTTGCAGCTGCGACAGGGCCCGGACCTGCCGCCCCCTGCACCCGCCATCGCAGCTCCTGCTTCACATGGATGTGTGTACCTGAAGACACACATCCATGTGACAGCGCAGCAGTACAGGCCTCTATAGGGCCCATGTGTCAGGGAGAGGAGGGGAGGGAAGGCTCCTACTTCCCTCTGCTGCTCCCACCCCTCGCTTCCTCTCCTCTGACTTGCTAGCTTCCTGGCCTGCGTCCCACTGTACCGCCTTCTCCCACTTCCTGCTTTATGCGTTCCACAGTAGGAACACAGGCTGGCACCTTCTCCTCCTCCTGAGTCTTGAATCATCAGTGGAGACCGCCGAAGCAGCAAGGGAACCAGGCGAGGTAAGTACAGATTTTTTTTTTATTTTAAATAAGTGAGTGCACTATGGCCAGAGGATTATAGAGGGGGAGGGGGGTTCATATATATGGCTGTATATATAATACTGCACTATATGGAGAGATTCGAGGCTGCATATATAATACTGCACTATTGGAGAGATATGAGGCTGCATATACAGTATAATACTGCACTATATGGAGAGATATAAGGCTGCATATATAATACTGCATTATATGGAGAGACAGGGGTGGACCTACCACTCGTGGCAGCCGGTTCAATGAACTGGGGCCCCGAGCTGGTAGAGGCCCCCAAGGCTCCAGCACCTCTGGCTCTGTCCACATGGCTAAATTGTAAACTATACAAATTAGCCATGTGTGGAGCGGAGGCACAAGCAGAGCAGCTACTGGAGCTGCACTGCTGCAGGACCTGCCATGACGTCACATACATGTAACTCGGGTGTGTGGAGCCATGGAGTTTTGCCCAGCGGGAAAGAAGCTGGAGAAGATGGACAAGAGGAGTTCAGGGTATGTGAGAGAGGGGTGCAGAGGGCGGCAGGCTGTGCAGGGGGATGAAGGATGCAGGGGGGATGAAGAGATCAGGGGTATGCAGAATGGAGAGACCAGATAGAAGGAGGATGGAGAGACCAGGATGAAGAGACCAGGAGGATGGAGAGACCAGGGGGATGGAGGGAGCAGGTGGATGGAGGATGGAAGGAGCAGGGGATGAAGGATGGAGAGATCAGGCGGATAGAGGATGGAGAGACCAGGAGGATGGAGGGAGCAGGGGGATGGAGGATGGATGGAGCAGAGGGATGGAGGATGGAAGGAGCAGGGGGATGGAGGGAGCAGGGGGATGGAGAGATCAGGGGGATGGAGGGAGTAGGGAGATGGAGGATGGAAGGAGCAGGGGGATGAAGGATGGAGAAATCAAGGGATGGAGGATGAAGAGACCAGGAGGATGGAAGGAGCAGGGGGATGGAGGATGGAGGGAGCAGGGGGATGGAGGATGGAAGGAACAGGGGAATGGAGAGATCAGGGGGATGGAGGATGGAGAGACCAGGAGGATGGAGGGAGCAGGGGGATGGAGGATGGAGGGAGCAGGGGATGGAGGATGGAAAGAGCAGGGAATGGAGGGAGCAGGGGGATCGAGGATGGAAAGAGCAGGGGAATGGAGAAATCAGGGGGATGAAAGATGGAGAGATCAGGGGGTGAAGGATGGAGAGATCAGGGGGATGGAGGATGGATGGAGCAAGGGGATGGAGGATGGATGGAGCAGGGGGATGGAGGATGGAGGGAGCAGGGGGATGAAGGATGGAAGGAGCAGGGGGATGGAGGATGGAGATACCAGGGGATGGAGGGAGCAGGGGAATGGAGGATGGAGAGATCAGGGGATGGAGGGAGCAGGGGAATAGAGGATGGAGAGATCAGGGGGATGGATGATGGAGAGATCAGGGGGATGGAGGGAGCAGGGGGATGAAGGATGGAGAGATCAGGGGGATGGAGGATGGAGAGACCAGGAGGATGGGAGGAGCAGGGGGATGGAGAGATCAGGGGATGGAGGGAGCAGGGGGATGGAGGATGGAAGGAACAGGGGAATGGAGAGATCAGGGGATGGAGGATGGAGAGACCAGGAGGATGGAGGGAGCAGGGGGATGGAGGATGGAAAGAGCAGGGGAATGGAGGGAGCAGGGGGATGGAGGATGGAAAGAGCAGTGGAATGGAGAAATCAGGGGGATGAAGGATGGAGAGATCAGGGGGATGAAGGATGAATAGATCAGGGGGATGGAGGATGGATGGAGCAAGGGGATGGAGGATGGAGGGAGCAGGGGGATGGGGGATGGAAAGAGCAGGGGAATGGAGGGAGCAGGGGGATGGAGGATGGAAAGAGCAGCGGAATGGAGAGATCAGGGGGTGGAGGATGGAGAGACCAGGAGGATGGAGGGAGCAGGGGATGGAGGATTGAGGGAGCAGGGGATGGAGGATGGAAAGAGCAGGGGAATGGAGGGAGCAGGGGATGGAGGATGGAAAGAGCAGCGGAATGGAGAGATCAGGGGATGGAGGATGGAGAGAGACCAGGAGGATGCAGGGAGCAGGGGGATGGGGGATGGAAAGATCAGAGGGATGGAGGATAGAGAGACCAGGGGGATGGAGAATGGAGAGCACAGGGGGATGGAGGATGAATGGTGCATGGGAATGGAGGGAACAGGAGGATGGAGGGAGCAAGGGGATGGAGGATGGAGGGTGGAGTGCCGAGTCCAATGGTGGTGGAGCGCTGGGTCCATGTTGGTATCCCCATGATTTATGTATATACTCGGTGCTGTACATATATGTGGTGCTGTATATATATACTATCCCCATGATTTATGTATATACTCGGTGCTGTACATATATGTGGTGCTGTATATATATACTATCCCCATGATTTATGTATATACTCGGTGCTGTACATATATGTGGTGCTGTATATGTATACTATCCCCATGATTTATGTATATACTCGGTGCTGTACATATATGTGGTGCTGTATATATGTATATACTATCTCCATGATTTATGTATATACTCGGTGCTGTACATATATGTGGTGCTGTATATATGTATACTGTCCCCATGGTCTATGTATATACTCGGTGCTGTACATATATTGGTGCTGTATATATGTATACTGTCCCCATGATTTATGTATATACTCGGTGCTGTACATATATGTGGTGCTGTATATATGATACTGTCCCCATGATTTATGTATATACTCGGTGCTGTACATATATGTGGTGCTGTATATATGTATACTTCCCCATGTTTATGTATATACTCGGTGCTGTACATATATGTGGTGCTGTTATATTGTATACTATCCCCATGATTTATGTATATACTCGGTGCTGTACATATATGTGGTGCTGTATATATGTATACTATCCCCATGTTATGTATATACTCGGTGCTGTACATATATGTGGTGCTGTATATATGTATACTGTCCCCATGATTTATGTATATACTCGGTGCTGTACATATATGTGGTGCTGTATATATGTATACTGTCCCCATGATTATGTATATACTCGGTGCTGTACATATATGTGGTGCTGTATATATGTATACCGTCCCCATGGTTTATGTATATACTCGGTGCTGTACATATATCTGGTGCTGTATATATGTATACTGTCCCCATGGTCTATGTATATACTCGGTGCTGTACATATATGTGGTGCTGTATATATGTATACTTCCCCATGGTTTATGTATATACTCGGTGCTGTACATATTGTGGTGCTGTATATATGTATACTGTCCCCATGGTTTATGTATATACTCGGTGCTGTACATATGTGTGGTGCTGTATATATGTATACTGTCCCCATGATGTATGTATATACTCGGTGCTGTACATATATGTGGTGCTGTATATATGTATACTGTCCCCATGATTTATGTATATACTCGGTGCTGTACATATATGTGGTGCTTTATATATGTATACTATCCCCATGATTTATGTATATACTCGGTGCTGTACATATATGTGGTGCTGTATATGTATACTGTCCCCATGATTTATGTATATACCCGTTCCTGTACATCTGTGTACATTGAGCTCTGGGCTTTGACAGCTGCTGAGTGTCACATTCCTCCCCGGCTTCCTGGCCTTTCTTGTTACTAACCAATCAGCAGCCACCTTCCCTGCGCGTCCCCGAATATTGACCAATGAGATCGCAGTTTGCATGCGCGGTCTGGAGAGGCAGCCAATCAGCGGACACATTTGCAGTGCTCGTGGACGCGCTGCGCGGGCGCGGCGCTCAGTCAGTCAGAGAGCTCCGAGCGGACATGGCGGAGGGTGAGAGAGCTCCGCCGCCGCCGCTCCAGCTCCCCCCGGCCAAGCGGCTGTGCTCCCGGACCTGCCAGCCCTCCCAGCAGTGTCCGCAGCAGCGAGGAGCCGCCGCCCGGCCGCTCTACCAGCCCGAGTCCCTGCTGGACTGCGCCGCCAAGGCGGTGGCGGAGAAATGGGCCTTCGAACGGGTGGAGGAGCGGTTCGAGCGGATACCGGAGCCGGTTCAGCGCCGCATCGTCTACTGGTCCTTCCCCCGCAACGAGCGAGAGATCTGCATGTACTCCTCCTTCCAGTACCGGGGCGAGGAGCCCGGGGCCCCTGCCGGGGGGCCTATAGGAGGGGCCCTGGGGCCGGGCCAGAGCTCTACCCTGCCAGGCATCGGGGGTCCTGGGGCCCCGGGGACAGGAGGAGGAGAGGGGCTGCCGTTCCGTCGGGGGATCCGGCTCCTGGAGAGCGGCTGCGTGGAGAACGTCCTGCAAGTCGGTGAGTGGCCCTAAGACTGTGCTGGGAGGGGGCCCCGGGAATGAAGGAGGGGTGTACACAATGGTGAGGGGCCTGGACCAGGAACCAGGGAGTGTTGGGCAGGTCCAGGACGTCCGGTTCTGTGTGGATCAGGTCAGGACGTCCGGTTCTTGTGTAGGTCAGGACCATTGTTGTTTCTAGGTGCTGAGGTCGGGTCAGGACCCCGGGGAGGTGCTGGGGCCTCAGGTCAGTGTTTGGGCTGCTCCAGGGCTATGATGTACACTTAACATTACTTTATCATGTTGTATCTGGTGTACATGTACTGTATAGATTGTTAGAAGACCCTGGTTGGTTGTCTGGACCCTTTAATACTCTGGTTGTCAAGGCCCATTTAAACCCCAGATGGTTGTTGGGACTTTTGTAAGACCTTGGCTGGTTGTCGGGACCCTTTTAAGGTGTTGGTTGTCGGGACCCTTTTAAGGTGTTGGTTGTCGGGACCCTTTTAAGGCGTTGGTTGTCGGTTGGTTGTTGTTTGGACCCTTTTTAAGACACTGGTTGGGTGCTAGGACCTGTATAAGATCCTAGTTGATCACCGGTACCCATTTAAGATTTTGTCTGAGGGCTGGAAACAGTTCAGGACCACACATGGGTTCTGCTCCAGTTGAAGGTCTTGAATGGACACTTTTGCTGGTCATGTTCGTCCCATTCAGGACTTTTGACAGAAGACGGTTCAGGCATTGAGTGATGTGACAGGGAATGAAGGGCATGGGCCGAGTTCAGGGGCATTCTGTAGGGCTTGGTTAGAACAGGTCAGTGGCGCTGAACAAGGACAGGGGAATCTGATTGATTTTGCTCATGAACATTCAGACCATGGATGAGTAATGAGATATTCAGTTCTGTAAATGAGGTGTGGGACTGAGCCTGGGGACTGCTGAACTAATCACCGCTCAGGCTTCCTATAATCTCCCTGACAGGTTTCCCTTCAGAGCTTCCTGTCATGTGAACCTTTTGATGCTGAATTTGGTAGATGTTGTCGTCTTGTGTCTGGATCAGTCTTGGATCTTCTGACCTTCTTAGACATGGTGTCCTCTTCTTTAAAATCTGTGACATGTAACTTTAGTTTCAAGAACACTGTAATGTGGATTATTTCTGCACTTGATGGTCTGTGTTATTTCACCCCTTTGTTATAGGAGGGTGATAGGATTAATAATGGGATGTAAATTTTGAAAGTTGAGACTTCATCAGTCCTGGCACAGAAGATACATTCATGTATGAATATTCATTGTATGTCTCCTTCCTATTTGATGATTTTGCCCTTGATATTTCACTATAATCCTGTAACGGGCAGATCTGCATGATGCTGACTCCAGTCTATGTATTTTATTTATAAATATTTATATTTACATTGTATATATTTGTTGTTTTGCTTTCTATCTTTGTTACAATCGATTAGAATGTTCCTCAGAACCAATCATCCTCATCGTCCTCATCATCATTCTAATCATCATCGTCTACTCCTTCTAAGCATTTTTGTAATTATGTTTGTTTCCAAGGAAGCTTTGCTAATAAGTGACATTCTCCAGACAAGTGGAGAGATTATCCCCCCTCCCCTCCACCTTATCAGCAATGGATTGACTCTAACAGGCTTTGTAGGGTAAAATCCCCAGGCCAGACAATCACAAGGCTGTCAGCCTGACAAAGCAATGACTGCTCTTGCCTGCAGTGTCAGAGGTCTATCTGGCCCTTTTCCTGGGGGTGGGGGGTGCAGAAATCTAATTGAAGTGGTGGTATTATTTTAGTCTCTAAATGGCGACAGGCTGTTTATCTCTCCTCCGTCTTTTTTTTTTTTTTTTTTTCAAGGTTATTTTTTTAGATGTAAATCGATTCATTGGGTGATCACTGCTATCATTTAATGCCATTTATTTTTTATTTATGGATAAACAAAATAATAAAAAATGAATGTGGACGGCTGAGTGAATAGAACGTTATTAATATTGATTCATCTATTGCTCTCTGAAATGTCACTGATTTGTCAAAATCTCCGCATGTTGGCGGCCTTGTATTATCACAGATCGTTCTGACCACACTGTTGGCAACAACCCCCCTAAAGATCACACATGCAGAATAACCATGTATAATGACCGTCGGTAATAAGTCAGATCTGATCTTTAACTTGTTTAAACCTTTTTGGAGATGTTACAAAATGACTGATTACTCATGGCTTATCGATTTTGTTATGAATCAGTGATATAGTCAGCGCACGATCATTCACTTTGCATTTTCAGCTAATTTTTCTCTAGCATGGTCTGGCTGTTCAGGGGGACAATTTGTCCATTAATCCATTTATGATCTGTTTCTTTAAAGAGGACCTGTCACCCCCCCATGGATGTAAATCTTAAGTGCAGCACTGAATGCAGCATGTATGCTGCATTCAGTCAAGAGGTCCCCTATGTGTTTGTGAAGCTTGTACCCCGAGATATAAGCTTTTTAAAACTTAGTTAGAAGCCATGGAGGCTGGCCATGGTGCTTGGAGCCACCTCGTCAGGGCTGCACAGTCCATTAGACAGTGTGAGCCCTGAAGCTCAGGCGGCAAGTAAGCAGGGGGAGCTGCTGTGTAGAAGGGGGCGACACCAGCACCATACAGCGGCTTTCTGGGTGATGGGCGCTGCCAGCTGCAGTACGCAAGGTAAGACACAGCCTCCACCCCTGCTGCCGCCAGCAGCGCCGCCAGTGTTAGCGAACAACCTCACTTGCGGCGGTAGCTGTTAGCACCCCCCCCCCCCCGCTCCCTCCTCAACCAGGGCTCATTCAAGTGGCAGGGGGGCTTGATGCACCCCTGACCTCGCTCCACGGCTGTATTTGCGCCCCCTGCATCGCCTTGTTTACAGCTGTTACTGCCTCCCTCCTGCCAGTCAATTCTTCCGCCTCTGCGCCTCCTTGTGACGCAGGCGCAGAGCGAGGTATCCCTTCTTGCGGTTTCCGGGTGCCTGTCCTGCCTCTTGCTCTGACGTCAGCTCCTTTCCCCGCCCTGCTCCGTGTTATGCTATGGAGCAGGGCGGGCAAAGGAGCCGACGTCAGAGCATTAGGCGGGACAGGCGCTTTGATGTCAGCTTCCTTTCCCCACCCTGCTCCATAGCATAATATGGGGCAGGCGGGGAAAGAGAGATGTCATGCAGAGTGGACAGGGCCAGAAACCTCAGAACATACCTCGCTTGCACCTGACAAGTTCCCAGTGGGCTGCCCAGAGTGAAAATGACAGGCAAGGATGGAGGGCAACGGCTGTAAATCAAGGCAGCACGAAACGCAGGGGCGTCAAATGCAGTGTAGAGGGGTGGCTCCAAACGCAGGGCCAGGCTCCATGGTTTCTAAGAGTGCTTTACATGGGCGTTTTTTTAAAAATGCTCAGAGTTTCTGCCTGAAGGTCGCACTTGCGCACTGCTCCAGCAAGCCCATTTCATTGTCTATGGGGCTTGCGGTTGGTGCGACAAGTGCAGGTTTTGCGATTGCGGCAGATGCAGTCAGCAGCGTTTTTTTCGGCAAACGGCTTGCCAGAACCTTATGCAAGCCAACAGACAATGAATGGGGCTTGCGCAAGTGCGGCATTAGGCGGAGATGCTGCAGATGCGGTAATCTGTAGTTTTGCGCATTTTCAAAAACCAACCTATGTGAAAGAGGCCTATGCCCTTACACGCGCCACAAGGAAGGTAGAAACCGGCAGGCATCGGACACAATTGTGCCTGTTGCCTTGAAAAGACCACGATGTGGCGGCGTGTAATTTTAGGACTTTCCTTCCTCAGGGAAGACACAGGAAGGAAAGTCCTGAATTACACGCCACCACATCGTGGTCTTTTCAAGGCAACAGGCACAATTGTGTCCGATGCCTGGCAGTTTCTACCTTCCTGTGGCCGCGTGTAAAGGGACCATTAATGTAAGTTTTAAATAGCTTATATCTCGGGGTACAAGCTGCACAAACACATAGGGGACCCCTTGACTGAATGCAGCATACGTGCTGCGCACATGGGGGTAGTGACAGGTCCTCTTTAAAGGGACAAACAAGATCAGATATCGGCAAAATCTGAATCATGTGGGGGTACTTGTTAGATTGGTCGGTCTAATGGTGGGTTTACACACACCAATTTCTGTGTCCAATATCTGAACAGATCTCTGGTTGAAGTGAAATCATGGACACATAGTTCCATGTTGTACACAGCCACAAAATGGAGCAATGTGTCCATGATTTCACTTCAACCAGAGATCTGTTCAGATATTGGACACAGAAATTGGTGTGTGTAAACCCACCATCAGAATTCTGAAGAGTTTACATGTGTTGCACGACTGCTGATTGGCGACATGCAAACCACTCGGCGGACATTTAATGACCTGTTTAGACAAGCCGACCACAATTGTATGCACGCAGAGCGATCATTAAAGGGGTGTTCACATCTCCAAGATCCTATCCCAATATGTAGTAGGTGTAATAATAACAATTTTAGCAAATCCCTCCAATTAGAAATGTGGTATAGTTCTCCTGATTCTTACTTTATATGCTGGACATTGCAGCTTGGATATCCATGGTTACAACCAGGAATGTGGAGTCGGTAAACTAAACCTCAGACTCCGACTCCAACTCCTCAATTTCCCTGATTCTAACTTCGACTCCTACTCCTTCATACATGGCTCATGTTTAAGTGATAAATGTACTTTAGTGCAATGTGAACATTACATTTTAATCATTGATTATTTAATCATAATCTATTTAGCTAGAACATAATAATTCATAATAATAATATTCAGCATATATTGCATTGAACTACTGTACCCAATTTATTTATTTTAGGAGTCTGTTTATTTTTTACCGACTCCAACTCTGACTGCACCAAAGTGGGCACTGACTCCACAGCCCTGGTTACAACCATTCATATAGTGAGTTAGTTGTGCATGGTCATAACTAGGGATACCTAAGCTGCAATGCCTTTACATGAGATAAGAGACACTGCTAATCAGAAGAACTACATTTCTAATTGGAGGGATTTCTATTATTATTTATTATTATTATTTATTATTATTATTATTATACCAACTACATATTGGGATAGAATATTGGAGTATTGGAGATGGGAAGACCCCTATAATACTGATCTCAAGAATGGGGCGTTAAAATGCCTCATTGAGATAGGCTTGTTGCAATGCACTTGGTCCACTGCTTCATTTATTGTCTATCGGACTGCCAGAGGTTGTTGAGTACAGCTCTTCCCGGGAGTCCTGGGAATGGACCTGTGGCAAGCAAGCTTGGCCATTGCTACATTTCGATGGGGGATTTCAGAGCTTTGGGGTGTCAACAGTTGGACCACACCTCAGATATTGAGAGTTTGGAACAATCCTTTACTCATGGCGTGGTAAACCTCAGTGGTCTCCAGTCTGTGATTCCCCACCCTACAGCTTTCACTGGAGAGCTGCATGTTGGAGACCAAGGCTGATAGGACTTTGTACATAGTCATAGCGATTAACACAATGAGGACATTTGTATCATCATCTGATATCTCGCTCTTGTCGTAGGCAGGGCTCCCCCTCTAAAGTTTCCACTTATGTAATTCCCAACGCCCCACCGATGGGAGCCATGAAAGGGTCACTTGTTTATAAGCAGACACCCTTCCTATTTTTTTTCCAGGGTTATGGAATTTCGTTAACTTCTTCCAGAACCCAAAAGCCCCTAAAAATCTTAACATTTGGCTGCAAGTATCCAGGGGGAGGGAAGGCGAGAACTCCAAAGCCTTCTTCCTCCATCCGCTGAAAAACTTTTAAATGCAGTTTCTTTCATCCCTCAGAGAGGCTTTTTTTTAATTCCTTAGACCAGATTCAAAGGGATTTAATTAGGCATTTAGAAAAAAGAGGAACAAAGCGGCTCAGAAAGAGGCCATCAGCGTTTGTAGTGTGCGGGGCTCGCTGTGTGCAGGGGATGTGCAGTTACAGGCGTTTCCATGCTGCTTGTGCCATCATCTAGGTTTCTGTAAATGATCCCTGCATCCGACGATCACCTCCGCTGTGGATGCTGCTGACCACAGACCACACACAGGTCGCTCTACTTAGTAATTTTGGGTTTGTATTCAGCAGTTTTAGCTCCAGTCACCTGGACGTCCAAGGTCTTTCTCAGCATGACTTTTACAGGCATATACTGTATCTGGAAAAAAAAATGTTTAAAAAACCCAAATGTATATATTGGTTACATACTGTTTTTCTTTTTAATCATTTTAGCAAAACTTGCATTTTTCGATTACTTCATAAAAATCGCTTAAAAAAAAATCATGAATAAAGCTGAATAATGTTCCTCAACTGGAGGCTGCAGATATTTTGTACAGGTCATGATTCATAGCTGTGTACACATCAAATAAACTTTATGTATTTATCGTATCAGTCGGACCGGAAAGACACCGGCAGTATAAGGAAGCGCCTTATATTACTGCATTTTATAGAGCACCATAGGGCGGTACAAGAAGCTCTGTACTCCAATGCGGCTGGCGTATATCCTCCAAAGCCATGTCCAAAAAGCAGTAAATTGTAAGTTCTTGTGGCCAGGATCATTGTTACTAGTATTATTAGCAGATTTTTGTGTGCCTTTTTGGTCGTTTTGTAATTCTGGATTAAAAATCATAACATTGCAAAACTGATGTTTTCTTTTTTTTATTTCCTGCATATTGCTTTGGAAATGTTTTATTTAAAAAAAAGAACAAAGTGCATGGCCAAAAACCGCACTGCTCAAAACTGCTAAAATTAAAAAAAAGTAGGCAAACTATTAGGGTACCTTTACACGTCGCAACATTGCATGCAATTTCATTTGCAACTTACTGTTTGCAGTGAAATCATGGACACATTGTTCCATTTGTACACAGCCACAAAATAGAACAATGTGTCCATGATTTCACTGCAACCAGTAAGTTGCAAGTGAAATTGCATGCAATGTTGCGACGTATAAAGGTACCTTTAGTATGTTGACCCAGCCTGAGGCTAAGTTCCCACATGGGTATAAAAAGATCATCCAATAAACCCGATGATTTTTTCTCATTTGTTATTAGTGTGTGCGTGCAATCAGTTTGTATACAGGCGCCGTTGATCAAAAATTGACAAGGCTAAATACAGTTTTTAGTGTAAAGGTACCATCACACAGGGAAACATCTCCGGCCGCTTGCCAAGATCGCTGTGGAGCTGTTACATGAGGAGACATCGCCGGCAACGCAGCAACGATGTTGAAAGCAACTATCGCTGTCAGGGTTAAATTCCAACCAGGCAGCGATCGTTATCATTGAACTGAATGGGGAAAGTTACTTTCAACATCGCTGTTGTGGTGTCACACTGGGCGATTTCGGCAGATCACCTGAGCAAGATCGCCTGGTTTTAGGACATTGTCCTGAAACCAGGTGATGTTGCTCAAGCAACTATCGGCGTTAATATCACCCTGTTACACGGGGCAACGCACTGGCAATGTTGCGGCAACTTCACCACGCCCCTGAGTTGCCGGCGATGTTTCCCCGTGTAACGGGGCCTTTAAAGCAATGTATCCATATAAATCAGATGGTACATGGTGGCACCTTATGGAATCCAATGTTTTTGCTTGTTGACAAGCGGAAGAAACTAGTGCACGCTGTGACTGTTTTCATGGACAGATTTGGTCTGTAATAGCACTTGGGCTCAAAATACGGTCGTGTGAAGTTGATCTTGCCTTTGATTGTTACTACTGTTAATTAGGATGAGAGCACATGCATGTCTGAAACTCCCCACAACCGAGATGGTCAATGTGCACACAATTTAAAGGGAACCTGTCACCTGATTTTAAGCCCGTACACTATCTCTAGCTGTCCATACACCTTCCTAGCAGCTCCCTATCTATCCCTTTCTTATCTAAAGTGTCACTAGTAAACATGTGTAAAATAAGTATAAACTTACTGCAGTCCCCGTGGTTGGAGGACTGGGTAGGCGTGCCCACGTTCCATCAGCACACCTTTGTGGTGTAATGCACGCCCCGCTGGGCGGCATTATTCTGTGTCCTCTCTTCCCTCTTATTTGGAATCTCCCGCCCTCTTTGTAGTTCTATGCACCGTCCGGACGTCACATCCGGCGCGGTGCATTATGGGGCCGATCACGTGATCGCCCCGGCTCCGCACATGCGCAATGCATTTATTGAAGCCGGGCCGATCACGTGATCAAGCCCATAATGCACTAGGGCCGATCACATGATCAAGCCCATAATGCACTAGGGCCGATCACGTGACGGCCCCATAATGCATCGCGTCGGATGTGACGCCCGGCCGGTGCTTAGAACTAAAGAGGGCGGGAGATTCCAAATAAGAGGGCAGAGAGGACACAGAATAATGCGCCCACGGGGCGTGCATTCACCACAAAGTTGTGCTGATGGAAGCGGGGCACTCCTACCCAGTCCCCAACCACGGGGACTGCAGTAAGTTTATACTTATTTTACACATGTTTACTAGTGACACTTTAGATAAGAAAGGTTATAGATAGGGAGCTGCTAGGAAGGTGTAGGGACAGCTAAAGATAGTGTAGGAGCTTAAAATCAGGTGAACAGGTTCCCTTTAAAGACAACCTGTAAGCCGTATTTAGTGCTATAAAGTGAAGCTAGGGCCATAATGTCTCTGTGATTCTGATTACACTGATACCTGCAGTGAAGGAGCCCATATGTGGTTGTAGAATAATCTTCCTTTTTAAAGTTTTTTATTTAATGACGTCTTCTGTGCATCGTTGCAGGACTGGGGGGGTTGGGTCGTCTTCCCCTCTGCCCCTCCACTATTTCTTCTACAAGTCACTGTCCTGCCTCCTTTTTGAAATTCTGCACTGCCATCATCATTGCAATGCGTGGCCCATGCGCAGTGTGACTGCAGGCAGCTTTCTAGTCTTTAATAAAATGGCACTGGAGGCGACGCATGCGCAGATTGATTTTCAGCTCGATGACATCTTCATTAAGTCACATTCTCGATCTGCGGATGAGCTGCCTCCAGTGCCATTTTATTGAAGACCTGCAGACCGGCTGCAAAATCACACTGTGCATGGGCCACCCATTGCAATGATGGTGGGGCGGCGCAGAATTTCAAAAGGCAGGTAAAGAGAGGAGGCAGGCGGAGGGGCAAAAAAGCAGAATCCCCTACTGCCAGTCCCACCCTGATGCACAGGAGACATCATCAGATGAATAATTTAGAGGAAGATTATCTCCAATCACAGATCGGCTCCTTTACTGCAGGTGTCGTGTAATCACCATCACAGCGACATTCTGGCCCTGACTTCACTTTATAGTGTAAATCCTGCTGACAGGTTCTCTTTAAAAGTAAAATATTGTGTCCATTGCCGTTGGTGGAGCTGATAGGTTTCCTTCTTATAGTCTCAGATCCTTATGGTTACGGAATCGGGAATCTGTGAATGTCGTGAGACAATTTGTTCACCTTGCAGGGTAGTGAATGCATACTGTGAATAATTCATTTTCCCTCTTTTCTGTCCTTAGTTATCTCAGACATCCATGTTTTCTAAAGGGGGAAAAAAATACTATTTTACTCTAGATTTCTCTGTTTTGGATCATATGGGATCCAACAAAAAAGTAAAACGGGTTAAGCCGTAACATTCATGGACCAGCCTACTGTGTAAAGATGCTGACAGCTTCATGATGGGTCCAAATAATCTCCTGACAGCAGATCATACACTGAGCACTGGATATTGTGCGGAGACAATGCTGAACGTCAAAACCCCCCGGTGGTCACATGTTTATAGCCGCCAGGATAGCTGCCATGGGGCCTGACCACTAAGGGGACAATTTCACCTGAGATGTAAAGTGGTTAGTAGATGAAGAGGTGGTAAGTGCAGCAGGTGGTTTGCAGGGCTCCTGGATTATAGTCGTGGCTTCTGTAGAAGGGTCCGGCGAGTAATTTTGCTCAGCTTTAGTGCCTAGTGATAAGCATATACAGCAGAAGGGGTATACAAAATTGAAATATCTGCGCTGAGTGTTTGGCTGGTTTTAATGAGGAGAGAGTCGCTGCCAGATACCCAGAGATGAGCAAATCTATTTGCAGGGCCCCGGTCCAGTGGACAGGTCAGTAGTCCATGCCTTGTGAACCGCCTCCTAAAATCATTGTCGTGTGTGCCTACATCTCAATGCCAGGCAAGCTAGTAAAAAAAAGCTGAGGATGGCATCATGGAGTAGGAGGTTTGCATGACTGAATCCAGACCAGGCCGGTGAACCAGGGTCCTGTAAATAAATTGAACATTTAAATTTGATATACCCGACCTTTCCTGACGTCGGCTGGCCTTGTCAAGATCGTTGGATTTGGCTGGTTTTAATTTTGTGTGTGATTTAGGTTACTACATACTAATCCCTTTGGTGCCTCTCTTACGGTCATCATCATTCTTTCTCTGTAGAATTACTTTATGCATTATTCCTGTGCTATGACAGCACTGAATGAGGAGTCATCAAATCACCCAGTACTGAGACATAATGCCTGCATGTGTCATCTTCATATATTTTTTGCTGTGATGTAGTTGGTGGCTTTTAATGTATCTTATTCTAATGCTATAATATTTCAGTATGCATTACCTATGTGCTGGACTGTACCCCATTACTGTTAGGGCTTGTGCCCAGGCTAGGAATTTTGTATTGTTTTCGCCGTAGAGTTTACTGCAGAAAAGGTGCAGATTTGTGTATAATCCGCAAGCCAGCATAGTCTATTGGAGTTCTAAAGTGTTGCGCCCATGCTGCGTTTTTTTCCGCTGCATAATAGGTGTGGATTTTGCTACAGCATGGCAATTCTTACAGTAGATTTTTCAGTGTTTTTCCAGCCTTCTCACCTGTAGAAATCATTAAGAAATTCACAGGCACAATTCCGCCCCAAAAAGGTACCAATTCTGCAACGTGTTTTTGGTACGTTTTTCAAGGTGCAGATTTGGTGCAGAAAAATCAGCAAATACTCTGCATTGACACTTAGCCTTACTATAATTTATGTTCTGTCAGCACTGTGAGCATAATCTCTTTACTGTGACATCACTGTGTGCATTATCTGTGTATTGTGACATCACTGTGTGTACTATCTCTGTACTGAGACATGCCTGTGTGTATCATCCCTGTACTTTGACGTCACTGTGTGTATTATCTCTTTAATGTGATATCACTGTGTATTATCCTTATGCTGTAGCATCACTGTTTGCATTATCCCTGTACTGTGACATGACTGTGCACATTATCTTTGTACTGTTAGGGTATGTGCACACTGGTGGGCGGGTTTGTGTCGGCGGCGGCTGGGCGGACCCGCCAGGAAGCTCTGGAGCCGTCCACCGGCATCCTGGCGGGTATGTGCCGCGGGCTACGGGCGGGTGCACAGCGGGTTAGCGCCGGCGGTGTTGTGGCGGCTGGAAGCAGTACATGATTCTGCTTGCAGCCGCTGCATAACCGGCCGGTTTATAGAACATGCTCATTCGTTGCTAACCCGCTGGGAACCCAGCGGTTTAGCAACAGATGATCATGTGGAAACCGCCGGTGTGTGCACAGCGGCTGTCGGTTTCCATAGGTTTTAATGTTAACCCAAAAACCGCTTTTGGATTAACATAAATTTAAATAAAACTCATGGAAACCGACCGGCGGTTTCCACTGCTAAACCTACAGTAAAACTACCAGTGTGCACATACCCTAATATCACTGTGCGCATTATCTTTGTACTGTGATATCACTGTGTTCATTATCTCTGTACTGTGACATCACTGTGTGTATTATCTGTCCTGTGATATCACTGTATGTATTATCCCTATACTATGACATCATTGTGTATTACCCCTGTTCTGTGACATCACTGTGCGCATTATCTCTTTACTGTGATATCACTGTGTGTATTATCCTTATACTGTGACATCACTGTGTGCATTATCCCTGTATTGTGACATTACTGTGTGTATTATCCTATACTGTGACACACTGTGTGTATTATCCCTATACTGTGACATCACTGTGTGTATTATCCTTATACTGTGACATCACTGTGTGTATTATCCCTATACTGTGACATCACTGTGTGTATTATCCCTATACTGTGACATCACTGTGTGTATTATCCCTATACTGTGACATCACTGTGTGTATTATCCCTATACTGTGACATCACTGTGTGTATTATCCCTATACTGTGACATCACTGTGTGTATTATCCCTATACTGTGACACCACTGTGTGTATTATCCCTATACTGTGACACACTGTGTGTATTATCCCTATACTGTGACATCACTGTGTGTATTATCCCTATACTGTGACATCACTGTGTGTATTATCCCTATACTGTGACATCACTGTGTGTATTATCCCTATACTGTGACATCACTGTGTGTATTATCCCTATACTGTGACATCACTGTGTGTATTATCCCTATACTGTGACATCACTGTGTGTATTATCCCTATACTGTGACATCACTGTGTGTATTATCCCTATACTGTGACATCACTGTGTGTATTATCCCTATACTGTGACATCACTGTGTGTATTATCCCTATACTGTGACATCACTGTGTGTATTATCCCTATACTGTGACATCACTGTGTGTTTACCCGTTACTGTGACATCACTGTGTGTGTTACCCGTGTACTGTGACATCACTGTGTGTTTACCCGTTACTGTGACATCACTGTGTGTTTACCCGTGTACTGTGACATCACTGTGTGTATTATCCCGTGTACTGTGATCTTATTATCCTAACTGACATCATGTGTGTTATACCCTGTACTGTGACATCACTGTGTGTAGTTACCCTGTTCTGTGACTACTTGTGCATTACCTGACTGTGACTCACTGTGTTACCCGTGTACTGTGACATCACTGTGTGTATTACCCTTATACTGTGACATCACTGTGTGTATTACCCTGTACTGTGACATCACTGTGTGTATTATCCCTGTACTGTGACATCACTGTGTGTATTATCCCTTACTGTGACATCACTGTGTGTATTATCCCTATACTGTGACATCACTGTGTGTATTATCCCTATACTGTGACATCACTGTGTGTATTATCCCTATACTGTGACATCACTGTGTGTATTATCCCTTACTGTGACATCACTGTGTGTGTTACCCTGTACTGTGACATCACTGTGTGTGTTACCCTGTACTGTGACATCACTGTGTGTGTTACCCGTGTACTGTGACATCACTGTGTGTGTTACCCGTGTACTGTGACATCACTGTGTGTGTTACCCGTGTACTGTGACATCACTGTGTGTGTTACCCGTGTACTGTGACATCACTGTGTGTGTTACCCGTGTACTGTGACATCACTGTGTGTGTTACCCGTGTACTGTGACATCACTGTGTGTGTTACCCGTGTACTGTGACATCACTGTGTGTGTTACCCGTGTACTGTGACATCACTGTGTGTGTTACCCGTGTACTGTGACATCACTGTGTGTGTTACCCGTGTACTGTGACATCACTGTGTGTGTTACCCGTGTACTGTGACATCACTGTGTGTGTTACCCGTGTACTGTGACATCACTGTGTGTGTTACCCGTGTACTGTGACATCACTGTGTGTGTTACCCGTGTACTGTGACATCACTGTGTGTAGTTTACCCGTTGTACCGTGTGACATCACTGTGTGTGTTACCCGTTGTACTGTGACATCACTGTGTGTGTTACCCGTTGTACTGTGACATCACTGTGTGTGTTACCCGTGTACTGTGACATCACTGTGTGTGTTACCCGTGTACTGTGACATCACTGTGTGTGTTACCCGTGTACTGTGACATCACTGTGTGTGTTACCCGTGTACTGTGACATCACTGTGTGTGTTACCCGTGTACTGTGACATCACTGTGTGTGTTACCCGTGTACTGTGACATCACTGTGTGTGTTACCCGTGTACTGTGACATCACTGTGTGTGTTACCCGTGTACTGTGACATCACTGTGTGTGTTACCCGTGTACTGTGACATCACTGTGTGTGTTACCCGTTGTACTGTGACATCACTGTGTGTGTTAACTCCGGTTGTACTGTGTGACATCACTGTTGGTTACCGTGTTACTGTACTCACTGTGTGTTACCGTGTACTGTACATCACTGTGTGTATTATCCCTATACTGTGACATCAGTGTTTATGTTGCCCGTGCACTAGTGATGGGTGAACCCGCCGATGTTCAGGTTCAACAAATTCGCCAAGTTTGGGGTCCGAAACCTGAACTCTGAATGTAAAGTTATGGGATGGGGGCTAGGAGGCTGTAAAAGCAAGAAGATAGTTATTAAACAGCATTATACTTATCGGTGTTCACATTCTTGTACTTCCAGGGCCACTCATTAACTTCCTGGATATTCACTGCAGAGGGACCCAACAGTTAATTTCAGATGCTGTCACAGAGAATTGGCGCACCAACACCACAATGCATTTTTTTTGCCGATTTCATGCTCTTTTGGTGCAATTTTGGTCCAAAGCTGCATGCTCTGTGTTCAATGTGTTCATCTGCATCTCTTGGCCCAAAAAAGCACCAAAACCGCAATATAGTTGAGGCCTTTTTATAACATTATGCCTTGAAATAATAAAAAAAAAAGACATGAGGCTTTACTGTATTTTTCCATGCCAGCCAGGTACAGCAGGCAGATACAGGCAGGCCCCTACCCCCATAGGCCTATTTCTATTTGGCTGGAAAATATAGGGAAGCCCTTTTGTTTTTTTGTTTTTTTTTTAAATTATTTCATGAGTTGCAAGGGATAATTTAAAAAAAAATGACATGGGGCTTCGCTGTATTTTTGGTTTCAGGTTAGGTACAACTAGGCAGCTGGGGGCTGGAATACTTCTTGGGGCCTCCCCACGGTGAATTGCAGCCCGCAGGTACCCCAGAAAATGGTACATTCATAGAAGCGCCATTTTCTGGCACTGCACCTCGAAGTTTCCAGTGGCATTGGCAAGCTGGGTAATAAAGGGTTCATGCCTGCTTGTATTGGCTGCTGCACTATGCCTGAAATTCTTAGTGTAAGCAGTAAAAAACACAACACCGAAAAAACATTTAGAAATAAAATACAAGACAACCCTGTTTCCCATTTTTAATTAACCAAAAAACCCTACCCTCCCACATAATTCACAGGTAACATCTTCAGCTCTGCTGCATAGCTCAGTGAGCAGACGCTCATTCTCTGTGACTGCGTCTATGATTGGCTGTTGGGCCCCTCTGCAGTGAATATCTAGATAATGAGCAGCACCGGAAGTAGACGCAGTGGTGTAATGGGACGCGGTAAGTAGAATACTGATTAATAACTATTTTCTTTATTTTTACAGCTCCCCCGCCCCCGAACCTAAACCCGAATTGTAACATGGACTTCCCAGGAAAGTCTGTGTTCAAGATCTGTACCCGAGGTGTTCTGTACGGACCACGAACCTTACAGTTCGGGTTTGCCCATCATTAACTGTGACATCACAGTGTGTGTGCTGCCCATGCACTGTGACATCACGGTGTGTGTGCTGCCCATGCACTGTGACATCACGGTGTGTGTGCTGCCCATGCACTGTGACATCACGGTGTGTTCTGCCATGCACTGTGACATACGTGTGTGTGCTGCCCATGCACTGTGACATCACGGTGTGTGTGCTGCCCATGCACTGTGGTAGAGTTGAGTCCCGTTTAAGTTGTGTTCTATTGTCCATCGTTAGTTGTTATGGCCCTGATAGAGGTACGGCTGGTAATCATGGCAATCTCTCCCCCCCACCCCCCCACAACTGATTTGAAATGACTTAAATACACGTTATAAACCCTTTCCTGCACCTATGGACACAGTCTATGTGACCCTTAAAAGAAAAAAAGAAACTGACCACACTTACCATTCGGTGAATACATCAAACAAGGAATGTAGCGCACAACAAAATGTGTGAGCACAGGGCGATCCTCAGATGTGATTTTCATCACTCGCTGTCTAGGCTGGGATCTTCCATCTACACCCTGGGGGTGGTAGTGTCTCACCTTGGCTTTGTGCAGGGCATTGTAGTGTATGCTGCCAGGACTTGCTTGCAGAACATACTTTTCATAACTTAACCCCTTTCCTGCCCTAAGCGTAAAGCACAGGGAAACTGACGAGGCACTGGGTGGGCGCAGTCCCAGTAGATCACAACGTTGCACATGTGCCAATCCCAGTTTGGTGCATCGTTTTATTAATAGCTCCCTTCCCCGGCGTTATTCTGTATCCTCTGTACAGGGAATCCGTTGTTGTATATATAAGATCTGGCTTTTCTTGTTTCTGATCCCTGGAATGTATTTTATTTTTATTTTTATTTGCTCTTGATGTGCTGAGCGATTACCTGAATAAGGTGAAAATGGTCGGATTAACACCTCACTCGACTTCCCGTGCCAAGTTACATTTCATACACACACCATTCTTATTTTCTTTTACTAATGTGTGATACTCTTATCTCCTTACTCCCTTGTCTGCCTCACAAGTGAAAGGGACAAGGCGGCGGCACAGACGTCCTGCCAGATACTTTGTAGCTGAGTGGATAATGACAGAAGGTAATTTCTTAATGTATTTGGTGTCTCCAGGCTGGAGGGATAATCTTACCGCCTGGTAACAGAATAGCGCAGAGCGTTTTTCATTATTGAAGCTGAGAAATACTGGACAAAGGAAAAATTATGGACGTGGCGCATGAAGCGTAGGATATTTGGCGCAAGTTACAGCCTATGGAAGGTATTTCTCTTCCTTCCTTTCCGTCATGGCTATCAAACTTCCATAGCAAAAATGGCAGCAGATGACATTAAATTTTGAGTGAATATTTGATCTTATGCTTCACCCCTTTGTTGCATTTTCTTTTTTTCCATAAATTATAACCTGCAGGATTTTTAGAATTCACGTTTCACAGTTTCTAAACCATAGATTCAGTTGCATGTTGGGAAAGTGGTTAATTCTGCTGCAGGTGCCTTGTTTTTTTGCAAGCCTTACCCAGAGAGGTCAGTTCTCACCGGAGATCTCGTATATGGTTTTATTACCCAGTTTGCCAGAAACCAGATGTATCTAAGCAATTAAAACTTAAAAGAAGTTTGTTACAATCGTCGCTTTCCCAGATTGAGCTTTTGCGTTGTTGGTGAGACTGGTCGGCGGGGCTGAGCCGAGTATTTCTCAGTCTAAGGGCCACGTCACACTCACAGATATCTTTGCAGATATTGTTCGCAGATCTCTGGTTGCAACGAAATCATGGACACATTGTTCCATTTTGTGGCAGTATACAAATGGAGATATGTGTCCATGATTTCACTGCAACCAGAGATCTGTGAACAATATCTGCACAGATATCTGTGTGTGTGACGTGGCCCTTACGATGATCACTGATGCAAGTGGGTGATGGAAAATTGTCACTTGTACAAGCTTCCGCTGGTCAGGCCTACACATCTTCTCCGAAAAGGTTACATGCGCCCCCTGTGAGTCACCAAAGCCCTAGTTGTTCACATTGGCATGATAGAAAAAGTTAAGCATTCTGGAAATAAATATTTAATCATATTTTAAAAAGTTATTCAACTTTCTTTTTTTTTTATCCTTTTACAAGATCTCTGTTTGCTGGATTTATCTATTCTCACTCAGAAACTGAAATCCTGCTCAAATCGATACATAAGTAGCAAACAGGAGAGCGATTATGTTTATAGACAAAGAATTAATCAGACTAAACACAGTGTAACAAAGCTTTCAGCTGTGAGAGCAGTGAGGATAAGGGCCTCTGGATGTAAACTATCACTGTTACCATAACTGGCTGAAAATAGATCTACGTAAAAAAAATGAGGGAAGAGATAATGCAATGTATAATAGATACTTGTAGAACTTGTTATTCCATAATAATAATCATCATCATCAAGCGTTGCTTACTAGAGTCTGGACCGGCCTATTAAGAATACAATTAGGGTATTAAACGTTGTGCCTCCCCCCTAAAAAAAAAAAAAATGATTTTTGTTAAATTACACAAGTTCGGTAATTCCTTTTGAACTAATTGGTTTCTGAGCAGCTTTCTGTTTAAGAGATTAACCCCTTTCATACAATATCAGTTTGGCGAGAGGTCCCTTTTTTAGCTGTCCGGATGATTAGGTGTCCTGATTATAGTGCAGCAGATGTGGCCATATGAGGTTAATCCTACCCGACATAACGCAGAGAACGTCAGCCAGCGCTGTGCCAGTAACCTTCATATCCTTGTAACACTATTCACTATACCTGGAGAGAACGACAGACATATTTCTCAGATCTTTGACTTTTATGAGTAGAAAAAAGATTTTGCTACATATAGGAGCACAACTGTATTACAATATAAGCTCCTTTTTGTATGATGGGTCACCTGACTGTCTCCCGGGTGAACAGAGGAAAGAAGAATTGGACATATTATAGTTCAGCATGCCTGATCCTTGTTCCCATAAAAGATATAACCCTCACTGGGGAGCGTGGGGAGTGGGCCCACTGAGCCGCGGCATTGACCTCAACCTGGAGGGGTGTAGCTAAGTGGCCACCTAGTCTTCACTAGAGCCTCTGATGGTGAGGTTAGGCTTGTGCTGATTGGTAGCTGCCAGGTCCTACTCAAGGGGATCTTGGTACCTCAGCAGCTGACTCCAAGGAAATCGAGAATGCAGCGAAGAACTGTCTCTGGTAAGGGATGGTGCAGCCTTGTTGGATAGTAGAGTAGGTGCAGCAGGGCTGGTTTAGGCTGGTGCAGTGGATACAGCAGCATGGCTGGTGCAGTGATTATGGCAGGAGAGCTGGTTAAGGCTGGTGCCGTGGATACAGCAGCAGGGCTGGTGCAGACAGATGCTTGTGGGTTAATTGGAACTAGGATACAGATACGGCTAAAAAAGCAGAGGGAATGGGACCTACCAGCTAGCAGCATGTCTCTAATCAAAGACCACATTGCTCAGGCACCTCCCGTAGGGGGAATGTGCCTAAAATACTATTGTGCTTCCGGGGAGGGCATGCTGGCCCTTTAAGAACAGAATGTTCATTAAATCCCATGGCGCTTTACATATTGAAGGGTAGATGAGGACAGGTACAATACAAATGGACAGTCAAGTCATACAGGTACGGGAGGGGAGGTGACCTAAGTATGCTTCCAGGAGACCTGTGCGGCATGTGCAGACCCAGGAGACAAAGCCCGGGCAGACGCTTCGGGACCACCAGAGAGGTGAGTATGCCAATTATGCCTGTCTCCCTGCTGCTGAGAGGCAGGTGCATCAGCGACGACGGGTGCTACAAAAGATAAGTTGATCTGAATTGAGAGTGCATACAGTATGTATAGGAGTCAGGAGGGAGCTATCTAAGGTGTATGGGCAATTTTAGGGGTAAGCTGTGAGGTGACATATATGGCAATGAGTTGTAGCTAAGCCGTTGTTTGTATCCAAGGGCATCCAGTAGGACTTGCACTAATGACTGCCCCTTGATGCAAACATGGCGTATGGTTCCCTTGTGAATATGGAGCGCAGAAAGCACCATATTTTTAAAAAACCTAGTCTCCTCAAATGCATCGTGCTCGGATGTGCATGAATTATTTGCTGTATATAATTATGTATATTTTTTTCTTAACTTCAAAGCTGTAATAAGTAACAAGATCCATTGCCACAAAGCGGGATCGATCCGCCAGTGATTAAGATTTGTGCTTTCTCGGGTAGCCGGTAATTAACGGGTAAACCTAATCTCACAAAATTGCTGTTATCTTGAGCATTCGGAATAATTTGCGGGCCGCTCCTTATCTATGAAAGATGGATTACCAGTGTTTAGGGAATGGACTCAGGGGGGATGTGAAGAAGAAAGTGCGTGGAATTTAATTAAACGCCCAGAGATTATGAATATGGATGAACTTTGGGATTGTCGCTTCTCGAACCGTTGGAATAGAATCAAGTCACCAGGACAGATATTTAATCTGAACACATTAACAGTAGTTACTGGTGTAAGTGGCGGCGAACCCGCCGGCCTCACTATCGGTCCTCCCGACCCGGCGGGATTACATATAGTGCCACTGACTGCATAGTTCCGCTATAATTGTGATTGTATTATATCCCGGGGTATTCACAAAACTTTTGTAGGAAAGATATCACTCCCGTCATGTTCAGATGAAGCTGTGGAAAGTCTGTTCTCATCAATAGCAAATCTAAGGATGATTGTCACTTGGGAACGTTCTGCAGTTTTCTAACAAGACTGTATGCAATTATAGCAAACCTGTCTTAGATATTAAGGGGCAAAATGCACCAAAAACATTGAAACATTTACTTCCATTATTGCTCCGCCAATCCAGTGCTTGGGTACCACTGAGGCCAGTCATTGTCTGCAGTGGTCATGTTCTGGACATAACAGTTCAATGGGCAGCACTGGAACATCAGCACTGAATGGCGACAGATTTATCTGTTAGGCTGCGTTCACATGCTGCATATTTCCTGCACTTTTGTGCGTGCGCATTTGTTGCCGCGTTTTGCGCCTGCGCTATTTAGCGCAGGTAAAAAAAAAACGCAGTGCGTTCACACACCGTGTTTTTTTCTGACACATTCGTCACCCAAAAGCGCAGGAGGGATGTGATGTCACACGGGGGAGGAAAAATCCTGTGTTCCTCCCATGTGTGACAAGCCTTTTGGCTTTCACATTGTATTAATATACACTGAGAAAGCTAAACAAAAGTAAGCAAAAGGCATTAAAAATATTGTACTTACCTCTCCAGCGGCTGTTCCGGTTACCGTGACCCGAGACACCCATGTCTACTGTGATGCCAGGACCTTTCAGATCTGTGCTTGTCCGGTAGCGATCATGTGGAACGTGACTTGCATACCACATGACCTCTACTGGCCAATCACAGCTGGAAGGTCTTGCAAGCAGATCGAAAGTGGATTTCTCAGCTCCGGTAACCGGGAACATCCGCCGGAGAGGTAAGTATAATATTTTATTTTGAATGCCTTTTGCTTACAAAAGCTTTCACAGTGTATATTAATACACTGTGAAAGCCAAAAGGGCTGTCACACATGTCACGCAGGGGAGAAACACAGGATTCTTCCTCCTCCGTGTGACATCACATCCTGCAGCGCCACCATTATACGCGCTGGAATTGCGCATCATCTGAACGGCAATGTGTAATTCCAGCGGTTTATAATGGCTCCTATAGGAGAAAGTGCAAGCAAAAAAGCATCAACAATTGACATGTTGATTCTTTTTACGCGTAGCTTTCTCCCATAAAAGTGCAGCGTATATTTACGCAGGGTCTACACGGCAAAAGTGAAAGTCTATTCACTTTGCCGGCAGACACAGGTGCGCTTTTGTGAAAAAGCACAGCGTAAAAAAAAAGTGCACAGTGTGAACGTAGCCTTAAGGCTGCTTTCAGATCAGCGGTTTCTGACAATCTAGGAGCGTTTTTTTTTTTCCTTCGCCGCAAGTTCTGGATCCAGCAAAACCGCACTCGCTGCACCTGATCGCAAGTCCCATAGAGAATGAATGGGGCTTGCCGCAAGTCGGACTTTACGCAGCAAAATCTGCCGCAAATCAGCAAAACCGCTGATGTGAAAGAAGCCTAAGACCCCTTTCACATCACCATTTTTGTTGATTTGCGGCAGATCCTGCAAATTTACCACATCTGCCGTGTAATGGCTGCACTTGTGGCACACTTGCGGCAAGCCCCATTCTTTCTCTATGGGACGTGCGGCAAATGTGGCTTTTGCCGCGTTGCGGCAGGTCAAAAAAACGCAGCTAGCAGTGTTTTTTTTTTCAGCTGCTGTAACTACCGGATCACGGCAAAAACCGCATTTGCCGCACCTGCCGCAAGTCCCATAGAGAATTAATTGGGCTTGCCGCATGTGCAGCCGATATGTAGCATATGTGGAAAATCTGCCGGATCTGCTGCAAATCAGCAAAAACGCTGATGTAATGTATCTTTCATTATTTTAAGTTTCCTCCCTTTGATCAATTTCAGTACCTGTCTGATAAGGATTTGCTACATTGTATCCTGTGTATACACAGTCTCTCTCCTGTTCTGGCTGACTTGCACTAATGCTAACTAATGCAACTAACATGTTGCATTTTTCGTGCGGACGAGAGTGTGTGATTTGTGCGCAGGCATCCGCCTGCGCACAGATCACATATGGCGGTGAATGGGTACGCACAGTCATGCGCAGTCAAGCGCAGCACCGTGCACTCCCATTATAAACATAGGAGCTTGCGGTGCTGCGGTCACATTGCAGATCCCCTCCGCAAAACGCTGCGGAGGGGTCCGCAAATGTGAAGATAGCCTTACATTGTATCAGTCTGGAGGAAAGGAGGATGGTCTACACTGGATAAAACTACATACCCTCAGCTCTGAGAAGTTTCTGATCAGACTAGGCCTCTGATACAAGAAATTTCACTGACAGCAATTGGATCATTAGATTGAAACAAAAAGTGCAATATAATGAGAATGAAGGGTTCTTCTTTTGAGATCCTACTATAAATTTTTTTTTTCCTATTTTTTTTTAGATAGCACTGTTGCGTTTTTCTTTTGATTGTTTTTTGAGCATGTAGCGCTTTCTCTTAATACTCTTGTGTTTGCAAATCTGAAGCTGTTCCCGTAACGTCATTCAAGAGAACGTCGCTCCTTGTGCTCCATGACTGGAGAAGATTGCATGGCCAAATAATTGTCAATTACTTAATTTTACAAAGTTTTGTTTATTTGGTTGTTACAACATAACATTAAGTGATGTCAGTTCACCAAATTGGAAAAATGGGATCCGGGTCTGTGGGCTGCTTCGCGCTGATAAAGCTGGAGCTGCAGCAAGTTCAATGAATACCAAATGTAAAGGATCCAGCATATAAATACCATCCAACCTACCGTAAGTATCGATAAAATCTAGCTTTGATTAAAAAAACCTCAAAGCAAATGACTGGTAATATCCACAGTATGGCAAATATAAAATGGGTAGGTAGTCGGACCTATTTGTTTAATCAGCCTTACTCGTGGTCTCATGAGTTTGAGTAAGGCTTCCTAGCTGAAACACACAGGTCCAACTGCCTACGTGTTTTATAATTGCCATACTGTGGATATTACCAGTCATTTGCCCTGGAGTTTTTATCTGCATAAAGTAAAAGCTAACTTTTATCGTTGTTTACCTGGGATGGTATTTATACGTTGTGGCTTCGAACAGATCAAATTGTAGCTGCAGCCACATCAATGAAAAGGATCCAGAGTACCGTATATACTCGTGTATAAGCTGACCCCCCTACTTTTGCCCCCAAAACCTGGGAAAACCTATTGACTCGTGTATAAGCCGAGGGTGGACCCCAGCACAGGTGTACAGCCCCCAGCAGTGTGGTATACAGGCCCCCCAATGGTAGTATACAGCAGCCTCCCCAGTGGCATATACAGGCTCCAGTGGTATACAGCAGCCTCCCCAGTGGTATACAGCAGCTCCCCAGTGGTATATACAGACCCCACCAGTATATACAGCAGCCCCAGTGGTATATACAGCAGCCCCAGTGGTATATACAGCAGCCTCAGTGGTATATACAGCGGCCCCCTGGGGGTACCCAGCGGCCCCCTGGGGGTACCCAGCAGCCCCCTGGGGTACCCAGCAGCCCCAAAATGCTTGCACTCGCCCCCCTTGTAAGGCCCCCCCCGCTGCTTCTCTTACCATCCCGAGTTCTCCGGCCGTCGCGCGATGACGTCATATCGCTGCGACGGCCGGAGATCCCGGATGCAGCGAGGACGGGAGGATGAAGAAGCAGCACCGAGGAGCGGCGCCGATCAGAACACCGGGATGGTAATATATAAGCAGCGGGGGGGGAGGGGGGCCTTTTACATGGGGGGACAGTGCCAGCTTTTGGGGGGCATATATGAACTGCTTCCCCCTGCCGCTGATTGACAGGGGGAAGCAGTGCATATATAATGAGCGGCCCCACGTGACGGGGCCGCTCATACAGCAGCCTCCCCCCGCCTCCTCCAGCCTCCACAGCCCCCACCATTGCATTTACCGTATTGACCCGTGTATAAGCCGAGGAGGAGACTTTTCAGCCCAAATTTTGGGCTGAAAAACTCGGCTTATACACGAGTATATACGGTATAAATACCATTCCAGGCAAGTAGCAATAATAGATAGCTTTTATTTTATCCAGATAAAAACTCCAGAGCAAATGACTGGTAATGTCCACAGTATGGCAAGTGTGAAATAATTAGACAGTTGGACCTACATGTTTCAGCTAAGAAGCCTCAGGCTGCTTTCACATTGTGCTTTTCTGCATATTCAGTGGTCCTGTCAGTGCTTACATCCAAACCCCCACAAAATGGGCTTCATACGTGGGCCATTAACTTTAATGGTGCAGATGGAGTCTACGTGTGCTCTTTCCTGCACCATTATCGAGAGTATACGTTTCCTTCAGGCGGACACCTGAACGCAGTCTACTAAGTTCTGGTGTCCATCTGCAAATACGGATACTCCAGATCATTATTATTTATTTATAGAGCACCATTGATTCCATGGTGCTATACATGAGAAAGGGTTACAGCCAAACAAGTTCAAAATACAATGAACAAACTAACAGTGACAGACTGGTATAGAGGGAGAGAAGACCCTGCCCTTGCAGGCTTACATTCTACAGGGCAATGGGGAGGGAGACAGTAGGTTAGGTCTGCTCTGGTGGTGGTGGAGCGCCAGGTCCAGTGGTGGTTAGGTGGCACTATGGTCATTGCAGGCTGTAGGCTGGTCTGAAGAGATGGGTTTTCAGGCTCCGCTTGAAGGTTCCGAGCGTGGGGGATAGTCGGACGTTTTGGGGTGCAGAATTCCAGAGGAATGGGATGCTCGGGCAAAGTCTTGCAGGCGGTTAGATGAGGAACGTACAAGTGTGGAGGAAAGAAGGAGGTCTTGGGAGGATTGAAGATTACGAGTTGGATGATATCCAGGAGAGGGCAAGTTCAGTAATACCAATGGAAGAGAGAATCTGTAATAGGAGAGAGTGGTAAACTGTGTCGAATGCAGAGGACAATTCAAGGTAAGTAGGTCGTAATTTTGGTTAGTGATTTCGGCGGAAGCCAGATTGAAGGTTGTCAAAGAGAGTTAGATGAGAGGTGTGAGGAAAGTACAGTGTGGACATGCTTTTCAAGAAATTTGGAGGCGAATGGGAGCAGCAATATGGGGCGGTAGCTGGATGTAGAGGTCGGGTCAAGGGATGGCTTCTTTAAGATAGGTGTAATTGTTGCGTGTTTGAAAGCGGAAGGAAAGGTACTAGAGGTTAGTGATAGGTACAAGAGGTGGGTTAGGGCTGGGATAAACGTTGTGCTGAGGTTGGGGAGGAAGTGGGATGGGATGGGGTCCGGTGCACAAGTGGTGAGGTGCGATTTGGAGAGGAGGTGTGCAAGTTCTCCCTTCAGTGATGGAGGGGAGGGGAATGGTCTGGTATATATTGGGGTTGTGGTGGTTGGGCAGCAAAGACTAGTCTGATCTCTTCAATCTTGCTGAGAAGTAGGAGGGTCAGTGGTGGGCAGAGGAGGGAGTTAAATGTGTTGACTAGCTGCCTGGGGTTGTGGGACAAAGAGGATATGAGGGTAATGAAGTAATTCTGTTTAGTGGTGGTAAGTGCTGACTTGTATTTGAGAAGTGCTTGTTTGAATACTGTGTAGTCTTCTTGTGAGTGTGTTTTCTGCCAGCGCCGCTCAGCAACCCTAGACTTTCGCCGCAGCTTTTTAGTGGTGTCTGTACGCCAGGGTTGTCTGTTGATTCGTCGTGTTCCGCTGAACGAGAGGGGCAACTGCATCAATCAATGCTGTGTGTGTAGAATTGTAGAGAGTGGTGGCGTTATCTGTTTTGTGGTGTGAGGACATGGAGTATAGTGGTAGAATAGACTCAGAGAGTGAGTGTCAATGTGTTTGAGGTTTCTGCGAGGGTGTGCGAGTTGGTGGACATGTGTCGCAGGTGAGGAGGACAAGGAAAAGAAGTTTAATAGATGGTGGTCAGATAGGGGGAGAAGGGTGGTTTTGTGGTTAGTTAGGGAGTAGAGGCAGGTGAAGATGAGGTCTAATGTATGTCCGTCTGTGGGTGGCTGTGGAGGACCATTGAAAGGGGCCAAAGGATGAAGCAAGTGACAGGAGTTTCGAGGCTATTGACTGGTATCAATGGGGATATTGAAGTCACCCATGATGATGGTGGAGATGTCAAGAGAGAAAGTGAAGAAGCCAGATGGAGAATTGGTCAAAGAAGGCAGTGGCTGGGCCTGAGGGTCAATAAATGATAACCATTTGGAGGTTGGAAGGAGAGAAGACATGAACAGAGTGCACTTTGAAGGATGAGAGGATAAGAGAGGAAGGGGGAGGAATTAGGTTGAAGTTGCAATTGCTAGAAAGGAGAAGACCCACTCCTCCACCATGTTTGTTGCCAGTGCAAGGTGTGTGGGTGAAGGGGAGGCCGTGTCAGAGGGTGTCAGCCATGTTTCTGTGAGGCCTAGGAAGGAGAGTTTGCGAGAGGTAAAGAGGTTGTGAATGAAGTGGAGTTTATTACAGATGCAACAGGCATTCCAGAGGGCTCCAGGGAAACTGGGTGGTGTAGAGGGGGGGTCAGTGGAGTGGGTTTTGTATGTAGAAGAATGCGGCTGTTTCTTGCAGGTGTGAGGTGATAGGAGGGAGGTATAGTGGGTAATGTTGGCTGTGGAGGTCCTGGGTTGGGAGATATGTCGCCGGCTGATAGGAGAAGCAAAGAGAGCAAACAGGTGGGAGAATTAAAGTGGCCGGCTTGTTTTGTGATTTTGCAGGAGAGGTGTGAAATTGAGAAGCAGGTCAGCAGAGGAGCTCAGGTGGGGAGGTAAGAGCGATGGTGAGATAAATATTTGTGTGGAAAGTGATGGGTTTTGAGGGTAGTGGAAGAGGGTAATAGTGAAGCAGTTACTGTTAGGACATTGGTAAGCCTGGTGAAAGTGTTAGTGGAAAAGTAATGTAGCAAAGACCGTTAGAGAGACTTGTATAGCTGGTACCTTCTGGATTATTTCTGAGATATTTCTAGACACTTAAAGGGAACCTGACCCCTCATAATCACCCCAAGCCTCTTAATACCTGTCCCTGCACTCTCACAAATCATTTCCAAGTTCCTTTTGTGTTCAAAATCCTCCCTATAAAAGTTCAAATCTTGCTTTTTATACTTACAGATTTTGCGACTTCTCCTCACTGAATTAAGTCTCACAGGGCGTTCCCTGTGCGTTCCTAAGCCCGCCTGAGCCCCCATTATGACGCCCCGATGGGTGTGCTAAGGAATCCAACTCCTCCTCGACCTGCTGTATGGGCTGAATAGCCGGTATAACGCAATTTGCTTCACATCCGGCCAGGATCACGTCGCTCTGTGCGACTTATTCAGTGAGTAGAAGTTGCAAAATCTGTAAATATAAAAGGCAAGATTTGACCTTTTGTAGAGAGCATTTTCAACACAAAAGGAACGTTGGAAATGATTTGTGAGGATGCAGGGACAGGTATTGAGAGGCTTGGGGGTGATTGAGGGGTCAGGTTCCCTTTAAGAGACACTTGAGGAGACCCACGGTCAAAGGAGACTTCCTAGTATCATTTTTATACAGCTCTAGGAGTCCACAAAATGAGTTTTGCTGACCAGAGGGGAGGTGCAGGAGGGGTGTATATTAAACAGAGCAAGCAGGGTTAGTTAACTAAAGCCCCCGTCACACTAAGCGAGATCGCTACTGAGTCACAAGTATTGTGACACAACAACAACCTCGCCAGTGATCTCGCTATGTTTGACACTTACCAGCGACCAGGCCCCTGCTGTGAGATCACTGGTCGTGTCAGAATGGCCTGAACCATTTTTTGATCATCGGTCTCCCACTGGCCAGCATGCATCGGTGTGTTTGACAGGGACAATGACCAACGACCTCAATACTACAGGTCTGAGAAACAGGGTCCCAACAACTGCTGTATCGTTCTGTATCGTTGCTGCGTCGCTGGTGAGATCTGACTGTTTGACATCTCACCAGCGACCACGTAGCGGCGCACCAGCGATCCCTACCAGGTCATATCGTTGTTAGGATTGCTGGAGCGTCGCCAAGTGTGACGGTACTCTTAACAGGAAAGAGAACACAACTAATAACACAACAGGGGATAGAGGCCCATACCACACAACACAACCAAGCACACGTTGACTCCGTCATCACATTCGTCCAAATCCTGTTTTGCAGGGTTTCAGACATAACCCCTGACAGGACCACTGAACGTGCAACAGAATGCAATGTGAAAGCAGAGTAAACTTGTTGTCTTATGAGTACGTGTAATGCTTCCAAGCTGAAACGCGTAGGTCCAATTGTCTTCCTGTTTGCTACTTGCCATACTGTGGTTATTACCAGTCATTTGCTCTGGAGTTTTTATCTGCATAAAATAAAAGCTATGTTTTATTGATACTTGCCTGGGATGGTATTTATATGCGGGATCCTTTTTGTTTTGGTTTTCGCCTTTTTTTTAACATCATTGTCTACAGATTGTCTTGAAGCCAAGGCACTAAACATGGCTTCTGACGGAAAAGCCTCACAATGTATAAACAGAAATATACATTAAGCAGGAAGGATGGGTGCAATCGCTGGAACTAATGAATGCTGGTTTCTTGGTGCCCCTTGGTACGGAGTGCAGGCCTTTACTTCCCCTCGGGTCCCTTCTCCTGCACTCCGCTCTTCTACCTATCCTAATGAGTTATGGCAACAGCTAGTAAGGGCTGGGGGGGACTGTGCATGGCTCTGACCCACTTCTGGACAAACCCCGCTGGAAAGCTGGATATGTCTCCTATAGGAGAGCAGGACGCCGCTGACAGCTGTGTTTATGCTTTTCTGATCCATAATCCCGGGCAATTCAGCCATTTGCAACATGAAGCAACAGTACAGGAGCATAGACATTGTTGTTGTCAGGGATCATATATGAAGGCAGACAGGCCTGCGCCCTACGCACATGACAGCCACATACATTAATAAAGACTTTGGGGACAAAAGCTCCCACACTGCCGGCTCTGAATGACAGACAGATGTCTGCTGATTGCAGCCGAGAAGCCATTGATGCTCACATGCAGAATTATTCATCTGTAAATTAGCGTTTTTGTTTTTTTCTCCTAATGTGGGTTTGTTAAAAAAACAACAAAAAACTTAAAATAAGGGCTAGGAAGATTGATCTCTGCAGTAAGTCGCCGGTCATCTTTTATCGTGGGTGTTACATGTCGGCTGTAGGGGTTAATGAAGCCCATCTGAAATAATCCCAATGCATTGGGTGAAATAATTGCATTTGGTTATGCTTGGACAGCCTTAATTAAAGACGTGTCCTGAGCTTTCTATGAAAGGAGATGTGATTTACTTGGGGGTCTCCATGGAGGCCGAGGTTCCAGAATTCATCATTCCATATGTGCTAGATCAGAGCACCGGAGCGTTAAAGAGACCTTAGTCCTAAAGTATATTATGTACATGTATACATGTAATATTGAGGGCGTGAAGGGTCCGGTGATTTAAATAAATATTATTGTAATATTTATTATTATTATTATTAATAATTTATATAGCGCCATTATATTCCATGGCGCTTTACATGTTAAAAAGGGCAGACTAGGACAAGTAACATAGATTCATTTATATAGCTCTATTAATTCCATAGCACTTTACGTACATTTGCAACACTGTCCCCATTGAGACTCACAATCTAAATATCCTATCAGTATGTTACCATAGTCAGAGCGCGCTCCATTCAGCCAAATCGCTATCTGTTCCTTCACTGAGTAACAGATACCCCCTTTAAAACAGATGTCCACTTGTGGACCCATACAATCTGCTGCTGATTCTTATCTGTGCCTCATTAATACACATGTATGATCAGTGGCTCCAGTTCAGCTTCACTGTCTATATTTGAGTCTTTTCTTAACAAAGGATTAGATTGCTTCTCTTCCATGCTTTACACTGCAGCTGTTTTTGGTTTTTTTTTTATTGTTGTCTAAAAGCCAAAGTACTGCAGCAAATCAGTATATCAAGGGCTGAGGACAGGATGATTAATCTAATCTACAAGCAGTGTTTATAAAAGCAATTATTTTGCCTTGGGGAGGAGCCTAGAAATCCATGTAGGTGCCCAGTGACAGACAAACATCCATTAGTGTGTGGCACCCGTAGGGGCATTAACTACCATTCGACTTTTCATTTTTGAAAGAGTGGTTTAATGTCACCATTTTTTGTCCTCCATTGAACAAGCATGAATGGTTTCAAAAAAACAAATCCACGCATCCCTAACTGAAGGAAAATTGGAAGTATGAATGTAAAATAAAATTCATAGAGACGCTAGGGGGCTGTAGAGTTCCTGTCCGGTTTCATTAGCCATAGTGGCCCCCCCCAGGCTTCTGTATCCAGAACCTAAGGAGATGAGCACCCCCCCGACACATCAGCACTTCCAGCGGCCGCACGTTTCTCCTGACAGGTGGCATTTATTTCAGGTTATTTTTGTTGCTGCGTATGGTCCACAGATTTTGCTGTAGAGGAGCCTGGAATTGCATTAGACTCCGGCTGACCACATTCACATGGGAGGCGTATGGCTTTTCTGGGAATTTTGTGGCTTTTGTTGTTGAAAGCCTGTTTTTAGGTCCAGCAGCATGTAAATAACACACCCTGGCCTTACCATGGAAACTAAGAGCAATGCGGGGCCTGGTATATTCATCCTGAGCTCAGAGGAAGGGGGGTGATAACTGGGAGAAGCTGTGAATGGGAAGGATGAGAGATAAGTGCAGGTTTGCTGCCAGAATAGAAGCTTTTTGACACTCTCTGCATCACAATAGGAACAATATCTGTTGGCCTTGGAAATGAGAGGTGGCAATTGTAAAGCAATGAGTGTTGGACAAACCCCGGGAGAATATCGCTCTTCAGTATCTGAGAAAGGCTTTTGTGAGGCCTTCGTTCATCAGAATGGTTCATCGGCTCCCCTTGCATCGCTCCCCGCTCCTTTCAGACTTGTTTACCATCACGCAAAACATTCCCCCGTCATCATCTGATATGGAGGGTGATCTGAGAACTCGGTCAGAAGGGAAGGATTTTCCAAAGACGAGTAGGACATCCCGTCACCTCGGCGTCAGGCACTATAAGCAGTCATGTCACGGCAGTCCATGGTGGGACTGGTCAACCAGCCCATGACTTGTCACCTCACCTGTGGACTGTTTTTGTAAGGACCTCCTTACTGTTCTGTATTTGGGGGTGACCTAAATCTTCCAGGGGAAGAAAAACCCGGCATGTTGGATTTCAACATACCGAATCTTCTGCTAGCATCTTATTCTTTGTGCCTCGTTGAAAGCACATGAATGCTTGGCCGACTTATTGTATCTGTATACGGGAGAGCTGGGAAGAATTGCTGAACAAGCTGCAGGTGTTTGGTTACCTTTAGTTCCATCTATGGGGTACGTCACTCATACGCAGTGCAGAATAGAGGGGGGTCGCAAGGAGATGAGCCCCCATATTGGGCAAATCCTGATATGTAGTTTAAGAAATGGGGAACCCTAGCACTAAATACCCAGCGGGGAGCACCAGTGCAAAAATACTCATTCAGACATATTCCTATATGTTATCTGCTGCAATAGAACGATCCCCCTTTGTTTTGCTGCCACAGACAAAGCAATTGTCAGGCATCTCCATACTAGACTGATGATTGTTGTATCTGTGATCACTCTATTCTGAGAACTGCATGTATGGGGCTTTGTGCTCGGCCCCACATGACATGCCACGTGGTAAGCCTTACATATAAATATACATATGTATAATCTCCATGCGACTCCAGTGATTTGCTAACTCCTGCAGCCTGGGAACAAAGAAGACCAACCACAGCCTCCAGAGCCTCTTTCTCTTTTAATTTTCCCCCCTCCATTCAGCCCCTCTTGCTAATTAACGTAATTACAACTCAAGTGAATATTCATAAATGACTCTGGCTTTAATTTGTCTGAAATGACAGGCTGCTCACCCCCTGAATGATTGAAGAGGTCCGCGGTAATTCCATTTGATTAGTCTCTTTCACCTCTTCTTTCCGCCTCCGTTAGTTTCATTACATTCAGTGTTTGTTTAAACTGCTCACAGGAGAACATCCTCACCCCTGCCGAACACCCCACAACTGTGCAGGATCCCCTTACCCCTGCAGAACCTCCACAACCGTGCAGGACCCCCTTACCCCTGCAGAACCTCCACAACCGTGCAGGACCCCCTTACCCTACAGAACCTCCCACAACTGGGAATGAACTCCTTATCTGTGCAGAACCCCCTCACCCCTGCAGAGCTCCCACAACTGTGCAGGACCCCCTCACCCCTGCAAAACCTTCACAACTGTGCAGGACCCCCTCACCCCTGCAAAACCTCCACAACTGTGCAGGACCCCTCACCCCTGCAGAACCCCCACTACTGTAGAGGACCCCCTCACACCTGCAGAACCTCCACAGCTGTGCAGGACCCCCTCACACCTGCAGAACCTCCACAGCTGTGCAGGACCTCCTCACACCTGCAGAACCTCCACAGCTGTGCAGGACCCCCTCACCCCTGCAGAACCTCCACAACTATGCTGCACCACCTCACTCTTGCAGAAGCAGCTCAACAGTGCAGAACCTCCACAACTATGCAGAACCATCTCGCCACTGCAGAATGTTTGCAACCGCAGGCCCCTCTGACTAATGCAAAACATCCATAACTGTCCAGAGTCCTCAAAGACTTACACAACTGTGCAAAGCCTCTTGACTCCTGCAGAATCCCCTTACACTGTACAGCCCTCAATCCCTGAAGAAACTAGTGTTACTCATAAATCACCCCTTACTCTACAGGACCCTAACTCCTGGATTCAAAGCCCTCTCAAACCCTACAGGACACCCATCATCCTCTTGACCCTTTCAGGATCCCAGTCTTCCACTTGGTGTTTTTACTAGACACTGATGCTTCATCTTCTTATCATCATCCTTCCCTGCTCCTTCACTTTACACCTTTCCTCCTGAGTCTCACTTCTCTCTGCTTTTCCTGCCCACTTCTCACTTTCCCATCATCTTGTCACATTCCTCAAGGCTCAGTGGCCTCCTGCCGCATATTACAGTGCAGACTTTTTATTAACACATTGATTCTTCTCTATTGTCTAGGACACATGTTACATTGTGCAGGGCTAAATGCTTACCATTATTTACCGAGCCGGACCACTCGGGGGCGTGAGATCTGTTCACATTCCATGGGTAACAGACAACCAACAATGGCAGTGGCGGCATTCACGGTGATTATGAGAGTTGTCTTTCCACCTGATCTTTACAGTAAATGATGTTGCATTGTTATACAGAGTTCTCACTTTGGTGAATGGCTCCAGTGGTTGTCAAGTCTTTGAAATGCCTGACCAGGGATCCTAACCAGGCGTGATTGGAAACACAGGTGGAGACTGCAAGTCCAAGAGCCATTAACATAACAGGAAAGAGAGGTTTGTACTATGGTGCATGTAATGATAAATTTTGCTAAGCCACATCCCCTAACCTCGCCCAGAAATAGTAACCCTAGTGAAGCCCCCAGTCTTCCTATTCCCTATGGTACCCCTTTCATTGCTTCTTACTGGATGAGGAGACATAATGCTGTATTATGCCCTCACGGTGCCCCTCAATCAGTGTGATAACCCACAGTGCCCGACATGCACCATAAAGCAGTGTTTCTCAACGCCAGTCCTCAGGACCCACCAACAGGTCATGTTTTCAGGATTTCCTTAGTATTGCATAGATGTTAGTTTAATCACCTGCAAAGAGGATAATTCTAACATCTATGCAATACTAAGGAAATCCTGGAAACATGACCTGTTGGTGGGTCCTGAGGACTGGAGTTGAGAAACACTGCCATAAAGCTTCAACAGTTCTCCTCATACATTATAATGCCCACACATGATGTTTTAACAAGGGCCCTCATGTACTATAATGACCACACAGTACCCCAACACTATGACCAGCTCCATTTAGGGTGCGTGCACACGATCAGTGTACGTGTGGCGCCCCGCAACGAGTGCGCCACAAGAGGGTATTGCAGCCATAAATGCAGCCGCAATATTCTCTGACACGGCAGTGATCTGGTTAACTTTGAGATCCAACCCTGCATGCATCACCTAGAACAGAGGGCCAACCCAGGGTCCTGGTGGGCGGAGTGCTAGGGAAGTGTGTAGGGAGAACAGACCCTTAGTCATAGAGAAGGAGTCTAGAACTTGACCTGAGAAGTCTAGAACTTGGAGTAGGAGCGGGGGCTCCGCACCCCGTGCAGCCCCCGGGCCGTCACCGGTCGGGTGTCAGCACCTGAGGCCTCAACAACCGGGATCGGGCATCATTAACCACGGGTTCCAAAAGACTCCCGTGCCCAACTCACAGCCGGTTCACTGGTACCGAAGCTGGCAGCAGTTCACCTCTGCTACGCGAACCAGAAGCGTGGAGGAGCAGCTTCACAGGAGCACCCCACCACCAGCCAACTTCCAGTCGTCTAACCAGCGGTGTACCCACTGAGGGATCCCAGGCTCCCCAAAACATCCACAACGTATATTCTGGATAGGGCATTGAAGCAGCCTCCCCGTACCCGATCTGGTATTCCTGGGCGACAATGGCAAAACACTTAGCTAGAATGGAGGAACACTTGCGGATCTCTGAGGGACACCATCACTGCTGAGTCCACCCGGTCCACTACCCGTAAACTGTATACCATGTACTGCCTGCTGGTTACAGTAAAGACCCGTTGCAGAGACTTTCTGTGTCCATGCTTCCTTATGAACTGTCCGTCCACACTACAAGGTAACAGCAGCTGCCGCACAACATCTTAAGCAGCTCCAGCCTCCGGGGATCACCGCTCAGCCTGTGGGGAGCGTTCCATCTTGCTGCTGTCCATCCCCCGGAGGTTCCGCAGCGTCGGTAACGATTACCGAAACTACTCATAGGTGGCGTCACGAATAAATTAAACCCCTTTAGTCTGTTCCTACAAGACGTCTTCACTTTTGATCTGCACTCAACCGGGCCCCGCTACCGGCAGGCGCGGCCCACCCGTGATAAGGAGGAAGGAGCTACAGCCTGTCTAAACCAGAGTCCACGGGCTGACGGTGAGTCATACCAGTGTTTTGGACGCAGCGTCTTGCTGCTGCGTCCAAAATGCTGCGTAGTGCAGTATAAGCATAGTGGATGGGATTTCAAGAAATCCCATCCTCACTATGCCTAACCCGCCCGCAGCGTGTTTGGAGCTGCGGTGCAGGTTGCCGGGAGTCTGCTCCTCCTCCGCATGTTCATTTCATGCTGTGGAGTCGGAAGCAGCTCCCATCGGGTGACTGCAGGGAGAAGACGCCCTGCACCTGCCGCACATGGTGAGTACATGGCGGCTGTGGCCACCCGCGGCTTCACTCAGGTCCGGAGGAGCTGCGTCCAACACGCAGCTCCTCCGGACCGTGTGCACGCACCCTCACTTTCCTTTTTTTTTTTGGGGTGATAATAGGGAATAGCAGCACTGGGTACATAGTACACCTTCCCAATGTGTGCACATGTTTCATTTTTATTATGTTTTTAAGTTCAATTTTGTCATAAAACCTGAAGCGTCTCCTGATGCAGCAAAATCGATGATAATCCTGACGCCTCTTCACACACTATTTTCTCCTTGCAGATTTGGTGCAGATTTATATCTGGAGCATGGCAATTCTTTCAGTGTTTTTGCTGCCGATTTCACCCATACTAATGAATGAGAAAAATCTGTCCCCAAAAAAGTGGAATAACAGGCATCTTTGCCTGTGCGTTTTTCCTGCAGAGATTTCTGCACCACATACTGAATGTGTGCACACAGCCTAGTTACCAGTGCCCAGCATGTAATGTGCGGCACTGGGAGGTCGCTGATCATTGGTCTCTTGCTGTCACACACGCCGATGCGTGCTGACCAGCGGGAGACCAATGTGTAGCCATCAGCGACCTCACAGCAGGGGCCAGGTCGCTGGTGCGTGTCACACACTGCAACATTGCTGGAGACGTCGCTGTTAAGTCACAAAATCTGTGACGTTTCAGATATCGCTAGTGATGGCTTAAGGCTCATAGGGAAAAGCTGATTTGCCGATTCCTTTTGTAATTGGCATCCACTGTGAATTAACTCTTGCTAGGATTCAATTCTTGTGCCTAATTTGTAAAAGTTCTTACTCCTCCCTCTCTTTTTTTGTTTTTTTTTTTGTTTTGTTAATAAGGTCACGTCGGTCAGTCAGTTGTCGGATCCCAGTTTATGATGCATATTGTGCCTTCCTGAATTTGATGCACATCTGGTACCCGGCACCAATCGCAGCTACATGCTTGTGTAAATACGGATGCAACAGTTCCATTTTTTCGGACACCGGTGCCTTCTCTGCACTCATTGAGGCCACCTTGTTGTGAACTGAACGAGCATGTACTCTAGGTGAACTCAGAGTAGGGTCACTGCTCCAATGTGCAAGTCACCGGCTCTAGTGCAAAACTGAGGAGGAACAAAAAGCAACTTCCAAATAGAAAGGGACAGAGATGCAGATCGTTGGCGGCACTGAGCGTCTGCCCCAAGGGCCGCCTGCAGCGAGTTCGCTTGGATGGTGAATCGTTCTCTTTCCTCTTCAGCAATCACTTAGCTTCCATGTCCTCATGTCCCGGTCGTACTTGTCACATGAAGGGCTGCGGCCTCGTTCATCAGTGGCATTTACATGCACGAGAGGCTCCTGAGTGTTTGTTGTGGTCCTGTACTTGGGGCCTCATTCATCGCTCTGTCCATCCTACTCTTCCTCGCTCACTGCATTAGATCGCTCTGATTTGTCCCCTTGTTTCTGCCTGCACAGACCACTTGAAGAACAATCGCTCAGATTGGAAGCCTGTGAGCGCTAATGAATGCAGAGTACGGCTGTATCAGACGGCTCGTAACCATTTAGGTGCTGGTGCCTCATTGCGACATCTGGTTGTCATCCAGCTTTCCTAGACTATTGAATGGTAAAGCTGGAAGAATATGAATGAGGGAGGGTGGGCATAGCTGCACTGGGGGGCTGGAGGACGTCCACATTCCGCCCTCACCCAGGAGTTCTCCGCAGTCTATAGTTTGCATTAATGCATACCTAGATATGTGACCATTGTGGGTCCCCCGTAGTTGGCGCTATAGACGCAGACATCATATGGTCACTCATGAATAAGTCCTGTATAAGGATGAGTCTTCATGTTCCCACTTATGAAAACCGATGGAGGTTCGTGTTGTCACCATCTTGTGGCAGAATTTGAGAAGGATATGGGGTGAGCATCTGCACAAAATCCGCACACCCTAGGAACAGTGGGTGTTTTTATAGAGTGTGTGGCAACATGATCACTGCCCAGCTTGGTAGTGGTAGTAATGAATTAAAAGAAGTAAGCAGATTTGTTGTTGTTGGGATTTACCTTATCTGTTTTCTTTACATCTTTCTGACCAAATGCAATTATAGTGGTTTTATTAAAAATGAAAAACATTTTCCTTTTGATCTACGGTAATCAACCAAACAACAAAAAACAACAACAAGCTAATCCCCGTAGTAAGTTTGCACTTCCATTGTTTATGATTCCCAGGACCCTGCAATGCGACCATCCCTGGACCCTGCACTGAGACTGCCCTATCCTATACATTGTGCTTGTTGTTGGGTTAGATGGGTTAGATCAGATTCCCCATGTGGATGTGACATCCACTTACCTAAACAGACCAAGTACCCACTTTCCATGGCAGCCATATTGCCTAATGGCAGTGCCCTGTTTGTCAGGGTAATGTCTCTGGTATAAAATGTTCAGGAATTACTTGCGGAACATAACAAAGGGCTGAAGGTGATGACATTATATCTGAGTCCGTTTGAGGACCTGTACTGGAAAAATGAGTCCGATCAATGGAAGCTGCACAGCTTACAGGATCTGCTGCTAATGTCTTGGTGCCAGATGCTGCCGGACACCTCCGAGGTCTTGTGGAGTCCATGCCTTGTTGGTAGGCACAATATAGGTATGTGCACACATTGAGGAATTGGTGCCAAAATTTCTGCTTCTCTTTTCAGTAAAATGCAGCTGCAAAAACGTGTTTTTCGGTGCATTTATGATGCGTTTTTGTGCATATTTTCCCCATTGATTAGAATGGGTGAAATCTGCAGCAAAGACATTATATGAATTGCCATGCTGCAGATTTATTTCTGCTCCTAATCTGCAAGGAGAAAATACTCACCATGTGCAGGAGACTTCAGGATTCTCATTGACTTTGCTGCATCAGGAAATCCTTCAGGTTTTAGGACAAATCTGCTCTGAAAAATGCATAACAAATGCAATAAAAATGCGTTTGCACTCGGCCTATATACATTGGGCAGGCATATGTTTTTTTTTTTTTTGCAATGTGCATTGTCCTACCCCGTATGGAGAAGCTCGCACTTCTAAGCCACCATCTTTATTAAACTAATTGCTCGCACACAAACCTCCAGATGCTGAATGAGCGAAACCCGACTTCGGTCTCTTATCCGGCCAAAAGCCGTAGATAAAATTTCACCCTTTGCCTTTTATCCCTGTGCCTCCTCAGGCTTTTCGGGGCGGCTCTTCTTGGGTTACAGCCTGCGACATGCGGGCAGCCTTTTATTAATGCTCGCCAGCAGGTCTCAGAAGAGCAGCCATGGGAAGTGTGCAGAGTGCGGTCACGGGGAATCGAGTTGCAATTTTCCAGGGATTGCTAATGCAAAAAAGCTGTTGTGAGGTTGGAGCAGGCTTCCCATTAACTCGATGTCCAGGTCACTGGGGCTTGTAGTTCTCTCTGCAGAGATGCTTTATGAAGTGGAACGTTATACTCGGCGTAGGCAGCCGCTATCTCTTATACATGTGGGTCACCTTTAAGCTTCCTGCACCCGTTAGATACATTATCCCTCTGTACGTTGTTATCGGTTACCCTTTAATCCATCAGGTCATTTTCATTGTATTTTTATCCCTGGTAATTGATTATTGATCAGGATAAGTATCCATACTCCAGCCCTCCACACACTGGATCTAGAATGTGATATGAAAGGCAGGGACTCGTCACAATTCTTCAGGACATTAAGGATATATCCATGCTGCTGGTTCTCCAACAAAACCTATCCATCAAAGTCAATGGCTGCCCACTCTCCCCAGTCCCGCATGCTTGGTGCCTCTGGGTAATCCTCGACTTTGCCCTCTCCTTCAAGTCACATATCCAAGCCCTTTCTACCTATTGCTGACTTGAACTAAAACATGTCCGTACATTCCTTAACCAAGAATCTGCAAAATCACTAGTGCATACGCTCATCATCTCACGCCTCTTGCTCTGTGGCCTCTGTTCTAACACTCTCGCACCCCTACATCTATCTGATACTCTGCTGCCCGACTAATCCACCTGTCTCCCCGCTATTCCCAGACCTATACCCCCTGCAAATCTCTTCACTGGCTCCCCAATACCCAAAGAACTCCAGTTCAAAATTCTAACTATGACATACAAAGCCATCTGCAACCTGTCTCCTCCATACATCTGTGACATGGTCTCTCGGTACTCACCTACACGTAACCTGCGATTCTCACAAGATCTCCCTCTCCTCTCCTTATCACCTCCTCCCACAAATAAAAGCTTTCTCCTGTACATCCCCCATACTCTGGAAATTTTTACCCTAAATACCCAACTCTAGCCTATTGTGGAAATCGTCAAAAGGAACCTTGAAGACCCACCTCTTCCGAAAAAGCCTACAACGTGAAGTGAGGCTCAGTCTACTATACCACCGCACTAGCCCTACACACCTAATGTATCCTCACCCATTCCTTGTAGACTGTCAGCCCTTGTGGGCAAGGTCCTCTCTCCTCACCTAGTGTAACCTCACCAATCCCTCGTACACTGTGAGCCCTCAGGGGCAGGGTCCTCTACTGGTCAATAACAGCCAATAAAGCCACCGTCACGGCTCCCATGAAGTTTGTCCTCCTTCTCAAAATACGAAATTCTTTTTGACACTTCAGGTAAGGGAAAGGACTCAGTACTACACAATTGTTTTTTTTTTTTCTAACAGGAGTTTGAGAATGCTGATGAGAATGCTGGATGAGAATTGAGAATTCCCAGCTTCCCCCCCCCCCCCCCCCCCCTTTCCTGTCTTAGCAGTAATTGGCAGCCATATTGATTGATAATGCTAAAATGTTTACCAAAGGAGGAGAAGAGATCATATGGGTCAGGTAACCTGGTGCAAGAGCCCCTGGTGTTTGCCATGTTGTTCTGCATCCTCAGCGCCCGTACATTGTGTTGCATCAGATCGGGCTATTTATATTCTCAGGGAAAGACTCCTTAGGTTGCAATATTAATGAAGCATCGTCCAATTAAGACAGATGAGACTTGTGTTGTAAGGTCCCTGCTTAGTGCGGCTGCAGGTACTGCTGACTACAAGGCTCTCCTCCTGGGGACACAAATAACAGGTCTCTTAGTTCTCTGATATTAGATGTTACAGCGGCCTCACATCAACCTGGAGCAGAAATAAGATAAAAAATCCTCCATAAATCTTAGTCCTGCAGTCTCCTTCTATTCACATTACCCTCTTTCTTTCTGGGAAAGCTGGGTGACGGCAACAGTTTGTACAAAGGTTGTCAGAGGGATTCCCATAACTCTGGACTATCAGGTCTGCCTATTATTTAGTAAAGCCTTCCGTCTGCTCTATTACCCAAAAAATAAGCTGGGTCACCCAGCTTACCGAGAGTCGACTGAACCTACCTACAGTTCTGTGAAAACGTCTTTGACCCCTTGCTGATTCTTTTGCATGTTTCTCACACTTAAATGCTTCAGATCACCAAACAAATTTAATTAGTAAACAAAGGTAACACAAGATGCAGTTTATAAATGAAGGTCTTTATTATTAGTGGTACATTCACACTGTGCGTTTTTGGATCCGTTTTTTGCAGTGCATTGCAGAAACTGATGACTCAAATGACATCCCAGCAAAGTCTATGGGTTTTCATTTTTGCCATTTAGGCTATGTTCACACGCTGCACAGTTTTTTTGCTTCTTTTCTGTAGTTGCGCTTTTTTACGTGCGTACCGGCCAAAAAGCGCAACTGCATTCACACAGTGCGCTTTTTTTTCTGCATGCTTTTCCAAAGCCCATTTCATCATGTGGACTATGGGAAAAGCGCGCAGAAAAAAAAGCGCAAAGAATTGACATTTTGATTGTTTTTACGCATGTGCTTTTGCAGTGAAAGTGTGTGTATTAACAAAAAGCACAAATAAGCAACATATGAATGTATTTCTTCAAAACCCATAGGTTGTGCTGGACTGCGTATCCAGAATTGCTTTTCACTGCATTTACGCACGCTTAAAAAAAGAAAAAAAAAACACTGGAATACGCAGGAAATACACACCTGTGCCATTTAAAGTGATCTGTTTTTTTTCACTTTAGGAGAGCTCTGTTCTTGAAAAGGACATTTCAATTTCTGCGGTTTTACCATAGTAGCCCTTCAAAATAGGGGAAAAAAAAATGCAGCAGTCAAAAACGGATAAAAAAACGCATCCAGAAACTGATCCTTTTTTTGGGTGTGTTTTTTGACCGCTCCTGTCTGAATGTAGCCTAAGGGCAAAAGAAATCCAAACCTACAGGGCCCTGTGTGAAAAAGTGATTGCCCCTAAACCTAATATCTGGTTGGGCCTCCCTTAGCAGCAACAACTGCAATCAAGTGTCTGTGATAACTGGCAATGCATCTTTTACAACGCCCTGGAAAAATTTTGGCCACTTATATTTACAGAATTTTAATTCAGCCACATTGGAGGGTTTCAGAGCACAAACCACCTTTTTAAGGTTATGCCTCGGCATCTCAACCGGATTAAGGTCAGTACATTGACTAGACCATGCCAAAGTCTTCATTTTGTGTTCTTAAACCATTCATTGGTGGACTTGCTGTTTTAGATCATTTTCCTGCTGCACAACCCAAGTGCACTTTAGCTTGAAGTCACGGACAGATGGCCGGACATTCTACTTCAGGGTTTTTTGGTGACAGCAGAGTTTATGGTTCCATTTACCACAAGAAGTCTTCCAGGTCCTGAAGCAACAGAGCAGTCCTGGACTATATACTACTACCACCATATTTTACTGTTGGTATGATGTTCCTCTTTTGAAATGCTGTGTTACTTTTACAACAGATGTAACGGGACATTCACCTTCCAAAAAGTTCATCTCTTTTCTCGTCAGTCCACAGACTATTCTCCCAAAAGTCTTTGGGATCATCAAGATGTTTTCTGGCAAAACTGAGATGAGCCTTTATGTTCTTTTTGCTCAGCAGTGGTTTTGTCTTGGATCTCTGCCAAGCGGCCATTTTGCCCAATTTTTTTCTTATGAACTGAGAGGCCTGTAGATCTTTGGATGTCGTTGTGGGGTCTTTTGTGACCTATTTGATGAATTGCCTCTTGGATGAGTTGTTGCTGTGCTTTTAAAATAATATTTTGGTCGGCCAAACCCTCCTGAGAAGGTTCACCACTGTTCTGTGTTTTTGACATTTCTGGATAATAGCTCTCGGTACCGTTACACGTCGCAACATTGCATGCAATTTCACTTGCAACTTACTGGTTGCAGTGAAATCATGGACACATTGTTCCATTTTGTTGCTGTGTACAAATATAACAATGTGTCCATGATTTCACTGCAACCAGAAAGTTGCAAGAGGAATTGCATGCAATGTTGTGACGTGTAAAGGTACCTTCACTGTGGTGCGCTGGAGTCCTCAAGCTTTAGAAATGACTTTATAACCTTCTCCAGACTGATGGATCTCAATCACTTTGTTTCTTCTTTGTTCCTGAATTTCTTTGGATCAAGTGATGTCTAGCTTTTGAGGATCTTTTGGTCTACTTCACTTAATTAGGCAGGTCCTATTTAAGTGATTTCTTGATTGAGAACAGGTGTGGCAGTAATCTGGCCTGCGTGTGGCTAGGGAAATTGAACTTCCCAAAGATATGATAAACACTGTTCATTTGTTTATGGGGAGTGGGGCAATCTTTTTCACACAGGGCCCTATAGGTTTGGATTTAGTTTTTCCCTCAATAATAAAGACCTTCATTTATAACCTGCATTCTGTGATTACTTGTTATCTTTGTCTAATATTTGATTTGTTTTGTGATTTCAAACATTTTAGTGTGACAAACATGAAAATGAATAAGAAATCCGTAAGGGGCAGGGTCAAACTTATCATTGGTGCAACCAGTGTGGCCTCACAGGGGCCCAAGAGGTTAGGGGGCTCATTTCTAGCTCCAAAAGAGGTGGAATAGTGTATTTTGATGAGCTCTTGGGCTGCAAAGTGCTCATATACCATCCTTACACAGGGCCCTCTTCTGTCTGTGTATGACAGTGAGAAGGGGGCATACACTTTTTCACACTACTTTATATTGGTGGTAACAATTTTGGGCAGAATTAACCCTCATTGCTCTGTATAACTTCTACCCTTATGTTACCATGGTATTGGTTGTTTTGCTCTGATTGAGGATTGCCCCACAGTTTTCCAGATTATCTAGCAGCAGCGGATCTGGAGGTTGATCTGGAGGTTACTGGGGACGATTCATCACTTGTCATTGGTTTGTGCCCCTCAGGTCCTGCCTGTAATGTGCCCGCTCATCCGCTCCTGATTGCCTCCTGTTACTGTGGTGCTGAGCCCAGGATGGCAGAGGATTGCTCTGTTGCCATGTCACTCCACAGCAGAGGCAGCGGGAGCGTAATCCGTTCACGGCAGGACAAAGTCATCCATCTGCCCGCATGGACAGGACTTCTCTTTGGGTTGAAGCCTGGTTTTGCATGGTGACTGGAGATATTATTAATTCCATCTTCATTTCAAGGTCAAAGAAGGCGAAGCAACATTTACTTTAGGGCGAGTGTGAACAGCTCTGACCTGGCGCGGTCAGATGGGGAGGTATACTACAATAAAGTTTAAAAAAAAAAACAACTATCTTCAATGTCCTCCTGTTTGGACACTTATGGTTCACATGTGTGAAAGTTTCATTTACTTACCAACACAAAAATCAGCTAAATATAGAAGTGTTTTAAGACCCGGATGTCATCAAGTCAGTATGTAACGTACATCTAGGGTCTCATATATAGAATTCAACAGAGATGCAACTATAAAGTACATTTCGCAATACAAATGCACCTAAAGAAGGGGCTATGATTCATTAATTCACCGACCATACCCAACACTGATGTTAGGCACTACTCAACTTGACACTAGGGAGCAATAGATTGTATTCATCCGTCCATCATACACAAGTTTCAAGCCTGACAAGGCTGATAACAGAGACTAACAGACTGCAGGCAGTCTCTGACCAGCTGACAAAGCTAAAATTGAAGTCAGTGATTATGTGACTCAAAAATGCACTGTGTAGATGAATTTTACGCAAAATGAAGCCTTTTTTTAATTTATTTGTTTTTAACTTACCGTACTCATTTTTTTGGGAGCAAAAAGTCATAGGATCCTTTAAAACCTCACACGTTAGTCTTAAACTTCGCAAAAAAACATAACTTGGACGGATATCGTATTCTGATAACATGCTAGAGTTCAACTGTGCAAAAATGTGGTGAAACACAAGATAAGTAAAGTTAACTTTTAAAAAAGGCACAAAAGAATTGAGTAAGGCTGGGTTCACATTCCACATTTTTTCCTGTCCGTGGGATCCTACTTTTTGTAGGACCCCACGGACAGGAACGGACCACCACAGGGGGTGACCTATTCTGTGTCCGGGTCCGTGATTATCATTACATTGCATAAGTGAAATATAGTAAAAAGAAAGAGTTAAAAATAAAAAATCACTATGCTCACCTATCCTCGATCCACCGCTGCCTCCCAGCAACGTCCGGGTGCTTACAGGACCTGTGGTGACGTCACAAGCCAATCAGCTGATCGGGTCACATGACCACAGTTACCATGGTAACTGCGGTCATGTCACCCGATGACGCTCCTGGTTGTGACATCATCACAGGTCCTGTAAGCACCCGGACCTTGCTGGGAGGCAGCGTTGGATCGTGGATAGGTGAGCATAGTGATATTTTATTTTTAACTCTTTCTTTTACTTAATTACACTTCTGCAATGTATATTATACATTGCAGAAGTGTAATTAGAAGGGTTGGAGCATGCTCGGTACACTAAAATCGGACTTGCGCTCATAGGCTCCCATGTTAAAGGACACGGATCGGATTTGGCCTAATTGCCATCCGATTTTGTGGGATCCGATTTTTTTCTGTACCCAAAATTGGAGCAGTCTCGATTTTGGGTCCAGCAAAAAACGGACACAAATCGATCCACAAAATCGGATGGCAATTAGGTCAAATCCGATCTGACGCCCATAGGATAACATGGGGGCTAAATCGGATCCTTTCCTGTCCGTGGGGTCCTACAAAATGTAGAATCCCACGGACAGGAAAAAATACGCAGTTTGAAACCAGCCTAAGGCACGAACATTAAAATAGGCGTTAAAACCATTTATTACTCCATAAAAAGGTGCAAAGACAATGATGAATTGGGCCTTTGTGTTTATTCCTCCCAAGTTGCAACATCTCTGCCTGATGATTGTGAATGTATTGTCCGGACAAACAGCTGAATGGTTGTTACAGTCGGATCCAGTCTGATACATTGTAACATTTGTGGCAAATTCAGTTTTGCTTCTAATAATCTTCCAGCGGGTGAATAATAGATGACAAGACCCCCACGAAACTACAGGAAGCTGCCAAATTATATTTTGTTTTCACCTGCTCTTCATTTTTTTTTTTTTTTTTTTATATACACCTTAACCCCTTCCCGACCAATGACATTACACAAAGTTCATGGGTTTCGGTGCCTTCCTGACCCATGACGTTGCGCAACGTGGGATCACGTTTCTGCAGCATCGGTGACCGGGGTTGGTGAAATGTCACCGGTGCTGCAGGAGCATGGGACCAGTAGTTTACCCCGGGAAGGGGGTGGCTTGCCCCCCCCCCCCTGTTGCTAGAATCGCTCTGATTGGCAGTTTCACTTTCAACTGCCAATCAGAGCCATTGGCTGGAGCAGGGTGATGGTCGTGTCACTCCCCCAGATCTAATTGTAGCTAGCGTCCATGTGAAGCTAGCTCTCCATTTAGGTATGGAGGGGTGGTGTGATCGACGGGTCCCCTCCCCCTCCTCAGTCCCCTCCCGCTCCGGTCCTGATCTCTCCCGTCCCTTCCCTCCACCCCTACCCACCTCCAATCCCCATGCCCCTTTTCACCTCCCACGTGCACCTGCGATCCCTGTGGCTGTCAGCGTCTTCTCCGATTGCCGTGGCGCCCCTCCTCCTCTCCCGGGCTCCTCCTCTCCTGACGATCTCTGCAGTGAGGGGAGGATGGATGGGTGGATGCAGAGGCGGAAGACTGTAGTGGGCCCCTGTGCAAGAATTTTTTGGGGCCCCCCGTCATAGTGCAACAAAGTTATGTAAATATATAGATTGTAAGATTTATAAATGCTGCACATTTTAGTGCCAGAAAATCTGCATCATATCAATTCTTGCTGTAGGTTTTCCCACACCAAATGGGCTGTAGATATAATATTGTGGCTGTGTAGGGCTATATTTATTATATGGAGGCTACTGCTGGGCTGTATATATTATTTGGAGGCCAGTTGCAGCATCCAAATATATATACAGCACAGCTTCCAAATAATATAGCCTAGCACAGCTCATCCCTTGCTCCTTCCATCCCATCCCCTATCTTCCATCTCATCCCTGCTCCTTCCATCCTCCATCCCCCTGCTCCTTCCATCCTCCATCCCCTGCTCCTTCCATCCTCCATCCCCCTGTCCTTCCATCTCCATCCCTGCTCCTTCCATCCTCATCCCCCTGCTCCTTCCATCCTCCATCCCCTGCTCCTTCCATCCTCCATCCCCCTGCTCCTTCCATCCTCCATCCCCCTGCTCCTTCCATCCTCCATCCCCCTGCTCCTTCCATCCTCCATCCCCTGCTCCTTCCATCTCCATCCCCTGCTCCTTCCATCCTCCATCCCCCTGCTCCTTCCATCCTCCATCCCCCTGCTCCTTCCATCCTCCATCCCCCTGCTCCTTCCATCCTCCATCCCCCTGCTCCTTCCATCCTCCATCCCCATCTCTCTCCATCCTCCATCCCCCTGATGTCTCCATCCCGTGCTCTTCCATCCTCCATCCCCCTGATCTCTCCATCCCTGCTCTTCCATCCTCCATCCCCCTGATCTCTCCATCCTGGACACTTGATCCCTTGTTGTAGTCTCTGTGGTCAGAGTCATGGTGCACGGTACGGCAGATCATTGCATCATGACTGTAACCCAGAGACTACAACAAGGGATCAAGTGTTCACTTGTAGGTTCTGGGGTCAGAGTCATGGTGCACTGTATGACAGATCATTGCCATGCAGTGCACCATCAGTGTAACCCCAAAGACTGTAGGAAGAGGACACTTGATCCCTTGCTGCAGTCTCTGGATGTAGTAGAAGCAATTGAGCGTCGTGGGACCATCGTTTGTGGACTACGTCGGACGGTATGGAGTAATAAAGATGGAGTCTCAATTTGTTTGTTTTTTTTTTTCTAATAAAAATATTTTTCTCTGTGTGATGTATTTTATTTACTATTTACTAGCGATTCCTAATGGCTGGGTCTAACATTGGCCTGACATTATGAATCTCGGGCTTAGTGCCAGCTGCCAAATTTAAAAAAAAGCTGGCATTAAACCACTTTATTACCCAGTTCACCGGGCACTGGAAGAGTCTGGGTACAAGCACCAGAAAATGGCACTTCAATGAATGCGCCATTTCTGGGACTATGCGGGCTCCAATTCGCCGCATGGGAAGGGGGGGGGCGCAGAACGCTTTGGACCTCCTATGCTGAGGATTCCAGCTCCCAGCTGCCTAATTGTACCTGGCTGAACAAAAAATATGGCGAGCCCACTTTTTCGTTAATTTTTAACATAATTGTTTGTTGCCAGCAATACAGATGAAGCATGTTGGCTATCTGCATTGTTGCAGCCAGAAAATTGGCGAGCTCATCCATAAGTATTGCCCCCACCTGGCTATTTATTTTGCACAAGGTACAACTGGCAGCTGGAATTCTCAGCTTGGAGAGACCCAAACGTTGTGGGCCCCCACGCTGCGAATTGCAATCTACAGCCACCCCAGAAAATAGCGCATTCATTAGAGGCGCCATTTTCTGGTGCTGTACACCGACTCTTCCAGTTGCCCTTGTGCTTGTGGCTATTCTGGTGACAACGATACCCTATATGTGGTCATAAAGCACTGTTTGGGCACACGCAGGGCTCAGAAGTGAAGGAGCGCCATTTGACATTTTGAATGGAAAATTAGCTCCAAAAGTCAAATGGCACTCCTTCCCTTCTGAGCCCTGCCGTGCGCCCAAACAATGGTTTATGACCACATATGAGGTATCGGTGTACTCAGGAGAAATTGCCCAACAAATTTTAGGATCCATTTTATCCTGTTGGCCATGTGAAAATGAAAACATTGAGGCTAAAAGAACATTTTTGTTGGAAAAATTAAAATGCCCATTTTTTCCTTCCATGTTGCTTTAGTTCCGGTGAAGCACCTGAAGGGTTAATAATCTTCCTGAATGTAGTTTTGAGTAGCTTGAGGGGTGCAGTTTTTGGAATGGTGTCACTTTTGGGTGTTTTCTGTCATGTAAACCCCTCAAAGGGACTTCAAATGTGATGTGGTCACTAAAAAAAATGGTTTTGTAAATCTTGCTGTAAAAATGAGAAATTGCTGAAGAACTTTGAACCCTTATAACTTCCTAACTAAAAAAAAATTAGTTTTCCAAAATGGCGCTGATGTAAAGTAGACATGTGGGAAATGTTATTTATTAACTATTTTGTGTCACAAAACTCTCTGGTTTAACAGAATAAAAATTTTAAATTTAAAAATTGCGAACTTTTCTCCAAACTTTTCATTTTTTTTCATAAATAAATGCAAAAATTATCAAACTAAATTTACCACTAACATGAATCCCAATATATCACGAAAAAACAATCTCAGAATTGCTAGGGTCTGTTGAAGCGTTCCAGAGTTATTACCTCAAAAGGGACACTGGTCAGAATTGCCAAAAATGGCAAGGTCAGTAAGGCCAAAATAGGCTGGGTCGTGAAGGGGTTAAGGGTATGTGCACATGCTAGGGATTTGGTGCAGAAATTTCTGCATCTCTTGGCAAGAAAATCTCACCAGCAAAAACATGCGTTTTTTTCCCACACATTTTTGGTACAGATTTTCCAATCCGTTAAAGTGGGGGACGTCTGCCGCAAACACGTAGTAAGAATTTGCATCCTGCAGGTTTATTTCTGTCCCAAATCTGCAAAAAAAATCAAAATACTAAACTTGTGTGAAGACTTCAGGATTCTCATAGACTTTGCTGCATCAGGGTTCCCTTCAGGTTTTGTAATGATCCGAATTTAAAAAAACGTGAAAGTTTTTAACGTGTGCACACAGCCAAGGTTACTCCTAAAACGGACGCATCAGGGCAGGGATTTGGCAGCGAGCCTGTCACTCGTTTCCTTGTTGCCATGTGAATAGTTGTCCAGAGCCAGAGGAATGCACATAAAGCTTTACCAAAGGGCAGATCACCGCTGGGGTCATTGTATGAGGAAATTCTGGGGCATCTCAAGGGCTTCTGTGACCATGACGAAGGAGTTCCCGAGTCACTGCTTTGTGACTGAATTTCTATAGATTGTGGCTGTCAGGATGGGCATCGCTCCCTTTGCACATACATCACCATCAGACTCTCCGTGACAGCATCATGGGTGTTTGCCTCTCCATGTATTTTACTGCACGACTGGGGATTTTATTAAAGTATTCTTCTGATTATAGGACGAGCTGGTTGTCTCTACTTAGAGGGGAGCACCACTGATGTAGCGTCTGGTGTTATGGTGCTGGGGCGGAGGCTGACATTCCTCAGGGTGGTGAGGCTGGGCGCCGTAAGGGTGTGAACAAAGTAAAAGATGAGGGTCTCCATGAATTAGCGTCTACTCTGCTGACCCTGGTGCAAGATCTATACCAACCTCCACTGTGCCAAAACTTTAATCGATATATACACCTTTGCAACTAAATAAAGCTAAAATATAAAAATACAGCAACTTTGCAATAAGTCTCGATTAAACATTTCTCACAGTCTTGCACATAGCTCCTATGCAGGCTATGCGCATCCTCGGTAACTGACGGCACATGCAGGCTATGCGTCTCCTCGGTAACTGACGGCACATGCAGGCTATGCGTCTCCTCGTTAACTGACGGCACATGCAGGCTATGCGTCTCCTCGTTAACTGACGGCACATGCAGAGCTATACGTCTCCTCGGTAACTGACGGCACATGCAGGCTATGCGTCTCCTCGGTAACTGACGGCACATGCAGGCTATACGTCTCGACAATAACTGATGGCAGATATCATGCAAAATCCTGCAAAACTTCTTTTGGACTTGACCCCTACTTTGTGCTATCTTGCACATTTATGTAGTGGGTTTTGACCAGTCACACTTCTTCTATCCGTCCTTTTTGTCTGTCTCAACGGCTACCGACTACAAACAAACCCCATGTAGTCTGATCCTACAGCCACTTGTTTCTTCTTGTTTGTTCTACAGCAAGAAAAAATGGGTCAGAGAGATGAGAGGATCACATGACTGCAAGATCAGACTACACAGTTTTTGTTGTCTGTTGCCATGGCAACATATGGATCACTAGGAGAACTGTAGGAACAAAACAAAAGAACATTTTATTTAAGACTAAAGTTGCTTCACTTTTATAGGTATTGAGAGAATCACTTAAATGTTCGTAAAAATGGGCATAGGATTTATTCCAGTAATCCAGAAAGTACAACAACATGGCAAATAGCTGTAACGTTATGCCAGATTTCACAAGAGAGAAAGCAAAAGAAATGGGGGAAAACAAAAGGAACGACCACCCATTCAGCCATGGAGAACAATAACGAGTTAACCTTGAACTACCGGTTGCAAAGTGATTAAATTCCCCGCTGATTCCCGTGTTTTTGTCCCCTGTGGTCCGGTTCGGGATCTGCCAGTCTGCAGTGTATTCCTGCTGTTTAATTAACATCATTTGGAGGAGGAGGTTGTAAGAGGCCATTCTAAGTGAGAAGGAGCATGGGACTCAGCCCCAGCGGACGGAGCGCTTCATCACCCTGAGCCTGCCGCACACATTGGCTCCTACTGGGCTGATGCAAGAAATGGAAATAGAGCGTGCCAGCCAGATGACAGAAGCCAAGTGTCCAGCAGGGGAGCTCCCCTAGATCACATCACAGAGGTTAATGCACCTGGATTTGTTTGTTTTTTGGAGTCCCCCCTTTTTAAAAAAAAAAACAAAAAAAAAACAAAAACCTCCTCAGTGAATAGTATTGGTCATGCTGCAATTTTTAATTTTGCTACTGCTAGGAGTCAACTAATTTGGCTGCCATTACGGCTCAAAAGAGGAATTGCCCAAAAATTGCTTTGTACCTGTCTGAGTGGTGGTCCCTGCGCTCTTGGAATGCAAATATTCCTAGCAAAGCAGAGGTGAATCCTGCAGTTTGCACCAAATCACTTTTTTTTTTTTTTTTTCACTTATTGAAATTTTGTAATTATAGCAAAATAGTGATTGTGGGGGGGGGGGGGGGAGAAATAGCAGGATTACACTGTCAAGCCCCATGTACACTGAGGAGGTGAGAGGGGGTTCATTTCTTTCTTGATGCTTTTGTTTGACCTTTCTAAAGCTGTAACTCTGCAAATGACGAGCTTGAAACCAAAAATAACCAAACCTGCGTCCTGAGGTTTTCCTGTGTGTTATGGGCCAATTTACGCTTCTATATTTTGCATCAGTGAGAAGATGAGCTCTTATGAAAGAGATGTAGATGTTATACCAGAGTATTCAATTGGGGATATAGAAAGAACATAACAGGGACCTATGTGAAAAAAAAATAAAGATGGCTCCCTCACCACTGCAGCCTTTATCAAGACTGAGCTGCTTCCCCTTTATTTGGATTCAAGTTCTTACAACCCCTGGACTGAGGTGGCAAAGTCCATTGTTCCCACTTTTGGGGGCGAGTCATGATGTGAAAATGAATCTTCCACAACTCTTTGAGGGGTCATCTTCATACCCTGCGCCCTGTATGTACTGTCAGTGTAATGTGCCCTACATTTGCTTCCAGTACTCACCATAATCATTCCTATCATCCATGCCCTCAGGAGGTCATAATCTACGTCACATGCAATGTATTATTTCCTTCATCTCTGTCCCCGGGAGCTCACAATCTAATCTAACACACAAACTATTGCTCCCATTATACCATTCACCAAACTAATCTCCACATGTTGCGCCATTTGCACGGTCGTCACTTGCACCCTCCCTAATACACGCACCCCTCATGTGTCGCTTCATGGGTGCAGATTTTTGCCATCTTGCACCTTTTTTTTGCTCTGTATTTCAGACCAAACCAGAGAAAGTAAATTGTGCCGCCTTGAGATTGTGAATTTCTCCGGTTGCATTGGGCTTTATGTCCTGATTTTGTAGCCTAGATTAAATGGCACAGAGGCGATGGAGAGGAAAAGAAACATGGTGACCTGCGCAAAAGTCAAACTTTTGAAACAAACAAATTTGTAGTAAAATCAGAACACAAGAAAGTTTCAATATCAGACTTCGATATATAGAAATGCGTCATAAGTAATAGAGGGAGAATAGGGGTTTGGAGACTTTTAAGGACACAAGCATATTGAGTATTTGGAGAGTTTTTATCTCAGTATTTTTAGCCAAAACCAGGAGTGGAACAATCAGAAGAAACGTAGAATAGTAACACGGGCACCACCTCATTTCTTACTGAAGTATAAAGCTAACCAAATACTCAACGTTTGCTTGTGGCCCAAGAGAAAAGTATAAAAGACACACGTCATCACTTCAGTATTTTTTTTACCTTGTCCTAGTTTTGGCTACAAATACAGAAGTGGGGACGTGTGTCTTGTAGAATTTTCCTCTTGGGCCACAAGCAAACGTTGAGTATTTGGTGAATTTTTTACCTCCGTATTTGAAAGCCAAAACCATGAGTTGAACAATAAGGGCATGTGCATACGTTGAGTATGTGGTGAGTTTGTTGTTTTTTGTACCTCAATATTGGGTAACAAATGTAGTGGTGCTCATGTTTTCTTTTTATCTTACAAAAACGGAGGTAAAAAACTCACCAAATACTCAACGTCTGAATGTGGCCTGAGAGGAAAAAACATGATAGTATGATAGGAAAACATGCAGACGTTGAGGATTTGGTGAGTTATTACCTTGGTTTTTGTAACCAAATCCAGGAGTGGGTGATAAATACCGAAATGGTGATGTGTTTGTATTCTACTTTTCATCTGATTGTTCCACTGCTGGTTTTGGCTACAAATCCTGATCTAAAAAATACTGAACAAATACTCAACGTGTGCACGTGGCCTTACAGGTGGCCTGACAGTATGGCTGACAGTGGCATGTTGCGGATGACTGGAAGGTGAGGCGGTAGCAGGGGTCTCTACAGACATTACATCTGCATAAATGAGGACAATTCAGGAGGGGGTGAAGGGAGGGATTGTCCTTAACTCTGCTTCTCCCAGGACAGATGGAAAGCGAAGGGCCCCGGCTGCACAGGATTAGCAGCCAGACAGGGGCCCTCACGGCTGATTTGAGGTTAGCAGGACTGGAAAGGAGGGATTTTGCGTTTTGCAGGAGGTGTCCTGAGTGTGGAGCAGATGGTGAGGAGAAGCGTCCCTCCAGCTTTCTCAGCTGCTCAGGGAAGCTTACAGGCCACCTCCGGCATCAACAATCCCACGAACATCTTGTGGATTTAGCGCAGAAGACCCTTCCTGCTTTCTGAATCATTTCCCAGTGTCCGCTGTCGGCTCCCTGCTCCTTTTAAAACATCCACGAAGCCGTGGAGCCGGCCCGGAAAAAAGAAATACAAAAAACTCAATCTGTTTTTTTTTTTTTTTTTTTTTTTTTCTTCTTAAAAGCAAACAATGGTCCCAACGTGACTAATTGAAGGTTATCATATTTACACAAGTATGGGAGGTAGGTAATAGTCCGTTTTGGTAACTTTCTAGCTCGGGCGTCCCCCTCTCGAGAGAGAGACGTGGTGACCAATTTGGAAACCAAAAAAAAAAAACAAACCCAATGTGATAAATGCAAGAATTTTTTGTGCAAAGAGCACCATAACATTTGATTCTTGTGTCAAATAATTATCGTGTGTTTTTTTTTTTTTTTTTTTTTAGTAGATAAGTAGATGTAAAAAGTCTTTTTTAATATATCTTGTTTACTCTTCGATATGAAAACTGGGGTTACACAGACCCCAGGCGACTAAGGCTGTGTCCCCACGACAAGCTTTTGGTGAGTTTCTGATGATAACTTTTTGCACCTATTACACAAATTTGCTTACTTGCATCTTTTTGACTTGCCCAGGTGTCTATGGGAACTCAGAACCGGGCTTGGAGTTGGCAGGGATGTCACTGGTGGCCCGCCCGAGCCCGTAGCCCTGGTGGTTGGTCCAAAAATTGGGGAAATGTAGAAAGGGAATAAAAGAAAAAAAAAAGAAAAGTTTGTCATGACGCCACCTGCAGGAAGAGCCAGGTCCCCAGGGCAGGATAGCACTGAACTTGTTGTGGGGTGCTGGTTATGGGAGCGCAGCGGTTTTTGTAGAAAGGAGACATAGGATGCCTTGTGACTATACTGGTACTTTACTGAAACCGATTCAGATGGCAATTCAGGTTACAGTTTATACGGTCTTTGAACGGGTAGCTGGCCGGGTAGTCAATGAGGAGGGTAAAGTCTCTTTGAGGCTCCCATAGTATTCCTTCTTTTGTCTATCCTACATCCTGCTGCCTTTACTTGCGCCTCCTTACTTTCCTTGCGCTGCCCTGCACAGCCTGCTTGTCTACCAGGCCTGTTGGGTGCTTTGAGGTACCATTCTTCTCTCTAAGGGGCTTGACCCGGTTTGGATGATCTGGTGGGGCTGCATGTTCTGGATGGGGATGTTGGGGTTGCTAAACTAACCTGCAACTGGCTGGTGTCGACGGCTCAGGGGTGAACTCGCCTGTACCGTTCCTTGGAGTCGGCACTCCGTTAATGGACTAGGGTTCCTCCGGACTATGGAAGATCCGGCACGGGGTTTCCTCTTTCTTTTCCTGGGCCGCCCTTTTCTCTCTCAGGCGCCCTCCCTGGGAGACCCCTTTTTCTTGGGCTCCCTCCTTGCTTCTTCCCTCAGTACGGACTACATCCAACTATGTGACTCCCCACTTTTCTCCTTTTTGCTAACTCTCCTCTCCCCGGGACCGGTCACCCTGGTAGCGGGTTGCAAATTGGTCCCCTAGTCTAGGTGCAAGGATGCCAGCTCAGCGTAGACGCAGAAAAAATAGATGTTGCGGATTTGAAACGCGCACCGCAGGTCAATTTATGCAGAACAAAAAAGAAGCGCAGAGGACATGAGATTTGTATGGTTCTATCCACTGTAAGATGCTGCATTTTAGACACAGCTGAAAATATGCAGTGTCAAAAATCACCAACGCCCGTTGAGGGCACACAGCCTAATGGTGTAAGTATTTTGACTACTGAAGGTTAAAGGGCATCTCAAACAACTTTTAAGAACAAACATTTCACCCTGAAACTTGGTAATTTGGCCGCCACTACAGCTCCAAAATGGGTAGCTGCTCTGCTTTTATAAGGGTATATTTTACATGACACTTTTTGGACCCTAAGGTTAAAAATGCATCAAAACCGCACACTGTCTTACTCCAGTTTTACCACATGGCCTTTAATCATATGTTTTACAAAATCCCCGCTATTTGATATGGTTTTTGAAGCTTTTTTGGCCTTTCATTTGGAAAGTCTCGTGTGGCTGGGACTGCGCAGCGACTTTGGTCTCAATACAGGTTGCGCAGCCAAAGATGGTTCTGATGATGCAGGTGAATGGGGTCGTATTGCAACCCACAAGGTACCCCAACAAACAAAATAATAATAAGAAAAGGTGACACTTTAAATTTTTTGTGACTTGTTGCAGTATCTTCCAGATTACAATGTGATCCTGTTCACTGCATTATGTTCTGAGGTAGCGGTGGCATAAAGCGATCAGTCGCCGAGTTGGGATCCCCATCATTTCTGAAGCAGGATAACAACTCCTATCTGTTCTATGTATCCCAGGACACAGGTACATTATAAAAGGTGCTTGTGTGGAGCTGCGTGGCAACCTGTCTGCTCTCACTGTGCCACAATCTGGCCGACATTACTACACCCAGAAGATTCCTCACTCAGCTTCCCCAAGTCTCTGAATGGTAAATCTGGCTCGGGGATGTTCCCGTGTTGCCCTGGCAGATTTTCCATTCGGTGACCTGTGCAGCTTATGGTTGTTGTAGTGTCGGCAATTGCCCAACTTTACTAAAAACAGTCAAGCCTGAGACCTACCTGTGACCTCCTTCCCATCGATGACCTCTGACCTCACCATTTCCCTTCTCTGTCACCAAGTCCAGTGACAAAGTGAAGTGTCAATGATTCCTAATGAGATCCCTGCATTGTAATAAATGGGAAACATTGATTTGTCTCCTGTTAACCCTCCAGCCACACAAAACCAGTGTGTCTGAGCTCGCCTGGGGGTAAAGCGGCAAATCACGGCTCTACAAGGCTCACAGACCTTTATTCAGATTGATCATGTTTCATTGATTATCCGGTAATTACTTATGGAAGAATGTGAATGACTTTCCTTTTGGCGAGCAACTAACGATCAGGAGCGACGTCCCCGGGTCATGCCATAGTCAAAGCGGGCGACCGTACCCTCTGACACTGTAGTCTGCACCATATTAATTGTGGGGGTGGGTATGGATTATTGTGTTTTGTAACTTTCCAGTATATTTTGTGTTTCTATTCCTCACCATTTTCAAACTATTCTTACTTTCAGTGAACAAATGATTTCATTATAAAAGAATATTAAATTTCCGTCCTTTGGATCTATGGTTTTAACAATGCAGACATAATGATTTTTAATTAACATTAATGATCATTACATCCGTAGTCGCCTTTCCCAGTGTGGGTCACGCGTGTCTAATGCAGGTTAGTCATGGGATGCCATATTGTCCTCCTTTTGTCAGTCTGCACTGCATGAATCAGGAGGCTCAGGATGATAAGTCCTTCCTGAATCAGGCAGTGCTTCTGGGCATGAGATTGTGTATTGTAGAGTAGCTGAGTAGGATGTATACATGTATAAATTATAAATGTGATAATCATCAGCCAGGAATGCAGGGCCTCCTGGAATGGCCCTTTAATTATCTGATTTTATGACCTTTCCTAATTATTGACTGTTCCAGGCTGGTTATCATATGTCATAGAGAAGGGTCTCATTCCTTCTGCCCCCTACTCTCCCAGTCCTGAGACCCTGCTTTGTGTCCATCCGCCTGAAGCCCCGCAGCTGGAGGAAGGTGACGTGTGCCTGGCACTGAACGGGTGCATTCTTCACCCTGCCCAGGGAGATTACTGGAACAAAGCCCCTCTCCATTCTTCACATGCCTCCAAAAGTTCAGAAACTAATATGTTTTCCTACTGCTTGTTTAAACACAGTTAATGAAGCAGTGACCGGGATGTGAACCGTGCTGTATCTAATCAGCAGTGTATCCGATCAGCATTGTATCTCTATGTGTCTGATCAGGAGTATATCTGATCAGCAGTATATCTGCATATCTTATTAGTAGTTTACTAATGTGTATCTGATCAGGAGATTACCGTATATGTATCAGATTAGCAGATCAAGAGAATATCTCTGTGTATCTAATCCGAAGTGTATCTGATCAGTAGTATGTAAGTAACCACATATGTTGTCTGTGTATCTGATCAGGAGTGTATCTGAATAGCAGTTTCTGTGTATCTAATCAGTAGGGTATATCTAACTACGGTACTAATGTATCTGTGTATCTAATCACTTGGCTTTCACTATGGTAGCTGTGTCTGTTTATATCTAACTAGAAGTTTGACTTTTTACCTATCAACATTATCTACCAAACATTCAGGGTGTATCTGATCTGCTTTGTATCGGTGTATATCTAATCTGCATTGTGGCAGGTTGTATCTGATCTGTCGTGTCGGGGTGTACGTGATCTGCCCTGACGGGGGTGTACGTGATCTGCACTGGGTGTACTGACTGCTGTCGGGGGTGTACGTGATCTGCCTGTCGGGGGTGTACGTGATCTGCCTGTCGGGGGTGTACGTGATCTGCCTGTCGGGGGTGTACGTGATCTGCCTGTCGGGGGTGTACGTGATCTGCCTGTCGGCAGGCTCTCTCGGCTCAACTTCCCCTTGGAGGGGATCTGGCCATCATTGTGGTAAATGTAGGTAATCACCAGCTTTATGAGGGTCTGATTATCAGATTGGCAGTGCATCCTTCTCACTTCAGGGGTCTAGGAAGCCAGACAACTACTCCTGTCAGATCTGCAGATGGCAGACGACAATTTGCACATATTGACCTCATGGCGCTTTCGTTCAGCATTACCTGCAGTATTTATCTCGTTGGCGAATCCATCAACTAGACCTGTGAGGGGTTAACAGCGACTTTATCATTGTGGGCCTGTGCACGGCCGGTGGCAAATAACTAGTAGGGGCGCCTCTGGGCAGCCTCTAAATATAACCCTCCATGATTACCCCGCGCTGTGTACCTTGTCATCGGGAAAGTCACAGCCGGCAGAGTGCTGCGTCCTGGCCTCAGGAGTGCTGGCTATGATTAACCCTTCCATGTCCACTGTATATGAATTGCCACCCATATCCCAGGATAAGTTGTTTTGCACTGCGACTGGATGTGCTTCTCTGCCCAATGCCAGGCAGCTTCCACCAAGCTACATGTGACATTGACGGTGCCCCTGCCATTGTATTTACTGCCATTATCATCCACACTGCATTGATTATCATTATCTCCAGGCTGAGCCCATCAGAAACTCCTCATCACCCCTCCCAATTTCCGTTTGGACTCCCTCAAGGTTTCAGGCCCGGCCTCGCTATTTTTCTTTTCTTTTCTCAGTAGAGGAAATTATTTTTGGCCATGATTATTGCCTTCTGCCTGCAGATGGGAGATGTGGTGTGTCCTATTGATCACTGCAGAGAATCCTCCACGTCAGTAACATGCGGCTCTGGAGACACCAACCAGATTGTTGACCAATTGCAAAGAGATCTGCAGTCCGAATTCGGACATGCCGGATCCTTATTTCCCCGACATCATCCATCGGTGAGAGTCTGGAGCCCACCTTACAAATCAGACTGTCAGCCAAGCTTATGTGTAAGGGGGTCTAAGGCTGGATCTGTAAATACAAGAATTCTTGTGTAAATTGAGGGCAAAGGGGGATCTTGAGGAATTGATATGTGATGAATGTCCGTGCGTCTCTGCCATGTCTAAAGTTCTCATTTCTTCATCTCTTCTGATTGCAGGCTTTCACCTCAGCGGCACTGTGACGGAGCCAGCGATACAGTCGGAGCCAGAAGCCACTTATAAAGTGGCCATCAGTTTTGACCGCTGTAAAATCACCTCAGTGACCTGTGGTTGTGGCAACAGGGACATTTTCTACTGCGCCCATGTGGTGGCACTCTCGCTGTACCGAATCCGCAAACCAGACCAGGTCAAACTGCGTCTTCCCATCTCAGAAACCCTCTTCCAGATGAACAGGGACCAGCTGCAGAAGTTCGTGCAGTACCTGATCACAGCGCACCACACAGAAGTGCTTCCCACCGCCCAGAAGCTGGCCGACGAGATCCTGTCCTCCAACTCGGAAATTAACCAAGTGCACGGTAATGACCCCATACATGGGAGGATCCTGACCACCGGTCTCCTGGCCTGTCCTACTCAGTCTGACTTCTTCCTACAGGTGCCCCCGATCCCACGGCCGGAGCGAGCATCAACGACGAGAACTGCTGGCATCTGGATGAAGAGCAGGTCCGGGAGCAAGTGAAGCTCTTCCTGTCTCAGGGAGGATATTACAGCTCTGGGAAGCAGCTCAACTCCATGTTTGCTAAGGTACAAAACTATTTATACAGCATAATAAGGCTATGTGCCCACCTAAAGATTATTTCTGCCTAAATCTGCATCTCCTGTGCCGAAAAAAAACGCTGCATTTTTGGTGTGTTTTTCGGCGCATATTTTTTTATGCGTTTCCATAATATAAGTGTATTAGAAAAACACAGGGAAAAATAAAGAAAGCATGAACATGTTGCTTCTTTTTTCTGCACCAAAATCTGCAAGGAAAAAGACTTGAAGATGTGCACAGCACTTCAGAATTCTCATTGACTTTGCTGGGGTGTGTTTCGGCTTGCAGATTTCAGAGAAATCTGCAAGTAAAAATGCACCAAAAACTCTAAGTGTGCACTTAGCTTAAGATGGCCAACACCAGGTCGAATAATTGAAACTCATTGGTAATTATATAACGAATTTCCCATTGTACGCCGTCCCACAGGTGAGAGAGATGCTGCGGATGAGGGACTCCAATGGTGCCCGCATGCTAACCCTAATTACTGAGCAGTTCATGGCAGACCCCCGGCTGGCACTGTGGAGGCAACAGGGAACAGGAATGACGGATAAGTGCCGACAGCTATGGGATGAGCTTGGTAAGTATGGCTGCTATGATGATTGTTTTCAGTACCCTACCTCTAGTAACATTTCATATTGGCTGCCAATTCAGCTGTTTGTCACCTCATGGGTACAGAAAAACAAGGAATGAACTAAAGGCCCCCATACACATTAGACTAATGTTGGCGTGTATGGGGGCACCGGCCGACTGATGCTCCGGAGAGATGTTGATCGCGTATGTCAGATTCCTGACTGCAGATCACATTGTTCTTCGGGAGATGAGCCACTGGCCGACATCTCACTTGGTGGCTTTTTTCACACCACGGTTTTGAGCTGTCAGGCTGTGTCCGGTGTTTTGCTGGGTGCATCGGACACAGCCTGACAGCTACGGACAGAACAGAACCGGAGGGCAAATATGCCCTCCGGTCCTGTTTTCTGCTGGCATCAGGACTCTGGCTGATGTCACTTGTCCAGTCCTGAAATTTCAGGATTGTGGCTTGCGAGGAGCTAGCCATGGTTCTGAAATTTTTGCCGGGAGCTCTCCAGCTGCTGAAGGTCAGCGCTGGCCGCCACTGAACTTGAGCACCCAGCATCCGGCAGTCACATCAGATTTTCTGTCGGATCCGGTGCGATCTGGCACTCATAGCCTCCCATGTTAGGGGGCGCCAGTTTGCACTGGATCTGGGTGGATCTGATTTTGGCAGATTTTTGCCCCGGACACAAAAACGCTGCAAGCTGCGATTTTTGTGTCCGGGAAAAAAAACGAATTCTTCCAGATCCTCCCTGACAGCAGGGAACTGGATGGCAAATCACTGCCATCCAGCCCCATAGGAATACTATGGGGCCAAAATTGGATCCGGGGCGGTCAGGTTCACACTGGACAGCCCCGGATCCTTAAAACCGTGGTGTGAAGCCAGCCTAACGCAGGAGCACTCTGCCGAGTGAGCGCTCCTGTGTATAGGAGAGTTGACTGTCAGCAAGACGATCGGCAGAAGCATCAGCAAATATGTGTAATTATTATCCAACTTGTCCAGTTCTTTGCTCCCTCCATATGTGCAGCTGCTTATCCTTTGCCTCTATTTTGCCCATGTTTGTAGGTCACTTGCAGACCCTGGATCAGCTGGCGCCTGTGCTGTAGTGTGACTGTTATGATCACTGCTTTTCTATCCTTATCTCACAGTCCTCTTATTTGGGTCCCTCTTTAGGGGCGCTCTGGGTCTGTATCGTCCTGAACCCCCACTGCAAACATGAAGAGAAAGCCTGCTGGCTGCGACAGCTGAAGAAGTGGAACGACATGGACGTTTGTCCGCTTGAGGATGGAAATTATGGAAACGACCTACCTAACATCACCAACGCCCTCCCTCAAAGCAACGGACATGGTAAGGGCACAGGTCTCTACAGGAAAAACACTTCATATTTCAACTTCCTAGGTATTAAAAGGGTATAGAATGAAAAGTTTTGCAACTTCTTAATACTACACATTTCAATCAGTGCATGCAAATCTCCGTGAGGATGAACATTCACTGACACAATGATGCAACAACTACAGCTTGGGGGGGCATGCTGGGAGTTGTGGTCTCACCACCTGGAGAGCTCCAGGTTGCAGGCTCATCTATGGTGTGTTTCCTGCAGAATCTTCCTGCGACCACCTGTGGCGTTCTTCCGTGTCTCCAGATGTTTTTCACATTGTGCAAGAAGTGAAGTGTGGCGCTTAATAAACCTGCAGAGCTTTTTCTTCTTTTTTCCTAAGAGCTCTTTTGTGACCTCAGCAATCTCATCCTCCCTCCAATCATCTGATGAGCCGCACAAATCAATGTCTGAGGCCTCGTCAGACGCACTTGTCCTGATTGCCCTGCGTGCCGCGCTCTTCCTAGGAGGACAGGAGGTTGATTAAAGCTCAGCATTTACTTCCCTGTAGAGTTTTCTTCTGTTTAACTCTTCCTCTCAGACAAAACTTATTCCTCTTCTGTAACCAAAGGCAGAAGATAAGAGAGTCACGCTCCTGCTGATCCAAGTCAAAACTATAGGCCATGAATCAATGCTTAATATAGCATCTATATATATCGGCTTATTTTGTAATTCAGTAAAATTCCTTAAATCCAGCATTAACATGGTATTTGTACCATGTTTTGTACCATTAATAAATGACTTGGATCATGAGATGGTTGTAGTTTTTACAAAGATCATTTGGTCCAGTAACTAAAATTAAAGAGAACCTATCAGACAAAAAAACTCTCTTAACCTGTAGATATGGGGTTAACCTGCAGCTTAATAGAAGCTGCCTGGCACCGTCACTGAGAGCCCTACTCCAGAAAGTAACTTTACTCCTCCTGCAGCCTCGGGCTTTCAGTGATATCGGTGTGGCACCGACACAGATTCAGACACCGCTCAGTACATAGTGAGAGGCGGCTGCTACCATGTCCCGGGCACTGACTGACAGCCAGGTCTAATGCTGAGCTAGCTGGCAGTCAGTCATCTCATGTGTCAGGCGAGGCGTCCAGCAGCCCTAATATCTTTTGCCAGTGGCTTTGTCAGGATCTGCTGCATATAACAGACATCACCAGATTTGTTTTGCAGTAATGATTTATATCATTGTCTTCTCTCTTTATTTGTAGACTCTTTGGTACGTCCGAGGAGGACAGTGTTCACCCGTGCAATTGAGGCATGTGACTTGCACTGGCAGGACAGCCACCTGCAGAGGATAATCAGCAGTGACTTCTACCTGTCGCCTGCCTGCCAGAGGGATGGCGAGAGTCTGCTCTTCAACTCCCTAGGACAGCCCCTGTGGCTGGGTGAGTGCGGGGGAGGCAATGGTCTTGCCAATTGTGTAGTGCAGCTACAAGCTCCTACCTCCGACTTGTGGTATTATATAGGAGGCGTCCGTGTTCTGCCCACCATAGACCTAGAGAGAAACTTCCCCAGTATCAGAATCTATCATAAAGTTTTGGGGAAAGTAAACACAATAGGAGTGATTTTCAGCAATGTCACATGGTATAAAACTGACTGACTGCATTGCCAATCTTCTCAGACTTCACAATTACAGTGGGGATCATATCTAAATTATTTTATTTTGTTTTTATCTAGAACACGTTCCTACAGCTTGTGCAAGAGTTGATGCCCTGCGATCCCACGGTTATCCCAAAGAAGCATTACGCCTGGCAGTCGCCATAATAAGCACATTGAGATTACAACAGCAACGTCAGCTGGAGATCTACAAGCAGCAGAAAAAAGGTTAGTGACGCTGATCATTGCCGATGTGTCACTTGTTTGTACAGGGCAGCTTGGGTACAAGAATCGGGTGAGTTTATGGCACGTTGCAACTAACTTGGGAAAATGTGCGGCAGTGGGTGAGTGTGGGTATGATAGTTGATTGGACGAAGGGGACGTTTATGACACTGGGCGATTGTTCTTGGAGTTAATATATGACACTGGGGTTAATGCACGGTAATGGGTGTTTGCCCTTCAGTTAGTGTATGGCACCTGCACTGTGTGTCTGCCCTTTAATTAGTGTGTGGCACTGGGTGGTTGCCATTTGGTTAGTGCATGGCACTGGGTGTCTGCTCTTTGGATAGTATATGGCACCAAGTGCCTGCCCTCTGGATAGTGTATGGCACTGGTGTCTGGGCTTTGGCTAATATATGGCACATAGGCGTGTGCTCTGTGGCACGAGTTCCTGGGAATCAGGCGTCCCTGGGTTTACTGACCATAGAGACATTTCTGAATTTCTTATTACTGCAGAATTGATTCAGAGGAACACAACTACAATCACCAACCTGGAGGGATGGGTGGGCCACCCGCTAGACCCTGTTGGATGTCTATTTACCACTCTGACAGAAGCATGCCGTGTGGATGAGGAAAATACCATGGAGGTAACAGGTAAGAAATGGTAAAAATCTGACTGCCAGTGTTTGTTGAGGACTGATGAAGTGCCCAACAGCTGACCATGCTCTGTGCTGGACGACCCCCACAACAACTTAAAATTTTTTCTTATGTCACGGTGGCTTCATGTTTCTCCTCTGTCCTTACAGAAAGCAGTGAGTCTCAGCGCCCGAACTACCAACATGTATGTGTGCTGAACGACTCCATGGAGAACGGAGAATCCTACCTTTCCTTGGCACTGGAGGTCGCTCTGATGGGCATGGGGCAGCAGCGGCTGATGCCTGAAGGGTTGTATGCACAGGATAAGGTGTGCCGCAATGAGGAGCAGATTATCGCCCGTCTGCAAGAACTGGAGTTGGATGCTGTGCTGGTCCAGACCCTGCGCAAACAGTGTATACTGCTGCTGGAGGGTAAGAGCGCCATTCTCTGACTCTACTGGGCATTATACCCAGTGTTAGTAGAAAATAGTGTGGTACGAGATCTCAGACAATTACGGTAACAACATGCAGATTTGTGGATGATTCCAGCAATGCCAATTTCTCACAGAGTCGTCTTTTTCAGGGGGTCCATTCAGCGGTCTAGGAGAAATCATCCATCGTGAGAGCGTCCCCATGCACACCTTTGCCAAATACCTCTTCTCTGCATTGCTGCCCCACGATGCAGACTTGGCGTATAAACTGTCTCTCCGTGCTATGAGGTAAGTGTATAGAGAGATATAAGAGGATATAACTGGATGGTTCACATGACATGGAGACATTGTAGTGTGTCTTGAAGATGAGGTTTAGGAATTAGATGTCGAGCTACAAGGGATGTGAGTCCACTTGTCAAGTTTTATGTTACTTCATTCTCTACTTCAGGCTTCCGGTGTTGGAGAGCAGTGCCCCCTCAGGCGATGTATCCCACCCTCATCACATTGTGTCTGTGGTGCCAAGTCGGTATCCCCGCTGGTTCACCCTGGGACACCTGGAGTCACAGCAGTGCGAGCTGGCCTCCACCATGCTGACCGCTGCCAAAGGTAAGCAGTGAAAATAGGTATTATATGTAAAATGAATACATATTTGTTTCATTTCTTTGTTTTTTCACGATCTCTGCTTGTGGTCAGTGAATTGAAACAATCATATTTACAGCTAGAGGTTAAAAGTTTCTGCAGAGTTCAAACAGCTGAGAGTTTGTTACAATGAAGAAGCCAAACACATTGGCAGCACTAATCTCTCCAGTCACGTACTGTATATTGCAGTGGACATGCATCCATGGTTTATAGTTACTTCATTCTTCCTTGGTGTCGTTGATTAAATTCAGTTCATGTGTCACCTCATTGACCCAGATATGTTTTCTCTGGAGACTTTGAAAAAAATCCAGCTTTTATATCTTTATTGAAACATTAAAATCCATATCCATGTTGAAAGACATAAATGACATTCTGAGCAATGTGATTGTTGTGATACCTGTTTCAGATGCACTCCCGCGTCCATTGTCCAAGCTTGGATTTTTTTCAAACTCTCCTTGGATCATCCACACCGGTCAGGGCACTTTTCTGTGCTCCACATCCACTTAACCACTTCAGGTGAGCTGGCTATTCTTTCATTTTTGACGACCATTTCTCTCCTCTCGGCAGGTGACATGCTGCGACTCCGCACTGTTCTTGAAGCCATACAGCGTAACATCCATTCCTCCTCTCTGATCTTTAAGCTGGCACAGGATGCCTTTAAGATCGCCACCCCAGCTGACAGCAGCTCAGACACAACACTGCTCAATGTCGCCTTGGAGCTCGGACTGCAGGTAAGAACTAGCACCACTTTTTCACCTTCCTGATTCAGTAATATGGTGTAACCCTTTTGGAACCATGTAAATCATTGACTCCCTCCATCTTCAGGTCATGAGAATGACGCTCAGCACCCTGAACTGGAGGCGCAGGGAGATGGTGCGGTGGCTGGTGACTTGTGCCACGGAAGTCGGTAAGTCCTATCAGTGATTATAAGTGCAGAGCAGCATGTGATCATACATTGCAGACTTCATACACACGTGAGGAGCCGGATTCTGTACAGCAGAACAAAGACCCGAATTTGGCGGAGGTTCGGCCCCGTGCTCACTGTTCTATTCTATATGCAGAACATTTCTAAAAAATATGATACAAATGCACAATTTCAATTTCAACTATATATCATGTAATATATAAAGTATAATATTAGGCTGATTTCACACTGACGTTTTTTGGCATTCGTGTGTATCCAGCTTAAACTGGATGCACCTGCGTCAGTTTTCAGCCCCATTGACTTTTAATGGAGACGCAGGAACTTGCAGGTGCATCCAGTTCTTCTCATTTCCCTCTGATCCGGGTGTCAGTTTTTTTTCCACTGAAACCAAAAATGAATTTTATTGCATTTTTGGTCTCCGTGACAAAATCTGGAAAACACAGATCCAGGGCAGTGCCGGTTAAATCGTAATGTTCCCAACAGAACCCGGATCGGGCGGACTCCGGATCCTCAAGGTTTTTGAACTGCGCATGCCCAGAATGCAGTTCTAAATGACTCGTCGACCAGGGCACATGTCATTTGTCACCTGATCCGGTGGAAACAGGTAATAAACCAAATGCAATGGGATGCGCCTGCATTGGTGTTATCACCAGTGCAGGTGCATCCATTCGTCTCCTGAAAAAACACTTAAGGTACCGTCACACGCGAGAATTTTGCTAGCAATTTCACTGGCAATTTGCTGGCTGCAGTGAAATCATAGACACATTGTTACATTTGTACACAGCAACAAAATAGAACAATGTGTCCATGATTTCACTGCAACCAGCAAATTGCCAGTGAAATTGCTAGCAAAATTGCTGCGTGTGATGGTACCTTTACTGTGGGATTTGGGGATATCCGGGGGAATGCAAGCTTTACCTTCATTTTCCCAGATTAAAATAAACGGCAGTGTGAAACCAGCCTTACCCAAATACTGCACAATCCTGTACCCTCTGCACACTGCTACATCTTCTGGTGGGATGCAACATGAAAAAGTATCAAAAAGGGGGGGAATTTTCTTCTTTTCCCTCATTTTCCCCTGCACCTCTTGTAATCCATCAAGTATCTTGATCTCCTTACTTGATATACATTCCTTGCTCCACAGATCCCAGATATACTTGCATATTTTCAGGCTGCCTTTCCTTCAAGAGGACCAACCAACAGGTTTTAGGGCTATATAGTGCAGCCAGTCCCTTACAGGTACACGGATACTGAGTGCAATCATACCTTTACTTCAATGATTACATGTATGATTGCTGAGATAAATGTTTTAGAAGTCCTTAGAAAGTGTGCAGCAGAGAGATGGAGTGTGCAGCAATTAGCATAAGAGGGGATGGGTTTCTCTTTATTACTCCACAGTTTGCTCTAAGCTAAACCCTCCCTCTCCCTCCCTTTCACTATATAGAGTAGCAGGCACATTAGGTCTGGCATTGTGCATGCAGATCGCACAGTGTCAGGCTCCTATGTGCCCTCCATCATCACTCCCTCCCTCCTGCCTGTGTCTTTGGCTTCTAGGTGTCAGCCCTCTCCTCAAAGTGACAGGTCTGTGAGCAGAGAGCTCGGGACTCCCAGACTGGAGGGGGTGGGGCCTTCTCTGGAGGGGGCGGGGCCTTCTCCTGCATTGTGACACTGTGATCAGACAGCCAGAGAAGAAGCTGAAGACACAGGCAGGGGGGAGGAGGGATGATCTGGGGCACATAGGAGCCTGACACTGTGCTATCTGCATGCACAATGTCAGACCTAATGTGCCTGCTACTCTGTAAGTGACAGGGAGAGTGTGAAAGGGGGGGAGGGTTTGGCTTAGAGAAAACGGTGAAGTAATAAAGACAAACCCAGCCCCTCTTATGCTAATGTGCTGCACACTCCCTCCTGTGCTGCACACATTCTAAGAACTTACATTTATCCCAGCAATCATACATGGAATCATTGCAGTAAAGGTATGATTGCACTAAGTATCCTGGAACCTGTAAGGAACGGGCTTCACTTTATAGCTCTAAAATTTGCTGGTTGGTCCTCTTTAAATTATATTAATTTCTCCATCGATATTTTATTCACATGCCTATTGTGACTGGTTCAGCTGTTTCGCCTAACTCCTCCGTACACCAGAGCACTCAGTGCTTGCTCTGCAGATCGCTCCCCTGTTCTATGAGAAAGCTGCTGTCAGACCTCTATGCTGATGGCTCATGTCTTAGAGAACAAAAGGCGCTGCAGTGCAAAATCGGTTATGTTGAATCCAATCCTTCCCTGACAGTCATCTTTTGGGGGTCCCCATACATATTAGACTTTCGTCATCGAATGGTTCTGCCGATGTTGGTCTTGTGTGTGGGGGTTTTAGTATCATTATCTCTCTATACAGCTTTTAAGTCGGCCCCCTACTATGTGAGGTCTAATATTTTGCACATTTAATAATTCTTAGGGCATATGCCGATGCTGAGTGTTTGGTTCAGAAGTTGTCTGCAGTAAAACTGCACCCTATGCAGGAAAACGCACCACAAAACGCAATCCTTTTGGGTGCAGATTGTTGTCGTGCGTTTTTTTCTCTACTGTGGTCATAGCTATGAGTGCTGCTAAATGCAGCAAACAATTGACAAGGTTATTCTTTTGTCTTGACCACAATCTGCAAGAATAAAATTAAACATCAGACTTTGCTGGGGTAAGGATAGGCATGCAGGTTTGTGACAAAAGGTGATACAAAACCGCATAAAAAAGCACTGTATGCACATACCCTTAGGGCATCCAAATGTTCTTTTTTCAAGCATGACCTATTTGGTAATATGAGAAGTTAGCTACGCAGTGACTCCACCAGCACCACCTGCTCTTGGCACATTTCTTGGTATGAATTTCTTCTTTTTTTGTTTTAGCAGTGATTGATACAATTCTTGCCTTTTGCTTCCCCTGCAGGTGTCCGTGCCCTTGTGAGCATCCTCCAGACCTGGTATACGCTTTTCACCCCCACAGAAGCCACCAGCATTGTAGCAGCAGCCGCCACATCACACAGCACTGTCCTGCGACTAAACTTGGATTATGCACAGCGGGAAGAGCTCGCCAGCTGCGCAAGGACCTTAGCCCTGCAGTGCGCCATGAAAGACCCACAAAACTGCGCCCTGTCGGCCTTGACCTTGTGCGAAAAAGATCACACGGCTTTTGAGACGGCCTACCAAATTGCGGTGGATGCCGCCTCAGGGGGCATGACCTACTCACAGCTCTTCACTATTGCCCGCTACATGGAGCATCGGGGTTACCCACTGCGAGCGTTCAAACTCTGCTCACTTGCAATGAGCCACCTCAACCTGGCGTACAACCAGGACACGCACCCTGCCATTAATGATGTCCTGTGGGCCTGCTCCCTCAGCCACTCACTTGGGAAAAATGAATTGGCGGCATTAGTGCCTCTGGTGGTAAAAAGTGTGCACTGCGCCACTGTCTTGTCAGACATCCTTAGACGATGCACGCTCACAGCTCCAGGATTGGCTGGAATCCCTGGCAGGCGGAATTCTGGTAAACTCATGTCCACAGACAAACCACCCTTGCGCCAGCTGCTGGATGCCGCGGTTGGTGCTTACATTAACACCACACATTCCCGCCTCACACACATCAGCCCCCGGCATTACGGAGAGTTCATAGAGTTTCTCAGCAAAGCCAGGGAGACTTTCCTCCTGGGCCAGGACGGATTACTACAGTTCGCTCAGTTTATAGACAATTTAAAGCAGATCTATAAAGGCAAGAAGAAGCTGATGATGTTGGTCAGGGAGAGGTTTGGCTGAGGCTCGTTCCCCTTCCGTCTCTTAACACCCAAGTTTTGAGGAGCTGTCTGCTTTCTTGTCTATGTGCACCCCTGATATCCAAGGGGTCAAACCAGGACTGTCACAGCAGGAGCCTTTCATCACACCTGCCAAATATTTCATCATTCTTTTTGGGGGAGGGGATGTTGGGGGAGGGGACACAGTGTCAAGACAGTTCATCTTCTTTTGAGAAGTGTAGTCTCTAATTTGGTTCTTATGTCAGTTTTTTTTTTTCTTGAGGTTAATTGGAGGCCACTTGAAATTTTCTACTGCCAGCATTATCTGGATGGAAGGAGGTTTTGCCCTTTCCACCAAGTGGCGCTGCAGCAGCTACTGTGCATCACTCTAGAAGGTTGAAAAGCGGTGGCTGGGAATCACCAAAGGCTGGGATTTCTAGGACAGCCGGGGGTGTCGCGCTCAATGACTTCTGATTCTGCATGACTCAGGGTTGACTAGTCTCATTCCTAGACCGAAGCATCACCGGTTACACCAGGGAGGTGCTACTGTAACCTGTGCCCCTCATAGACCATGAAACGTCCCAACTGTTAGATGAGAAAACCAATCCCACCCCTGCTGTTGAATGGCTCCCCAATGTGTTACCAAAACCCTCAAACGTTTAATCAACGTGTTTTAAGGAGTCCAACATTGCCAGAGAAGTGCAGTAGTCTTGAAAGTAATGGCTCCAGGTATATAATATATATTGTAGTACTGCACAGGAGAAGAGGGGAGGGCGATCAAAATCTGGCCTTTCCCTTAAAATAAGGGCATCAAAACATAGATTTAGACACCTTTTTTATTAGTCCAAGGAGAAATGCAAAAGTATCAGGTCGTTATCGGTGACACTGCACACTTAAATTTACTTTTCGGAGTGCAGTACAGAGCAGTGACCACTAGAGGCAGACATCTCTAACACTGGGTGTCAGCAGTTCTGCCATCCTTATCCTCAGTGAGATTAGCTGTGAAGATCAATCAGTTATGTCAGACCCCAATAACTAGAAGTTCAGTCTTCTGAATGAAGTTTATTCATCATGTATTTTAAAGTTCAATAATCTGTGTTTTCATTTCTCATCATATTCAGGATCTATGCTTGCTTTCAAGGAATGGAAACCTGCTTTGTTTAGGATACAGAGTCTAGAAACCTGTATAGATTAATATATATCACAGCTGGAGGTTTGTTACAGAATTTTTTTAGAAATTAATCAGGCTGGACACCACAAACAAATTATCCTGCACTGATTCATTATAACAATGTTCGAGATGTAAGAAATAAGACTAGTGTCATGGCTTACGTTTAGAGCCATCATAACCACTGTGACAGGTGAAAAGAGATCCTGATGGTCCCAATGGAGTAGCAGCATTTTTGGCCATAAGCGTCGTGCTTCAAACTAAGCTGAACTTCCAATACACTAGAAAACCTGCTGGGAAAAAATAGTGCAAGTGTGAACAAGACGACTCAAATTCACTGACAGCAAGCGAGATCCTGAAAATGGTAAGGAATTGAAACACAAAGGGACAGTTTTAGGTTGGTTTTTGTTTGCACCAAATTCTTCTTTTAAGCTCTCACTATTTTCTGATCGCCATTGTAGGCCTGGATTGTTTGCAGTCGATGCATTATCTGCATATTTTTTTAAAAAAGTTTCATATTTTTGTGGAAATGTAGTTTATCCACCCTCCCTTGCAGTGGATTTTTGGGATGCAGAATTTTTTGAACAAATATCAGAATTCTGTGTCATATTTCTCTAAAAAGGTGCAAAAAAAAAGAGCTTTTTTTTTTTATTTTGTGCAAAATACAAGAACCTTTGTGCCCCATAATGAAGAGTTGTTGCAAAAAAATGGCTGCAAATGCTCAAAGATAAAAAAGAAAAAGGCAAATGGTAAATTGGGTTTAAAGTATATTAGGAACGTACAGATCAGTTTAATAGAAAACTGGAAAAACTTCTAGGGAACCTGATATCATGAAAATGTAGTGTAACATGCAGGCAGCACATTGTAGAGCCGAGCGGAGGGATATACAGTGGGTGAAATAAGTATTGAACATGTCACCAATTTTTCCTAAGAATCTATTTTTAAAGGTGCTATTGACATGAATTGCTGACCAGATGTCAGTAACAATCCATCCAATCATACTGGCAAAGAAATCAAATCATAGATGTTCATAAATTATGTGTAATAATGAGAAATTATAGAGAGAAGAATAATGAACACATGAAGAGAGAGGCGCAAAAACCCATGAAACGTCATAACACCAGCTGAAATCTTATCAATATTAGGAAAGAAATCCTGCCACTTAATGAAAAATATCAGCTGGTTCAACTGATGGCCTAAAAAAAGGTGTCATTACCAAGGTGCCACACAAGAAACATCTCATGATGGGTAAAACCAGTGAGCTGTCTCAAGACCTTCACAACCATTGGTTACAGAAGAGTTATTGAAGGATCCATTCAATGAACAAACCTAAATCCCATTAATATTTAGTGACAACCTTTTCCCTTCATCAATTTTTTCTATGTACAGTCATGAATTTTATAGGACTATAGTCTGGTGAATGATTAACCAAACGGTGATAATGATCATTTTCATGTTGATTGACACATTTATTACCTGAAATAGAAACAGCCGTGTTGGAGGCTTAAACGCTGGGTGAGGAACAGCCAAACTCATCTACAACAGAGGATTTGGAGGACAATTTTATCATGAAAAGTCTGAGCACATCAACAAGACACAAGGTAGTTATACTGCATCAGCCAGGTCTCTCCCAGGCAAAGATATCAAAGCAGACTGAGGTTTGAAGATGTGCTGTTTTAAGAAGCGCCAAAAAAATAGGTAACATTTTTGACCGCAGATGCATTGAACAGCCTAGAAAATTTAGTGCAGCAGATGAAAACCACAGCATGCTTACATCCATTCTAAATCAGATGTCCAGCAGTGCCATCAGCTCAGAATTGGCAGCAACCAGAGGGAGCCAGCTACATCCGTCTCCTGTTTGGGGAAGTTTGGCCAGAATTGGTCTTCATGGCAGCAAGGCCAATCAACCCAAGTCTGCACTAATACATATGAACTGGGGTGCAGAAAAATGGCACCAGGTGCTCTGGACTGATAAGTGAAAAGGTTATATATTTGGCTGGAACAAATGCAGTTTGTTCGCCAAAGGGCTGGAGAGCAGCACAGTTATGAGGGTCTGTAGGAACAGTGAAGCTGTGTGGAGGCTCCTGCAAGTTTGGGGCTGTATTTCAGTGGATGGAGTTGGGGAATTGGTTAAGATTAATGGTGTCCTCAATGCTGAGAAATACAAACAGATACTTCTCCCTCATACAGTATCATCAGGGACGAGTCTGATCGTCTCCAAATGATTTCTGCAGCCGGAAAATGATCCCAAACATCCAGCCAATGTCATTAAGAGCGAGTCCTAGAAATGATGATCCACAGACCACTGATCTTACATCATCCCATCTGTCTGGGCTCAGAGATGGAGACAGAAGGATCCGCACAAGCCTCATACACAGATGATCTGGGGTCGGTTCTCCAACATTTGAAACAACCTCCCTGCCAAGTTCATTCACAAACTGTAAAAGTGTATTTAGAAGAATTGATGAAGACCAAGAGCGGTCACCAAATAGTGATGGGATTTAGATTTCTCTTTTGTTCATTCATATTGCATTTTGCTATTTGATAGAAGTGTTAATGGTTTATTTTTATTTATAAAAACTTCTTTACAGCGTTTTCTCTACACCTGCCTAAAACAGTTGCACAGTCCTGTATATATAGCGGTTCTCTATACCATGATGCCTGTAGATTGAACTGTATTTCTAATGTATCAGCTTTAACATCTAAAATGAAGCCTGTTTCATGTAGTCCATGCTCAAGGTATATAACCTCTCGATCCCTGGATCTCCTGCCCTGAGCTACCTCATTTATGCCTACAAGACTGTTAGCTGAGGTCAGGGGATACATCGGTTGAGCCGGGTTCTCTGATCTAAGCATAGATATGTGGAAGTGGCCCTTAGGCCTCATTCAGACTGTTTTTCTCATATATTCAGTTTTTTTAAAAACCAAACCTGAACCCATTATAGTCTGTGGGGCTGTTAACATGTCTCCGCGTACCCATCGTAGTCTGAGGCCGTGTTCACATGTTTGCGTCACGCAGAGATATCTCCATTTTTAAGGCTAGTTTTATGCTGGCATTTTTTTTTGCCATCTGTGTGAATCCCGCATCCATTTTCAGTCCCATTGACTTTCAATGGGCCGCAAGAACGTGCGGGTGAATCCAGTTTTGCACTTTTTTCCCCTGATTCGGGTGTTCACAGTTTTTTCCTCAGACAAAAAACGCAACTAAGTGCATTTTTGGTCTCGGTGTCAAAAACGTGATCACCCGTATCCTGAGCAATGCAGGTGGAATTAACATAGGGCTTTTTGTAACCTGGATCCTGGTTTTTGATCTGTACATGCCCAGAACACAGACTAGGGTGTGTGTCTTTTTCCATCGGATCCAGGAAACAAAGGTAATCACGGGGAAGCAACTGTGTCCTCCCGTAACGGTATTATGGCTGATTTATGAGTCCAAATCAGTGATAATACTGATGCAGGTGCACACAGTTGCATCATTGCAGGGAGGTCTGGGGAAATGGCGGGGAATGCAGGTTTTTTCATTTTTGAAGGTTTGTCATTTTTCTTCTGCCCGCACACAAGAGAAAATAATGGACGTCTGAGCAAGACGTAAGGCTTAGGGCGACATCACACGCATCAATTTACTGAACGATATCGCTTAAGCGATCTGCTTTTTTGATCGCTTGAGTGTCGCTGCGTGTAATCAAACGATTTTTTTTTGTTTGATTGCAGATTTGTGAACATGTTCACAAATCTGTCGTTGGTCGGCCGGTGGACACGCAGCATCACTGAGTGTGACACCGGCAGACCAACGATGAATGAGCTCCCAGCACTTGCAGCCTATGCTGGGAGCTCGTATCCATAGTAAACATCGGGTTATTAAGCGCGGCGCCTAGTAACCCGATGTTTACCATGATTACCAGCATTCTCGCTGGTCCACATCCTTGGTGAGTCTGCCTTTGTGACAGCTCACCAGCGATGTGAACGATATTGTTAGCGATCGCGCGTGCATGTGATCGCTAACAATATCGGTCACTAAAATGAACCGTGTGACGTGGCCCTTAGGCTAAATTCACAAATCCGTATCAATTTTTACATGTGTAGAACGGACCTTTTTTCTGGTTGAAACATGGATGGGAAAACCTACTAACAAAGTATTCAGATCCCCGTAGACATTTAATGATTGAATCAGATGAGAATAGGACGCACCCTGAGTCTCATGGACTCCTTTTCTTTTTGCAACTGGTGCACGTATGATCAGGAAAACTCTACGGTTAAAAGAAAAAAAAAAAGCAGCACTAGGATGTGTGACACCGATGTGAACGACGCCTTAGGCTGCAGGTTGCTTTTTTTTTCTCAGACAGTCCACCCACCCCCCAGAGCGACCGTTCCCATCTCGCAGATTCATGTAAACTGTGCTCCGATCCTTCCAGATCCGGAGAGTCCATCGCTCGCCCTGCCATTCACCTCCCTCATCCTAAAGAGAAGTGTCTCCCGCCTCATCGCTGAACTGTAACTGAAACTCAGGGAACACTACACGATATAAAGTGACAACAAAGCATCTATCGAGCTGTAAATACGAGAATATATGTGGATTATCAGATGTAAAATACTAATTATTTATGACAGTTCTGTCCTTCACAGGGCGACAGTATACTTGAATGCTTTGGCTGGGGCGGTGCTTTAAGTGCTTTTCTCAGGTGGGAGGATGGAAGCGTTATTTCTTTTTTAAAGGGGGGGCGTCATTTGTGCAATGAGGTTTGGTTGTAATTTGTGGGAGATTTAAGATTTTGAGCTGGTCGACTTCCCCCCCCCTCCTCCCCTGCATTCATATTAACAATTGTACAGAGTGGATTTTGCAATAATGACTTCACCCCGAAAAAAAATTGAGAATCCTTAAACCCGACCATTGATTTTGGGTCATTCTGAATGGCCGTGTATTCGTCTTGGCGATTCTTAAATGTGCGCCAGAGGCGATGACAAAAAGACTGTGAGGTTTAGCAATAACTGTGGTGCAGCAGGGGGCGACCCCCAAAAATGAACAATATCCTGTGAACTCTCCCTCGCACCAGTTTCTGTTTCCCTCCCTAATATTTATTTGTACCCCTCATACGCCTTGTGCTACCTGTGTGTCACTCCTCCCCATAATTAATTCTTCTGTTGCCCGTTGGATGATGAAGCGGCCAGATATTGGAGAGTAGGGGAGGGGTGATTATTGGTTGTCACTGATTCCTCCGCTGCCGCCACGTCTTTCTGCATCGCTTCTCCACGTCCCAGAGCGCGCGATCCCCTCAGTATTCCTTGCCACAGACGTATCATTGGTCTTATTTTTACCAGTTTAATTTGTATGCTTTTTTTTTTTATTTTTTGTGCAACCTCTTAATGTTTGTTAATATTAATAAGAAAATGAACCCTATTTATGTATTGCCGAAACCATTTTATATGAATTGTGTTGAAAATTTCAGTGCTTTTTTATGAATAAATTGTGAATCACAAACTTTTGCTTTCTTGTGAATGGAATGTTTAAATGGAGAAATTCTAGTCTTAATCCAGATATCAGCAATACCTGTCCAGCAGGGGGCAATGTGTACATGCTGCCACGGGGTCACGGCCTAGAAGGGTCTGCACAGAAGATTCAAGATTATTATCCCTCAAAGTAAGAAGGGGACGGGGGGGAGCAGGAAACCTCTTGAGTCGTCTTCATTATTTACTCACAAAAATATCTGCCTACTAAATAATTGAAGGCGCACAGACAGAAGACATGCTGTTTTGAGGTCTAACATTTTAAATGTGTTTATCATCTCATTGGGGGACACAGGAAACCATGGGTGTATGCTTGCTGCCACTAGGAGGTGACACTATGCCAAATAATAAAGGAAAACTGACTCCTCCTCAGCAGTATACACCCCCAGCCCAGAGGGACGACTGAATAGTTTTAGCTTAGTGTCCATAGGAGGCACATGTGGTCTAAAGAGCCACATGCTTTTTATCTTGTTTTTTTTTCATTTTTTTACTTTCACCGAATTTTTCTGAATACAGATGAAGATCCTAGACGGGCGGAGGCTCCCTCGGGTGCCGCTTTTCCCACAACCATCAACAGGTGGGAACGGAGTGTCCCCTCCACGTACCCCTTCCTGTGACACTGGATTTATCCCGGGTTACGCAATTACTACTTTTTACCAGGGCAACGGTATCCACGCTGATTTTCCACAAACACCAACATAAGGGCACGCGGAGTGTGGCCTCCCCGTATCTTCCTTTGCACCTGGCGTAGACCCCCTATTTTATCCCTGTTATTGGGATGACAACTCATTCAGTGTACCTAGCAACTGCATCACTTAATTGCCGGCAAGTTTAATAAATTGCATAGGTCACTTTCTATGTCAGCAGGACACCAGCCATAGCGCTTATGCCTGTCTGCATCAAGTGCAGCCTGTAGGATTGTTTATAGGTATTCGCTGACTTACAAAGACCTTGGGAGTCTGATTTTCTTACCTGCCTCATTGGGTTGCAGGATCTGCACCATTGCATTCACATGTGCCTACTTTAGGTCTTACCTCTTAGTAGGTGAACCACAAACCCTGCTATCACATATCCTCGCCTGCTTCAGCGACTTCTAGGTTCGGGCCCGCTTCTCAGTGGCCCTGTTATTAACATACCACATCTGTCCGCAGTGGTACCGGGACTTGGTATTGTACCTGGACTGTTTTTTCTGGACCAGTTAGTTCTGTCACATTTACTGACACACCTGACGGTTGAATGCTCCAATCCTCTGTCCCTATCCCGGACCCTCCTTCGTATCCAATGTTTTCTCTGTGGGATGTTGAATCTGACCACTGTCCAGCCATTCAGACTTTTTTCTGCCGGTTTCTGCGTAAGTTCCATGTCTGTCTGTCTCCTCTTTTACAGAGCATGTTCAAGTACTCCAACCTCCCCATCCGGAGATCAGCCCACCTACAGCCATATGTGAAGCCTCTCCAACCATGCACTCTCGTGAGCAGAGACAAAACTATAGTCATCGGTCCATCAAGGTCTCTGATGCCTGCACGAGGTAATTGCTTTTCTTCAAGTTTCTCCCCCAGCATAGTTGGACCCTGTGACTCCGGGTTCCTTTTGGTAAGTTGGATTCCCAACCACAGTTGGAGCATTTGATGTCCACCTGACATAGCAAGGGCAGTTACTTCTAACACCTTGCAAGTATTGCCTAAAGCTACTTGCACCACACGCAAGTAATAGCTACCATGGTTTCGGTCTCGTTCCTTAGCTTTTTTTCTCTCCCTTGCAGGGCTTAGCTCAGGTAGTTCATGTCATGGTCTACAATCATGTACTGAAAACGAGCTTCTTTTCATCAAAACTGGCGGTCCTAGCCATATGTCAAGTATGGTTTTCCTTCTCTCACTATTCCTAGGTGTTACCACTCAAGCGGTCTACACTGCCATAGGCCACCATTTTGGGCCTATGTTGACACACAAGGTCTCCTTCCGGAGCCTCTCTTTTCATTCATAGTCTCAGCCTTTGTACTCTGCTGTTCTACCGGGAAAGTTCCATGACCTGACTGTCCGTTTACTACCTTATGCAAATTGAGTCTGTGGAGCCTCTGTTAGGAGTCTCAAACACAGAACTAGCCATATATCCCTCCAGGGAAGGACCCAGCCAAGGGGTGGCTCCTTGCGGAGAACACCATAACCACCATATGAAGTGGCCCTTTAAGTCAATATCCAACTCTTTTACAAGTTTACAGATATGACAAGGGAATACCAAGGCCAAGTATCCATCCACATACAGCTGTTTCGGGGTGTTGCCCCTCATCAGTGTGGAGTAGGATTCTGGCTAGGTGGGAGCAAGGCCTAGTAGACCAAGATTGCAAAGTATTCACTGATCTCAGGGAGACCAGTCCAAGAAAACACTGCGGGCAGCTGGCTAAAGCGCTCAAACACAGTGAATTCCTAGGCACATTGCCCCCTGGGAAACATGAATATGCAAATTGAGTCTGTGGAGCCTCTGTTAGGAGTCTCAAACACAGAACTAGCCATATATCCCTCCAGGGAAGGACCCAGCCAAGGGGTGGCTCCTTGCGGAGAACACCATAACCACCATATGAAGTGGCCCTTTAAGTCAATATCCAACTCTTTTACAAGTTTACAGATATGACAAGGGAATACCAAGGCCAAGTATCCATCTACATACAGCTGTTTCGGGTGTTGCCCCTCATCAGTGTGGAGTAGGATTCTGGCTAGGTGGGAGCAAGGCCTAGTAGACCAAGATTGCAAAGTATTCACTGATCTCAGGGAGACCAGTCCAAGAAAACACTGCGGGCAGCTGACCTTGTCATATCTGTAAACTTGTAAAAGAGTTGGATATTGACTTAAAGGGCCACTTCATATGGTGGTTATGGTGTTCTCCGCAAGGAGCCACCCCTTGGCTGGGTCCTTCCCTGGAGGGATATATGGCTAGTTCTGTGTTTGAGACTCCTAACAAAGGCTCCACAGACTCAATTTGCATATTCATGTTTCCCAGGGGGCAATGTGCCTAGGAATTCACTGTGTTTGAGCGCTTTAGCCAGCTGCCCGCAGTGTTTTCTTGGACTGGTCTCCCTGAGATCAGTGAATACTTTGCAATCTTGGTCTACTAGGCCTTGCTCCCACCTAGCCAGAATCCTACTCCACACTGATGAGGGGCAACACCCCGAAACAGCTGTATGTGGATGGATACTTGGCCTTGGTATTCCCTTGTCATATCTGTAAACTTGTAAAAGAGTTGGATATTGACTTAAAGGGCCGCTTCATATGGTGGTTATGGTGTTCTCCGCAAGGAGCCACCCCTTGGCTGGGTCCTTCCCTGGAGGGATATATGGCTAGTTCTGTGTTTGAGACTCCTAACAGAGGCTCCACAGACTCAATTTGCATATTCATGTTTCCCAGGGGGCAATGTGCCTAGGAATTCACTGTGTTTGAGCGCTTTAGCCAGCTGCCCGCAGTGTTTTCTTGGACTGGTCTCCCTGAGATCAGTGAATACTTTGCAATCTTGGTCTACTAGGCCTTGCTCCCACCTAGCCAGAATCCTACTCCACACTGATGAGGGGCAACACCCCGAAACAGCTGTATGTGGATGGATACTTGGCCTTGGTATTCCCTTGTCATATCTGTAAACTTGTAAAAGAGTTGGATATTGACTTAAAGGGCCACTTCATATGGTGGTTATGGTGTTCTCCGCAAGGAGCCACCCCTTTGGCTGGGTCCTTCCCTGGAGGGATATATGGCTAGTTCTGTGTTTGAGACTCCTAACAGAGGCTCCACAGACTCAATTTGCATATTCATGTTTCCCAGGGGGCAAAGTGCCTAGGAATTCACTGTGTTTGAGCGCTTTAGCCAGCTGCCCGCAGTGTTTTCTTGGACTGGTCTCCCTGAGATCAGTGAATACTTTGCAATCTCGTTTACTACCTTGGTAGTGACAGTGCCTCGCAAGAATGCCAGGGCCCTGCAAGCACAGTTTATCTCTTTATTTTTATTGTTCGGTACGTGGATTCCGTGTTTTGTTTCCTACAACTATTTTCTGCCCATTTTCCCTTGTGATACCTCATCATACTGAGGTTCATAAACAAGGACCTGTTGCTTCCTCCGTGGGTTATCACCTCCACTCCATTGATCCCGCCTGGTCCTCCAGACGGTCACCTTTCCTCCCCCGTTCACATTGGCAGCCCATTTCTCATACACGTAATGTGCAATGATGACTAGCATGGCCCCTGTGCATTCTCAATAGTTTCTTACGGGGCTTATTGCCCCTTTTTTTTTTCCCCTCTTCGGTCGCTACGTTTTTCTTTTCCGGGTCCTCAACAGGATCCTCTGACTTATCTAGTGTTTTTCTCTCAGCTTCTCTGTCCAGATGAGGCTGTTCACCCTAGGACTCTCCGCTGACATACTGGCACCAGCTTCCTAAAAAATGATCCCTCACAGAGCTCCTCCCGTACCCAGGCCAGGTCCTCGGAGGCTCGAGATTGTAGTTCTTCAGACCTCTTGGGCCCAGATGATTCACACTCATCTGTGGTGGCACCTCTTTTGTTTTTTCTGTTACCCTTTTCCTCAAGGTAAACTGGAGCCCTTGTTTGCCTTTTCCTTCGAGTAGAATCCTTACCCCTCTGTCTCAGAGAACTAGAATATTCCCCCTCGCTCTACGGAAAACTGCTCTCTACCGGGCCACGGCGGGACCCTATCCTAGGGAGTACCTGTGAACAGTGCCAAACCCTCTCTTGCAGATTTTCTGCAGGAGCGTTGGGAGCGCAGGCCCACCTGGTGAAAGGTTTCACGATTATATAGACTCTAGTGGGCTATCTGCCCGACAAGGTGGCAATCAAGGAATCTTCAGTGTTGCTTGGGCTTTTTTTTTTCTCCTCACCTCTGGAGCCTTCATGGATGTTCACAGCCTTCTTTCCTTTTCCTGCTCGGAAGGAACACATCTTTAGAACCCACAGGGGATGATACCCCCCTAGTTACACGACTCCTCTGTTTTGTCCTAGTGACAACATACATGCGAGTTTCTCTATCTAGTTTTTTCTTCCTCTCCAACAAGCTTCCTTGTCCCTTCTAACATTGGGTATATTCCTTCCTATCTCAGCTGCACGTGAACCTTCAGCACCTCCATCCTATCCTCGGGTCCATTCTGACCAGGATAGGCCTGCTACTTCTGCCGAGTTATGAAACCTCAGTGAATTCAGAACGGGGATGTGTCTTTTGATTACCTCTCTCCTTCGGAGATTCTCTTTCGCCGTTCTATTTTCATTGACCAGTGGTTCTTTACTGGTCTTTTTATTTCATCCCCCCGGAGAGGACAAGCTCCATCTCGGAGAATGGTTTCCTAGGCTCAAGGGCCTACAACAGACAAGTTGCGTGTCCACGGCTTATCCTTTGACTGTACGCAGTGTCGCAACCCAGTATGGTTACACACTAGGCTCTCGCCTACCCCTTGGTGCACTTGCAGTAATTGCTTGACATCTTTTTCTCTAGTTGTCTCGGGATCAGACAACGATGCTAGTTTTTCTGTCTATGGACAGTGGCCTCCTCTCCCGAGGATCTAGTCTCTGTTCTCCTTCCTCTTATAGTCCTATTTTTTTTTCCCACCCAAGGACTGCTTTAGGATGTCCCATGGTTTCCTGTGTCCCCCAATGAGGCGATAGAGAAAAGCAGATGTATACTCACCATAAAATCTCTTTCTCTGCGCCATCATTGGGGACACAGTTACCGCCCTTCTTATATTTCTATTGGGCCATTCTGTGTATTTCATTTGCTTCTCCTACTGCTGTTGCACTAACTGATCAGTCGTCCCTCCAGGCTGGGGGTGTATACTGCTGAGGAGGAGACAGTTTTCCTTTATTATTTGGCATAGTGTCACCTCCTGGTGGCAGCAAGCATACCCCATGGTTTCCTGTGTCCCCCAATGATGGTTCAGAGAAAGAGCTTCTATGGTGAATACACAAAAGTCTGCTTATTCCCAAGTTTGAAAGTTATCCTGCTGTAGTTAGTGTAACTTTCTGATCACTAGCTGGGGAAGGGGTTCTAAACTCTGTTATCCCCAAAGAGCCCTGACTGAATGGAGCAGAGGTCTAGGCAGTGCACCTCAGCTCCATCCACTCTTAATGGGAAGATCCAGACACTGCGGATCCTCAGCACTCCAATTAGAATGAATGACGTGGCAGTAAACATGATCGACCTCCGCTCCATTCAATGCCCTGCTTCTCAGGATTGTGAGGATCACGAACGTCAAACACCCACCCCCACCAATCAAAGTTATGCCCTATCCTAGCAATAGGGAATAAGTTTCAAACATGAAAACACCTTTTAATATATCTTTATAAAGATTTTTCTGAAATAGCAACATGCCTGAATAGGTTTCAAAAACATTCTGTAACCTGCATCCATCACTACAGGAAGCTACCACTTGCCAGACCTTATTCACTGAGACCCCAGCCACCACAAGAGGGAGCTACCATGTCCTGTTGAAAATATTTTTAATCCTAATCCAGAGAGCTCCCCCTGGTGGTGGCTACAGGTACACATCATTCCATGTAAGTGTCTATATACGAAAGTTGTTGCCCTGAATTAGATGAGCATTTAAAGGGATCCTGTCACCTCCAAAAAGCCATCTAACCTATCAATACATGTCCCTGCACCTTCCTATTACCGTTATAACTATCCCTCTCTCTGCTAAATGCTTGCTTTTAATGTTCTAAAAAACATTTTTTAAACTTACCCATTAGTGGCACAGGGCTGCTACGCAGGGCCCCATAGAACCCCCGCATAGCGGCGCACACCGCTGCTATGGTAAACATCAGGTTGCTAAGGGGCCCGCGGTTCCGGAAATGACATGTTCAGCATCATTCCCACAGGAAGGCTGCAGAGCGCAGGGAGCCAGGCTCGGGGTGCAAACTTTAATTACAATATCACGCCCACCGGGGGAACGTAATAAAGGATGCTGGAGGCTGCAAACCAACACAGCCAGGGGGACTATTGCATGTATCCCCTGCTTCATTATCATCCTAATGAATAAGTATAAAAACATTTTTTAGCACATTGAAAGCAAGCATTAGCAGAGAGAGGGATAGTAATAAGAAGGTGCAGGGACATGTAATGATAGGTTAGGTGGCATTTCGGAGGTGACAGGTTCCATTATTTAGAATTGATAACCTATATTACTGCTATATTGATAATGTAAGATCAGTGGCAGTAACCCGCTCACTGGATTAGGAAATTAAAGGGGTCATAATGTAATAGAAGTGGCACAGCTTGGTACAACATGTAATAACCAATGATATTACACTCCCCTATTGTAGGGGAGGGAGCTGCAGTACCACACAAGGCCACTAGACTCTGAAGGGTGCAGAGCCACTGATTAACTAAAAATAGGTTGCCGACATTGATGCCCTGGTAAAACACCTGTATGGCGGCCGTCACACGCTACGATCTCGCTAGCGATATTGTAAGCTATCACGTGCACACGCGATCGCTTACAATATCGCTCACATCGCTGGTGAGATGTCACACAGACAGACTCACCAGCGATGTGGAGCCGCGATCTCGCTGGTAACTATGGTACACATCGGGTTACTAGGCGCCGCGGATCGCTTAGTAACCCGACGTGTACCATAGTTACCATCTCCCAGCATAGGCTCTGCCGCTGGGAGATCGTTCATCGTGGTGCTATACACCACGATGAAGCTGTTTGTTAAATCGTTCATCGCAAGATGTGAGGTCCGGAGCTCAGATCTCGATCTTGCGATTTGAACACTTCTCGCTCGTCGTATCTTGCCGTCACACGCAGAGACATCGTTCACGCGATGTTTAATCAGGCACGTTCAAGCGATATCTTTCAAGATATCGTAGCGTGTGACGGCCGCCTAAGGGAGAGTTTAACTTAACAGACTCAATCCTTACATTGAAATTGGGTTTGAGGAAAAAAAAAAAAAACAGATCTACGGGACAAAGCTTGCAGAACCGATATTCTAAAGTCTGCAGTAAGCGATCAGATCAGCGACAATGTTCCCCTGCTGCATGCAGACCAAACACCAATACACCGCCGTCCCCTCCATGAGGCTCCAGAACAGATTTTATTCTGTTTGATCAGACAATTACTGGGAGGATTTAACATTTTCCTCTGACAGCAGAATGTGAAGCAGCTTCCTCCATACAGACAGGCGCCCAGAGTCGAGGGGTCAGCAGTTACAGATTGTGGCCAGAGGTTAATGCTCCTAGAATAGTTTATTAACCTCCAGCTAGCAGGTCCAGTACACATTCGCTCTACTCCGCTGGAATACATTGTATGGCTCTGACTTCAGTTCTCCTTCTTCTCTGAATATTTATGCACAGCAGATATGAAGGCCCCACGTGCTCCGGGTCCATGTCTGGATACAAACCGTGACCCAAATTAGCAATGTATCCCCGGCACCCAAAAGCCTCCAGCATCTTCTTCACAATCTCTTCAATGTTCTCCTGCAAACAGCCAAGAGATTAAAGATCAGCTGTGCCAGCGCAAAACAGAGGAGCAGCTCCAGACACACAAGAGAATCACATATAACCAGCCCTAATGTGACAGCACAGACTGCAATATTCCATATAGATGGACATGCAGGGTGGGGGCAATATAAATTTTACTGCTGTATCCAAGAATAGAATAAATATAATACTGTCCCCCATGTACAAGAATTTTAACTACTATAATAGTGCCCCCTATGTACAAGAATACAACTACTATAATAGTGCCCCTATGTACAAGAATATATCTACTATAATACTGCCTCTATGTACAAGAATATAACTACTATAATACTGCTCCTATGTACAAGAATACAACTACTATAATACTGCTCCTATATACAAGAATATAACTACTATAATACTGCTCCTATGTACAAGAATTTTAACTACTATAATACTGCTCCTATGTACAAGAATACAACTACTATAATAGTGCCCCCTATGTACAAGAATACAACTACTATAATACTGCTCCTATGTACAAGAATACAACTACTATAATAGTGCTCCTATGTACAAGAATACAACTACTACAATACTGCTCCTATGTACAAGAATACAACTACTACAATACTGCTCCTATGTACAAGAATACAACTACTACAATAGTGCTCCTATGTACAAGAAAACAACTACTACAATAGTGCCCCTATATACAAGAATACAACTACTACAATACTGCCCCTATATACAAGAATACAACTACTATAATACTGCCCCTATATACAAGAATACAACTACTATAATACTGCTCCCTATATACAAGAATATAACTACTATAATACTGCCCCTATCTACAAGAATATAACTACTATAATACTGCTCCTATGTACAAGAATATATCTACTATAATACTGCCCCTATGTACAAGAATATAACTACTATAATACTGCTCCTATGTACAAGAATATAACTACTATAATACTGCTCCCTATATACAAGAATATAACTACTATAATACTGCCCCTATCTACAAGAATATAACTACTATAATACTGCTCCTATATACAAGAATATAACTACTATAATACTGCTCCTATGTACAAGAATATATCTACTATAATACTGCCCCTATGTACAAGAATATAACTACTATAATACTGCCCCTATGTACAAGAATATAACTACTATAATACTGCTTCCATGTACAATATTATAACTACTATAATTCTACCACTATATACAAGAATATAACTACTATAATACTGCCCCCTATGTACAAGAATATAACTACTATAATACTGCTTCCATGTACAATATTATAACTACTATAATTCTACCACTATATACAAGAATGCAATGTATAACAGGACTTTATCATGATCCACCACATATATTTCACCTGGAAGGATTCAATGGGAATTTGCTTTATAAATATTGGTGTATGAAGTGCTTCCTCCGTGTAATATACGATATAAACCTTGCGGTCGGGTATTGCACTCACCTTGCTGGCGTACAGTGCACATGGGTCCATGTTTCCTTGTAACGTCACTCTCTTTCCCGTTTTCTCCCTGAAATAAAAGGCAGGATATTAAGGTTTTGGAGTCTCTGGAATAACAAACTATGCAAGATTTACAGAAACATTATTATAGTAGAGGAATAAACATGAACCCTGGGAACGGAGTGAAAAACAATGTGGAGTCAGCGCGGGATAACCCCCAACACCATCCTCGCCTCACCTGGCCTCCTGGGGTCGGATCGTCCAGTCCAGTCCAACCACCTCATAACCCGACTGGGACAGATCTTCTAAGGCATAATGTGCGTCTTTGGCAAAAACAATCTGTAAGGAAATAATCTACAATGACCACAACAAAACCATGGAATCTAGAACTAAAAATCCCATTATTCTGATACGATGTATCGATGAAGATAAAATATATCAACCTATAAATATAAATAGTGAGGGGATTTGTGCAGTTCATGTGTTAAGCTTGCAGAAAATTTGTCTAAACTAATGCACTGCAACAAACCCTCAGTTGTGAACAGGTTAAGGTTAGTGGGGGAGGGGGATTTTGGCTTCTGAGTCTACAAAGTTGCGTAAGTTTTTATTAGGAGACAAAAAGCTGACGTTTTGGGGGAGTGGGCGTGTAGTCTTATGTTTGGAAGGACATGTGACGTCATGTCTCTGGACGTACACAGGACCCTTTGCTCGTGCACCTTGCACTCACCATAGGCACTTGCTCCAGACCCTCCGCTTTCAGCTTCTGCTTCACTCTACGTGAGATTTCCCGGATATACGGCAAAGAAAAATCAGAAAACTGTTGGGGTCCAAGGCAGCCGGCATGAGACTCAAACACCTGCAGAGCCTAAAAGGCACAGACAGAAGTTATGAGAGGACATGGCAACGCCTCTGCGGAGCTTGGCTACCCATCCCTGCTATACCTGCGCTCCTGCCGCCACCTGGCCCACAAGATAGTCAACAATGACGTCCGTGAGTTGCTGCAGCAGCTGGTGGCTGGCGCTCGGGTTCTGGTAGAGCCAGCGTTTGGCTTTGGACATGGTGTTGGAGCCTCCGCCTTCTATCATGTAGGTCATCAGTGTCCACTGAAAAGAGAGGAAAGGATGTAAGTGACACCAAGCAGCTCCTGCACCTTTTCTCCATCGCAGTTCATGACACCTACTGGAGCACCGGTGAATCCGATCAGTGGAACCTGGCCGGCTATTTTATGACGGGTCAGCGTGATCGCCCGGAACACATAACCCAGCTCCTGAGACACGTCTACCGTAGGCTTCAGTTTCTGCAGATCCTCCGGGCCCTTAAGAGGCTCTGGAAACACCGGCCCCCTGCCTGGCTCCATACGGATCTCCATCCCCAGTGCCTGCACATGGTAGGAAATATAATACACCGTCTTTAATCTGATATCACTGAGAAATGAGTTCTAGGTATGAATATGGCCCCTTAAGAATGGGGCGGCACTTTGGAGGACTATGAAGCTGGTGCAGTTTCCTATTAAGTCTTGTAGAATCCTTTCGCCCTCTAGTGGGGACAGTAATTATTACACCACACAGGGATTTATGCATAATATGGAGATTTTGTTTAGTTATAGTTTACTTCCATATATTGCGCTATAAAACTTTTACAATATAATATTATATAATATATATATATATATATATATATATATATATATATATATATATATATATATATATATATATATATATATATATATATATATACACATATACATATACACATATACACATAAATAAAATCAACATACACACATACACACATACACGCACTACCGTTCAAAAGTTTGGGGTCATTTAGAAATTTCCTTATTTTGAAAGAAAAGAACATTTTTCTTTTTGCAATGACGCTAACATTAAATGAAACAGAAATACACTATATATTGTTAATGTGGTAAATGACTATTCTAGCTGCAAACGTCTGGTTTTTAATGCAATATCTACATACGTGTATAAAGGCCCATTTCCAACAACCACCATTGCAGTGTTTTAATGGTACATTTTGTTTACTAACTGAGTAAGGGCTCGGACACACTCTCCGAGTTACATGCAAGTCTCTCGGACGAGACTCTGAACAGGCTGGGGCAGTGACCCTGAACGGCTTCTCTCTCTGGACGGGGTATGACAGCGGCTTGTGTTTCTGTGCAGCATCGCATTCCCTGTCCAGACAGGGAGAGGCCGCTCAGGGTCACTGCTCCAGCCTGTTCCAAGTCTCGTCGTCTGTCAAACTCGGATGAGTGTGTCCTAGCCCTAAGAAGGCTAATGGATGTTTAGAAAACCCTTTCACAAGTATGTTAGCACAGCTGAAAACGGTTTAGCTGATTAGAGAAGCTATAAAATTGACCTTCCTTTGAGAAAGAGGTTGAGAATCTGGAGCATTACATTTGTTTGTTCTATATTAACCAACAGGCCGGACCGCATATCAAATATACGGGTTGGAGGTCACTTGGGTAATCGTGATCATAACATAATAAGCTTTCAAGTATCCTTTACTAAGATGTGTAGTAGAGGGGCTACAAGGACACTAAACTTCAGGAATGAGCTTTAATGGGGATAAATGTAAAGTCATGCACTTGGGCAGAGGAAACAAAAGGTATAATTATGTGCTTAATTGTAAAACACTGGGCAAAACTGTCACTGAAAAAGACCTGGGTGTATGGGTAGATGACAAACTCACATTTAGTGGCCTGTGTCAGGCAGCTGCTGCAAAGGCCAATAAAATAATGGGATGCATTAAAAGAGGCATAGATGCTCATGAGGAGAACATAATTTTACCTCTATACAAGTCACTAGTGCGACCACACTTAGAATACTGTGTACAATTCTGGTCTCCGGTGTATAAGAAAGACATAGCTGAACTAGAGCGGGTCCAGAGAAGAGTGACAAAAGTCATTAGAGGATTAAGGGGTCTGCAATACCAAGACAGGTTATTAAACTTGGGGTTATTTAGCTTGGAGAAACGAAGGCTTAGGGGTGATCTTATAATAATGTATAAATATATGAGGGGACAGTACAGAGACCTTTCTAATGATCTCTTTACTCTTAGGCCTGAGACTGGGACAAGGGGGCATCCTCTACGTCTGGAGGAAAGAAGGTTTAATCCTAATCACAGATGCGGATTCTTTACTGTAAGAGCAGTGAGACTATGGAACTCTCTGCCACATGATGTTGTAATGAGTGAGTCACTACTAACATTTAAGAAGGGCCTGGATGCCTTTCTTGAAAACTATAATATTACCAGTTATACATACTAGATTCTTTGATAGGGCGTTGATCCAGGGAACTAGTCTGATTGCCGTATCTGGAGTCAGGAAGGAATTTTTTCCCCCAATGTGGAGCTTAGTGTTGCTACATGGGTTTTTTTTGCCTTCCTCTGGATCAACATGTTAGGCTATGGGTTGAACTAGATGGACGTAAAGTCTTCCTTCAACCTTAAAAACTATGTTACTATGTTAAAATGGCCAGAAAAAGAGAACTTTCATGTGAAACTCGACAGTCTTAGAAATGAAGGCTATTCCATGCGAGAAGTTGCCAAGAAACTGAAGATTTCCTACAACAGTGTGTACTACTCCCTTCAAAGGAGAGCACAAACAGGCTCTAACCAGAGTAGAAAGAGAAGTGGGAGGCCCCACTGCACAACTGAGCGACAAGACAAGTATATTAGAGTCTCTAGGTTGAGAAATCGACCCCTCACAGCTCCTCAGCTGGCAGCTTCATTACATAGTACCCGCCAAAGGTCTGCAATGCTGTAGCTGCTGCAAAGGGAGCATTCTTTGATGAAAGCAAAGTTTTAAAGAAAAAGTTATTATTTCAAATAAAAATCATTATTTCTAACCTTGTCAGGGTCTGGACTATATTTTCTATTCATTTTGCAACTCATTTGATAACTAAAAGTATGAGTTTACATGGAAAACACAAAATTGTCTGGGTGAACCCAAACTTTTGAACAATAGTGTGTGTATATATATATTACATACATACACACACACACACGTACGTACATACCATAACATACACACGGTCGTCCACTGCCTTTTATTCTCAATATGGCCCTGGTTGTGCAGGAATAAGTAATAGTATGTTGGCTTTGGAGCCATCAAGGCAGATTTGATCTCTATCCTCCCACATTATTATATATACGTGTCTGCATTGAGAGCAGGCGGATATAGACCAGCTGATCACCTGCGGAATCACCAAAATGTCCGAGAAGATAATCGCAGCGTCCAATGGGAACCGGCGCAGTGGCTGCAAAATAAATAGATGAAGAGGTAACTGCAAATAATCTCCTACTGCCAAAATGAAGCTCCACCCAAATAATACTGCCAAGCCCCATATCCATCATTACCTGTAATGTCAGCTCACAGCAGACCTCAGGGCTCCGACATGACGCAAAGAAGTCCTGAGCGGCGCGGGTCTCCCGGAATTCTGCACCAGGAGAGAAGGAAATATGACATGAAGTCCAGCCACTAGAGGGCAGCAGTGATTGAGCTGGGTATGGGAGGGGGTAATATAGGGATTGCAGTCACATCTTGGGTGGGGGATGGGGGGCTATAACCCTTACAAGGCCATGTGCTTAGTTTATACTGTTAGTCTGGCTGTCCCAACAACAACACTTCATGCTCATATGCTTTGACAGTATTAGTATAGGGTTCCGGGGCCAATCATACGTCCTCTCGTGGGCTGCTATGTTGCTCAGGGGCCCCCTGATCATCTAGATTTTTCTATTTATGTTTAAATAAAGCAGATTTTATTTTTCCTTCATACTGACAGGAGATGCCAAGATTTTTACTCCTTTCTCAAGTTACTTGTTGGCAGTGTTACACCGATGCGGTGATGGAAATATCTCTCCCAGCAAAGATCATCAGCTTATGCTATACAACCACCGACCTGGTAGATATCTGCCCGCCTGTCGCATACACCACACCGGCACATGGCAGCACTCCTCTCCACGAGCGGCACGGAGGAAGGCATCGTTCTTCAGAGCTGGGAAACCCTGAGGCCTGGAACAGAAGAATGGTAATCACTGATCAGCAGAATTGCCCACTATAAATATATACATAAAGGGAGGCTGTGCCTACTGCAATCTGGTGCCAAGCAGTGCCCCCTCCTCACAAGTGCCCCTTCCTCACTAGTTCCCCTTCATCGCGAACAGCCGCCCCCCGGCGTGATGAGTGATGCCGTTCACCTCCGCAGGTCTGTCTGGCAGACCCTTGTGGAGAAGTGACCCATCACAAGATGAGCCAACTGAGCACAAGTGGATCTACTAGCATAAATGCAGCATTGCCTCCAAACCCCCCCAGCCTCCCCGGACATGAGGACGTCTGAGCAGCAGCGCCCCTTATCTACACCCAAGTGTCACGTCTGCAGGTTTAGAGCTGGACCTTGTTATCTGGAGGCTGCAGACAAAACCTTCAAAGGGGATATAGAGGGGGCCGACGTGGGGGCCCCACCCTGCTGACACATGGAATTTGTTAATGTCCAGGCCCCTGAAGACGAGGACTGGGGACTGAAAGGTTTAACAACATAATTGCCCAAAAATTGGATATTTATAATATGTGGTCATGGCGGGTGCATGGAGCGGGCTCAGGAGCTGAGTTGGCAACACTCCCCCCCCACGAGACGAATGCAGGTAACAGCTCAGCTGTCTTTACCCTCTGAGGTTCAGTGGCCCCAGAATCTGTCCACATCTGTACCTCTCACCGGGGCGCTCCACCTCCCCGCCACCTCTCACCGGGGCGCTCCACCTCCCCGCCACCTCTCACCGGGGCGCTCCACCTCCCGCCACCTCTCACCGGGGCGCTCCACCTCCCCGCCACCTCTCACCGGGCCTCCACCTCCCGCCACCTCTCACCGGGGCGCTCCACCTCCCCGCCACCTCTCACCGGGGCGCTCCACCTCCCCGCCACCTCTCACCGGGGCGCTCCACCTCCCCGCCACCTCTCACCGGGGCGCTCCACCTCCCCGCCACCTCTCACCGGGGCGCTCCACCTCCCCGCCACCTCTCACCGGGGCGCTCCACCTCCCCGCCACCTCTCACCGGGGCGCTCCACCTCCCCGCCACCTCTCACCGGGGCGCTCCACCTCCCCGCCACCTTTTATAGGGGCGCTCCACCTCCCCCACACCTCTTACAGGGGCGCTCCACTCCCACCACCTCTTACAGGGGCGCTGCACCTCCCACCACCTCTTACAGGGGCGCTGCACCTGCCACCACCTCTTATAGGGGCGCTCCACCTCCACCACCTCTTATAGGGGCGCTCCACCTCCCACCACCTCTTATAGGGGCTCTCCACCTCCCACCACCTCTTAAGGGGCGCTGCACCTCCCACCACCTCTTACAGGGGCGCTGCACCTCCCACCACCTCTTACAGGGGCTCTGCACCTACCACCTCTTATAGGGGCTCTGCACCTACCACCTCTTATAGGGGCTCTGCACCTACCACCTCTTATAGGGGCGCTGCACCTCCCACCACCTCTTATAGGGGCTCTGCACCTGCCACCACCTCTTATAGGGGCTCTGCACCTGCCACCACCTCTTATAGGGGCGCTGCACCTCCCACCACCTCTTACAGGGGCGCTGCACCTCCCACCACCTCTTATAGGGGCTCTGCACCTACCACCTCTTATAGGGGCGCTGCACCTCCCACCACCTCTTAAGGGGCTCTGCACCTGCCACCACCTCTTATAGGGGCTCTGCACCTACCACCTCTTATAGGGGCGCTCCACCTCCCACCACCTCTTACAGGGGCGCTGCACCTCCCACCACCTCTTATAGGGGCTCTGCACCTGCCACCACCTCTTATAGGGGCTCTGCACCTACCACCTCTTATAGGGGCGCTCCACCTCCACCACCTCTTACAGGGGCGCTGCACCTCCCACCACCTCTTATAGGGGCTCTGCACCTACCACCTCTTATAGGGGCTCTGCACCTACCACCTCTTATAGGGGCGCTGCACCTCCCACCACCTCTTATAGGGGCTCTGCACCTGCCACCACCTCTTATAGGGGCTCTCCACCTCCCACCACCTCTTATAGGGGCGCTCCACCTCCCACCACCTCTTAGAGGGGCGCACCACCTTTGCACCTCATACTTACAGCAGGTGCTCCGGCTGCTCCATGCTGCCGCTGTGTCTGGAGCTGTCAGTAACGTGACTACTGCCCTCAGCCTCCCCGGCCACGCCTCCACCCAGGCGCCGCCATAGAGCTTAGTTTATGCAACGACCACGCCCCCTCCGCTTTACGCAACGCTTTAAAAGGACGGCATCCATTGGTTAGAGGTTTTTCCGCTGGCCAATCAGTACTGAGAACACAAACAGCGTTACTAAGCAACAAGAAGAGGGGCCGGAAGAGATTGCCCGGCTGTCAGTGTGACCTTACCGTACTTATCATAGTACGCGCGCAAATTAAAGGAGACTGAAATGACAATATGTGATGATGCCGAGCGTTGTGATAGGAGATGGAGTCATTCTGCCTGCTTAGTGTTGATTGTGAAGTGTATTTCTATGGACAGCTGTACACAGTGCGGTCACTGAGCCCCGGTGTGAAATGTCAGAGACACACAGTGCTGTGGGGTTACTGTGGCTGCAGACTGAGGTGTATACAGGGCTGTGCTCAGACTGAGGCAGGGAGTATACACTGTATACAGCAGGGATGACCTGCACTGACCCCTCTAATGGGGCACAGAGTGCTGCCCTATATACAATAACAGCACAATCTGGGATCTGAAATATGGTGATAAATAACAAGTTCTCCAGACTCCTCCGGTCTGTTCTTCAGGCTCTGGAATAAGACAACATCTGATGTGCCACATATTATACACAGCATGACATGGAGCCCTGCAGGGTCAACACAGTGAGGTGGAGCACAACAGGGATGAGATGGGGAGAAATGGTTATAGAAGAAAATATCGGAGCCGTTAAGAAATGAGAACGTTTTATTGTCCTCCAATTGGGTCTGTTCAAAGATATGATATGTTGTGTATAAATATGGAGCACATCAGATTTTGTCTTATACAAGCCTGAAGAACAGACCTGAGGAGTCTCTAAAGCTGAGCCTGATGAAGAGACCTGAGTAGTCACAAGAGCTGAGCCTGATGAAGAGACCTAAGTAGTCACAAGAGCTGAGCCTGATGACGAGACCTGAGTAGTCTGTAGAGCTGAGCCTGAAGAATAGACCTGAGTAGTTTCAACAGCTGAGCCTGATGAAGAGACCTGAGTAGTCTCGAGAGCTGAGCCTGATGAAGAGACCTGAGTAGTCTCGAGAGCTGAGCCTGATGGAGAGACCTGAGTAGTCACAAGAGCTGAGCCTGATGAAGAGACCTGAGTAGTTTCTAAAGCTGAGCCTGATGAAGAGACCTGAGTAGTTTCTAAAGCTGAGCCTGATGAAGAGACCTGAGTAGTCTCTAAAGCTGAGCCTGATGAAGAGACCTGAGTAGTTTCTAAAGCTGAGCCTGATGAAGAGACCTGAGTAGTCACAAGAGCTGAGCCTGATGACGAGACCTGAGTAGAGAGCTGAGCCTGAAGAATAGACCTGAGTAGTCTCCAAAGCTGAGCCTGAAGAATAGACCTGAGTAGTCTCCAAAGCTGAGCCTGAAGAATAGACCTGAGTAGTCTCCAAAGCTGAGCTCATTGAGAGTTATCAACCACTGAGGACTCTCAGATTTTAATATTTTTTTTATCTACTGGCTAACACGGTACAAACATATATTTTACCTCGCCTTGTATACAGATACCAGGCAGGGTCGCCAACTTCATTTTTTTTTTTTCTGGACGGTTTATCAAAAAATCACAGACATATAATATTGTTATAGATACATTGTAAAACCAGAATAAACCATTATGATAAGTGATCTGTGTCTACAGCCCATAATTCTGATATGAGGACATCAACCGCAGTCACTGTAAAATGAAGATAATTACAGTCAGAATATCCTGTATAACGTTCAGTCTGGAGAGGACAGAGGGGTCTGGAGAGGACAGAGGAGTCTGAAGAGGACAGAGGAGTCTGGAGAGGACAGAGGAGTCTGGAGAGGACAGAGGAGTCTGGAGAGGACAGAGGGGTCTGGAGAGGATAGAGGAGTCTGGGATGACAGAGGAGTCTGAAGAGGACAGAAGGGTCTGGAGAGGACAGAGGGGTCTGGAGAGGACAGAGGGGTCTGGAGAGGACAGAGGGTGTGAGAGGACAGAGGGTCTGGAGAGGACAGAGGGGTCTGGAGAGGACAGAGGGGTGTGGAGAGGACAGAGGGGTCTGAAGAGGACAGAGGGGTCTGGAGAGGACAGAGGGGTCTGGAGAGGACAGAGGGGTGTGGAGAGAACGAGGGGTCTGGAGAGGACAGAGGGGTTGGAGAGGACAGAAGAGTCTGGAGAGGGACAGAGGGGTGTGGAGAGGACAGAGGGGTGTGGAGAGGACAGAGGGGTCTGGAGAGGACAGAGGGGTCTGGAGAGGACAGAGGGGTCTGGAGAGGACAGAGGGGTGTGGAGAGGACAGAGGGGTGTGTGGAGGACAGAGGGGTCTGGAGAGGCCAGAAGAGTCTGGAGAGGACAGAGGAGTCTGGAGAGGACAGAGGGGTGTGGAGAGGACAGAGGAGTCTGGAAAGGGCTCAGGAGTCTGGAAAGGACAGAGGAGTCTGGAGAGGACAGAAGAGTCTGGAGAGGACAGAGGAGTCTGGAGAGGACAGAGGAGTCTGGATAGGACAGAGGAGTCTGTAGAGGACATAGGGGTGTGGAGAGGACAGAGGGGTCTGTAGAGGACAGAGGAGTCTGGAGAGGACAGAGGGTGTGGAGAGGACAGAGGGGTGTGGAGAGGACAGAGGGGTGTGGAGAGGACAGAGGGGTTGGAGAGGACAGAGGGGTGTGGAGAGGACAGAGGAGTCTGGAGAGGACAGAGGAGTCTGGAGAGGACAGAGGGGTGTGGAGAGGACAGAGGGGTGTGGAGAGGACAGAGGGGTCTGTAGAGGACAGAGGAGTCTGGAGAGGACAGAGGGGTGTGGAGAGGACAGAGGGGTGTGGAGAGGACAGAGGAGTCTGGAAAGGACAGAAGATCTGATGTCTATAGAGGACAAAAAGGTCTGGCAAGGACTGAGGAAACTATGTAAGATACATGGCTACTAAAATGAGATCTGCTGGTGTGCAGCAGATCTCCTTTTAGTAAGTATTCTTATATATTTTCATGCTAGCACCCAACACTAGAGGTGTGAGCCCATAATCTTAGTATAAGATATATGTTTATAGAAAAGTAACATCTGCATTGGAGCCTCCAGATTCTTTGATGTTAACAATATTCTTTGGCTTCATGTTAACAATAGCGCAGCACGATTGTTTTGCTATGTTCACACGTTGCGCTTTTATTGCATTTTTGCTGCAGTAAAAAGGCAGAAAAAGTGGAAAAATACTGTTTTATGAACAATTTCCCTGGCAGGAGGTTTCCAGCTTTTTCATTAAGGTTTTGGTGCATTGTTCTCCTGCGTTTTACAGCGTTCTCCGTGTGTCTCTCTACAGATTCTGTACTCCAATTAAACCAATGTGTGAACAGCTTTTTCTGGATTCACATAGTTTTGCAGAGAATAAAAAACACAGGTTTAGATTTGCATAGATTAACATAAAAACCACTGTAAAAACGCAGCAAAACTGCTGGAAAATCTCAGTGTGAACATAGCCTTACTATCAGAATGGCGGACACCACATTGTGACCGGACAGACCCTTTTATAGGACAATGGGTCCAGCAGGTGCTATCGGTGCGATCAAAGACTGTGATGGAACAGAAGTGATCTCACTCCACCAGTGGATGTGGAGCAGAGGACAAGATGAAGGCTGTTTTATCGTTACTTCATTAAATGTCAGTAATTTCCATCTGTCCGTTGCTCCCATCCTATTTCCAGCTGTAGAACTACAAGTCCCAGAATGACAGTGAAGCTTCCGCTGTCATATCCCCTCTAGGTTCTCACATGGAACACAAAACATGAAAGAATACCCAGTGCCTCTGTTGTCAGAGATTACCCCGTCCTCCCTGTTTGTCCCCAGAAGATAAAGACTTCGCCTCAGAATAAAGTTATCAGACGACGCCCAGCCAGGCGGGAGCACAGCGAGTGACCCAGGAGACCGCGCCGAGGAAGACCGGTGTAAAATTCGCTAATGAATATGACTCACCGTGACCGGCTGACTCCGGTTGATACAGGCGATTCTTCTCCTTCCTTGTCACGGGTGGACCGCGCCTGCCGGTAGTGGGGTCAGGTGTAGTGCAGATCAAAATTGAAGACGTCATAGTGGGAACAGATTAAAGGGGTTTTAATTTGTTTTTCTTCGTGACGCCACCTATTAGTAGATTCGGTAAGGGCTACCGACGCTGCGGAACCCCCGGGGGATGGACAGCAGCAAGATGTTACGCTCCCCACAGGCTGAGCGGTGATCCCCGGAGGCTGGAGCTGCTCAAGATGTTGTGCGGCAGCTGCGGTTACCTTAGTGTGCGGACGGATAGTTCATAAGGAGACACGGACACAGATAGTCTCTGCAACGGGTCTTTACTGTAACCAGCAGGCAGTACATGGCTTACCGTGGTTGAGTAGTAGACCGGGTGGACTCAGCAGTGATAGTGCTCCTCAGAGATCCGCAGTGTTCCTCCATTCTACCTACTTAGTTCCTTCTTTTTGCCAGCGTCGCCCAGGAATACCAGGTCGGGTACGGGGAGGCTGCTTCAATGCCCTATCCATCATGTATACGTTTGGATGCTTTGGGGAGCCTTGGATCCCTCAGTGGGTACACCGCTGGTTAGACGACTGGAAGACTGGCTGGTGGTGGGGTGCTCCTATAAAGCTGCTCCTCCACGGGGCTGGTTCGCGTGGCAGAGGTGAACTGCTGCCAGCTTCGGTACCAGTGAACCGGCTGTGAGTTGTGGGCACGGGAGTCTTTTGGGAACCCGTGTAGATAAGCCCAATCCCGGTGGTTAAGGCCTCTGGTGCTGACACCCGACCGGTGACGGCCCAGGGGCCCGCACGGAGTGCGGAGCCCCCGCTCCTCTCCAAGTTCTGTGTTCTAGATCTGTTCTCGACTCTCACACACTCTCTGTCTAGATTATTGTGTGTTCTCTTACACTACCCTAACACTCCACCCACCAGGACCTATGATTGGTCCCCTGTTCTAGGTGTTGTATGTTGGGTTGGATCTCAGAGTTAACTATTGCACTGCTTTGTCAGAGAATATTGCGGCTGCAATACTCCCTTGTGACGCACTCGTTGCGGGGCGCCACAAATAGAATTAAGTAAATGTAGAGGAGTATTGACAAGATAGTTGATAACTGCTATATCGATTGAAGTCTGATCAGGGGCGTAATTACAATAGGTGCAGGGGTTGCAATCGCACCCGGGCCCTGCAGCCTAGGGGGGCCCCAAAAGTCCCTTTGGCCTATAGAAAAAGATTAATACTATTAGGGCCCCTTTACACGCCTCCACTGAAAGGTAGCAACTGCCGGGCACTGGGGATAATTGTGCCTGTTGCTATGAAATTGGTACGAAATGGCGGCGTGTAAATAGGGCAGTTCCTCCCGGTGTCCTGCAGTTGTCTCAGATACATGTTGCTGAGCCGTGCTCAAAAACCGAAGGCAACTTAGAGGCACAATTGCCATGGTAGTGGGTCTAAACGGGGACAGGCATGGATGTTGCGTCCCCTAGTGATTTCCCCGGGGCGTGCCACAGCGTCATGTATGCCACGTCCCATCAGCGATCATTGGTGGGGCAACTGTGTAACCATTGGCTGTCCCTTCACTGGGCGCCATATGTAAAGAGCTGACCATTCACAATACACAATTGCAATGGCATCATGTATTAGCCAGCCTTCCTGCGCAGGCTGGCCAATCATGATGCTATTGCGTTGTCCAATTAGCGTACGAGCGTCACGGAATACACAACTCTGTCACGCCTATGTTCTTGCGGCGCGAAAGATGTACACCCATATTCCTTTGTGGTAGCGGCGTGTAAACCAGGGAAGGTATTCCACAGGAAGTAAGCCGCAGGAGCTGTCGGCACTTCCGGGGAACACAGATACCTTCAGTGGACAACACAATGGCGGCGTCTATATGCGGCATCAGCAATCGGTATTCACCGTTAAAAACGTGCGTGTGCACGTGCAGTGGATACCTGTTGCTAGCCACCGTGGCGGCGTGTAAAGGTACCTTAAGGTTACGTTCACATGCGGTGCTTTTGGCCACATATTCAGAAGTGGCGCTTTTTTTGTGTGTGTTTGCGCGCAACAAAGCACTACTGCATGCTGATGCTGCGCTTTTCCCGAGGCCATGTTAACATGTAGCCTATGGGGAAAGCACGACGAAAAAAACGCCAAGAATTGCATGTCAATGCAAAAGCGCTCTATGCGGCAAAAGGCGGCGTCTGCACGCCTCCCAGAATAAGCCATAGGTTTTGCTGGAAGGCGTGACAAGCTTTGCACTGCTTTTACATGGTGCTCAAAAGTGCCGCGTAAAAGCAGGAATATGCGGCTATTACTCTACGTGTGAACGTAGCCTAAGGGCCCTTTCACATCAGCGTTTTTTCAAATCGCGGCAGATGCGGTGAAAAAAAACGCATCTGCTGCGATTACCGCATACTGGCTGCACTTGCGGCGCGGTTGCGGTAAACGCCATGCAAAATATAGGCGTACTTGCGGCAGGTGCGGCAAGTGCGGTTTTGTACTTGCGGCAGGTGCGGCCGCGAAAAAAAACGCGGCTGACCGCGTTTTTTTCACGGCCACACCTGCCGCAAGTGCAAAACCGCACTTGCCACACCTGCCGCAAGTACGCCTATACTTTGCATGGCGTTTACTGCAACCGCGCCGCAAGTGCAGCCAGTATGCGGTAATCGCGGCAGATGCGGTTTTTTCACCGCATCTGCCGCGCTTTGAAAAAACCGCTGATGTGAAAGGGTCCTAAGGCTGCATACTTACGATCAGTATACGCAGCGTTTTGCTGCTGTGTCCAACACGCTGCGTAGTACAGTATAAGCATAGTGGATGGGATTGATTTCAAGAAATCCCATCCTCAGTATGCTGAACCCGCCTGCAGCGTGTTTGGAGCTGCGGTGCAGGTTGCCGGGAGTCCGCTCCTCCTTTGCATGTTCATTTCATGCTGCGGAGTTGGAAGCGACTGCCATAGAGAGACTGTAGGGAGAAGCCGTCCCACACCACCGCACATGGCGAGTACAGGGCGGCTGCGGTCTGTCTACAGCCACCCGCAGCTTCACTCAGGTCCGGAGGAGCAGCGTCCAACATGCAGCTCCTCCGGACCGTGAGCACACAGCCTAATAGAAACAAGTGCTCCACTTCTGTATTTATCATCCACTTCTGTATTTAATCAGCCACTGCTGGTTTTGGCTACAAAAACTGCAAGAGCACTCACGTAAAAATACGCAGCAAATACGCAAATTGTGAATACACCCAACTGTCTGCTGTATCTGATCATGTGTGTGATACCGCTCATGTGCTGTGTAGCTCAGCCGAGTGCATTCTCCCTGTACTGCCTTGCCTCCTGTGTGAGCTAAGTGCGCGTCTCCTCGGTGATATACGGTAGCGGTAGTTCCGGGATCCTTCTTCCTGGGATGCTCTGTGATCCGGAGGTGAGTGTGTGCTGTGTATGGTGTGCTGTGTATGCTGTGCTCTGTGTGGTGTGTGCTGTGCTCTGTGTGGTGTGTGCTGTGCTCTGTGTGGTGTATGCTGTGTGTGTTGTGTGCTGTGCTCTGTGTGGTGTGTGTGCTGTGCTCTGTGTGGTGTGTGCTGTGCTCTGTGAATTGTGAGCTATGTGAGGTCGGGGCCATGTACAGACGTTACAGTCTGTGAGAACTCAGCACTGTGCTGTCTGCACCTGTGTGATTTGTACAGAGACATCCCCCATAGATCTGTGCAGTGACATCCCCCATAGATCTGTGCAGTGACATCCCCCATAGATCTGTGCAGAGACATCCCCCATAGATCTGTGCAGAGACATCCCCCATAGATCTGTGCAGTGACATCCCCCATAGATCTGTGCAGAGACATCCCCCATAGATCTGTGCAGAGACATCCCCCATAGATCTGTGCAGAGACATCCCCCATAGATCTGTACAGAGACATCCCCCATAGATCTGTGCAGAGACATCCCCCATAGATCTGTGCAGAGACATCCCCCATAGATCTGTGCAGAGACATCCCCCATAGATCTGTGCAGTGACATCCCCCATAGATCTTTGCAGTGACATCCCCCATAGATCTTTGCAGTGACATCCCCCATAGATCTGTGCAGAGACATCCCCCATAGATCTGTGCAGAGACATCCCCCATAGATCTGTGCAGTGACATCCCCATAGATCTGTGCAGTGACATCCCCCATAGATCTTTGCAGTGACATCCCCCATAGATCTGTGCAGTGACATCCCCCATAGATCTGTGCAGAGACATCCCCCATAGATCTGTGCAGAGACATCCCCATAGATCTGTGCAGAGACATCCCCCATAGATCTGTACAGAGACATCCCCCATAGATCTGTGCAGTGACATCCCCCATAGATCTTTGCAGTGACATCCCCCATAGATCTGTGCAGAGACATCCCCATAGATCTGTACAGAGACATCCCCATAGATCTGTGCAGTGACATCCCCCATAGATCTGTGCAGAGACATCCCCATAGATCTGTGCAGTGACATCCCCATAGATCTGTACAGTGACATCCCCCATAGATCTGTGCAGTGACATCCCCCATAGATCTGTGCAGTGACATCCCCCATAGATCTGTGCAGAGACATCCCCCATAGATCTGTGCAGAGACATCCCCATAGATCTGTGCAGTGACATCCCCCATAGATCTGTGCAGTGACATCCCCCATAGATCTGTGCAGAGACATCCCCCATAGATCTGTGCAGAGACATCCCCCATAGATCTGTGCAGAGACATCCCCCATAGATCTGTACAGAGACATCCCCCATAGATCTGTACAGAGACATCCCCCATAGATCTGTGCAGTGACATCCCCCATAGATCTGTGCAGTGACATCCCCCATAGATCTGTGCAGTGACATCCCCCATAGATCTGTGCAGAGACATCCCCCATAGATCTGTGCAGAGACATCCCCCATAGATCTGTGCAGTGACATCCCCCATAGATCTGTGCAGAGACATCCCCCATAGATCTGTGCAGTGACATCCCCCATAGATCTGTGCAGTGACATCCCCATAGATCTGTGCAGAGACATCCCCCATAGATCTGTGCAGAGACATCCCCCATAGATCTGTGCAGAGACATCCCCCATAGATCTGTGCAGTGACATCCCCCATAGATCTGTGCAGTGACATCCCCCATAGATCTGTGCAGTGACATCCCCATAGATCTGTGCAGTGACATCCCCCATAGATCTGTGCAGTGACATCCCCCATAGATCTGTGCAGTGACATCCCCCATAGATCTGTACAGAGACATCCCCATAGATCTGTACAGAGACATCCCCCATAGATCTGTGCAGTGACATCCCCCATAGATCTGTGCAGAGACATCCCCATAGATCTGTGCAGTGACATCCCCATAGATCTGTACAGTGGCATCCCCTATAGATCTGTACAGTGACATCCCCCATAGATCTGTACAGTGACATCCCCATAGATCTGTACAGTGACATCCCCCATAGATCTGTGCAGAGACATCCCCATAGATCTGTACAGAGCAGAGTGACATTCCCATAGATCTGTCCCCCATAGATCTGTGCAGAGACATCCCCCATAGATCTGTACAGAGACATCCCCATAGATCTGTGCAGTGACATCCCCATAGATCTGTACAGAGACATCCCCATAGATCTGTGCAGAGACATCCCCATAGATCTGTGCAGTGACATCCCCCATAGATCTGTGCAGTGATATCCCCCATAGCTCTGTGCCCTATAGATCTGTGCAGTGGCATCCCTAAAGATCTGTACAGTACAGTGACTTCCCCTATATATATGCATAGTGGCCTCCCTTATAGATCTGTACAGTGCTGAATGACATCCCCTATAGATCTGTACAGAGACAGCCCCTATAGATCTACACAGAGGCAATCCCTATAGATATGTACAGTTACATCCCTTATAAATATGTACAGTGCTGAATGACATTCCCTACAGATCTGTATTGTGCTGAGTGACATCCCCTATACATATGTACAGAGACATCCCCTATAGATCTATAAAGTGACATCCCTTATAGATCTGTACAGTGCAGAGCGACATCCCTTATCGATCTGTACAGTGCAGAGTGACATCCCCTATATATCTGTACAGTGCAGAGTAACATCCCCTATATATCTGTACAGTGCAGAGTGACATCCCCTATAGATCTATAGAGACATCCCCTATAAGTATGTACAGTGCCCAGTGACATCCCGTATAGATCTATACAGAGACATTCCCCCATAGATCTGTGCAGTAGTCTGTGACATCCCCTAAAAATCTTTGTAGTGCCCTGTGACATCCCTTATAGATTTGTGTTGTGCTGGGTGACATCCCCTATAGATGTGTACAGTGCTCAGTGACATTTTGTATAGATACAGCAGGTGAAATAAATATTGAACACATCACCAATTTTCTAAATAAATATATTTTTAAAGATGCCATAGACATAAATGTCTCACCAGATGTCAGTAACAACCCATCCTATCCACACAGGCAAAGAAATCAAAACAGAGATGTCCATACATTTAGTGATGTGCAGTAATGAGAAATGACACAGGGAAAACTATTGAACATGATACTGAAATGAAGTTCCAGACACCTCCTGTATAGAGACACTAGTCCCTGCATTGCTCAAGTGGATTTTAGCCCATTCCTGTACACAACCACTCTTCACATCCTGCAGGTCCTATGGATCCTTCTATGAACTCAGCTTTAGTACCTTCCAGGCATTTTCTATTGGATTCGGCTCAGCCATTCTAGCAGATTGATTTTCTTTCCCTGACACCATTTGAGCGTTTCCTTGGCTGTGTGTTTGAGATCATTGTCTTGTGAAATGTCCACCCTTGTTTCATCTTTATCATCCTGGTAGATGGCAGCAGATTTTTATCAGGAATGTCTCGGTACGTTTGTCCATTCATTCTTCAGTCATATGAAGTTTGCCAGTGCCGTATGCTGAAAAACAGCCACACACCATGATGTTCCCACCTCCACCCTTAACTCTTGTATGATTTGCCTTTTGGCCTCAGATCATGGTGTGTATTATGGCATCCAAAGAGTTCAATTTTGGTGTCATCTGACCAGACTATATTCTCCCAGTATTTCTCAGACTTGTCTAAATGTTGTTGAACAAACGTTTAAGCGCGATTGAACCTGCGTTTTGTTTAGCAATGGAGTCTTGTGTGGTGAGTGTGCATGCAGGAGTGTGCGTACAGGCCATGGAGGGGGAGTTCACTTCTTATGGTCTGTTTGATTGTTTTTAAACAATTGTCCCTGCTGATCCCAGGTCTTTCTGTAGCTCCCCACAGTTGGTCCTTGGCTCTTGTAGATTGTAAGCTCTTGTGACCTGCTCGTTGTTGGCACAGTGACAGCGCAGCCTGCAGATCTCGACTGCTTTTATTTTAGGGTTGGCCATATAATGTGATGTATTTGGGGGGTTCACATTGACATATGGGGCATCTTCACCTCCCCTCCCTCAACCTTTGAGCAGGGTGTGATCACATGGACAATGTACTCATTGTTGGCACAGTGACAGCGCAGCCTGCAGGTCTCTGCTGCTCTTATTTTAGGGTTGGCCATATATTGTGATGTAATTGGGGTGTTCCTCCTGACATATGGGGGCACCTCTACCTCCCCTTCCTTCCAGGTAACTGGATATTTATATCTCTTGATACCTTTAGTCATATATTATATGTTTTGTCATTGTCTCCAGTGCAGTGAAGTTTTCGGGGCCCCTTTGCCCCATTTCCTGTGAGCGCTCCAGCCATGCAGGACGCCAACAACCCGCACCGGCTCCTGGGCCACATCCGCTGTGTTCTGGAGTGCATCGACTGCTTCCGCCGCGCAGTCCCCCTCCCCGAGGTGCTGTGCTACGTTCCTGGGGAAGTGCTGTACAAGATCTGTAAGGACCCCAGCACTGCGTCCTCCGCCCGCTCCCTGCTCACTGTGTGGGAGGCCCCGGGGTTCTCCAAGCAGAACCTTAAGAAGCTGTTACTTGCCACGGTGGAAGTCCAGAAAGGATGCTGCATCCGAGCCACGGGGGAGGAATATGGCAACGCTAATGGCCTCTGGGTGAAGCTCAGCAAGGTGAGAAATTCACAGCTAATCCCAGAAATCGTGTGACCCTCACAGGACACGTAATCCTCCTAATCCTGCTGCAGATCTTGTGTTAAGCCCCCGTCACACATAGCGAGATCGCTGATACGTCACAGGTTTTGTGTCGTAACAGTGACCTCGCCAGCGATCTTTCTACGTTTGACACTTAGCAGCAATCAGGCCCCTGCTGTGAGATCGCTGATCGTTACAAAGTGCTCTGGATCATTTTTTGGTTGTTGCGCTCCCGCTGTGTTTGAAAGGGACAACGACCAACGACCTCAATACTACGCCCGAGAATGACAATTCCCAACAACCTCCTATCATTCCTGATTGTTGCTGCGTCGCTGTTTGACATCTCACCAGCGACCACGTAGCGACGCTCCAGCGATCCAGGCCAGGTCGTATTGCTGTTGGGATCGCTGTAGCGTCGCTACGTGTGACGGTACCCTTACCCTCCGGTTACACCCAGAGCTGCTGGATGTCTTATATCACTACTGCCCCCTATAAAATTGTGCATTCAGCTCTGCAGGTGACTGCAGAATATAACTCCAGATCGTTATCAGATATAGTGAAGCACATAAAACACCTCTAACCCAGTGCACCATTTGGATGAGCGCTGAGGGTCCCATAAGTGGAGTGATGCAGCTTCTTACTCCAGTCTCTATTCTGCAGGGACAGATGGAGGAGTATAGAGAGGGCTGTGACCTGGTGGAGGGCTGGGTCCTTCTCTGCAGGCAGGACGATGGCGGTGACAGGCTGGTTCCTGTCGAGTCGACCGATAAAACCTACAGACAGCAGCAGCTATTTGGGGTGGATTCCAAGCACCTTAGCAGGTAAATTACATGAATATACATAAGACATCACTGAGATCTGTATATACAGGATTGTGCAAAGGCAGGTGTGGGAAAGCATGCAGCAAAGCAAGAAAGCTTTAAAGAATAGAAGTGTTAAATCCACAGATCTGTGGTCAGTTCTCCGGGATGTTTGGAACATCCTCCTTACCGAGTTCCTACAAAAAACCTTGTGCAACTACCTGGAAGGAAGGATGAAGGCAACAGGCGGTCACCAAATATTGATGGGATTCACATTTCTCTCCTATTCATTCACTTTGCATTTTGTTTATTGATAAAAAAATAAACTTTTAACACTTCTATGGGTAAGTGCACATCAGTCGTTTTCTGGGCTGTTTTTGGACGTTTTACGTCGGCGTTTTCTGCTGAGTTTTATGTTAATTTATGTTAATCCTAGCCACCGTCTGGGTTAACATGATACTCAATGGAGTTTAGAATACGCTGTCTTCATTAGAACGTTTTTCTTCTGGTCGTTTTCAGTCAAAACTGAGTTTTTTCAGTCAAAACTGAGTTTTTACAACGTTTTTCAAAGAATAGAGCAAGTGACTTCTTTCCTCCGTTTTTCCAGCGCTTCCAGCTGATCAAGTGCACAAAAAACTCAGTTTTCAAAACAGCCGAGAAAACAGCCGAGAAAAACGCTGGAAAACCCGGCGTAAAACGAGCAAAAAACGAGGGACACTGCTGAGCACAGAAAACTCAGTTTTTGCTAAAAAAACCCAGGTTTTTGGACGTTCTGCAGAGATGCACAAACGTCAGATGTGCACTTACCCTATTTATGAAAGCATTCGTACTCTGCAACACTTTCTCAAACCCGCCTAAAACATTTGCACAGCACTGTATATAAAACACATTGTTAGCCAACTGTATATACTGTACGTCATGTATGAGCTGTATGTACCTGCAGCTTCTTGGTATGCTTTCCTCTTCTGCAGATGGGAAGACGTCGTTCACGCCACATACTCCATGCGTCTCAGCAGGAAACCCCAGATCACAGCACCAGACCTGGAGGCCGTGGCTAAATTACGGTGAGGTCATTATACCAGTGCCGGTCTGGAACATCTACACTGGTGATACTGAGTCGCCCACATTTGTGATACTCTGTATCCTCCTCTTTGTTCGTCCGATAGGAGTATCCATCTGTTACATAATTCCCCCCCCCCTCCACCATCTCTGTATTTTCAATGTACTGGGAGTACCCAACTTGTGTTTTAAAAGGGATAGACCACTTTATTAACAGTACTCTAGGAAAGTTACATATCATCTCATGAGTTTGTCTCCTGCTTTTCGTTTTTAGCTTACATATGTGTTTATAATATTCACTCGGTCACCTTTCTCTTTTTCTCGTTTGCAGGTTTATTCCTCCGTCCTGGACGTACGAGTGTGACGAGGATCTGGTTCACTTCATATATGAACATGTGGGGAAAGAGGACGAGAGTTTGGGTAACATGAAGCAGTTTGTGGAGAGCATCAACGTGTCTTCAACGACGGTACGGCTTCGCGGTGTGACACATAGCCTCTGCTCATATCATAGACCTTTGATTCTTGCTATATTTTATTACCCCGCCCTGTACCAACAGCCAGATGGTAGGATTGTCTGCCAACTGCAGAGCGGCAGCGAGAAAGCAGACTGAGGTGGAACCATATCTCAGCTGCATGTAGGATGGAGGTGCACAAAAAGGGGTGCCTTCTTCTAATGCTTGATAAACCTTTGCCTGTACCCAGTATCGCCCTTTGCCTGTTCCATAATGCTGCAGCGCTTAAAAAAAAAAAGTGAACTCTGCAAAGTTACCTCTATCTATTAGGAAGAGAGGTGGGGCAAAACGGAGCATTGGAGCTGCCACGGTCGGGAGCTGCCGCGGCCGGGAGCTGTCATGGCCGGGAGCTGTCGCGGCCGGGAGCTGTCATATCCATCATATTGGTTGTCACACAACTTTCCGAATGACTGCAGGACTGATATTTACTGGAATTTTTTTTTTTTTAATGGTCAGGAAAAATTCTGACACATGAAATCTGCCATTACAGGAGGAGAACAATCTGTCCGCTCTGACTGATGGACAACATGACACATACTGGGAAAGTGACGGGTCCCATGGGCAACACTGGATCCAGCTACACATGAAAGAAGGGACAATCGTCAAGTAAGGCTGAGGCATATGTTCTAAAAGTGACCTACATCGATGGCTTCATCCACATATATTCAGTATACGGTGATGGTCACAATTCATCATACAGATACATCTGTACTTTTAGACTTCAGAGGTTGGCGATCTACAAGCTCCATAGTCAGCAGCACAGCCTGTGTTACCTGTGGGTCATTATGTGCTTCTGGTGACACATTGTAACGTTTCCCCTTCTTGTCCAGAAAGCTGCTGCTGACGGTTGACTCCACGGATGAGAACTACATGCCCAAGAGAGTTATGGTTTATGGGGGCGAGAGGGAGAACTTGAAGAAACTCAATGATGTCGTCGTAGAGGAGTGAGTATGAAGGTTGCAGGCAGGATTATTACAGGGGGGCTCAGTTATTCAATAGTGGCCTTTTATATCAGATTCTGATATATATTAGATGTTTGCCCTTCAGAGATTATTTCCAGGTTTTTTTTTTATTTTGTATTGAAAAATAATCTCTTAAGGGGGATTCTCAAATTTGTAAGGTACGGTATTCCTTTATCTATGGGATAGAAGATAACAATCCAATTGCTGGGGGTCTCACCACTTATTGCTGATCCTGAGATCATTGAAGAGCCCTGTGTGACTGGAGTGGTGGTAGATCATGTGCGCCTCTGCTCCATTCATTCTTATGGAAATGCCAAAGACCAGCAGAGCGCAGCATTCGGTTGTCCCCCGGGCTTGGAGCTCCAGCAGTGAAGACATTGTCTCTTATCTAATGGGTAAGGGGATTGGTTCCAAACTTTGGAACACCCCTTTAAGTCAATCTCATGGATGTCTCCAGGTGGTGGAGTAGTACACTTTTTTTTAGTTTTTTTTTAGTTATTTTTCATTTATTTTCTTTTTGACGTCTTCTTGATGCTTTGCTTTCCATCAGTCAGCGTCATTCATTCCCAGTCTTGTCATGATAACCACTGGCGCTCCATATCTGTTGCTTTGCGTTGCTCTGACCTGTCCTCTCCTTTCTCGGCAGAAGCCTCATTGGAGACGTGTGTGTCCTGGAGGACATGACTTCTCACATCCCGGTCATTGAGATCCGGATCACTGAGTGCTTTGGTGAGTGGGTGAACGGTGGAGAGCAGGAGATGGCGGTGTTATATGATCTCTCATGGCCTGTTATATAATGGGCCAGCGTCCAGTCTTCTGTAAATAAATGTTTGCCTTTTTAACCTGGTTGTGCTCACACAGTTAATCATAAATCATTCCTCATTTGTGGGTTGATCAAGGTGATAGCATTTACAAACACTGATACATTGTAACAGCCCTTCAGCTGTGAGTGCAGGAAAGTCAAAATTGGTTGTTAGAAAAATGTCCTCATATTCTGTATAGAAAAAAATGTTAAAAATGATAAAGAATTGAAATATAGCACTATTGGATAGTAAATTCCAGAACTTATAGGGATGGAGCTTTCATTTTTACTTTCTGTGTTTCTTCCCATAGATGAAGGGATTGACGTTCGGATTCGGGGGTTAAAGATTAAGTCCTCCAAAGAGAGGGATTTGGGGATGACGGCAGACATGTTTCGCCCTCCCAACCTGGTACGATACCCGCGCCTGGAAGCCATTGATCCTGATGTCCTGTATCGGCGAGCTACAGTCATCCAGAGGTCAGAGCACATGACACAGTCGTTATATAAGCCATATTGGTTGTCTCCCAGCTTCCCCCGACACTAAGGGTATGGCACACCTGGCGACGGCCCCGGAGATGTCGGCGACGACGGGTTGAGCGCGCACGTTTTTGGCACCCTGCCAGCGTTTACACGGGGAGACATCTCCAGCGATGGATCGGCGAGCTGAGAGGCGGCATCGCCGCCGGGGTGTCTCAAAACCCCAGCGGCGAAGCAGTACAATGGGAGCCTATGGCTCCCATCGCCTGTTAGCTCGCCGGCGGCTGTTTACATGGAGCGATGTGGACACATCGCGCCAGATCGGCCGCCTGGTTTCAGAGCACTGCTCTGAAACCAGGCGACCACTAAAAGGCGTCGCCATTGCCCCTTTACATTAGGTGACGCAGGGGTGATGTCGCCGCCGATAGGCCACGTCCCTATGTGCCTATGTAATCTGCGGGGATGTCGCCACATGTGACGTGGCCTTAAGGGTTTATTCACATGAGCATATATCGTCTGGCCTGACTACTGATCTAGTAAAAGGAGCACGAGGAAGGTAGATGCTCAAGTAGGGAAGGCACCCAATGACAACAGTAGATATAAACTTGACATTCCAAAGAATTTTCAGGTTTTATTTCAATAATGCATCCAAAAAATTAATTGACATTTTGGCCAAAATGTCAGTTAGTTTTTTGGATGGATTATTGAAATAAAAACCTTTAAAATGTATGGAGTGCTAAGGGTGCGTTCACACCACGATTTTTAGGGAGCCGATGCTGTCCGATATAATTCGGACAGCATCGGCTCCCTTCTGATGCCTGGAATCGGGTGCCAAATAGGCACCCGATTCCGGCATAAAATCGGCGCCGGGCTGCAAAAAAAGAAAAAAAAAAAAAGTTTATTCTCACCTCTCCCCGAGCCCCCCGCCGTCTTCCGCCATCTTCATCTATGCTCCCGGTGGCTCCCGCAAGGTGCCGGTGTCAGCAGAGGTGTACCTCTGCTGTACACAGGACCTGCGGTGATGTCACAGTCACGTGACCGCGGGTTCACCATGGTGAACCCGCGGTCACATGACTGTGACATCACCGCAGGTCCTGAACAGCAGAGGTACACCTCTGCTGACACCGGCAGCTTGCGGGAGCCACCGGGAGCCTAGAGGAAGATGGCGGGAGACGGCGGGGGCTCGGGGAGAGGTGAGAATAAACTTTTTTTTTTTTTCTTTTTAACCCTTGTGCTCCCAGGAGCAGTTTTACTGTACTGAGCTTGCTCAGTACAGTAAAATGGGGTCCGAGGAGACATCAGATGTTTCCTCGGACCTTTCTCCATAGGGCCCCATGTTAGGGATCGGGTCAGATCGGATGTGCACTAAATGCCATCCGATTTGGTCCGATCCGACTCTGTCAGATTTTGTAATCGGATGAAAAAATCGTTGCAGGCAACGATTTTTTTGTCCTGAAAAAAATCGGCCAAAATCGGGCAGAATCGGATCGGACCAAATCGGATGGCATTTAGTGCACATCCGATTCGGTCCGATCCCCATAGGGATCCATAGGATCCGAAAATCGGTCCGATGCTGTCCGATTTTTTTCGGACAGCATCGGAAATGCAAAATCGTGGTGTGAAAGCACCCTTAGTTGTCATATACTATTGACTACTGACCTGTTATATATGTTGAGCTGAGTTCAGGTCAGGAGACTCGGGCTGTAAGATGGACCAGAAACCGCGACTGCTGTACAGTTATGTAATAAAAGGGAACCAAGCAGAAGTACTGCAGCACAGGGCAGTATAAAACATTATGTAAGGTACGGTACCTAGAATTAGTAATTTGGCTTTTATTGATAAGTAGATCAGGTTAACAAGTGCATCGGTGAATGTATTGGCGCATTTGCAGTCTATGTCTCCTTGCCCCCCCCCCCCACCCCCCCGTTATTTTTGATTGACAACAAAGACTTCAGCTGCTGCATAAAGTCACCTGTGCTCTAAACTATCAAGAAGAGGGTGCGGGGTGAAGCGGAGGAGATAATAGATTGCAGGTATGCTGATATGCCCACCAGTGCACTTGTGAACCTAAATTATATTGCAATAAAAGCCAAATTTTGCCACAGTGTTGTTGTAGTAGGCATCTCTCATAATGGTTTATACTGCCCTATCCTGCACTACCTCTGCTTGCACAGGGGAAGAATTACTGACCTTTAAGGCCTGAGTAATGATTATGACGTTTCCACTGTTATTTGCTGAAATGTGATATTTTATGAAGAACGATCCTTAAGAGAATATTATCTGACATTTCCCTCCTCCAGATTTGTGCGGCTACTTGACAACGTCCTCCATCACCTGGTTCCTGTCTGGGACCACAGTATCGGCACTTTTACCCAGCTGAAGGTGAGATTCTTGTGTCTTTGTCCATTAGCTTTGCAAATCCTATTACTGCAAAAATTCATCTGGACCGGATACCACTCACAACTGAGGGTTTGCTTCAGTTGGATCCAGTGTAGATGATCCTCTCTGAGCTTTGAACTTCAGATTGATGTGTGTTCTTTCTTCCTGCACTGATACATTGTAACAAATTATAAGCACACAAGAGAGATACTTTGTGCTACTGATGTTAAAGGCTGCATCGATAAATTGTAACAATCCCAGCAGCTGTGTGTGCAGGGAAAGATCTGGACCATATAATATTATACCCAGACTGCTGGAAGGAAAAATAAACATGAAAAAGTTGTAGAACTGTTAATTTTAACTCTATTAGGATTTATTTTTGGGCACCGTCCATTGATTGTGTCGTTCATCTGATTTCAGCACATTAAGCAGTTCCTCCTTCTATCCAAACGCCGCTGCCCCCTCATCACTCAGTGCCTGAAGGACTCTGAGACCAGCAAACCCAACTTCATGCCCCGTCTGTATATAAACCGCAGGCTGGCGGTGGAGCACAGGGACAACCCGGCCCTGGACCCCACTTACAAGAAGACTGTCTTCAGCCAGGTACTCATGGGTTAATACCAAACGCAATGTATAGGGATCACCCAAAGGGGAAGAGCAGCTTCAAATATTATTAATAATTTTGTGCATTTTCTATGACCTCTTCCCCCAGGTATATGAAGGCCTGAAGCCCACTGATAAGTCTGAGAAGCCGCTGGATTACCGGTCAGTGCAGTGTCATGTCTCTACGTTGCACCTCTGTGATGCTACCACTTTTCTACATAAAGATTTTTCTCCATAGAACGCTCATAGATTTTTTTTTTGTAAAACCATTTGATAATCCAGAATTAATAATCGGTCACTGATCAGATGTTGGATTAATGGAGTTTTACTATATATCCTTTATTGTGCCTGTTATGTATTGGTCATTCTAACGACACCTTCGTTTGTCCCTCTAGGTGGCCGGTTCGTTACGACCAATGGTGGGAATGTAAATTCATTGCAGAGGGAATCATTGATCAAGGTACGGGGTGAGGGAGAGCCTGGAGGGGACACTGACCTCACTATAGAAATGAATGATAACCCGGTAGTAACCAATAGCCTATTTTATAAAAACAGTATACTGATGTGCTGTTCATGATTTTTTTAAATTAACAAATGATCCAAAAATGTTCCCTTTTAGTCATGTGTGATCAGGTAGTCTGTCCTGTGCAGATCACTGTGTCAAACTGATAGTGTCGCTGTCAGAGGTAACATCATCCTGCTACTGAAACATATGATGTGTTATGTATTTCATCACCTATTAATTCTGTGAAGGTTTTTTTTACTAAGTACTGTGTTTTTTTATGTTCTTTTCCCCCAAATTGGCGAGGGAGGGCGATGAGTGTGAAACTTAGTCTAGTTGTAGTTTACCTGGGGCATGGTGGCAGTGAAGCGAGGTCACAGGAGGCAAGATCATCACTGTAAGAAGTCAGTGGTGGTGTCAGTGGGGTAATGCTGAAAGGAGGGGGTGTCTAAGTGGTGTGAGGTAGGCATCATTGATTTGTCGGCGATTCACCTCAGTAAAATGGTGTCATGAGGCGGCGTATGTGCAGATTGAGATCTTGGAGAGACCCAGCGGCACATGCACAGCTTGAGATCTCAACTGTCCAAAATGTCAATCTGCGCATGCGCCGCCTTCTGCAACATTTTTCTGAAATTCATCGTGTCTGTCGTGGAAAGATCAATGGCACCAGGACAGCCCCCCTCGTAACCCAGGGGTCCACAGCATCACTCCACTAGTACCGCCGCTGGCTTCCTGCCTCCTGTGGCCTTGATCAATTGCCTTTGCACTCCCCCATTCCCTCAGTAAGCTATACCCAGGCTATAAGATGGACTATATGACTGACCCCCATTTTAACATTTAAAGTTATTTTTTTTCTTATTCTCCTTTAAATTTGCCTGTGTCTCATGGTCCGGGGCGTCATATAATCCGAAAAATATGCTATATCCCTGCTCTATTATTATTGTGCAGATCATCACGAAGCAGCTATCCCAAAATCTGTGGGAGGCTATAATTCCATGATGTTCAATGCAACATTACGTTTTTTAGTATTGGGTCATTCCATGTCAAGTGATCCAAAAATGAATATTTTTTTTCCCTGACGTCCTCAGATTTTTAAAAAAATTTTTCTATCTGAAGAACAACTTTATCTAATTACAAAAAAAAAGTTTTGATTTTTTTTCTTCATCTGTTAATTTTTTACAGATTTTTAAAGTTTTAAAAAAGTGTGAATTTTGGCCTGGTATGGCTTTACATTTTCTATCATATCTCGGGCTAGAAATAAGATAGAGAAACAAAATAAACACCAATCTACTCAGAACTGTCCAGGCTTTCATCAGATATGTCACAAGAGGATATTTGTTAATATTTTACCCATGTGATCGCAAGCGCAAAACTTTAAAACGCATTTCCGAAAAATCGGCGCGCTTTAAATATTTCAAAAACTGCCCATGTGTCTGCTGTGCTCTTAGCCACATCTGTACCAAATTTCAAGTTGGGATCTCAATGGGATCATATTTTAACATATTTTACTAGTAATAGCGTCAATGGGTCATTCCATATCAAGTGATCTAAATATGAATATTTTTTTTTACCTGACGTCTTTAGATTTTTTTTTTTTTTTTTTTCCTTTATGAAGTACTACTTTAGTTAATTACAAATTAAAAGTTTGTAATTTTTTTCTTCATCAGTTAATTTTTTACAGATTTTTAAAGTTTAAAAAAAGGGTGAATTTTGGCCTGGTACGACTTTACATTTTTTTATCTCAGGCTAGAAATAAGATAATGAAGTGGGAGAGGCGTCATTTTACTCAGAACGGTAACAGCTTTCATTTGAGATGTTACAAGACTATGTTTCTTTATATCAAATTCAAACTATTGACGGGCAATTGTGAAAAAATGACTGATTGTGTTCTTGGTGACTTTTGAATTGACACTATAATAGTTAAATATTTTGCACTTAGGTCCAATGAATGCGTCCATGGGGTCAAGCTGGGACAGAGTCATCACAAATTAGCCTTATTTGCAGATGACCTGCTACTTTACATCTCCCAGCCCCTGGTCTCCATCCCTTCGGTCTTAATGGAGTTTGAACGGTTCGGACAATTGAGCAACTTTAAAGTGAATTGCTCCAAAACCGAGGCACTCAATATTTCTTTGCCTGGAGAATTGGTTTCTCATCTATCTAAACAGTTCCCATTTAAATGGAAAGTAGAAGCCATTAAGTACTTGGGAGTCCTTATACCAAAAGATCTTAAACAAATATTCAATTTAAATTATCAACCCCTTTTGACTAACGCGGAATCGGCATTTACCTCCTATAGACAATTAAAGCTATCCTGGTTCGGGAGAATAAACGTAGTCAAGATGGATGTCTTGCCCCGACTCTTATATACTTTTCAGACAGTTCCTGTTGTATTGGATAGAGGTTTCCTCTCCAAAATGCAATCTATGATCCTTAGATTTGTCTGGGGGGGCAAGAGGTCCAGATTGCGAATGAATATCCTATCCTTGCCCGAGACCAGAGGAGGGGTTGGACTACCCAACATACGAGCGTACTTTGAGGCTTCCTCTCTTGTTAGAGCTCTAGATTGGCATTATCATGCGTCCTCCAAGAAATGGGTAGGGGTGGAGCAAGAGGGTTTGGGGATTCGCTGAAACACCTGCTTTGGATTTCCCCTAAAGACTCCACAGACCTAGTACCTTTGACAGACATGACTAGAAACACCTTGAAGGTATGGCACCTAGTGACGAAAACCCTCCGCTTAAACGACAGACTTAGCCCTTTGACTCCCCTTTTTTCCAACCCATCTTTCCCACCCAGATTTGACAGGCAGAGATTTTTATGTTGGCGGATTGTGGATGACACCCGAGTAGGACAGACTCTGTCCAGTGGTGGTTTGCCCCCGATGGCAGAGCTACAACTCAAAGAACCTACGAGACCTCTTAAGTGATTCGAATTTCTCCAATACAGAGCATAATTATATTCAGCTGACCACTCTTGCAGGGTAAGATTGACGCCCAACGTATTGGAGAGGTTATTCCAACTGGAGGCTCCACCGAGGCGCAAAATATCAGTTCTATACCAGGCCTTAGGGTCCATGAGAGAGCAGGGCACCCTTTACTTCCAACGTGCTTGGGAGAGGGAATTGGGGTGTAGCATTTCAGAAGCTAATTGGCAGAAATGCTTTATATTTACTCACTCACTAGCTAGCGCTTGTTCTGCACAAGAAAGAAGCTATAAGCTGCTCACTAGATGGTACTTGTGCCCGACGACACTCCGGAACATGTTCCCTGGAGCCCCTGATACCTGCTGGCGCTGTGGGGAAGAGAAGGGTACAATGATACACATTTGGTGGAGTTGTGGGGAAATCCGGCGGTTCTGGTCTGAGGTTTTCAATGCATACGCCCGGATAACAGGTTAAACAAGCCGAATGCTGCCCAGAATCGGCAATGTTATCCATTTTTCCAGGTCCTATTGGGCTACAGAAGAGGGATATTCTCCGCTTTTGCATCTCGGCTGCTCGTGCTGTGATCCCGAGGTTCTGGAAATCAAGCCGGGCTCCATCTCTACTTGATTGGTTCAAAGAATTGATGGACACATATCGAATGGAGGAGCTCGCAGCTGATGCGTCGGGATCTCAGAACAAATTCTTAGGGATTTGGGTTGAATGGATTCTTTTTCACGACTCTGCAGAATGTAGGAGTATCTTTTCCAGCACAGATAATATGGCTCGACCTCTGGCTGATGGGGAGCCAGTGGGATGAGTACCCTTTCTCCTTCCCATACCTCACCCGTCCCCCCCCCTCCTTTTTTTCTTTTTTTCTTACGTGGCTTTTCTTTCCCAGTATAACTTTTTCTAATGGTTTTTGTTTCTCTTTTCTCTCTCTCTTCTTTTCTATCTCTCTTTTCTTCCCATCTGATACATTCAGTCTAGGTATTTCCTTTCTACGCCTATACCTTCAGAATTCTAGTGAACATTAGACAGGTATCGGAAAATCTGAGCTGTGAGTAGATCATTAATATTTCGGCCTTCCTTTCCGGTACACCAGTCGATAGACTATTCCAACTAGGCCTCAACGGGTAATGACCCACTTACGTGGTCAACCTGTTAGAAGGGGCCAAGTAATAAAAATCATTCTGCTGGGGCTGCTTGTCCCCTTGACATCAGAACATCTCAAAACCCTGAGAAAGGTTGTAAACTTGAGTGTTTGGAATTATATTTACCGTATATACTCGTGTATAAGCCGACCCGTGTATAAGCCGACCCCCTACTTTTGCCCCCAAAAACTGGGGAAACCTATTGACTCGCGTATAAGCCTAGGGTGGACAATGCAGCAGCTACCGGTACTGAAAAATTTTAAAAATGAAAATAGATACGAATAAAATTTTGAACTTTTATTTTAAATAGAAACAGTAAACTACCAATGCAGCAGAGCACCGTCCTGTTATAAAGCCCCCTATCACTGGTAACACAGCGCTCCTCCAGCAGTGGTAACACAGCGCTCCTCCAGCAGTGGTAACACAGCGCTCCTCCAGCAGTGGTAACACAGCGCTCCTCCAGCAGTGGTAACACAGCGCTCCTCCAGCAGTGGTAACACAGCGCTCCTCCAGCAGTGGTAACACAGCGCCCCTCCAGCAGTGGTAACACAGCGCCCCTCCAGCAGTGGTAACACAGCGCCCCTCAGCAGTGGTAACACAGCCCCCCAGCAGTGGTAACACAGCCCCCCAGCAGTGGTAACACAGCCCCCCAGCAGTGGTAACACAGCCCCCAGCAGTGGTAACACAGCCCCCCAGCAGTGGTAACACAGCCCCCCAGCAGTGGTAATACAGCCCCCCCCCATGTATACAGAGGCCCCCCAGCAGAGTAATCTCACCCCCTCGGTCTGCAGGCACCCGGGTCCTCCAGCTGCTCCGTCTGCGTGCGCGGCTTCTAATACCGGCGTCTTTCCCGCACTTCCTGTTTGAATGCGATCATGTGACCGCGGTCACATGATCGCATTCAAACAGGAAGAGCGGGGAGGACGCCGGTATTAGAAGCCGCGCACGCAGACGGAGCAGCTGGAGGACCCGGGTGCCTGCAGACCGAGGGGGTGAGATTACCCTGCTGGGGGGCCTCTGTATACATGAGGGGGGCGGGGAGACAGCGGGGGAGGCTATTTTGTGCAGGGGAGCAGCAATGTACTATGCGCTGCTCCCCATGCATAATTAATGAGCGGCACCACGTGACGTGCCGCTCATTCTGCAGCCTCCCCCCGCCTCCTCCTGCCTCCTGCAGTGCCCGGACACAGCCCCCACCAGTGTACACAGTATATGACTCGTGTATAAGCCGAGGGGGGACTTTTCAGCCCAAATTTTGGGCTGAAAAAGTCGGCTTATACACGAGTATATACGGTAGATTGTAGTATATATTGCACCAGAGATAAGCGCAAAAGTAAATTTGCAGCTTATCTTAAAGTTACTAATAACTTTGTGAATTCTCTTTTTGTATATTTTATATGTCTCAAGATTTTGTTAAAAGATTGAATGTATGTCTTTCATATGTTTTTTCAAAATTTAATAAAAATGAGATTAACCATAGTTAAATATTTTAAAATATGATCCCATCACGATCCCAACTTGAAATTTGGTACAGATGTGGCTAAGAGCATAAAAGACACATGGGCAGTTTTGGAAAATTTTTATTAAAATGTTTTTTTCGGAAATGCGTTTCAAAATGTTGCGTTTGCATTCGCATAGGTAAAAAATTAAAATTAACAAATATACTCTTGTGACATATCTGGTGAAAGCCTGGACAGTTATGAGTAGAATGGTGTTTATTTTGTTTCTCTATCTTATTTCTAGCCCGAGATAAAAAAAATTTAAGTCGTACCAGGCCAAAATTCACCCTTTTTTTAAACTTTAAAAATCTGTAAAAAATTAACTGATGAAGAAAAAAATTCCAAACTTTTAATTTGTAATTAACTAAAGTAGTACTTCATAAAGGAAAAAAAAAAAAAAGATCTAAAGACGTCAGGTAAAAAAAAATATTCATATTTAGATCACTTGATATGGAATGACCCATTGACGCTATTAATAGTAAAATATGTTAAAATATGATCCCATTGCGATCCCAACTTGAAATTTGGTACAGATGTGGCTAAGAGCAAAGCAGACACATGGGCAGTTTTTGAAATATTTAAAGCGCGCCGATTTTTCGGAAATACGTTTTAAAGTTTTGCGCTTGCGATCACATGGGTAAAATATTAACAAAGATCCTCTTGTGACATATCTGGTGAAAGCTTGTATAGTTCTGAGTAGAATGGTGTTTATTTTGTCTCTCTATCTTATTCCTAGCCTTAGTTATGAGGAGAAACGTAAAGGCAGGCAACAGCGAAATTCACACTTTTTCCGAACTTTGAAAATCATTTAAAAAAAAAATAAATTTTTTAAAAAATTTTTCTCTTCACATTTTGCATTGTCTGACATGCTATTATCAAATAACAAAATCTCAAAAGAATTAAAAATATAGAGGTAATAATCATTGGTTCACTTGACATGGAATGACCCTATTTTATTTTTTTTTTTTAATGCATTTCAATCTACTCCACAGGTGGAGGTTTTCGTGACAGTCTGGCTGATATATCGGAGGAGCTCTGCCCCAGTTCTGCTGATTCTCCTGTGCCACTGCCATTTTTCGTGCGGACATCAAACCAGGTGAAAATACCTAAAGTTTACTGTCACCCTATGCATTGATCATCTAGCTGATGGACACACGTAATGCTGGCACTTGCAGTTACAGTTGGCACAGTGATCCCCCAATGACCTTGTGTTATAGACCGGGCCCCAGCTATTACCAGTCACGTGACCCCATAGGAGTGGCTGAGTAGTCGTTCTTGGTTCACATCATCCCTATCTGCCATGATGGTATCGGCTATTACATGTTATGATTCTTTCTGTTCCAGGGAAATGGCACTGGGGAGGCGCGAGATATGTATGTACCCAACCCGTCATGCAAGGATCTGGCAAAGTACATTTGGATCGGGCAACTGATGGGCGCAGCTCTGAGGGGAAAAGAATTCTTGGTATTGTAGTGTGTCTGTGTGCTGTGGTTCTCTGTATCTCTTCCCTCTCCGCTGACCGTCCTGTGCATGTAGGTCCTGGCGTTACCTGGCCTCATATGGAAGCGGCTGACATCAGAGGAAGTGAGCTGGAGCAAGGATTTCCCTGCCGTCGATTCTCTACTTGTAAGTCCAGGATCTCTGACTATATACCATGTGTCCTGTAACATCAGCTTCCAGTGTGCGGCACCTGCCCATACTCAATACTGTGTCTAATGTATGAACCGTCTGTCAATCATTGTACATGTCCTGACCTGATGGGGCGCCATTTCTCTAACAGGTAAAGCTGCTGGAGATGATGGAGCTGATGGATAAAGAAACATTTGAGTTTAAGTTTGGTGGAGAGCTGACGTACACAACAGTTCTCAGTGATCAGAGAATGGTGGAGCTGGTACCTGGTGGGAGCAACATATCTGTGCGCTATGAGGACCGCCTGGAATTCATCCAAATGGTGCAGAAAGCGCGGCTGGAGGAGAGTAAAGAGCAGGTAAGAAACCAGACAGGGAGAAGGAAGTGTCTGCAGCTCTACTATTCTGTGTGTCTCCTCCAGAGATGCACTCACTATTCTGCTGGTGAAGTCGCTGTGTACATACATTACATTACTGATCCTTTACTGATCCTGAGTTACATCCTGTATCATACTGCAGACCTGCACTCACTATTCTGCTGATGCAGTCACTGTGCACATACATTACTGATCCTGAGTTACATCCTGTATTATACTCCAGAGCTGCACTCCCTATTCTGCGGGTGCAGTCATTGTGTACCTACATTACATTACTGATCCTGAGTTACCTCCTGTAATATACTCCAGAGCTGCACTCACTATTCTGCTGGTGCAGTCACTGTGTACATACATTACATTACTGATCCTGAGTTACCTCCTGTATTATTCTCCAGAGCTGCACTCACTATTCTGCTGGTGCAGTCACTGTGTACATACATTACATTACTGATCCTGAGTTACCTCCTGTATTATACTCCAGACCTGCACTCACTATTCTGCTGGTGCAGTCACTGTGCACATACATTACATTACTGATCCTGAGTTACATCCTGTATCACACTGCAGACCTGCACTCACTATTCTGCTGATGCAGTCACTGTGCACATACATTACATTACATTACATTAGTTATCCTGTATTATTCTTCAGAGCTGCACTCACTCATGTTTATGAATATTTATTTTGTGTGTTCCCCGTAGTAGTTGCTTTCAGTTTCCTGCTGTTTCCAACTGGCCGCAATGTTTCTTGGTCTTGTAGATTGACGCCCTCCAGGCCGGGCTGTTGAAAGTTGTTCCTCAGGCTGTGTTGGATCTCCTCACCTGGCAGGAACTGGAAAAGAGAGTCTGTGGAGACCCTGAGATCTCTGTGGAGGCCCTGAAAAAGCTCAGTAAGTTTGCTGATGGATTATGGTTCATCAGAAGAAGAAAAATATAGCAGCACTCATGATTGCCATAAAATAGAAGTCCAAGGCAGGTATGGGGATCACATAAAGCTGTGAAACCTACTATGGTTCTGTGAGACACAATCACTGTAATCAGCATTGGCGGCTGCTGCAATGATCTTTTGTTAGGTAAAGAGAATGGGGCATCAGACTGCTCTGCTCGCATGTCAGAATGATGTACCAGAGGAGTCCAAGTAGAAGTAATGGAGAAATAGACTTAATTTTGATGCGTTTCGTGGTGTTCACACACTACAGTTAGATTGTCTTGAGGAAGTGGTGTGAACACCTCGAAATGCATTGAAATAAAGTCTATTTCTCTATTACACCACGCTAGACACCATGAAACACACCAAAATATAGGTTTCTGGTATTAGAGTGGTGCAGAACATCAAAATGAAAAAGCTCAGTAAATTCGCTGATGGATCATTTTTATAATCTGTAAAGCATTATCGATGATGACGCATTTCATGTTCCTGCAGCTCGATTTGAGGATTTGGAACCAACAGACATTCGAGTTCAGTATTTCTGGGAGGCGCTAAATAACTTCACAAACGGTGAGTGTTCCTGCCTTCGGGGACTAGTGCACTAGGATGAGCAAATAAAAGCTTCACATCGTCGTACTGTGGACAAGAGCTGCTCTTCCTTTACAGCAGGGGTGGGAAACTTTTTATCTGCCGGGGGCCATTTGGATATTTTTATCATCATTCGGAGCCTGCAAAAATTATCAACTTGAAAATTACCCTGCTGTGTTTGGTCAAACAATTAATTAACTCCCCCTTAAAGCGTAGCCGGCGTTTAAATTTTTATTTAATAATAACGTAAAGCAAGTGAGTTTAATAAACTTTCAAATATACTTTATAAGAGAAATCTTGTAGACAACTATTTAGAAACCTTCCACAAGGTGTCCCCACCACACTGTGTGTGAAGCAGACATGTGTGTGAAGCAGACATGTGTTCATTATCAGTCAGATCAGTCTTCATACTGAATATGGGGCATGTAACCATATAAGGGAAAGGGGGTGTGGTCTACACAGTGTGAAAGCTCCTGACTGCAGCTGGTGAAGAAACAATGTATCAGATTAGCTCAGTTACTATAGCACAGTTGGTGGGCAATGTCAGGATCACAGCAAACTCCTCTTTCCTTGGTTTCTGATCTGTCATCTGGCTCCACACAGCTCAGTCAGGATCTCTGTTAACCCCTTCTCTGCTGTCACATTGCACTACTTTCTATCAGCTGCTGGCTACGCCCACACAGCCATAAAATGCAGTTTTTAAAAGCGCACAGGAAAGTGAGAAAATAAGTCATATAGCACAAAAAAGCATCACCATAGCTGCTATGTGACCCATCATTAACAACCAGTGCATTATAGTTTTTTTTTCTTCTTCTTCAATGAAATGACATTTACACTTTATTGTTGTGAAGCATAAACATCACAGAAGATGCTGGGGGCATATACATGGCTGGGCAGGGCTGGGGGCATATACATTACAGGATGGGGCATGGGACATATACATCACCGAGGAGGGCGGGGGGCATATACATAATAGAAGAGACTAGGTACACATACATCACTGGGGAGTTTGGGGATACACATGACTGGAGGGGCTGGTGGCAAATACATCACTGGGCAGGGCTGAGGAATATAGGTAACTGGGGAGGCTGGGGTCATATCTATCAATGGGGAGACTGGAGGTGTATATACTACTGGGAAGGGCTGGGGCTATATACATCACTGAAGAGGCCTGTTGGCATATACAGCACTGGGAGGGTTGGGGACTTATATATCACTGTGGAGGGCCGGCATATATCAGACAGTGGTTTTTAAAGAGTTATTCTCATCCTCTTTCTGCAGTAGCGCACCACTCCTCTGCCTCCCAGTCTCTGTCTGCCCTGCGTGCGCTCCAGAAGATAGACAGTGAGGAACAGTGGCATTGTCACATTGTCCGTCTCCTGAATGTACGCTCCCCCATCCTGCGAGCTGAGACAGATTTTACCTCTGATGCTCAAATCCAGCGATCATGCTAGCGCGAAACGGGCAGCATGACAATGCAAGGAGCGCACTTATTGCCTGGGTAACTGGCCACTCTGAGACTGCAGGGGTAGTCGGCAACTGTAAAATTAAAATTTCCTTTGTTCTTGAGATCAGAGAGGATTTTTAATAAGGGATAAATAGTAAAGTTGCTTGTTTTTGCAATCTTAACCATTTAAAAACTTGAGATAATCCCTTTAATCAGTGGTTCTTTAGCTGTTGCACAAGTACAAGTCCCTCATGTTGGTGTCAGGGCAGGCTGGGAGTTGTAGTTTTGCCAGAGTAACTATAATGGGTACAGGCAGTTTGCGTCTTTCGTAATCCTACAAAACGCTTGTCTTGTACTTTTCAGAGGATCGCAGCCGCTTTCTCAGGTTCGTCACAGGACGGAGTCGTCTTCCAGCTCCAATATTTATTTATCCAGATAAATCCGGGTGAGTACGGAGCAGCGCTATATTTATGTATCTGATACACTCTGAGGGTCTCAGCTCTATCAAGTAAATAATATAGGGATAAGGGAAAAAGAGGGGAGAAAGATGTGACGTAAAATGTAACTTTTATTAGTGTAGTAAAATTGATTGCAATTATCAATTAATATTAAAATTAAAGAATGCAAAATAACACCTCAAATAGATGAAAATCTCAGTGCAGCACTACAGAGGATTATATTATAATAAGATCCAATTGTAAATCAGTCACCATTATGCCTTAAGACTGAATTGTTTTTTAAAAATAATCTTAAAGATCAGCTCGTTACAGAGTCTATAGTAGCAAATTAGCATAACACTCATCAGTGGAATATCAGAATGTCAATAAGGCCGGTTTCACAATTGTATTTTTTTGGTCTTTCTTTGTAATCCTTCCAAATCCTGAAGCCTCCTGATCAAGTATGTGTCCATATACTTAAAATGGAGCCGCAGGGACATGTGGTGGCATCAAGATTCAGCCTGATCCTTCCACATCAGTATTTTTGTCACCTTCTCTAGCCGCATGATGTTGCGCCTTTGGGACTGAACTAAATGCTTCCAGATCCGTCAGCATATAGAATTGGGTCCAATGGTGGACGGATCCCCAAGGTGTGGATCTGTCCACCTAGATCCATTTTACCCCACTGAGCATGCCTAGAATCCCATTTCCTGCACCTCACAACTTTCAGGCTCCTCTCCAGCATTGTTCCTCCTCCGCCTATTTCCTCCCTCCTGCCTAATTGTTCCTCCCTCCTGCCTAATTGTTCCTCCCTCGTGCCTAATTGTTCCTCCCTCGTGCCTAATTGTTCCTCCCTCTGCCTAATTGTTCCTCCTCCTGCCTAATTGTTCTCCCCGTGCCTAATGTCCTCCTGTCCTAATTCCTTGCAATGTTCCTCCCCTGCAATTGTTCCTCTAGCTATCGTTCTCAAGATTGCAAGAGTAATCAAAGCAAAAGGTGGCTACTTTGAAGAACCTAGAATATAAGACATATTTTCAGTTGTTTCACACTTTTTTGTTAAATGGACAAATGAAAAGAGAGTCTCACAACCTTCATAACATCAGGTGAGCTCTATTCCTATACATCTGGATTTATATTCTCACTGTCCCCTGGGTGGACTCTGATCCACAGCAAAAGCATCTCCTGTCACATTCTACCCAAACAACTGAAACACAAATAACCTGTGTGTTTGAACTGTATCCAGGGAGCCACCGCTAGCAAGAGGGAATTTATTGTTGCTAAATCCTATTTACCTGCTAAAGGCATTCACTGGTGATGGGATTATCTTATCTCCTCATTGCTATTTACACAAACACTTCAGAGGCGGATTGATCTAAGCACATAGAGCAAGTCCCGTTCTGACATTCAATGCTGTAGTCTGCTCAGAAGTGTCACTCAGACAGGCTGTGGGAGCAGGGAACGCCCTCTGCTTCCTAGGAGAAAATAAAGCAGTGAGAATTACAGGGCACTGATCACCAGCTCCTCACCTGCATCCTGCTCAGACCCTGGACCAGAGACTTCTGCCAGTGACACATAAGCAGAGGAGCCTGCACCCTGGAGACTAGAGAACCTCATAGCCTCCCAAATCTTTTATTGTGGCTCCACATAGCTTTATGAGTGGAAAGCTACCAGCCAGCACTGTTTACCTCAGGCACTCAATAATCACAACATATCCAAAGGAGTCCTAATCATCTCAGCATTGCAGCTACATAGCTGTATACCCATTGCTCTTTGAGACCCCTGCACAAGGACTATAGATCACGCTCTAAGTGACTGGACTCTCTTTCTTAAGATGTCATGTCACCTTTCCTGCTAACAAGAAGAAGCGACCACCGTACACCCACTCAGATAAGACCCGGGAAGCGGAGGAATCTGCAGAATCATCAGATATACTGTGTTTGTGCTTGGTACTGCATAACTGACATCAGTATAAAAGAGTGTCCAAACCACCTACCACCCATAATATATTTTCATCCTACCTGAGAAAGCAGCCAAAATAACTTACCAGCCTTATTTTGATCAAGGTAACAGTTCTTCCTTCTAGTAATATAATTAATCCACTCACTCACTGTTGTGGACCCATTCATATACACAAATTGAGCAGCAGGTAAATCATTCCGCTTTAGATGACTTCACACATTTGAGCCCACAATACTAACCAAACTATCAGTACTTGCTGTAAACTGCCTGTTACTCAATTTAAACTAAAAGAGATACATAGAGGAGTTATATAACACTCTGAGAAGCGAAGCGTAGAATCTCCCTCTAGACAAATAATAAAAGAGCCAGGAAATAATCCTCTAAGCCTTTACAACACCATAGATAGTCTATAACAACCTAACATTGTAAAATGCCTACAAAAAACAGAAATTCTACAAACAATAAGACAGAAATTAGTGACACCTCAAAAGAAGAGAGTATGGACCTAACCGCCCCATCACAACAAGTCCACGCAACTATACCTAAGCCAAACACTGAGAGAAACACCAAAAACATGTTGACATATGACCTCATCCTGCCACCAGAAGACACAATTGTCCAAGATAAGAAAAGAAAAGAGATGGGAAGCGGCCGTAGATCTGCCCTTGACGCGGAACTCCCGGATGACTCGGAATCAGAGGGCAGTATTTCATCATCAAGCCCAGTTAAAAAAGGAGCAAGAGGAGACTCAGGGGAGGAAGAATTCTTAGTCAACTATGACGTAGGTCAACCAATGGACAAGGATTTCTTCCATAACCTCTTCAAAGCTTACAACAAATCGCTCAAGGTTGATTTAGAAGACATGAAAAATTCCATGGCAATGATAGCTTCAAGATCCGAGAGAACTGAAAGAAAAGTGGAAGACCTATCAAAAGACACGGAAAACATTAAGAAAGAACAAGATAAGCTAAAAGAAGAGGTGAAATACCTTAGAAACAAGCTGGCTGACAGTGAAGATAGAGACAGAAGAAGCAATTTAAAATTCCGAGGAATACCGGAAAAGGTTAAAGATACAGATCTATTAGCTCATGTTACGAAAATAGTCAAAAAAACGCTACCAAACCTACCAGATTTCGAATACTCATTTGAACGAGTTCACAGGCTCCCGAAACCAACCTTCTTAGCGGACGAAATCCCGAGAGACGTGATCGCAAAATTCACAACCTTTCGAACCAAAGATAAAGTCATGGAATTCATACGAAAGCACAAAGCACTACCAGCTCCCTATGATAATCTAAAAGTATACATAGACCTCTCCAAAGAGACATTAAAGAAGAGGAAAGACCTTAAACCTGTCACAGAAGTGTTGAGAAAGAACGAGATCTTGTACAGGTGGGCCCATCCAAGCAACAATCTAACTTTCACCTTCAAAGAAAAAAACATAACTATAGAGCATGCAGAGGAAGGGCTGAAAATACTCAAAGACCTGAAAATTTCCAACATCCCATCCAAGGAGGGAAAAAAAAGATGAAAACACTAGAGAATACCTGGGAAACTCCGGCTCCTGTCCCACATTAGAGCTGAGAGCACCACAGTAGGCTAAAAACACTAGCCCCAAAAGGAGACATTCACTGCAATATATCTCCAACTGTGAAATACCACAATTTCTTTTTTTCCTGTATTTATGTTTCTGTTTATTACAGTTAGACCAGTTAGTTTTAGTTCAAACGGCTCAACTACTGACACTCTAGAAAATATCACTGACAAAAAAATCTTTAAAGGTCCCGACTTAACCCAAAATACAAGCCAGAATGAAAGCATTAAATCACTACCATGACGATAAAATTTATGTCTATCAATGTCCATGGGCTTAATTCACCACAAAAAAGGTATCTCATATGGAAAGATATCTTAAAATTTAAAGCGGAAGTCATAGGATTACAGGAAACTAAATTTGCCAAAGAACAAACTCCAAAATTTAACCACAGAGCATTCCCAAAAATTATCCTAGCTTCAAATAAACAAAAAAAATCGGGAGTAGCACTTATCATCAAAGAGTCAATTACTTATGAGGAATTAAAAGTGATAAGCGATCCTGAGGGCAGATACGTAATAGTTGTATGCAAATTAAACAATACATTGTACACCCTAGCTAATATCTACGCCCCCAATAAGGGCCAAATTACTTTCCTGAAAAAATTATTAACCCTAATTAGATCCCATCAGATAGGTTCCCTCTTGATATTCGGAGATTTCAACGCCATCCCGAATCCAATGCTAGACACTACAAATAAGAGGAGAGCACTTAATGTCACCCTAGACCCATGGATGAACCGCGAAGAATTATATGACGTCTTTAGATGCCTAAATACAACATCTGTTGAATTTTCCCACTACTCAGACCCACATAGATCATTTTCCAGAATTGACTTGGTCCTATCGGACATTAAAACATTAGAAAAAATTAAAGAAATAACTATACACCCCAGAATTTGGTCAGACCACTCCCCTATTACATTCGACATAACCAATACCCTCTACCCGAATAAAATTTGGAGAGCAAACTCTTACCTATTTGCCCATCCAACTTACAGCCAAAAAATTCAAGAAGAGTTAAACCATTACTTTCAAAATAATAATACGGAGGATGTCTCCATTACGACCCTATGGCAAGCACATAAGGCAGTCATTAGAGGAGTTATGATACAATTAAATGCCAGAAATAACAAACTCAAACAAAAAAAATAGAAGACGTTTCAACTAAAATAAAAGCACTAGAAAATAATCAAGCATCTAAACCTTCATCCAACACCCATAAAGAAATACTAAAATTAAGACTTGAACTCAAATCGATCTTATCAAATGAATATGAGAGATTCATCCTAACCTCAAAATCCAACTTCCACAATCTAATGAACAAACCCTCTGGATTTTTAGCAAAAAGAACTAGAATCATCAGGTCAAAGACAAAAATACTAAAAATCAAAGACAGTGACAATAAAACCTATAAAAGCCCAAAGGAAATTTCAAAACAATTTGAAACGTTCTACCAAAATTTATACAACTTAAAAGACAACGGAGAAGAGTATAAACCATCCTCTGAATCAATTAAGGAATTCCTGGATTGTGTTAAACTACCAAACCTGTCAAATGAGGATTTAAATTTTTTAAATGCACCTTATCAAAATAGCGATATACTAGCCACGATTAAATCTTTAGCGTCTAATAAAGCCCCAGGTCCAGATGGTATACCCAACGATTATTATAAAAAATTCGGCACAATATTGTCACCCCACTTAACCACCCTCATTAATTCAATATCTACAGGCTTAAAATTACCCGATGAAATGCTAGAGGCCACAATGACTGTAATATATAAAGGAAAAGGGGATAGAGACCTAGTAGGGAATTATAGACCCATCTCATTATTGAATTCCGATATTAAAATAATGGCAAAAACTCTGACTACCAGACTTCAAAAAGTATTACCCAAACTTATCCATAGAGATCAAGTCGGATTTATAGCCAATAGAGGGGCGGAAGACGCCACCAGAAGAACACTCAACTTAATCCAGGACTCCGAAAATAATAAAACACCCGTTGTCTTTATAGCAATAGACGCGGAAAAAGCGTTTGACCGAGTTCAGTGGGACTACCTAATGGAAACTCTGAAGAGATTCGGCTTCAGCGGAAAAATCCTTGACCTTATAGGTGCCTTTTATTCCAAACCCTCAGCAAGAGTGTTAACAAATGGCTTTCTCTCTAACAAAATAGAGCTCTCAAATGGAACAAGACAAGGATGCCCCTTGTCTCCAACTCTCTTCGATCTTTTTATTGAGCCTCTAGCAGAAAGAATTCGGGTGGATGGTGAGATAAGGGGCATACCTATTAATAAGAGACAATACAAGATATCACTCTTTGCAGACGATATACTTTTAACATTGACAAACCCACTGAGCTCGGTCAGACGAACCATGGAGATATTCAGTCACTTCTCAAAGGCATCCCTATATAAAATCAACCTAAATAAAACTCAGGCAATACATATCAACGTGGACCAGGAACTCCTTAGAGCACTAGAATCTGAATTCAACATCCAGTGGTCATTAGATAAGTTATCTTACTTAGGAATCAAACTATCGAAGAATCTAAAAAATTGTATGGATCAAAACATGACAGAAATATACAAAGTCCTTGACAAAGACTTACAACACCTATCAAAAATAGAACTTTCTTGGATGGGTAGAATTAGTGCATACAAAATGCTAGAACTACCAAAACTACTATATATATATTCAGAACCATTCCACTGCCAATCAAAAAGAAAACTCTTCAAAAACTACAAACTCAACTAAACTCATTTGTATGGAGCAAAACTAAAGCTAGAGTCACTCAAACTATACTCAACAAACACAGGCTCAATGGGGGCTTAGGACTACCGAATCTACTAGCCTACCACCAAGCTATCCTCATTAAGAACAGCCAGAAGTACTGGACTATAGAAAACAAACCAGCATGGGCAAGCCTAGAAGACTCATACTGTACAAATACCGTGGTTGGAGACTTGGTGATCTCCCATTTATGTAACCCCAAAAAGCGACTTCCAAAGGAAGAAATCACCAAATACTCCATAACAACCTGGAAAAAATTTGAGACATCCTCTAGGAAAAACTTCAACTCGCAGCAAATAAAATGGATGAGGATTGAGACCTTATCTGCATTTTCACCTAGACTAAAATTTAAAATCTGGAAAGCATCAGGCATCAATAACATAGAGGATATCATGGATAAAGACAACCTTAAGCCCTTCCAGACCCTGGTAAACGAATTCAACCTACCAAAAACACAGAAAAAGACTTGGAAACTACTAGAAAAAATACTCTCGAAACAATCCCCACCACTTTCCCTCCCAAGCAATATTGCTAACCTCCTAAAGGACATTAATAACCAGAGTACATGGAAAACCAAAAATATTTATAGAATATTTAATGACGATGAAGACTTTAAGCCTTTCAAACAATTGGACTCATGGAAGAAAGAACTAAAATTCACAGAAATCCCAATAGAAATAAAGCTTCAAAAAGTAATGGCCTCCATCTATAAATACATACCTTGTGTATCATTGATTGAGACGTTTTATAAACTGCTTACCCGATGGTATTTCACTCCCCATAAGTTAAACTTAATGAACCCAGAACTTACAAATGAATGTTGGAGACACTGTAAACAAACAGGAAATATAACACACATATTCTGGGCATGTCCCAAAATCAGAGAATTCTGGAGAGACTTACAAAAACTAATATCCTCAATCACTCATCTGAGCATTACTTTAAAACCGGAACTAACATTATTATTACTAAACATTGACACAATTACAAAACAATATAGACCCATAGTTATACATATTATTCTAATCGCAAACAAACTAATAGCTTCCAACTGGAAAAGCACCATCACTCCAAAAATCCAAGATGTTCTAGAAACCCTATCACTCCACAAAAATCTGGAATACCATTTCTCTATTAAAAACAACACCCAAGTAAAATTTCATCATAAATGGGATCCGTGGCAAGACTCCATCATCAACCATTTCATTTAATTTAACTTAGCCCTATTGACATTGAACTGACAGTAGCAGACTTTCAAATAAAACTAAATACTTATTTGAGCAACCAAGTAGGGGACCTTGAACCTTTTAGATATATGCGCTATAAAATAAGACTCAAGCAACAAAAAGCTATAAAAGACTCCTTATTAGTAGAATGTTATTAGTAACATGAGCCGTAAGATGTTCCTGTTAGAATGTTTGTGTTATTACCTTATTCACTGTGTTCTGTAAACGAAGATTATTGATGATTATATCAAGCATACTTATCAACAATATAGAGTTATTAGTTAAAGAATGTGTACTTTGTACATTATACTACTTTAATTACACTAAAATGAATACTTAATGCTGTAACCCATTGTAATATACTGATTATCAAGAAAACTCAATAAACACTTGAAGTGAAAAAAAAAAAAAAAAAAAAAAAAAGAAAATAAAGAAAACTCTTTGAATGATAAGGTGTGTCCAAACTTTTGGTCTGTACTGTATATATATTCACTACAATATTGAACAATTAGGCAAGCTTTTGTTTCTGGCTATAAATGTCAGCAAATACTGCAGGTTATATTTGGAACCCCTTTAGTTTCCCCCCCCCACCCCCATCACGTTTCTAATGATACCATTTTAGTGTAGATGCATTTTTTTTTATCGCCTGTTATCGCATTTTATTGCAATGTTGTGGTGACCAAAAAACATAATTTCGGCATTTTAACTTTTTTCTTCTGTTACGCAGTCTACAGATCAGATGAATTGATTTTTTATTTTGATAGATCGGGCAGTTTTGAGTTCGGCGATACCAAATATGTGCATCTTTCATTTTTTTATTTTCAATGGGGCAAAAGGAGGGTGATTTGAACTTTTGTGTTTTTATTATTTTTTTTCATCTTTTTAGTAAGTTTTTTTAAAGCCTTTTTTTTAAACTTTTAACATAGCTTGCACAGCACAAATGATCACCTTGTGTGAATGCCCGCGCTCTGCCAGAAAGTGACATGCAAATATAAGTGACATGGGTCATCTGACCCCTCACTGTCATGACATCCCATCGACCATACCCCCCACCCCCCTTCATTGTATTTTTAAAAACGTCAGCTCTGGGTGCAAAGAATAAAAAATAAGCCATCACACAGCCCCAGATTGTGAAAAATGACAGGTCTAAAAAAAAAAATACCAACATATATGTAATTCTTTTTTCACATATAGTGAACATGATGAATAAGAAAACCCCAAAACCATTGTGGGATTGTCACTCTTTTGCAATTTCACTGCACTTGGAATTTTTTTCCTGTTTTCCCGTTGGCAAATAAATGGTGTCATTCACAAGTACAACGCGTCCCCCAAAAAACAAGCCCTCATATTTCTATATTGACGGAAAAATAAATATGTTATGGCTCCTAGAAGAAGAGGAGGGAAAAACAAAAAAACGGAAAATCGCTGTGTGATGAAGGGGGTACACTAACTGGGCTCCAAATATAACCTGCAGTGTTTGCTGACATTTATAGCTAGGAGCAAAGGTTTGCCTAATTGTTCAATATTGTAGTGAATATAAAATTAATTAATAATCCCCATGATTGCTCCTTCATTTGTATTCATGCTCTTACCTGTTCTCAGATTTTTTTTTTTTATGTCATGAATTGTTATCATAGAAGAAAAATACTTTGTTGCACATATGAAAGACATTTGATAGAATTATTCCAAGTTTGGTTTTGATGCAGAGAGTTGGGTCTTATTGACACTCTGACATTTCACTGATGACTAATCACTTTATGGATAATAGTGATTGATTTACAAATGGATTTTACGGTATTATAATATATTCCTCTGTAGTGCTGCACTGAGATTTTCATCTATTTCAGATGTTATTTTGCCCTCTTTAATTTTAATAATAATTGATAGCTGCAATCTATTTTATTGTACCTAATTTTACTATACTAATAAAAGTTAGATTGTAACTCACATCCCTCTTTCCCCGATCCCTATATGATTTACTTACTGGCCATTTGGTGTCCACATATGTGAATTAGTTACTCCTGACAACCATGAAAATACTTCTCAGCTCCATCCTCCCTATAATCATGTGATTTCTCATCCTCAGATCTGATACTACTGACTCCCTCCCCGAATCCTCCACCTGCTCCAGCACTTTATATCTACCCAACTACCCCAGGTACAGTATCTGCAAACCCCTGCACCCCCCTCTGCTCATTATAGTCAGACATGTGCTGCCGTGAAAAATAGAGGATTCCAGAACCGGTTACTAGTTGCTTCTCCCTACATGATCATCTGCTGTCATGAAGAACGCCGCCATCTGCACACACAAGCGCTATGCTTACTTTGTGCTGTCGGTTCGCGCTGCCACAAATGACTCGAAGTCCAAGCTTTACTCTATAAGTTTATTAGATCCATCCCACGCATTTCGGAGCCTGCTATGCTCCTTCATCAGGGAGTGTATGAGGTTACAGACATATCATATCGTAAAACTCTAAAATATAAAACATAAAATATAAATATATTCAGTAAAATGTGTCTTGGAGGTTCGAACTTATCACTGTGACTATCTTGATGTTTACCTATCTTGTGGTCAGACCACTGCGCTATGTCCAATTTCATTTTATAACCCCAGTAATTTGTGGCTAATTTATTTCTATATCTGTCCATTTGGTTATATACTATAGAATACTAATTAGATTATCTATGCATGTGTCAGATATAAATTGTGAAGAAAAATGTGTTAAAATATATATAATTGTGCTAATTGTTGATCTTTTTTTAATTTATTTGTTTGTTTTTCAGTGACTGTGATATACACCGATCTACAAAAATCCGAAGATTTATATTAATCCCATGGAATAAATAAATACATAAATAAATGAATAAATTGTGTTTAAATGTTTCTGTGTGTGTGATCAAATTATTTGTTTATTTAATCTTAATTATTATTATTAATATTAATTCCCATTAAGTGATTATTAGAATGTTATGGAACAAATATGTATCTATGATTTATATATATGTACCCATATATATATTATATCTATCATTGTCCTATCTATATACCTCCATTATAGGTGGGTTTATTAACCCTTTTTGGTCAGTATTATGTATATTTCGCGGTTCAATTTTTCAATGTGTGTGTGTGTGTGTGTGTATATTATATATATATATATAATAATAATATTCCTAGTTGTGAAAGCATTTATTGTGGCTATACTAACATTTCTTCATCATTGGTGTGGAACTGAACCAATGTTCCTGACAATTGAACAACCCTTCAACCTTGCTTAATTCACAACTAGGAATATTATTTTATGTGTATATATATATATACATATATAATATTATGCGGCTGGATTAAACAATCTGTCCTCTGACACCACAACTGGAGTGCTGCCTGTCTTTTTTCAATTTATATATATTAATATAATATATATATATATATATATATATATATATATATATATATATATATATATATATATATATATATATATATATATATAAAAATGTGAACCGCTATATATACATAATACTGACCATAAAGGGTTAATATACCCACCTAAAATGGAGTTATATAGATTGGACAATGATAGATATAATATATAAACGGGTACATACATATACATCATACATACATATTTGTTCCATAACATTCTAATAATCACTTACTGGAAATTAATATTAATAATTAAGATTAAATAAACAAATAATTTGATCACAACACAGAAACATTTAAACACAATTTATTCATTTATTTATGTATTTATTTATTTTATTATAACCACAAATCAATATCCATGGGTTAATATAAATCTTCGGATTTTTAAATAGGTGTATATCAGTCACTGAAAAACAAACAAATAAATAAATAAATGATCAACAATTAGCAACAATTAGAACAATTATATATACTTTAACACATTTTTTCTGACACATGTATAGATAATCGAATTAGTATTCTATAGTATATAACCAAAGGGACAAATATAGAAATAAATTGGCCACAAATTACTGGGGTTATAAAATGAAATTGGACATAGCGCAGTGGTCTGACCACAAGATAAATAAACATCAAGATGTTCACAATGATAAGTTCGAACCTCGAAGACACATTTTACTGCATATATTTATATTTTTATGTTTTATATTTTAGAGTTTTTATAATGTATTAAACTTAATATTCTTGAAATTGTATAATTTTTATATGTTTTTATATAATGTTTTATGATAGATGTATACGTATTTGATCCAATCTTAATGTGTTTTAACTTTTATCAACCGAATGAGCCTGAAACAAAGTGTTAAAAAATCCTTCCTCTGACGTCCGTGTACACTCCTACTGAACGTCATCATGTGATGAAGGTGTATACCTTTACTAAGTATATATAAATGCGATATGATATGTCTGTAACCTCATACACTCCCTGATGAAGGAGCATAGCAGGCTCCGAAACGCGTTGTATGGATCCAATAAACTTATAGAGTGAAGTTTGGACTTCGGAGTCATTTGTGGCACATTGTCCCTGGAAATCTCTGGAATATGACCACATAGCACATGGAGGTGTGGCTCCAGCAGCAGCCGCCATTACATGCCTTCAATACTGTTTGTGTGTAACACATCTACATAAGGTGATCAGTGACCATTACGGCTCTTAAGCCGCCGATTGTCTAAAAGATAAGACCCTATCTGCGCTTGCTTCTCTTTTCTAGTTTTATTGATGCGTTACTTTGTGTTATATACATTTTTTTCTCTTGTAGCGCCAAGATCTGTGAGGAAAAGCTGCGCTACGCTGCGTACAACTGTGTGGCTATCGATACAGATATGAGCCCGTGGGAAGAATAAGATGGTGCAGATACGATGTCCGGCCCTACGCAGGGAGGACCGTGCTTTATTTATGTTTTTCCCCTAAGGACTTTTGTTACTAGTAGTTACACCGGAGATGCTCGCTGTTTCCCGACTCTCGTGCAGATGTCCCGCCACGTGCTGTGCTTGTGTTACATTTATTTTTGTATATTGCTCTGATTACATCCAATAAAATACAAGAACCAAATAGAAACCTGCCTCTATTATACTAACCTGGAGAAGGCGCCCCCTGCAGTACGGCCTCTATGGCTCGGGCTTTTAAAGGAATTGAAGAATCATTCTGTGCATTACTTCATATGATCTGTGCAAGCAGATTGTTACAACTGAAATCTCCCAGCATTCCTTTCTTGTTGAGTTTCTGAACACAGATTGATGACTGTTTTCAGTAATGTCTAGCAGCCTAGTGAATGCAGCTCTGGAATATAATACTGCATCAGCAGAATAGTGAGTGCAGCTCTGGAGTATAATACAGGATGTAACTCAGGATCAGTAATGTAATGTATGTACACAATGACTGCACCAGCAGAATAGTGAGTGCAGCTCTGGAGTATAATACAGGAGGTAACTCAGGATCAGTAATGTAATGTATGTACACAATGACTGCACCAGCAGAATAGTGAGTGCAGTTCTCGGTTATAATAAAGCATATATTAGGCATATTTATCTCGATCTGAATTATATCACATATAATGGCGCTCAGAGTTGGACCGACACATCTAAGCTTGTGAATGCCTGTTACATTTCAGTGTATCATAATTATCCACATATATTTATAGATTTATAAATGATGTCCCTTCTGCATTCAGAATTGATCCAGTTTTGCTGCTTTAGTTACAACATAAAACACTTCTCCCTCTCTTTCGCCCGTGCTGCTGTCCAGACACCATGTAGTGAAACAGATGTCATTGCAGCATATCACCAGGAGAGGGCACCACACTACAAGATAAAATAGAGGAGACCTCTCACATTAATACCCAAACTGGTCATTGCTGGCAGACCTGAGATGCCGTGCACCTCCTATCAATGCTTCATGTCACTGAACTGACTATATACTGACCTGGTATTCATTCTAAACATTCTCATAAATTGGTGTCACCCACCCAAGTGTAATGTTGTATATTGGACTTTATTAGCATAGTGCCAAGATATTCTGTTGCATCTTGTGGAGTGTGGCCCATGGACAGAGGACAGTTCATATAGTGGCAGGTAGGTGGCGCTAGATTTGGATGCCTGTAACCGCAGTCACCTCCTTACATTTCGCGCACAGTGTGCGTCTGTGCTGGTGTTGGTGTCACCTTCTTCGTGATGACGTGAGATTCAGGGTGTTGTGTGAGTCACATGGAGCTGTCGGCACCAGAAGCCGCAGCCGCCGCACACCTACAAGTCATTCCCAGAAAATGGCTGCTTTATGGGTCTGCAAGAAAGAAAGACGGACATGTGCGGCTCACATCACACCCCGTGGCCACATGCGGCCCACACCAAGGACTGTGCCTGAGATCCACTACTAACCTCACAGATGTAACACACCTTCCCACTTTTGAGGAATATACAGACAGATAAATTATGTGGCGTTTATAGTGCACCAATACAAATTTTGAACACACCCCAAGCCACACTCATTTGTCATTCTTTTTTTTACCTGGGCAGGAGGAGATGTCAGAGGGCCGGTGGCAGTAAGGGATATTCAGCAGACATTCGAGACTGCAGGGTGTAGACCCAAATCCAGGACTTTCCATTATATCCATGACAGTTAGGACTAGAAATGTTTGGATTGATTCACGGCACTCCGGTCCAGGTCAGAGATACCCGGCGGCTGGACAGGAGGCCGCAAATCTCTTACCTTCTGGTGTCCCTGGCGCGGCTTTTGATTATCCAGAACTGGAGCAAAATCATCTGTACATCATCCTCATCTCTAGTGGGGACGTATTGATTTATACGTAGCATAAATCCTGTGGTTTTTATTTTTTGCAGGTGTCCGCACCAAACCACACAATAACAACCTTCTTTAATAATTTTTTATGCCTTTTCCCACTTATTTGATGCATTTTTGGAGCAGATGTGAAGCCGTGTTTTTAAGTGTTTTTTATAGTATAGAAAAGTTTTGATTCTGTACCTAAAAAAGTAACTACAATTTTTTTACACAAGTTTTTTTTTTTTTTAGGCTCCATGGACATTAGCCTCTGGACAAAAAAATTAACCAAAACCGCACAGTTCAGCAGTTTTTTTAAGATGCACAGAGGGTGAAGTTTTCATGAAATCACATCCACTTTGCTCGGACAGTTGGGGGTCTGTGCCGATGCTGCTTTTTGGGTGCAAAACTGCACCCTGTGGCAGGAAAATGCACCATGAAATGCATGCTTATTGGGTGCGTTTTTAGTGCGTTTTGGCGCAAATTGTGGGCATGCATTTCTCTACTATAGTCAATGGTTGGGAGGTCTACAAAACGCAGCAAACAATCGACATGCTCATCTTTTTGTCTTAACCATAATCTGCAAAGAAAAAATAAGCATGGTTGGCAGAGCACTTCATAATTCTCATAGATTTTGCTGGGGGAAGGAGAGACATTGTTTTGTGACAAAAGGTGACACAAAAACCCTTAAAAAAATGCAGCATTGGCACCTAGTCATAAACACAGCAGAATTTCTATGGGAAAAAAAGTAGCAGAAATAAACCCCACCGCGTTTACACTACATGTAAATATGGCATAAATGTCTAAGCAAAGTGGTTGCAATTTCACAAAATCTCCACCCCGTGTGAATCTAACCTCTAACTACAACCTGCAATGACCAGAGTACCGCCTCACCACCACTGGAGTCGGTGCTCCACCACCATCGGACCTGGCACTCCAGCACCACTAGACCAGGCGCTGCCCCACCACCCGAGCAGACCCACCTACTGTCTCTCTCCCCATTGTACTGTAGAATATAAGCCCGCAAGGGCAGGGTCCTCTCTCCAATCTGTATCAGTCTGTCACTTTGTTCATTGTATTTTTAACTTGTCTGTATGTAACCCTTTCTCATGTACAGCACCATGGAATGAATGGTGCTCTATAAATAAATAATAATAATACTCTAAAGGTGCTGTTGAACTGTGCGTTTTTGGTGCATTTTACATAAGCTGCTATGAGGAGCTTGAAACACAATGCAGATAATGCATTCAGTGGTTCATGTCCCCAGAAGAAGCCGGTGTGAAATGCGCATCGGGGTGGAGGAGCACGCTGCCTGATTCCCTATAGCTGTCTGCATTTTAAGGTAAAGTCACCGCAGTTATATTGTTCAGTTAAGGTCCTGTCACACGCGTCAATGTCGTCAGCGATCTGATCGCTGACGACATTGACGGCTGATTGCTGGTGAGCTGTCACACAGACAGACTCACCAGCGATCAATTGACCAGTGACATCATGGAAACGATTTAAATATCGTTTCCACGATGTCCTGCTCCCGCTGCCAGCCTGCTGGAAGCGGGAGCAGGCTGGTCTCCAAGGTAAACTGCGGGTAACTAGGCAGCGCGCGCTGCCTAGATACCCGACGTGTACCTTAGTTACCAGCCTCCTCCGCTCACCCGGTGAGCGGAGGAGGCTGGTAACTAAGGTACACAGTCGGGTATCTAGGCAGCGCGCGCTGCCTAGTTACCCGACGTGTACCTTAGTTACCAGCCTCCTCCGCTCACCGGGTGAGCGGAGGAGGCTGGTAACTAAGGTACACGTCGGGTATCTAGGCAGCGCGCGCTGCCTAGTTACCCGCAGTGTACCTTGGATACCAGCTCCCAGCGCTTCTGAGAGGCGCTGGGAGCTGGAATATCGCTACTCCCGGTGTCACACGCAGCGATGCTGCGTGTCCACCGAGCGACAATCGCCAGGTTTTAGGACTGATTCTAAAACCTGGCGATCATCAACCAGCGATTTATCGCTGGTTGATTCACTATGTCACACGCGTCAATATCGCTGCAACGTCACGTGCAGCCGATATCGTGCAGGCGATATTGACGCGGTGACAGGCCCTTTAGGGTATCTCTTCGTGAGCCACTGTATACATTGTATATATGTAGATTGGATGGGTATACTTATCCTGACATGCATAGGGTATATTGCTGCGTTTTTTCCTGTGTTTTTTCCATTGACTGCAGCAAAAACGCAGGAAAAATAGAACATGTCAATTCTTTCCCATCCGCACCAAAAACGCAGTTATTTGACAGTTCTTGACACTTGCAAAACCAATGTGTGGGCACAGCGTTTCTGTGAAACACATTGCATTGGTTTTGCTGGTAATCAAAACCCCAGGAACAAATTAGCATTCATTACCACAAAATCAATGGTAAACTGCATGCAGGAAACGCAGTAAAAACGCAGCAAAAACGTCCCGTGGGCACATACCCTAAGGGTGGCTTCACACTTACGTTCTCCGCCGCTGCGTATTGTGGCGGGGGAGCGCAAGCCGAGTACAGACACCGTGCGTCCCTATGTCGCGTTCATTGTGCGGATGAGAATGTGTGATTTCTACGCCAGCATCCACATGCGTACAAATCACACATGACGGGCAATGGGTGAGCACGGCCATGCGCACCCGAGCGCATATACCATGTGTCCCCATGTTAAACATAGGGACGCACGGTGTCTGCGCTCGGCTTGCGCTAACCCGCTGCAAAACGCAGCGGCAGGGAACGCAAATGTGAAGCCACCCTAAGCTCTTTGTTATCCATCCTGTTATCTCTTTTTACTGTTATTATTAATATACTTACTTGTACATTTAGTGGTTCTTCGGGCTATTCTTGTGTTTGTTCCCTGTTGAGCTTTTCCCTGTTCATATGATTTTATTACGTATTTTTTATCATATATTTGTTATCAATAAAGATTTACCTTTTATCATATGTAATATTTTGCCATGAATTATTTTGGTTGGAGACTACTTACCTCTGTGCTTTTTTGGTGTATGATTAGCTCTGGAGTGTCATGCACTCTTCATTATTATTTTGGACTGTGATTTTCATCTACAGAAATAAAGGAGTAGATGGGTGTCTGTGTGCTGAATGCAAAACCACAGTTTTTGCCCAAAGTGTCTCAAAAGTAGCTGGGGCCTCATTTATCGAGAATCTCCTCACAGTAAGATCGTTCTGTCGCCTATAGCAACCAGAGTGCTGCTGTTAGCATTGAAGCTGCTGAGGTAAAGTGAAAGCTGAGCTATGATTGGTTGCTATGGACAACTAGAACTTTACTAAGGTTCCCAACAATTTGCCGTATCATTTTCCGAGAGCGAAGCTAGTCTTATATAGAGTAGTATACTGCCAATGAGGGCCGACCACATTGCTCCTACGGGACCTGTGATTTGGGGGGTGCCTGTGCCAGAGCCAACCCCAGGTCCGCTCCCTCCTTCATCATTCTTCCACTGTATGTTTGCTCTGACAGGTCTGTGCAGGGGCACAATGAAGTCACTCCATCACCCACTGTGAGAGTGCTGTAAACAGGGTGTCAGAACACTCCCAGCTGAGACCAAAGCGGCGGGGGATAGAGGAGAGGTGAGGATTTATTTACTTTTTTTTTTAAATCAGTGATGTCCATAACACTAAATGGATGACTATGGGGTGCATTATACAATATAGAGGATTATGGGTCATTATACTATACGAGGACTATGAGGTGCATTAATACATATACTAGAGGACTATGGGGTGCATTATACAATAAAGAGGACTATGGTGCATTATCTATACAGAGGACTATGGGTGCATTATCAATAAAGAGGACTATGGTGCATTATACAAGGCAGAGGACTATGGGGGGTACATTATACAATATAGAGGACTATGGGGCGCATTATACTATACGGAGGACTATGGGGTGCATATAAACAATATAAGAGGACTATGGGATGCATTATACAATATAGAGGACTATAGGGTGCATTAATACAATAAGAGGACTATGGGTGCATTATACTATACGAGGACTACGGGTTGCATTATACAATAAAGAGGACTATGGGTGCATTATACAATGCAGAGAGGGCAACTGGGGGGGTACATTATACACTATAGAGGACTATGGGTGCATTATACTATACGGAGGACTATTGGGTGCATTATACAATAAAGAGGACTATGGGTGCATTCTACAATGCAGAGGACTATGGGGGGTGCATTATACAATATAGAGGACTAAGGGATGCATTATACAATGTACAGGACTATGGGATGCATTATACAATATAGAGGAGTATGTGGGGTACATTATACAATATAAAGGACTATGGGGGTGTATATATTATATAGAAGTCAATGTGGGACCTATTATAATATTTGGATGGCTATGAGAGAACCTTTATACTTTATAGAGGTCTGTTTGGGGATCTTTTTACTGTATGCAAGAAAGTATACTGTGTGAAGATTATTTGGGGTCCATCATATTGTGCAGAGGGCTTTCGGGGGGGGGGGGGTAGCATTTTACTATTTGGAGGGATAGTAGGGCCCATTATACAGCATGGACGACTGTGTGGGGGTCATTATACTGTGTGGAGGGCTGAGTGTAAGCCATTATATTATTTGGAGGGATAGTAGGGCCCATTATACTGTGTGGGGCTATTATAGTGCATGGAGGGCTGTGTGGGGCTCACAGTATGGGATCATGCTGTGTTGGGGTAGTTGAAGGGGTACAGTAGGGCCATCATACTGTGTGTGTGCAAGGTACTGTGGGGGGGATCATACAGTGTTTGTGGGTCACTTTTTTGGCATCATACTTTTTGGGGGCAATAAAAAGACAATCTAGGGGCTTCAATAGGAGAAACATTACTTTGAAAGGTTGTGACATGCGCATGCGCTATTATGTGACCAATTTTTTAGGGTCATGGGGAGGGGTTGGGGTAAATCAGAACCTCTGCTATGGGGTCCCATAATTTCCATGTACTCTACCACTCAAACGTTTGGGGTCATTTAGAAATGTCCTTATTTTTTAAAGAAAAGCACACCTTTTTCAATGAAGCTAACATTAAATGAATCAGAAATACACTCTATACATTGTTAATGTGGTAAATGACTATTCTAGCTGCAAACATCTGGTTTTAATGAAATATCTACATAGGTGTATAGAGGCCCATTTCCAACAACCACCACTCCAGTGTTTTAATGGCACATTGTATTTGCTAACTGTGTATGAAAGCTAATGGATGTTTAGAAAACCCTAGAAAACCCTTGTACAGGTATGTTAGCACAGCTGAAAATGGTTTGGCTGAGTAGAGAAGCTTAAAATTGACCTTCCTTTGAGATAGTTGAGAATCTGGAGCATTACATTTGTTTGTTCTATGAAACTCTCAAAATGGCCAGAAAAAGAGAACTTTCATGTGAAACTCGACAGTCTATTTTTGTTCTTAGAAATGAAGGCTATTCCATGCGAGACATTGCCAAGAAACTGAAGATTTTCTACAACAGGTGTACTATCCCTTCAGAGGAGAGCACAAACAGGCTCTAACCAGAGTAGAAAGAGAAATGGGAGGCCCTGCTGCGCAAGTGAGCAACAAGACAAGTACATTAGAGTCTTTATTTTGAGAAATCGACACCTCACAGTTCCTCAACTGGCAGCTTCATTAAATAGTACCTGCAAAATGCCAGTGTCAATGTCTACAGTGAAGAGGCGACTCTGGGATCCTGGCCGTCAGGGCAGAGTGGCAAAGAAAAAGCCATATCTGAGACTGGATAATAAAAGGCAAAGAATAATATGGGCAAAAGAACACAGACATTGGACAGAGGAAGATTGGAACAAAGTTTTTATGGACAGATTAATCAAAGTTTGAGGTGTTTGGATCACACAGAAGAACATTTGTGAGACACAGAACAACTGAAAAGATGCTGGAAGAGGCCTGACGCCATCTGTCAAGCATGGTGGAGGTAATGTGATGGTCCGGGGTGGCTTTGGTGCTGGTAAAATGGGAGATTTGTACAAGGTAAAAGGCATTTTGAATAAAGAAGGTAAGGAAGGCTGTCTCTCCATTTTGACGCCATGTTATACCCTGTGGACAGCGCTTGATGGGAGCCAATTTCATCCTACGACAGGACAATGCCCAAAAGCAAAGCACACCTCCAAATTATACATGAACTATTGAGGGAAGAAGCAGGCAGCTGGTATTCTATCTGTAATGGAGAGGCCACAAAAACGTCTGGGTGACCCCAAACCTTTGAGCGGTAGTGTACGCCCTGGACCCTGCGTGTATCAATATACAAGTACAATAAGCTAACAGGGACAGACAGACTGGTACTGAAGGGAGGGGACCCTGCCCTGTGGGCTTACATACAACAAGTATCTAATCCTGTGGTGTAATACTGCCTCTATGCTTAGTATCTAATACTATCTGCTGAATCCTATGTGTGATACCGCTCGTGTGCTGTGTAGCTCAAGCCTGCCTGACTACAATCTCTCTGTACCGCCTTCCTCCTGTGTCCTTTGACAGGAGCTGGGTGTGCGTCTCTTCGGTGATATACGGTAGCGTTAGTTCCGGGAGGATCCTTCTTCCTGGGATGTTCGGTGATCCGGAGGTGAGTGTGTGCTGTGTATGGTGTGCTGTGTATGGTGTGCTGTGCATGGTGTGCTGTGCATGGTGTGCTGTGCATGCTGTGCTGTGCTGTGCTGTGCTGTGCTGTGCTGTGCTGTGCTGTGCTGTGTGTGTATGTCTGTACATGATGGCCCCTTGCAGTCTGTATTCTGTCACTCAGCACTGTGCTGTCTGCACCTGTGAGATGTGTACAGTGACATCCCCTATAGATCTGTGCAGTGAAATCCTATATGGATATGTACAGTGCTAGATGATCTGTATAGTGGTTAGTGACAAGTCCTATAGATCTGTGCAGTGCTCAGTGACTTCCCCTATAGATTTGCACAGTTCTCAATGACATCCACTATAGATCTGTGCAGTGCTGATCAACATCTCCCATAGATCTACACAGTGTCATTCCCTTATAGATCTGTACAATGCTCATTGATATCCCCTATAGATCTATTCAGTGCTCAGTGGCATACCCTATTGATCTGTGCAGTACTCAGTGGCAAACCTTATAAACATGTGTTCATTGAGATCCCCTATAGATCTGTACAGTGCTGTGTGACATCCCCTATATATCTGTGTGATGCTCCCTGACATCCGCTTTAGATCTGTGCAGTTCTGCATGACATCCCTTATAGATCTGTAGAGTGCTATATGACATCCAGATCTGTGTGATGATCACTGACATCCCTTTTATATCTCTACAGTTAGGAGTGACATCCTCTATAGATCTGTACAATGCTGACTGACATCCCCTATAGACCTGTACAGTGCTCAATGACATCCCTATAGATCTGTACAGTGCTCAGTTGCATACCCTATAGATATGTACAGTGTCCGTTACATCATGGATCTGTGCAGTGTTCAATGACATTCCCTATAGATCTGTGCAGTGTTCATTGGCATCTTTTATTGATCTGTACAGTAAGGAATGGAATCCCCTATAGCAGTGATGGCGAACTCCAGGCCTCGAGTGCCACCAACAGTGCAGGTTTTCAGGATTTCCTCAGCATTGCACAGAGATTGGAATCATCACCAGTGCAGGTGATTATATTATCACCTGTGCAATATAAGGAAATCCTGAAAACCTGCACTGTTGGTGGCACTCGAGGCCTGGAGTTCGCCATCACTGCCCTATAGATATGTACAGTGCTTGGTAGCATCCTATATAGATCTGTGCAAAGATGAAGAACACCATCCCCTATAGATCAGTACAGTTCCAGTGCCATCTCCTATAGATTTGCACAACGCTCGGTGACATCAGCTATAAATCTGTACAGTGCCTTGTGACATCCCCTTAGAGTTCTATATAGTGCTGGGTAACATCCCATATAGATCTGTATAGTGCCTAGTGAAATCCCCTATAGATCTGTATAGTGCATGGTGATATCTGCTTATAGTTCTGTACAGTGCCCTGTGACATCCCTATAGATATGTATAGTGCCTGGTGCATCCCCTATACATCTGTATAGTGCTCGTAGATCTGTATATTTCCCTATAGATCTGTGCAGGCTCATACGTTCATAAGGTGATGCACCTACAGGATCCATGTACACCTATTGGAACCTCGCATTGCAAACTCATCAGTATGGAGTGTGGTGTATCCTGTATGTATTATGAGGTCATGTGCTCGCTGCCTCCTCTGTGCCATGTTTCAGGGGCTGTTGTTGGGTCGGGTTCCTAATATAGATCAGTAAACATCTCTATGAGTCACCTATAGCGTCAGCGCTGGTCACTTGTGTGACTCCCCACGAGGGCGTTTCACTGTCACATTCACAACCTTTGAGCAGGGTGTGATCACTTGGACAATGTACTCATTGTTGGCACAGTGACAGCGCAGCCTGCAGGTCTCTGCTGCTCTTATTTTAGGGTTGGCCATATATTGTGATGTAATTGGGGTGTTCCTCCTGATATATGGGGGCACCTCTACCTCCTCTCCCTCCAGGTAACTGGATATTTATATCTCTTGATACCTTTAGTCATATATTATATGTTTTTGTCATTGTCTCCAGTGCAGTGAAGTTTTCGGGGCCCCTTTGCCCCATTTCCTGTGAGCGCTCCAGCCATGCAGGACGCCAACAACCCGCACCGGCTCCTGGGCCACATCCGCTGTGTTCTGGAGTGCATCGACTGCTTCCGCCGCGCAGTCCCCCTCCCCGAGGTGCTGTGCTATGTTCCTGGGGAAGTGCTGTACAAGATCTGTAAGGACCCAGCACCGCGTTCTCCGACCGCTCCCTGCTCACCGTGTGGGAGGCCCCGGGGTTCTCTAAGCAGAACCTTAAGAAGCTGTCACGTGCCACAGTGGAAGTCCATAGAGGAAGCTGCATCCGAGCCACGGGGGAGGAATACGGCAACACTAATGGCCTCTGGGTGAAACTGAGCAAGGTGAGAAATTCACAGCTAACCCCAAAAATCGTGTGACCCTCACAGGACACGTAATCCTCCTAATCCTGCTGCAGATCTTGTGTTACATTCTGCCTAACCCTCCAGTCACACCCAGAGCTGCTGTATGTCTTAGCACTTCTGAACCCTCATAGACTTTGCTGGCCTAAGGATAGACATATGTGGTGCCCCGGGGTCCGGTAATAACATTACAAGCTTGGAGGTTAGGCAAGCCATCCACCAGGTAAAACACACATATAACATCTCCCACCCTGTGCCTGTAGAGTCTCAAAATCTGCATCAAAAAAGCATAATCTATACATCGTGGATACTGGGCCTTATATTACTGCTGCCCCCTGCAGAATTGTGCATGCAGCTCTGGATGTAACTCCAGGTCGTTATTGGAAATAGTGAAGCACATAAAACACTTCTAACCCAGTGCACCGTTTGGATGAGCGCTGAGGGCCCCATAAGTGGAGTGATGCAGCTTCTTACTCCAGTCTCTATTCTGCAGGAGCAGATGGAGGAGTATAGAGAGAGCTGTGACCTGGTGGAGGGCTGGGTCCTTCTCTGCAAGCAGGACGAGGGCGGTGACAGGCTGGTTCCTGTCGAGTCGGCTGATAAAACCTACAGACAGCAGCAGTTATACGGGGTGGATTCCAAGACCCTTAACAGGTAAATTACGTGAATACACATGACACCACTGAGATCTGTATATACAGTACTGTGTATTAGGCAGGTGTGGAAAAAATTCTGCAAAGCAAGAAAGCATTAAAAAATATGGAGGTGCTAAATCCACAGATTTGAGGTTAGTTCTCCAAGATGTTTGGAATGAGTTTCTGCAAAAGCTGTGTGTAAGTGACAAGTGTCAGAGAAGAAATGATTAAGGTAAATGCCGGTCACTAAATATTGATGGGCTTCAGATTTCTCCTTTGCTCCCTCACATCTACTTCAGTCCCTCTGCCTGGCTGTCACCACTCCCTTAACAAAACATATTTAACCTCTCTCATCTGGTATCTTTCCCGCCTCCTTGAAACACGCCAGTATACACCCATTACTAAGTAATCCATCACTTGACCAAAACTGTTCTGCTGACTACAGACCGGTCTCCAATCTTCCCTTCATCTCTAAACCTCTGGAATGCTTGATCCACTCCCTTCTAATCCGCTATCTCTCAGATTATTCTCTTCTTGAAACTCAATAATCTGATTTCTCCTTACACTCTACTAAAACTGCCTTTACTAAATTACCTAATGATCTACTCAGTGGCGGACCTTCAGCCCGGCGGGCCCTGGTGCAGCTGTAGGTAAGGAGGGGGGTTGGGTGCTAGCAGCTCTAGGTGAGGAGCGGGGGGGGGAAATAATGCTAGAAGCTTCAGGTGAGGAGCGGGAGTGGGGGGGATGTGCTAGCAGGGGGCTTTGCGTGCGGCACCTACCTGCGCCGAGCCGCGCATTGTAGGTCTGGGAGCCGGGGCTGCAGAGGAGAGGAGGGGTGGGAACAGCCAAGGGAAGGAGGAAGCTTCCCTCGGTTAAACTCCTCTCCTCTGACACAGGGTCACGGGGGGCCCCCTACAGGTGCTTGAGGGGCCCCCTACCCGGTCGGGGCCCTGGTGCAGCTGAACGAGCTGCACCACGGTAGGTCTGCCCCTGGATCTACTAACAGCTAAATCTAATGGTCCCTGCTGATTCTCCTGGATCTCTCTGCTACATTGAACACTTTGGATCACCATCCCCTCCCCTCTATGCTCTGCTCCATTGGGCTCAATGACACCGCTTTCTCCTGGTTCTCCTCCTACCTCTCTGACCGCTCCTTCACTGTATCTTTTGCCGACTCTTCTTCCCCTCACGGTTGAGGTTCCTCAGGGTTCAGTACTGCCATCTTTTCAGTTTGAACTAGTATGTATTTGTATAACATATAGCAAGAAGTAAAGGGGATAAAGTAGATAGGATAGCAAAGTAGAGATGGAAAAAGAATAAATGAAACTAAGGGGGTGGGTAATGGGTAAAAGAGGGTTCCCTTCCAGGCTGCCAGAGTCAACTAGTTATAGCTATAGTCGTTTCTCCACCTCTCCTGCCTCATCATGTGGCTAGGAAATCTTGGTGAAGCCAGTCTAAAAGTTCTTGTGTCTCCCTGAACATTATCCAGGGAGCCCACGTCCTGAGACCTTCTTGGAAGAATCTGTGGCCTGCTCAATCAATTCCTCCATCCTCAATATGTCATTCAGCTCCACTACAATTCCGGGTTGCCCCGAGGTTTTTGTTTGCTTAGAGAACCTAGGTGTAAGTCTTCTGGCAGCCATCAGGAAACGCCTGGTGAGGTATCTCTTATAGTCCGAAATAGAGACATTCCCCAGGGACAGGAGAGCGGCTCCAATGTGGGTTGGACATACCATCTTGTGATAATTTTATAGCCGATTTCTTGCGATATTGCACTAGGGGAAGTTTTATGGGTAAAAAGTAAGATTTTTGAGAGCTCCTAAGGTGAGAAGGGTTTTCCTAGATCTCTCTCCCATTTCGAGAAGAATGGAGGAAGCGCGCTTTTAATGCTCTACTACTTTGAAGCATTCATATAGCCAAGAAACTGTATAAGTTGGAGGATCCTTTACCAGGCACAGTTCCTCGAAGGCGGTCTTAGTGTCGGTATATGTCTGTATTGTGCAGACAATGATTGTATAAAGCTTTTTATGACCAGATCTCAGTGGGTGCCGGGTTCCCAGGGTACAAAGAGATAAGTGGAACTACAACATCTAGAGAGGTGAAATCATTGATTACCAAGTGATTATCTCTTGCTTTAATTATGAAGTGAGACCTATTTAGGCCTGTCGGGAATAAGGGCATTAATCGATATGTTGTCAATCTGAGCTGGAAAAAAAGGATGAATGTGTTCCATGAAAGTTTCCCAGTTTGTTAGATGAAGTGTATTTAATGTTGCATGAGCCACACACAAGGACACATGCTCAACATATCCGTGTGGTGAGAAAGTACAGGCACTCTCCAAGTGATTGATGCATGTAGGCAGGAAGTCAGTACTGCAGCCCAACACGACTTAAGAGGAATTCAATAGTGCCCTCGCACTTAATGACTGTTATTGCTGATTTAACCTTTAGAAAAAGGAAGCGTACACAATCGCATGTTTGAGTTAGCTCTCAGATGAGTCCATGTTATGAACATCTGCACCTATGTGCAGCTTATTCACCATTAAAAAGTCGCTCCCTGATTTTGAGCTGTGAAAATCTTCGAACATGTTGGGGACAGGTTAAATTTGTGCCCAAGTGTGATGTATCTCAATGGCCCTGGAGCTATGGAAAGATATAAGGATGAATTTGTTTTAATGAAAAATATTACTAGGTTTTTGGTTAAGAATGGAATATTTATTGTTGGGGCGAGCGGTGGGTAGGGTCCGGACAGTCGCTAAATTAGGGTGTCTAGGCCGTTGTATCTCCATCTCCACCCATCTCTTTGTGTGTTGGTGATGGAACAGGTCCAACAGGCACGTCTCCAAGGATGCCATGCTATGTAGGCGGAAGTCCGGTAAACCTGCACTACCATCTTTCTTGTGCTTACTCAGTAGGTTATATGTATTGCGGGGTTGCCAGCGGGACTATATGAACCTGGTTATTACTGATTTTAACCTTGAGAAAAAAGGAAGCCAGTAGATAAATCGGAATTGTTTGAAAGAGATATAGCAATCTCAGCAGGAGGTCCATTTTTACTGCATACATCCTGCAGAGCCATGATAGCTGCAGCTTATTCCATTTTTCTAGATCTGATCTGATTTTTGGAGGGCTGTGAGGAAATTGGCTTTGAACAGTGTTGAGGGATCAGAGGTTAATTTGATGCCCAAGTATGTGATGGTATCTCTTTTCCCACTTAAACAGAAGAGACGCGCACAGCTGATTTTCTATTTTTGGCGGTAGTGATACATTTAAAATCTCAGACTTCTGAGGGTTTATTTTAAATGACTTAAGTGACCAAATTTGTGCAATTCCGACACAATGTTAGACAGGTCGCCACCGGGGAGGTGACGTACAGGAGGCGATCGACTTCAAACAGAACGAGGTTATCCTCTCTGCGTCCAGACGGGACTCCTCTTATGAGCCCATTATCTCTTAATGCCACTGCTAAATATTCCATAGTTAGTATATACCGTAAAGGCGACAGTGGGCACCCCTGCCTGGTACCGTTATGGATCGGGAAAGGCTGGGATATGTCTCCATTTACCCTAACCTGGGCAGACGGGGACATGTATAATGCTGCTATTCTATGTGTCATAACCTCCAGAAGAACCAACTGCTCAAGAGTTTGGAACATAAAATCCCAGTGAAGGTTTCTTCAGCTTCTATTGCAGGATGCACATGGGAACCCCCCTCCTTCTGGCCTCGTCCACCATCGAGATTGCCCGTATGGTGTTGTCTCTGGCTTCATGTCCGGGGACAAAACCCACCTGATCTCTATTTAATATTAGGGATAGAAGGGATCTCAGCCTATTTGATATCAGATTAGAATATATTTTAATGTCTAGATTGATTAATGATATGGGGCGGTAACTGCTACATAGGAACGGATCTTTACCAGGCTTCGGAAGAACTGTGATGTGTGCCATAAGTGATTGAGGGGGAACCAATCCTCCCTTTAATACAAAATTATACACTGTGAGGAAGATGGGACCTAATATATCTGTTATTGGGGTCATATTTGACACAGATCTCTCCTTTAGGCTACATTCACACACAGTGTTATTCCTGCGTTTTTGTGAGGATCCGTTTTTGGTGCAAAACTGCACCATGAATGGATCCTCACAAAGCGCAGCCTTCTGTGTGTTAATACTGCTGCACTTTTCGCCTACACTTTTACTCGCCTCTCCGTGCTCCCTCGGTGACCGCCGGCGATGTCCTCTCATCCCCAGAGGCTGCCTCTAGGACCCTGCACCCTGCCATGTGACTGGGTGACATCGTCGCTCGGTTACATGGTACTGTAATCCTGCAGAAAAACTGGATCCGTTTTTTGATCCGTTTTGACTGCTGCGTTTTTTTTTCCCCATCTTAAAGGGCTCCTGTGGGAAAAACGCAGGAGAAAAACACCGCAGAAATTGACATGCACTTTTCTAAAATGGAGCTCTCCTAAAGTAATAAAACGGATCACTTTAAAAGAGCACAGTCTGAATTGCAAAAATGAAAACCCATAGACTTTTCTGGGGTGTCATTTGAGTGATCAAAAAACGCACAGTGTGAATGTTGCCTTACTGTCGCACTTATTCATACTCGTCTGGATTATTGCAGTTTTCTACTAATCTGTCTCTTGCTTACTAAACTCTCCTCTCCAATCCATCCTGAATGCAGCAGCCGGGAACATATTCACCGATGTCTCCATCCTATGCCAGTCATTGCACTGGTTGTTCATCCGCTACAGAGTCCAATATAAACTTATCACTCTCGCCCACAAAGCCCTACACAGGGCACCTCTTCTACACCTCCCTACATCTCCTCCCTCATCTCTGTCTATCACCGCACCCATCCCCTCCACAGATTTGCACCGCCCTACATCTCCTCCCTGCTTCTACACCTATCCATCCTCTCCACAGCTCTACACCACCCTATACTCCTCCCTCCTCTCTGTCTATCACACTACCCGTGCCCTCCATTCCACTAATGACCTAAGACTGACATACTCTATAATCCGAATCTTCCACATTCTAACTCCAAGACTTCTCATGAGCTGCGCCATTTCTCTGGAATGCACTACCAAGAACAATTTGATTAATTCACAATACCCACAGTCATAAGCGGGCCTAAAAACGCATTCCTTTAGAATGGCTATCACCTCCCTTACTTGTCTAGCTATTCCCATTCTACTCTTTACAACATTTTCTTCCCAATCGTTCCTTGTATCATTTGGCTGCACCTCCATGCCCTTAATAGCACTTTATCTGTACTGTACAGATCCTGGCTGGTGATCCGTTCATGCAGTGTTATATGATTCCACTATTATTATATTGATGGCTGGACCTTATATGATTGCATGTTTTACCATTTACCTTTTCTGCCTCCCCTATCTCCTCAGATTGTGTCTTGCGAGCAGGACCTTCACTCCTCTTGGTATCTATTGAACTGTGTTAGGCTATGTTCACTTGGTCAGTTTTTAGTCAGTTTTTCACATCAGTATTTGTAGCCAAAACCAGGATTGGATGATAAATACAGAAGTGGTGACATCTTTCTATTAGGCCTCATTCACATGTTGCGTATTTGGTGAGTATTTTACATCAGTATTTACAATCCAAAACTAGGAGTGGAACAATCAGAGGAAAAATAGAATAGAAAGATGTCACCACTTCTGTATTTATTACCCACTTCTGGTTTTGGCTATGAATACTGATGTGAAAAACTGAACATGTGAACATAGCCTTACTCTGTATTGTCTGTACATGTCCCCTGTGAATTGTAAAGTGATGCAGAATATGATGACGCTATAGAAATAAAAATGATTATATTATGTTTGTTCACTTACATTATTTTTATCAATTAAAAAGCTATTAATGCTTCTTTATTTGAAAGCATTCTTACTCTGCAACAATTTCGCACACCCGCCGAAAACATTTGCACAGCACTGTATATAAAACACATTGTTAGCCAACTGTATATACTGTACGTCCTGTATGAGCTGTATGTACTCCATTGCTTCTTGGTCTGCTTTCCTCGTCTGCAGATGGGAAGACGTCGTTCACGCCACATACTCCATGCGTCTCAGCAGGAAACCCCAGATCACAGCACCAGACCTGGAGGCCGTGGCTAAATTACGGTAAGGTCATTATACCAGTGGCGGCCTGGAACGTCTACACTGGTAATACGGAGTCATCCACATTTGTCATACTGTGAATCCCTGTCTTTGATCATCTGATAATGGTATCCATCTTTTTTATATTTCCGTCACCACCACCTCTGAAAATGTAATATATTGGGAGTAACCACCTTGTGCAGACCACCATTTTAGGACCGTTACATACCATCTAATGCATCTATATTGGGGTTTGATTATAGCTTATTACATATGTGTTTTATAATGTTCACTCAGTCACCTTTTGCCTCTTTTCCACACTTGCAGGTTTATTCCTCCGTCCTGGACGTACGAGTGTGACGAGGATCTGGTTCAATTCATATATGAACGTGTGAGAGAAGAGGACGAGAGTTTGGGTAACATAAAGCAGTTTGTGGAGAGCATCAACGTGTCTTCAGCGACGGTACGGCTCCGCGGAGTGACACGTAGCCTCTGCTCATATCATAGACCTTTGATTCTTGCTGTGTTTTATTACCCTGCCCTGTGCTGATAGCCAGATGGTAGGGCTGTCTGCCAACTGCAGAGCGGCAGCGAGAAAGCAGACCAAGGTGGAAATATATCTCGGCTGCATAAATGTACGTGAAGAATGTAGGTGCAGAAAGAGTATCCCCCTGTTCTGATGCTGGATAAACATTCCCCTATTTGTTCAGTAAAAGTAGCATGACCCCCTTGCCTTAATGCTGGAAAAAGAGAGACCCTGAAAAGTTAAAGCGGAGCTGTGTAACATCCTTCAGGGGAACTGGCGTGGCAGCCATATTAGTTGTCGCACAACTTTCCCAACAACTGCAGAATTGATAATTACTGGGGGGGTTTTAATGGTCAAGAAAAAGTCTGACGCATGAAATCTGCCATTACAGGAGGAGAACAACAATCCGTCCGCTCTGACTGACGGACAAAAAGACACGTACTGGGAAAGCGATGGGTCCCATGATCATCCCTGGATACGGTTGCACATGAAAGAAGGGATCATTATCAAGTAAGCCTGGGGAGTATATTCTACAGGTGTCCTACAGCAATGGGAAGTGATGGCCTTTAGCAACGTAGATGAGGTCACGAATTATCCTGCAAATTTATTTGTACCTTCCGAATAGCAAACTACAATCCCCATGGTCGGCAGTACAGCCTGTGTTACTTGCGGGTAATTATGAGTTCTTGGTTACATATTGTAACGTTTCCCCTTATTATACAGGAAACTGTTATTGACGGTCGACTCCACAGACCATTGCTACATGCCCAAGCGAGTTATGGTCTATGGGGGAGAGAAGGACAACTTGCAGAAACTCAATGAAGTCAACGTAGACGAGTGAGTATCAAAGGCCCGGGCAGGAGATATTGCAGGGGGGCTCAGGGGTCATTATTTAATATTGGCCTTTTATATCATATTCCAATTCATATTGGATGTTTGCGCTTCAAAGATTACATTCTATTTTTCCTTGAAAAGTAAAACCAGAAAAATCTCTTTTAAGCAATATTTTCAAGTTTAGATGGTATTTATTCTGACTACATACCTAAGCTGCAAGTGTAGGGCGCTTGAGACACTGTTTGTGCAGACGTCTTTTATACCATTACTCACATGTAGAGACTTTATCAGATAGCTTGACTTGACTGCAGAGGCATGTATAAAGATTCCAGAAGAAGTGGTTTATTTTCCAGCTGAAGTCTTGTATTTATGGAATATTCTGTAGCAGGGATGGAAAGACATGAGCTCCTAATATGGCTGACGTGCACAGAAGGAGGAAGAAGGGAGGGGGTACTGACATCAGAGAGGAGAGAAACGTCTAAAGAGCAACAATACAATGACAATGCAATACTCTACCGGAAGGTACCGTCACACGCGGCAATATTGCTTGCAATTTCACTGGCAATTTGCTGGTTGCAGTGAAATCATGGACACATTGTTACATTTGTACACAGCAACAAAATAGAACAATGTGTCCATGATTTCACTGCAACCAGCAAATTGCCAGTGAAATTGCAAGCAATATTGTCGTGTGTGACGGTACCTTAAGATTCCCAAGTCGTGGCACTCCCCTTCTGAAATCTTTAGGTTTTATGATAATCCAAACTTCATGCTATGTCTTTCGATGATATTTGCCAACATTCTTGGAATCTGAAAGATAAGAAAAGAAACTGACAAACGTGCAACAAAGCTGTAAAGTATTGTGAAGTCCAAATTTGTGGTAGGTGACTTGAAGTCCACAACAATAAGATAAGTAGGATAATCCAAGTCGAATAGGAATCCCATCACTAGCTGAGGCTTTTTGTTTTTTCATACAGGTCTCATAGAAACCACCATTTTTCTATTTCTGGGTATTTATGATTGCTTTGTCCATTCTAATTGTGGTTATGCCGCACATTCGTACCTGACTCTTTGCAGTGCATTAGCAAGAACACAACACTCTGTGCTTTTTAGATATTCATTGCATCAGCACAATATAGCATTATATCCGGCCCGCATCAAGCACACATTTTATTTATTCATGCATCTATGCAATTCAATCACAGACATCTTCATTTTTTTTACCTTGATTGCACTAGTAATGCATTCGTCATAGCAGGACTCGCACTTTATTTATATTTGCTATGTGCACCGTGTTTTCTATATAGTTATCATTTGCATATTGTTTCATCCTTTTTGCCCTCATATTTGTTTGCCTGTTGATAATATTGATGTCAAACACTTAGTTGAGAAGAGAAACCGGGCGCTGACCTTGTTGCATTGAAGTCCTGTGTGCAGAGGCATTCATGGATCTGGGTTGCTCAGCTGTAGATGCAGGGATCAATTAAGAACTTAAGAAGAAAACAGCGGCACACCGAAACGGTCACCGTCGTCCCGCCGTCCTTCCTTCCCTGCACTCACCGATGTAAACTTTCGGAATAAAGCTGTTCATGGAATAAAGGATCTTGGAGTGCCGCTGTTTTATTCTTAAGATAATATTGATGTGTTTATTCAATATTGAAAGGTATGTACTATATTTTTTGGACAATAAGACACAAGCCAAATTGAGAAAATAGGAAAAAAAAAAAATATATATATATATATTTTTTTTTAAATAACATTTTATTGTTTTCCAAAGAGACTTCAATAACCTAGCTGCATAAACAACGATATTAAACGACATAACGACATATATAGTGAAATACAATGTACATTTTCAGTTGCCTGTAGAACTCTCCTTTGAATACAAATCCCCCACCTTCTAAACCAACCCCTTGTCCCTTTCCCCCACCCCCAGGTTCTCTTCTATTTTCTTTTTTTCTGCCTGCCATTTTTTACCTAATTACCAGCAGATACAATAGTTTATATACATTAACTACATTGCTCACCTCCTCCAGTCATAACTGTGGTGCGTCTATCTCCCCCGAGTGGTTTATCACAACTGTAGAGGACCCAGTGTACCCTGCAAATCCTCTAGACTGTACCAAGTCGTGTTTCGGAAAGGAAGAACCAGCTGGCGTATCTCCTCTCCATTTAATTGTGATATAATACAAGTCTTCCATTTAGCAAGAAATGTTGAAGTTTTGCCATCCTTATCTCCCTCTGCATCCGTTTTCTCTAAAGTCATAGATGATTTTAACTCAGTGCTTAGTTGGGCAAGAGTGGGAGTTCTCCCGTCCAGCCACATTCTCAGGATAAGTCTTGTATAAGTAATTGCTATTGTGTGGAGTAATGTAACCTGCGGTTTGGCTAGTCTCGTGTCCGTCAACTTGTGGAATATCCACAAATTTCTATCTAGTAAGAAATGAGTGCCCAGCATGTTATTCGTCCAACCCCTCACACTCTCCCATCCGTCTCGTATTGACTCGCACTCCCTTATACCGTGAAATAAGTCGGTCTTGGGCATGTCACATAAAAAATAATTTTTAATGTTAGACTATCCGTCTTTTTGTATAGTCTGAGCGTAGCTAACTGGGGAAGAAGGGGTTCGGCAGCAGTGGAGCGGGGTCACAGGAGGCAGGGTCGCCACTGCAGGATACATAGTATGGGTTCTGCCGCATGTGAAGCTGCTTGTCAGGAGTATGGTGATTTGGCAGCATATTCAAGGCTGTGGAGTCGGAGTTGTCCATTTTGGGTGGACTCGGATTCAGGGAAATTGAAGAGTCAGTTGGAGTCGGATGTTTTGCTTTCTGACTTTACAGCCCTGGTTGTGGTGTCCATTTTGGTGAAGTTGGAGTCTGAGTTGGATTCAGGGAAATTGAAGAGTCGAAGTCAGATGTGTTGCTTACAGACTCCACAGCCCTGTGCATATTGGACTGCATGTAAGCATGCATCAATGTATGGAGTTTGCTGCGGTGCAGGGTCCTGGTACGTTCTGGTTAGTTAGCAATAAAGAAATAACTTTTATCTTATAGTTGTATTTTATTATGGTTATTTAAAAATCCAGGTGTGGATTAGTGATTACAAACAGTGCTTGACGTGCAACCCACCCTCCCATACGTACAATACAGAAAAACAACAGTCCATGTGATATGAACCACACAGATTTCTACTGGTGTAGGACACTCCAGTGGTTTATATTCCTAACAACGGGTTTATTGGAGTTGGTCTCCCAGATACATTGCGTATCCAAGGATCCAACACAAACCCAGTCGTTGGTTAAGTCAGTTAGTCTCATATACAAGTCTTTATAGTGTCCTATTATGTCAGTCACCTAAGATTTCTGTTCAAAGGTCCTACAGTCACATAGACCTGGTATTCATCGATTATTCCAATAATATGGTTATTTTTTCCCTGCCCGACGCGTTTCGCCTCTCCAAATTATGTGAGAGGCTCATCAGGGGCTTTCAAAGTGAGAATCTCATAGATGTGTGGGTCACACTGGTTGTATGTGAGCCACCAGATTGTTAATCTGAAGTCCAGGTATATAGGCTGAGAAGCAGGTATGCTCCAGGAATCAAATTCTTGCGTTGGGTAGATCCTGTCAAAGTTCAGGGTTTTACTATTGTCCCATGGGGTTCTTGATTTCAGTAACCCTATAGCGACACACAACCTCCTCCTTATTTGTTAGATGGAGAAACGTATCTTAGAACCTTCTCCAATATTTAAAATGTTGATCAGTCATAATTGATTCCTTGGGTGTCCCTGACTGTTAATAATAGCCAGAAACCCACTACAGGATTGAACGGTTTCAGTTTTCCACATACTCATTAGCAAAGAACAGATAGTTATCTGTATAGAAAGAAGACATGTAGGTCCACAGTTTCACCTCCCTTTGTTATGATAGGTTATCCAGAGCCTTCTACCCCCTCTTGTTTCAGGGTACTATGAAAGACTTACTCCCAGCCTGGTCAGCACATCAGAATCCAGCAGCAGCTCCTATGTGTATTCCTATGTGTAGGAGCTGCTGCTGGATTCTGATGTGCTGACCAGGCTGGGAGTAAGTCTTTCATAGTACCCTGAAACAAGAGGGGGTAGAAGGCTCTGGATAACCTATCATAACAAAGGGAGGTGAAACTGTGGACCTACATGTCTTCTTTCTATACAGATAACTATCTGTTCTTTGCTAATGAGTATGTGGAAAACTGAAACCGTTCAATCCTGTAGTGGGTTTCTGGGCTATTATTAACAGTCAGGGACACCCAAGGAATCAATTATGACTGATCAACATTTTAAATATTGGAGAAGGTTCTAAGATACGTTTCTCCATCTAACAAATAAGGAGGAGGTTGTGTGTCGCTATAGGGTTACTGAAATCAAGAACCCCATGGGACAATAGTAAAACCCTGAACTTTGACAGGATCTACCCAACGCAAGGCGACACTAGGCAGAATCTGAAAAAGATTAACATTGGCTCCTCCTCTGCAGCATACACCCCTGGACAGGCACTGTCCTGACCAGTTTTGTGCTAAAGCAGTAGGAGGATTTACATAACAGTGATAACATCCAAAAAACCATGCCTGCAAGAAGGCAACTATGCACGAGTTCAAACAACAAGAGAACTCAAAACAGGCCGCAACGGCCAACAGGGAGGGAGCTGTGTCCCCCAATTAGAGGCTAAGAGAAAAGGATTTTACGGTGAGTACACAAAAATCTCCTTTTCTCCTTCGCCTCATTGGGGGACACAGACCGTGGGACGTCCCAAAGCAGTCCCTGGGTGGGAAAAACAATGGAACGAGTGTTATATAAAGACAGTATTCTACAGGTGGGCAACTGCCGCCTGCAGGACGCGTCTACCCAGGCTCGCATCCGCTGAAGACTGGGTATGGACCATGTAATGTTTGGTGAATGTGTGCAAGCTAGTCCAGGTGGCTGCTTTACACACTTGTTGGGCAGAAGCCTGATGCCGAATAGCCCAGGATGCCCCCACCGCACGGGTAGAATGCGCTCTGATACCGGCCGGAAGAGGCGAGTTTTTGAGCCTGTAGGCATCCTGAATTGTGGCTCTGATCCATCTGGCAAGCGTAGCCTTTGAAGCTGAGAAGCCCTTGCGGCTGCCTTCAGGAAGAAGGAAAAGAGAGTCCGACTTCCTAAAGGGGGCTGTTCTAGAGATATAAATACGCAAAGCCCTCACAAGGTCCAGCGTATGCAGAGCCTTCTCAAACCTATGAACCGGAGCAGGACAAAGGGACGGTAAAGATAGTTCCTCATTGATGTGAAAAGAGGAAACCACCTTCGGAAGAAAGGAAGGAACCGTACGTAGAACTACCTTATCCTGGTGAAAGGCTAGGAATGGAGGCCTGCAGGAGAGCGCTGTGAGCTCGGACACCCTCCGAAGGGAGGTGATAGCCACTAGAAACACCACCTTCTGGGATAGAAGGCGGAGAGGGATCTCTTTGAGAGGCTCAAAAGGCGGTTCTTTTTTTTAACCAGGTAATATTTATTGTTTTATCCACATAAACAAACATTGTGAATAACATGACAATGCCAATAAAATAAAACATAACCCTAAACAAAACATACCCCCTCCCTTCCCACCCCCTCCCAAGGCGATCCCATTCTCCCTCCAGCAGTCAGACATCAGAAAATACAGAAACATGAAAATTAACATGTAAGAATCAAGCACAAGTCACCTTTTGAGTAAACCACTACAAATCAGGAGAAACCAGTCCTGGTGAATCCAGCCAGCCACTCCAAATATTAGAGAAAACCCTCTCCTTCCCTCGCTTGGAGTAAATGGCTTTCTCCCTGCGAACAGTGAGATTAATCCTGTTTATATATTCCCTGCGGGAGGGGGATCGATCAGATATCCAATACAGAGCGATCAGCTTACGAGCAATAAAGAGCATTCTGGTAATTGCTAGTAAAGAGAAGTCGTCACCATATAGTGGTTCAGTACATCCCAGTACACAGATGAGTGGGTCTGATGGAACACTCTGTCCCATAACTGAGTGAATGATAGTAAACACTTTGTTCCAGAATATTCGAATAATTGGGCATGTCCATAGCATATGGAGAGTATCAGCATCTTCCATCTGGCACTTGGGGCAAGTGGAATCTGGCCGCATCCCCTATCAAAGAGCCACTTAGGGGTCCGGTAGACCCTATAAATAACGTAAAGCTGCGAGAGACGCGCAGGTTCACTGAGGGATAAATTGGGAACATTCTGCAAGATTGAATCCCACTGATCATCCGTAATAATCCCCAACTGCGACTCCCACTTACTCCTAGAGACCATTGGGTGTTTGGACAGTATCACAGTGAGAAGGCATCCGTAGATAAAGGAAATCAGTCCTTTACAGGTCGACAAAGAGCCAAGAATATTAACCACCATGTCCTGTTGTATCACAATACAGGACATACGCTGTTGGGCATTAAAAGCATGTCGTAGCTGTAGGTACTGAAAAAACATCGAGTGTTGTAGTGCGAATTCCGCCCGCAGTTCCTCAAAGGTTTTCAGCACTCCAGCTCTCAACAGCTGTGCCATCCACCAAATGCCAATCCTTCTCCACTGTGCAAAGCCTTTGAGTGACTGCAGCTCCGGGAGTCTATGGTTATCCCATATGGGGGTATATCGTGTGTATGCTGTGACACCTCTAATGCTCTTTACCTTCTCCCAAACCTTTACCATAAGAAGTAATGTCGGGCTCCTCACCCCAACGGCCCGCAGTCTATCAGCCTCCAGGTGTGAGAGCAGTGATCCTCGGCCCACCAGGAACTCCACAATCCTACCCACTGAGTCCACCGGGCTCATTTCAGCGCCCCGTGCCAAGTGCTGACACTGGGATGCCAGATAATAAACCCAGGGATTCGGCAGTGCCAATCCACCTTCGTCTTTAGGCTTTTGGAGATGTTCTAGTTTAATACGTGCCTGACCACCCTGCCAAATGAAGTCTCGAAAGATAGCATTTATTCTATAGAATCTGTTTTGGGGGAGCCAGACCGGAGCATTATGCAGGATATATAATAGCTGGGGCATAATAACCATCTTCAATAGGTTAACTCTGCCCACCACCGAGAGGCGCAGTTTAGCCCATGCACGGGTCTTCTGTTTGAGTTTGAGCAACAAGGGTGCCAGGTTAAGACGTTCAAAGTCTCCCAGTTTGGTCGAAACAACAATTCCCAGGTATTTAAATACCGATACAACCGGCATTGCAGTAGCTACGGTTACTTCAGAATCTAATGGCAGCAAGGATGACTTGTCCCAATTAATGACCAATCCCGACAGACGGCCAAAATCAGCCAGTAATGACATGGTTCTAGATAAGGATTCATCAGGGTTGGCCAGGAACAGAAGCAGATCATCTGCATATAATGCTAGCTTTTCCATATGAGTCCCATACTTAAATCCCACAATTTCAGGGTCACCACGTATCCTGGCAGCCAGCGGCTCTATCGCCAGTGCAAATAGCAGTGGCGACAGAGGGCAGCCCTGTCTCGTGCCACGGCCAAGAGTGAAGCACCCGGAGATCTGTCCGTTAGCCCGCACCACAGCACACGGTGAAGTATAAAGGAGTCGGATCCAGGCAATGAAGCCTGGGCCAAATCCCATGCGCTCAAGTATTAACCACAGGTAGGGCCATTCAACGCTATCAAAAGCTTTAGCGGCGTCCAGAGACAGGACTACCCTCTGCCCCACATTCTCCGCACCCACCTGTATGTTTAAAAATAACCGCCGTATATTGATAGAAGTAGATTTGTTTGGCATAAAACCCGTCTGATCTGGGTGAATTAAGTGTTCGATAACAGTTGCCAATCTAATAGCCAAGACTTTGGCAAGAAGTTTGGTATCTACCGGCAACAAAGAAATGGGTCTGTAGGAGTCTGGGAGCGCCGGGTCCTTATCTTTTTTCGGAATGACTGTGATGATGGCCTCCCGCATGGAAGGTGGCAAAGAGCCAGCCATCAGGCTCTCTCGATAAGTGTCCAAAAGGACTGGAAGTAAGACCTCCTTATATTTTTTGAAAATTTCCACAGGAAGACCATCAACACCAGGTGCCTTCCCATTAGACATAGTTCCCAGCGCCCCTTCCAACTCATCAAGAGTAATAGGTTCTTCCAGACGGTTCATTAAATCGCGCGGCAGCGATGGCAACTCCACCCCAGTCAAGAATGCCTCCAGCTCAGCAGATCCCGCAGAATAACGGGAGGAGTAAAGTTCCTGATAGAACCGCTTAAGGGTAGAGACAACATCAGATGCACTGCACGACATAACACCGTCCGGATTGCGCAAATGTGGGATAAAAGATGAGTCACGTTGTGCAGAAGTGATCACGGATAGCAAGTGACCAACTCTCTCAGCGCTCTCGAAGCATTGCGTAGACTGAAACATACGTTTCTGATCTGCTTTACGCATAGTGTACTCTGTGGCCTGTTCCTGAGCCCGTTTCAGCCTCGACCTAGTATCAGGGGTAGATTGGATCGACAGAGCAGTTTCAGCCGCTTCAAGCTCACGAAGGACCACGAGTTCACCAGACTTAGATGACGCCTTAACCTTGGCAATTTCCCTTGTGCACATACCCCTCAGATAGGCCTTAAGAGTATCCCACACCACTCCCGCGGGGGCAGAGCCAGAATTAAACTGCAAAAACTCGTTCAGTTCGGTTCCAAATCTCTCCTCCTTATCTATCAATTGTAGCCAATAAGGGTTCAACCTCCAAGTCGCGCATCGCACCCAACCCGGGTCATCCCACCGGAGAAGGACACTCAGGGGAGAATGATCAGAAACCGTTCTGGGCAAATAGGAGACCTCAGAAACCAGGTCCTGCATAAAGCGATCCCCCAGGGCCAAGTCAATGCGCGACAGGGAAGAGAAGGTGGAGGAGAAGCACGAGTAAAGATAAACTTCAGGGTGTCTGCTTCTCCACAAATCAATCAGCGCCACTTCCCGCAGCAAAACTCCAAACGGAGTAGCATTACCCTCCGGTCTGGCAGGGGTCCGCGAACTCTTGTCCCAGTGAGAGTCAGCAATGTTGTTAAAGTCCCCCACAATTATAAATGGGACGTTGGGGTAATCTCCCACAATGGTGAGTATCTTATGAATAAGTCCACTATGAAATGGAGGCGGGATATAAACAGAAATTAGCAATAATATTTTGGTGAAGAGCCGACAGTGCAGGACCACGTAGCGACCCTCATCATCAACTCGTGTACCCAAACATTCAAAGTGCGCATTACTGTGTATCAGCATACTAACTCCGCGAGAGTATTCAGAATACGTAGAGTGGAAACCTACCCTAACCCAGCGCTTATTAAGTACACCCAAGGTCTCAGGAGTAAGATGGGTCTCTTGCAAACAGATCACAGTGGGCTTCTGCGCTAAGATCGAGCTGAACACAGCCTGTCTCTTAACTGGTGATTTCAGGCCACGGATGTTCCAACTCACAATCCGTATTTCACCCATGATCAAGTAACAACACACATATAACCAGTCTCTGGCTACGTCTCAGGATCCGGGATCGTCTTCTAACCCATATCCCCCCACCTCCCTCCCCACTCCCTGCCCCACTACTAAAAAAGAAAACAAAAAACAAAAAACCAAACAAACAGTCCAAGGGCGATGTTAGCCCCATTTCACAATAAAGTGGACGCTTCAGTTCCATAGCGCCATCCGCGCAAAAGAGAAACATGAGTGTCAGTCCCAGCGGCCTGGATCCATTAGGCAAATTAGGAATACTCCAAAAACTAAGCAATTAAATGCAATAATAACAAGATGCGGCATCAGTCGGAGAAGCATAATAGGAGGGAAGAAGAGTAAGGAAGAAGGAAATAGGAGAGAGTAAGAGGGAAGGCCATAGAAAGCACAGGGAGAAATCAAAGACGCAGATAGGGGATAGGAAGAAAAGAGAGAAAAAAAGGGGGGGGGGGGGGGGGGGGAGGAAAGGAGAGAAGGAGAGTAGAGCGGGGAGGGAGAAAACACCAAAAAAAAAAGAGAAAGGATGAGGAGAAAGAGGGGAGGAAGGGGGGGGAAGGAAGAAAGAAGCCAAAAATGTCAACAGTGATCATCACATTAGAGCAAAACCTATTTAGCGGACGGCCGCCTCCATGGCCAGACCATGGCAATCAAGAACGAGAAAAAATCAGAGACAGTACATTCTCAGTCGGCAGAATCTCGGTCGGCTTCCCTGCGCAGCCGCAGCTCATTACGATCCAACCAGTCCATGGCATCTTGGGCTTCAAAGAAAAAATGTGATTTATCATCAGCCAGAATCTTCAATTTAGCAGGGAAGAAAACAGAATATTTGACTCCCAACTCCCGGAGACGAGCCTTCACCGGGGCGAACTTGGCCCTCCGCCGCTGGACTTCTGGGGAGTAGTCCGGATAAAATGAGACTCTGGCTCCATTAATGAGAACATCCTGATGATCTCTGGAGTAATTGAGGATAATATCCCGGTCTCTGTAGTGGAGTAGTTTTGCGAGGACAGTCCTAGGCTGGTGCCCCGGGGGAGGGGGATTAGCAGGGACCCTGTGTGCTCGTTCAATGGCATAGAGACGAGTCAGACGATCAGCACCAATTATCTCCTTAATCCATGACTCAAAAAACAAAGTAGGGTTCCCTTTTTCGTATCTCTCAGGCACACCTACTATGCGAACGTTATTACGGCGCGATCTATTTTCTAGATCGTCCGTCTTAGCATGTACCATCTGGAATTCCTTCTTAACTTCAGAGTGAAACTTGACAGAGGGTGCCAGCTGCATCTCCACTTTGGACACTCTTTTCTCCAATTCTCTGGTCTGCCCCTTCGCCTCATGTAAATCATGCCGTACAGTTTGGACAGTCTCTTGCAGGTGACCTAGTTGAGTCAGTACATGTGATATTGATGATCCACACTGAAGCACAGCCCGAAAAACGTCTTTAATAGTAGGTTCTGCTGGTGTTTGTAGGGCTAGAGCCGCCAGCATGTCATTATTTTGTGCCAGCACAGCGCCCCAGCTACCCTGGGCCTCCTGCTCCTCCGGAGTCTGAGCACACACATCTGCACCTCCCCCATCTCTCCCCTGTCCCGAGGCCGCCGCCACAGCAGTGTATTCTACCTCCTCAGAGAGACCCTCCGTCTCCTCCTGTCCTGCCTGCTCCAGCCTCTCCACACGAGCGAACTGCTGCAAGCGTGCAGCAGCCGCTCTATTTCGTGCCACGCTCACCGGCTCCTGTTCCAGGAAGGAGTTCGCCTCTGTCCCGGCGCCATCTTGGAGGCCGCCGCCCGCTTCACCAAGGGCCTTTTTCTGGGTCCTCTTGACCATATCGCCGCCTCGCCGGGCTCCGCAGGCACTTCAATACGATCCCGGTCACCAGGGGAACCACCGGGGCCGCGATGAGCGATCCGGTCGCGGGGATTGCAGGGTTAAAGAAGGATCAAGCGCGGGAGCTCTGCAGGCGCACGTCCTCCTCACATGCCGCTAGGCCACGCCCCTATCCAAAAGGCGGTTCTTGCAATGCCGTCAGCACCAAGTTTAGATCCCACGCATCCAGCGGTCGTCTGTAGGGGGGAACCAAACGGGAAACCCCTTGAAAAAAAGTTCTGATTTGAGGTTTTAGAGCAATTCTCCGCTGGAAAAGAACGGAGAGGGCCGAGACCTGGCTCTTAAGAGAGCCCAGGGACAGTCTGGCCTCCAGACCTGATTGCAGGAATCCAAGAAGTCTAGGCAGCGAGTAGGGAAACGGATTCTGATCACGAGATGCAAAAAAGGCTTTCCAGGTGCGGTAGTAAATTCTGGCAGAGGCAGGTTTCCTCGCACTGATCATAGTGCGAATTACATCTTGTGAGAGCCCTGCTTGAGTTAGAATCCAGGTTTCAAGGGCCACGCCGTCAAATTCAGGGCCTGTGAATTCTGGTGGCAGAACGGACCCTGAGATAGGAGGTCTGGCCGATCTGGGAGGCGCCAGGGGGCGTCTGCCGTGAGTTGGACGACGTCGGCATACCACGCGCGTCTGGGCCAGTCTGGGGCGATAAGGATGACCGGAATCCCTTCCTGTTTGATTTTTCGCACTACTCTGGGGATCAGAGGCAGAGGTGGGAAGATGTACAGGAGTTGAAATTGAGTCCAGTCCTGAACTAGGGCATCCGCTCCGAGAGACCGGGGGTCGTGTGATCTGGCCATGAAGTTGGGAACCTTGGCATTGAGATGTGATGCCATCAGATCCACGTCCGGAGTCCCCCAGCGATGACAAATTTGCCGAAAGACCTCGGGATGCAGGGACCACTCTCCTGAGTCTATTCCTTGGCGACTGAGAAAGTCTGCTTCCCAGTTGTCTACTCCTGGGATGTGTACGGCGGACAGGGTCGATCCCGTGGATTCCGCCCATTGCAGGATGTGCGATACCTCCCGCATCGCTTGGACACTGCGGGTTCCTCCCTGGTGGTTGACATAAGCCACGGCCGTGGCATTGTCGGATTGTATCCTGACATGAGAGTTCACTAGGAGATGTTGGAAAGCCCGCAGTGCCAGGAAGATGGCTCGAATCTCCAGGACGTTGATGGGCATGGTGGCTTCCAATGGAGACCACTTCCCCTGTGCTCTGTGGTGTCGGTACACCGCGCCCCATCCTGTGAGACTGGCATCGGTTGTCAGAATCTTCCAGTGGCCTGGGATGAACGATCTCCCCTTGGAGAGAGATACTGGACGGAGCCACCAGTGTAGGGATTGCTTGACTGTCGAGGATATGCGGAACATCTTGTCCAGGGAAAAAGGACTCTTGTCCCAGGACTTGAGTATGGCCAATTGGAGAGGCCGGAGGTGAAGCTGAGCGAAGGGGACTGCTTCTATCGCGGCAACCATCCTGCCCAGAACTCGCATGGCAAAACGAAGGGATCGAGGTGCTGGGTGAAGAAGGGCGCGAACTCCCATCTGGATAGCATGTGCCTTCTCCTTGGGAAGGAGCACCAGACCCCTGGAAGTGTGGAATTCCATGCCCAGAAAAATGAGGGACTGACTTGGGATTGGGGACGACTTTTTTAGGTTGACCAACCAACCCAGGCGACTTAGCGTGTCTACCGTGATGGTGACACTGAGTTCGCAGTCCTTGAAGGTGGGAGCCTTGATAAGTAGATCGTCCAAGTATGGGATGACGACTACGCCTCTGGAGTGTAGTATAGTCATGGCAGCCGCCATGACCTTGGTAAAAACTCTTGGAGCCGTGGCGAGTCCAAATGGGAGAGCCACAAACTGATAATGGGCCTGACCGATTGCGAATCTGAGGAACCTTTGGTGGGCAGGGGCGATAGGAATATGCAGGTAAGCATCCTGAATATCTATGGAGGCAAGAAATTCTCCTTCTTCCATAGACGATATGATGGATCGGAGAGACTCCATGCGAAATTGTCGTACCCTCACGTACTTGTTTAGCTGTTTGAGATCCAGAATAGGTCTTACACTGCCCCCTTTTTTGGGGACCACGAACAGGTTGGAATAGAACCCCTGAAAACGTTCGGTACGTGGGACCGGAACAATCACTCCGGCTTGGATAAGTGATCTGACCGCCTTGGAGAAGGCGCGAGCCTTGGACGGTAGCCTTGGAGGTACGGAAAGAAAGAATCGATTTGGTGGGATGGAAATGAACTCTATCTTGTAACCTGACGACACCAGTTCCCTGATCCACCTGTCTTTTATAATAGGTAGCCAAACTTGATGAAAGTGGGAAAGTCGTCCGCCCACTGGCGGGGCGTCGTCCGGAAATAAGGAGTCCTGAAGATGAGAATTTATGGGATTTGGGTCCTTTGGACTTGCTTTGGCCAGGTCTAGACTGCCAGGTTTTGTTCGCCCTTTGCGAAGTCCTCGGACCTTCCCTGCGCGGTGAACGACTACGGGTCTGCGCTGGGCGGGAAACGGACCAGCCAGACGAATTCCGAAAGGAACGGAATCGTGCCTGGGTACGGCGGTTATAGGAACGTTTCGGTTTTTGTTGAGGTAGGGAAGTACTCTTCCCTCCTGTGGCATTGGATATTAATTTATCAAGCTCTTCACCAAAGAGACGACCGCTGAGAAATGGAAGGTGGGTAAGCGACTTCTTTGAGACTGCATCCGCCTTCCATTCCCGCAGCCAGAGCGCACGCCTGATGATGATGGCGTTTGACGCAGCCACTGCCGCACAATTTGCGGAATCGATAGCTGCGTGTAAAATATAGTCAGCCACGACTGACGCTTGAACCGCCTGGTCAGCGAGCTCGGAGTTAACTGAATGGAGACCGGCATATAAATTAGTTGTCCAGGCCATGATAGCCTTTGCTGCCCACACAATAGCGAATGTCGGGGCCAGGGAAGACCCTGTGGCCTCGAAAATTGATCGGGCCATGTGTTCCACCTGACGGTCCGTCGCGTCCTTTATGGAGGAGCTATCAGGCAGGGAAAGAAGCGTCTGTGTTGCGAGTCTGGATACCGGAGGGTCTACTACAGGCGTATCTGCCCAGGTCTGCGTTACCTCCTGCAAGAAGGGGTAACGCCTCTCCAGTGCCTTACGGTTGCCGAATCTCTTCTCCGGGTGTGAGCGATGGTTTTTGAGAATCGCCCTGAACTCGGGGTGATCGGAGAAATATTTAGGGGGCCTCTTAGTCCTCTGGAATGCGATCTCGTGCTCTGGGGCATCTGGAGGAGGTTCAGATATCTTCAGCACCTGGTTGATGGAGGTGATTACGTCCTCAACCAATACATCAGTGTCTGGCTGGGTTAGATCTAGGGACCCACCTGGATCCAGATCTGAGCTGGAGTCACAGAGTCCTTCGGACTCCTGCGTATCGCTGCGGTCCTCTCTAGGAGGGGGTGACCTGGACCTTCTGTGATCCTCCCTATCAGGGGACGGTTCCGGCGACCTGGAGGCACGGCGACTCTTCCTTGGAGATGACCGTGAAGTATGAGTAGGCCCTGGAGATCGTGAAGCATGAGTAGGCCCTGGAGAGCCTGACCTATGCGGTCGTTTCCGTCCTGCCCTAGAGGTGGACATTAGTTCAGTGCGTCCGCGTTCCGAGTGTCCGCTTTGTTGAGCAGCGGTCTGGGATGAAGTGTGACTCTGCATAGCTGAAAGCAATGTAGAGGACAGCCTGTCCATGGATTGTGCCATGGATTGTGAGATGGATTGGGACAGAAAAGTGGCCCATTCCGGCATGGCAGATGACGCATCCGTAACGGCTGGGGACACCGGCACCGCAGTTTTGGCGCAGTCCCGGCAGTGCGGGGACGTATGTCTACTGGGTAGAGGCTTCTGACAGGCTGTGCATAAGGAATAGTAGGCTGTGTGGGCCCTAGTCCTCTTGTTCCTTGAGCCCGGCATAGTGGTATATACAGGAGCCTGTGCAGGGGTGCCCTGGAGAGAATAGTGCTGTGCAGGGGTGCCCTGGAGAGAGTAGCCTGTGCAGGGGTGCCCTGGGGAGAGTAGCCTGTGCAGGGGTGCCCTGGAGAGAAGAGTTCCAGCAGAGGAGATAGAAGACCTCTGCTGGCAACTTACCACCACCTGTGTGTCAGCAACCAGTGTCCAGCGTCTGTCTGTGCCCCCCGGAGACTGTGCAGCTGCTGTGCTGCTGCTGGTGCCGCTCTGCCTCCACCACGAGGCATGTAATGGCGTCCGGAGAGAGGAGGAAGAAGGGGGGCGGAGCGCTGCAAAACCGCACGATTCTGCAGGAATCGCGCTAAGGAGACGCGGTCCGCCCCCTGCTATGACGCTGGCCGCGTCATTCTCGTCATCCGGGGGGCGGGCCGGGGGGCGTGCCGAAGGCGGCGGCCTCGGCGTAGGCCGAAGCCGCGGCCTAAATTAGTTCTGTGAGGCCGGAAAAGGCTCCAGAGCGGCGCGGAAGTCCGGGGGGGGGGTCCGGAACTGGTCTGGACCCCACCGGACCCCCGGGGCAGGCAGCGGTGGGGTAGTGTGGGCCCCTGCATAGGACCCAGAGTGCTGGGTCCTCTGCTCCACCATAAATGCAGCCCTTAGTGCTGGCTGCTGCAGGGACACAGGCAAGCTGTGTCCCTGCCAGTGCTGGCTGCCCCCAGTGCTGGTCCCCCGACCCCTCAGGAGTACACAGCAAGCTGTGTACCCTGGATTGCTGCGGCAGGCACGCCGCATCAGAAGGTGAAAAGGAGTTTGTCAGCAGAGCTGATGACTCCAGGGTGCTTGTAGCAGAACTAAGCTGCTGCACCAGAGGCTCTACCTGGGGTGTCTCGACCTAAATGAACCCCAAAGGGGCATTTAGGGAGGGATGCTGCTCCACCGTCAGGTGCCTTGTCCTTCGCCTCACTCTCAACCCATGAACCCCAACGTTGGGGAAATGGAGAGGGAGGATCGTCGTCTCAACCTCAACCCGGCGTCCCCAACAGTGGGGGGCCGAGGAGGGAGCGGCATGTGGGGGGGAAAATGTCGACCTCAACCAGGCGCCCCCAACAGTGGGGGGCCGAGGAGGGACCATGCCGGGAGTCTCATCAGAGACCCACTTTTCTTCTTCTTGAGTAAAAGATCATCAAAAAGAAAACATTTTTTAGGAGCACTAAAAAAATCTGTGTGTGCCTCCTAGACACTAAGCAAAAACTGGTCAGGACAGTGCCTGTCCAGGGGTGTATGCTGCAGAGGAGGAGCCAATGTTAATCTTTTTCAGATTCTGCCTAGTGTCGCCTCCTAGTGGACAGCAGCATAACACCCACGGTCTGTGTCCCCCAATGAGGCGAAGGAGAAATAAACCATTGGAGTGTCCTACACCAGTAGAAATCTGTGTGGTTCATATCACATGGACTGTTGTTTTTCTGTATTGTACGTATGGGAGGGTGGGTTGCACGTCAAGCACTGTTTGTAATCACTAATCCACACCTGGATTTTTAAATAACCATAATAAAATACAACTATAAGATAAAAGTTATTTCTTTATTGCTAGATAAAATTTGAAAAAATAACTATAACTGTGAAATCGGTGATTCTCCTGGTACGTTCTGGTGCCTGAAGGTTCAGGATGAGGGTTTGGTAGCGTGTTGTATTGACCTTGAATGCAGAGAGTTGAGGAAGGAACTGCATTCTGTTGCTTTGGAGAAATGTCTGCACAGTGAGGAACAATTGTTGGAGTCAGGGTTGCATGTTTTGCTTTAGCACGTAGTGTCTTGTTTGCTTAAGAGGATCTTTGCATAAACTGATGCTGTCTTTTACTCCTATTGATAACTTGTTCCATGACTTTTAACCCTGCCATGGCTGTAACATGCTCACATTCCTTCTCTAGAACCTCCATTTCTACCTTCTCACACACTAAGGGTGCGTGCACACGATCAGTATACGCAGCGTTTTGGACGCTGCGTCCAACACGCTGCGTAATACAGTATGAGCATAGTGGATGGGATTGATTTCAAGAAATCCCATCCTCACTATGCTTAACCCGACTGCAGCGATCTGACAGCTGTGATGCGGGTTGCCGTCATTCCGCTCCTCCTTTGCATGTTAATTTCATGCTGCGGAGTCGGAAGCGGCTCCCATCAGGTGACTGCAGGGAGAAGCCGCCCTGCACCCGCCGAACATGGTGAGTACAGGGCGGCTGCGGTCTCCCTGCGGCCACCTTCGGCTTCACTCAGGTCCGGAGGAGCAGCGTCCAACACAGAGCTCCTCCGGACCGTGAGCACACAGCCTTATTTGGCTGCTGCCCTCGCTTCCATCTCCATTTTCTTTTGCATATAGGCGGCTTATATCTTAGTAGCCTCAGCTTCCACGCATGCTTTTACAAGCTGTTCACTGAGAGTTGAATATTTTGAAGAGTTAGACCTAAATTACCTATTTGACTGCTTGGTGGATTTAGAAATGCCAGATGAAGTCTCTGATATTTGAATGATTCTTGCGTCAGTTTTAGACTTAATGTCACGTACTGTGCTGTCTCCCTCAGAATTAAGTTGCTGAAAACTTTACAGTTCATCTAGGGAGTTGTGTGTATTAACTTTCTTCGTTTTTTTTACCATATTCCTGTGCCTTTCTTGTATAAACATTATTTACGGCACACAGTTTTCCTAGAATTCCTTTTAGTGGTACCACGTTCAAGGTCTTCACTAACCTTCCATGTGAGCTTATTAGAGCTTTCTCACTAGACTGTGGATTAAACTCTGCGGATTAAACTTCTTGTATGCTGCAAGCAGACATTCTATTGCCTGATGCTGGCAGAAGTAATTTTTACTATTCTGACCCCACAACTAAGCTGCGAGTGTAGGGCACTTGAGACACTATTTCTGCTGATGTCTCTTAAGGCCCAGTTACACACACAGATAATTGTGCAAGGATTGTTTGCAGATCTCTGGTTGCAGTGAAATCATGGACACGTTGTTACATTTTGTGGCGGTGTACAAATGTAACAATGTGTCCATGATTTCACCGCAACCAGAGATCTGCCAACAATCTCTGCACAATTATCTGTGTAACTGGGCCTTTATACCATTACTCATATGTAGATAATTCATCAGATAGCTTTACTCGACTGCAGAGGCATGTATGAAGATTCTAGAAGTGGTTTATTTCTTTTTCGCTCCATTGGGAGACCCAGACATTGGGTGTATAGCTTCCGCCTCCGGAGGACACACAAAGTATTACACTTAAAACAAGAAGTGTAACTCCTCCCCTACTGCCTATACACCCCCTCTAGGAGGAATCCCATCAGTTCTTAGCTTTGTGTTGAAGGAGGCACACTCTGCATTCATCCACTCTCACTTTTAGTCTTACTCACTCTCTTTGGAGAGTGTCGGATGGAAGCAAAGAGGATCCTTATGGATCCCCAGCATGTCTCCTTCCTCACCCTCGGGCAGAGGCGGTTGAGGTACCCTTGGGGTACAACGGGCTGGAGCCCTCATGCTGTTTCCTTCTCCATCCCCTCAAGGCTCTGGAGAAGTGGGATCAGTACGGGCTCCCTACAACTTCTGGAGCTCTGACTCTATCCACAGCCCCTTTGGACCTGTCGGCTGGAGTCGTGGACCTCGGGGCCCGGCCCCCTGCAACTACTTAAGGTACTCTGGGGGTTATGCTAAGATTGCCCTGCCTGCTACAGCTGCAGCCCGGTCCAACCACCTGGGGGAACATGCTCATAAGGGGGATGTACTTGTCTCTCTGTGTGTGCACTCTCCAGGCCCTTATGCCCTTTTCAGCCTTTGGGCTCTATGATGTGTGGGCAGCCCTGCTCACACACTAGAGGGGTCCCTGGTGGTCTTCCCCCGGCCCCTAGCGGCCTGTCACAGCAGCGCCGCGGGTTTCCCGGGGGTGCATGGTACTACCGCGCTCGGATGCTCCCGAGCGCGGGCCGGCGGTCTAAATTTAGGCCCCGGCTTCATTGCCGCCTTGTTTTTGTTCCATAAGCCCGGGCTCCACCGGCGGCGGGCCCGGCTGCCTTTGGGGGCGGTCTTGGAGCTCGGCCGCTCCCAGCCATGGCTTGCATCATAGCCTGGCTGGGGAAGGGGAGTAGCCCTCCGGATTCCCGCGCCGCTAGGCCACGCCCCTCGCTTGGCTCCGGCAGCCATCTTTTGTAGGGGCTGGAGACTTCTGGGCACAACTCCCAGCGTCTCTCCCTGCACTCTGCGGCTGCTAGTATGAAGCGGAGCATCCAGAGGGCACACACACACACTCCCTTGTCAGCCTGGTAAGTCATCACAGGTCTCCTGTTGGTGCCTTCCTTCTCCTATTCCCCCCTCTAGTTTTTCCCTCTTGGAGGATTAATACTAAGGGCGACATGTCTTCCACCAAGAGCAAAGCCCCTAAGGTGCAGACATTTTATTCTTCTTGCACTGCTTGCAAGATTACCCTGCCTGCTGGGTCTATTTACCCTCATTGCTCTGCCTGCACTGCACATGAATCTGAAGAGGCACATGGGGCTCTCCCCAGCTCTGCTACATCAGAGCCTTCCCTGAGTCAGGGGGACCAGGCTGTCCCTCCTTGGACTGTAGCTTTCACTAGGTCCTTTTCAGAATCTTTTGCCCAGTCCACGACGGCTCTAACCAGAGTTTTGCAGGAGTCTTTACAGGCTAGTCACCGGGAAAGTGCCCCCGGTCCCTCTGCCTCACGCCGCAGGCGCCACAGCGAGTCGTCCCCTTCTGGGGGTTTTGACTCTGGAGACAATATAGGGGTCTCAGACATAGCTCCCTCTCCTAGGCCCCCTAAACGTCCACGTAGAGCACTTTCTCTCGGCCTCCTCTCTTCACACGGAGTTTCATGCTGAGGGTTCTCAGATTGATGGGGCTGATGGTCAGGATTCCGTGAGGCCCTCGAATGAGACCTCAGAGGAGGAGTCCTTGGTGGATGACTTAGTGTCCTCCATTAACACAGTATTGGATTTAACTGCTCCCCCTCCCACGGTGGAGACTTCGCTTTCAGAGGAGCTGTATCAGTTCCTTCCTCCATCCAGACCCCGGGGCTCTTTCTTTGATCATTCGAACTTTAGATCAACTGTACAGACTCCCAGGGCTTGTCCTGATAAACGCTTTTTCAGGAAACAGAAGGATACTCGATATCCTTTTCCCCCTGATGTTGTAAAGAGTTGGTCGGCTTCTCCTAAGGTAGACCCCCGGTCTCCAGGTTGTCGGCCAATACAGTCATGTCGGTTGCAGATGGCTCCTCTCTTAAGGACCCTACTGACCGACAGATTGAACTTCTGCAGAAGTTCAATCTATGAGGCTACAGGAGCCTCGTTTGCCCCGGCTTTCGCTGCAGTGTGGGCCCTGCAGGCTGTTTCTGCCTGTTTGGCAGAGCTAAATGTTGTGGCTCAGGATATTCCTGAGGTCACTACCCTCACGTCTCAAGCTTCTGCATTTAATGACTACGCTAGATCAGCGATCATGGAGTCCGCCGGCCGTACTGCTGTGGCTTCGGCTAACTCTCTCGCAGCCCGCAGAATGCTATGGCTGCGTGACTGGAAGGATGATGCCACGTCCAAGAAGTTTCTCCAGGGTCTCCCGTTTGCGGGAAACAGGCTCTTTGGCGAACAATTGGACGATATCATCAAGGAATCCACAGGTGGGAAGTCAACTTCTTTGCCTCAAACTAAGGTGCAAAAGTCGGGTCAGCGTCAGATGCACGCCAAGTTTCGGGCCTTTCGTCCCTCCTCAAAGACGTCCTCCTCCTCCCGTACAGACAGGGATCAGAAGTCGGGCCGGACGTGGAGGTCCAAAAATCAGCAAAAGAAGCCAGCCAGCGCCACAGCCGCCAAGCCCACTTCTTCATGCCTCGCCGCCTCTCCCAGCAGCATCCTCGGTTGGTGGCAGGCTCTCCCAATTTGGAGACATCTGGTGCCGCCAGATCCAAGACCAATGGGTAGTGGATGTCATCTACCACGGCTGCAGAATAGAGCTGACCTCGCGTCCTACGACTCGTTTCTGTCTCTCCTCGCCCCCGCCGGCAAGGGCCTCGACCTTTCGCCAGGCGCTGGACGCCTTGAGATGGGACGGGGTAGTGACCCAGGTTCCCTTCGGGGAATGCTTCCAGAGGTTCTACTCGAATCTCTTCACGGTCCCCAAGAAGGACGGTTCGGTAAGACCGGTTTTGGACCTCAAGCTTCTCAACCGGCACGTGAAAGTCAGGTCATTCCGCATGGAATCTCTGCGATCTGTGATAGCGTCTCTATCTCAGGGGAACTTCCTAGCATCAGTGGATGTCAAGGATGCCTATCTACATGTCCCCATTGCTCCTGCGCATCAGCGTTGGCTGAGGTTCGCAGTAGGAGAGGAGCACTTTCAGTTCGTGGCTCTTCCCTTCGGCCTTGCCTCCACACCGAGGGTCTTCACCAAGGTGATGGCGGCGATGGTAGCGGTTCTGCATTCACAGGGCCATGCAGTGACTCCGTACTTGGACGACCTTCTGGTCAGAGCCCTCTCTGCGGAGCAGTGTCAGCTGAGTCTCTCAGTCACTCTAGACACTCTGCAGCACTTCGGGTGGTTGATCAACATTCCCAAGTCAGTTCTCCTTCCTGCTCAGTCAATAACTTATCTGGGCATGGAGTTTCATACTGCTCCGGCTCTGATCGTTCTGCCTGTCGACAAGCAGATCTCAATTCAGGCGGAGGTCCAGTCTCTCATGCAGTCGGACTCAGTATCCATCAGGCGTCTGATGCACGTGTTGGGAAAAATGGTGGCGACCATAGAAGCAGTTCCATTTGCGCAATTCCATCTCCGTCCGCTGCAATTGCAGATCTTGCGCGGATGGAACAAGAGGTCCTCCTCCCTCGACCAGCACATCCCTCTGTTATCGGTCACGAAGGAGTCTCTTCGTTGGTGGCTGCTTCCCACCTCCCTCTCTCGGGGCAGATGCTTTCTGCCCCCCTCTTGGTTGGTAGTGACCACGGACGCCAGTCTCCTAGGCTGGGGCGCCGTCTTTCTTCACCACAGGGCGCAGGGCATCTGGAGGGAGCAGGAATCCTCCCTTCAGATCAACGTTCTGGAGATTCGGGCCATTTATTTGGCTCTTCTGGCATTTCAGAGATTCCTGGCGGGGAATCAGATTCGGATACAATCCGACAACGCCACTGCGGTCGCTTACATCAACCACCAGGGAGGCACTCGCAGTCCTCAGGCGCTCGCGGAGGTCCACCGTATCCTACAGTGGGTCGAGGACAACGACTCGTCCATCTCGGCAGTGCATATTCCCGGGGTGAACAATTGGGAGGCCGACTATCTAAGTCGGCAAGGTATGGACGCAGGAGAATGGGCTCTCCACCCAGATGTCTTTCTTCACATCTGCAACAGATGGGGCACACCAGACGTGGACCTCACGGCCTCTCGGTTGAACCACCAGGTTCCGCTGTTCATGTCTCGCTCTCGGGACAGCAAGGCTGTGGCGGCGGACGCTCTGGTCCAGGATTGGTCCAGGATTGGTCAGGTTTCGCCTTCCCTACGTGCTTCCACCATTTCCTCTATTACCCAGGGTTCTTCGGAAACTCAGGATGGAATGTCGTCAAGCCCTGCTCATCGCCCCAGACTGGCCCAGGAGGGCCTGGTATCCGGACCTGTTACAACTCTCGACGGGAACTCCGTGGAGGCTCCCGCTCCGGCCAGACCTTCTGTCTCAAGGGCCGTTCTTCCACCACAATTCAGCGGCCCTCAGCCTGATTTTGTGGCACTTGAAGACTGGTTGCTGACATCTTGTGGCTTTTCCTCTGAAGTCGCCGCAACCATGAGACAAGCCAGGAAACCCGCATCGGCAAAGATTTACTGTAGGGTCTGGAAGATTTTCTTTTCTTGGTGTCGTCTCAACGAAAAGTCTCCCTGGCATTTCTCTCTTCCAACCCTTCTTGCCTTTCTTCAATCTGGGCTGAACAAGGGTTTGGCTCTCAGTTCCCTAAAGGGTCAGATCTCCGCTCTGTCTGTGCTTTTCAACAAACGTCTGGCTAACCTGCCTCAGGTCAAAACGTTTGTATAGGGGGCAAATCACATTGTTCCCCCCTACAGACGTCCTCTGGACCCCTGGGACCTTAATATGGTTCTAGCGGCCTTACAGAAGCCGCCTTTCGAACCCTTGAGAGAGGTGTCCCTCTCTAGACTTTCTCAAAAAGTTGCCTTTCTTGTGGCTATTACGTCTTTACGAAGAGTTTCGGATCTGGCAGCTCTGTCTTGCAAATCCCCTTTCCTGGTGGTTCACCAGGATAAAGTGGTGCTCCGTCCTGTGGCGGAGTTCTTACCGAAGGTGCTTTCCCCGTTTCACCTGAATCAAGACATTGTCCTGCCGTCCTTTTGTCCTAATACCGTCCATCAGTATGAGAAGTCTCTCCATACTCTGGACCTGGTCAGGGCTGTCAGGATTTATGTCTCCCGTACGGCTGTTTTTCGCCGCTCGGATGCCCTGTTCGTTCTCACGACAGGTGAGAAAAAAGGAACACAGGCCTCCAAGTCCTCCTTGGCTCGGTGGATCAAGGCTCCCATTCAGGAAGCCTACCTTCTCTCTGGTACACCTTTACCTGCTGGGATTAAGGCGCATTCCACAGGAGCTGTGGGTGCCTCGTGGGCCTTACGTGATCAGGCCACGGCACAACAGGTGTGTCAGGCGGCCACTTGGTCTAGCCTGCACACCTTTACTAAACACTATCAGATTCATGCGTATGCTTTGGCTGACGCTAATGTGGGCAGACGGATCCTTCAGGCGGCGGTAGCTCACATTTGAAGTTACTGTCTTGCTTGGGTCTCTTCCCACCCAGGGATAGCTTTTGGACATCCCAATGTCTGGGTCTCCCAATGGAGCGAAAAAGAAAAGAGGAATTTTGTTTACTTACCGTAAATTCTTTTTCTTCTAGCTCCTAATTGGGAGACCCAGCACCCACCCTCTTGGCCCTTTGGGCGTTGTTCTGTTATGTGAGTGACTGGTGTTGTACATGTTGCTCTATCGGCCCTGTTGGCCGACAATGTTTAGCCGGACCTTTTGGTCTTGGTGTGGGTTTTATCCTCCTTCCTGCTTGTGCACCGAACTGATGGGATTCCTCCTAGAGGGGATGTATAGGCAGTAGGGGAGGAGTTACACTTCTTGTTTTAAGTGTAATACTTTGTGTGTCCTCCGGAGGCGGAAGCTATACACCCAATGTCTGGGTCTCCCAATTAGGAGCTAGAAGAAAAAGAATTTATGGTAAGTAAACAAAATTCTCTTTTTTTCCAGCTGAATGCTTGTATTCATGCACAATTAAGTAGGTAAAAAGGACTATTCTGAACCATGGGTACAAAGACATAAGCTTCTAACATTGCTTAACATGCATAGAATGAGGAAGAATGGAGGAGTTAAAGACAGAGCAGGGAGAGAGGGAAAACAAAACCCCAATATTGCAAACCTATTGCATAGCAACACAACAGCAATAGTACATTGACAATACAATGCTGCAAGATTCCCAAGTCATGGTATATGACAGCATTCCTTATCAATGGGATAGGGGATAATATCTCGTTAGCTGGGGTTCTCATTAGTTGGGGGTTTAAAATATAATGCTGACAACCAAGGCTTTGAGGAGCCCTGTGTTAATGGAGTGGTGGTGGATCATGCACACCTCTGCTTCATTCATTCTTAGGGGTACTTCACACACACACAAACTTTCCAGCAATCCCACCAGCGATCCAACCTGGCCGGGATCGCTGGAAAGTCTCTCTGGAGTCGCTGGTAAGCTGTCAAACAGGCAGACTTACCAACGACTCAGCAGTGACTCAGCAGTCGTGAGATCGCTGGTAACTATGATAAACACCGGGTAACTAAGCAGTGCCGCTGCCTAGATACCCGATGTTTATCATGGATACCAGCATCCTCCCACTTAGCGCAGCCTGTAAGCGGGAGGATGCTAGTAACCATGATAAACACCGGGTATCTAGGCAGCATGCGCTGCCTAGTTACCGGGTGTTTATCATAGTTACCAGCCTGTGAGGTCGCTGGATCGCTGGTCTCCTGCGGTCACACATGCGGATGCATGCTGACCAGCGGGAGACCAAGGACCAAAAAATGGTCCTGAGTGACGTGCAGCCACCAGCGACCTCACAGCAGGGGCCAGGTCGCTGGTGCGTGTCACACGCTGTGACATAGCTGGAGAGGTCGCTGTGATGTCGCAAAACCTGTGACGTTGCAGCAACATCGCTAGCGATGTTGCAGTGTGCGAAGGTACCTTTTATGGAAGTGCCAAAGACCAGCAGAGCACAGTGCTTGGACCTCCAGCAGTGAGGACATCATCTTTTATACAATGGGTACAAGGATCGGTTCCAGTCTTTAGAATACCCCTTTAAAGGTACCGTCACACTTGGCGATGCTCCAGCGATCCTGACAACGATACAACCTGGTAGGGATGGCTGGAGCATCGCTACGTGGTCGCTGGTGAGATGTCAAACAGTCAGATGTCACCAGTGATACAGCAACGATAAGGTGGTCGTTGGGACCCTGTCACTCAGACTTATATTATTGAGGTCATTGTCCCCGTCAAACACACCGATGCATGCTGCCCAGCGGGAGCCCGACTATCAAAAAATGGTCCAGGCCATTCCGACATGATCAGCGATCTCACAGCAGAAGGCCTGGTCACTGCTACGTGTCAAACATAGCGAGATCGCTGCTGAGGTCGTTGTTGCGTCACAAAACTTGTGACTCAGCAGCGATCTTGCTTGGCGTGACGGGGGCTTAAGTCAACCACATGAACGGCTCCAGGTGGTAGAGTTTTTCTTTAGTTTTTCTTTGACTTATTTTCAGCCTCTTTTACATCTTCTTGATCTTAAATTTCCGATCAGACCACGTCATCAATTCCCGGTCCTGTTGAATTTACCGCTAGCGCTCCATATCCGTTGCTTTGCGTTGCTCTGACCTGTCCTCTCCTTTCTCGGCAGAAGCCTCGTTGGAGACGTGTGTGTCCTGGAGGACATGACTTCTCACATCCCGGTCATTGAGATCCGGATCACTGAGTGCCATGGTGAGTGGGTTAACGGTGGAGAGCAGGAGATGGTGGTGTTATATGATCTCTCATGGCCTATTATATAATGGTCCGGCATCCACCCTTCTATAAATAAATGTTTGCCTTCCTGACCTTGTCCTGCTCTTACAGCTAAGCATAAATCGTTCTTCGTTTGTGGGTTAACCCCAGGGATAGCATTTACTTTAACTGATACATTGTAGCAGCCCTTCAGCTGTGAGTGCAGAACTTGGTCAAACTTATTTACTAGAAAAATGAAAACTTGCTCGCAAAACTTATAGGGCTGGAGCTGTCGTTTTTACTTTCTCTGTTTCTTCCCATAGATCAAGGGCTTGACGTCCGGATCCATGGGATAAAGATCAAGTCCTTTAAGGGAAGGGATTTGGAGATAACGGTTGACATGTTTCATCCTCACAACCTGATACGATACCCACGCCTGGAAGCCATTGATCCTGACATTCTGTACCGGCGAGCCACAGTCATCCAGAGGTCAGAGCACATGACACAGTCTTTATATAAGCCATATTGGTGGTCTCACAGCTTCCTCCGACACTAAGGGTTTATTCACATGAGCATATAGGGGTCCTATCATCCAGCGTCTCTACTGACCTGGTATACATGATGCTGTAAGTCCAGGTCAGGAGATCCGGGCCACAAGACAGGCCAAAAAACACGACTGCTGTACGGTCATGTAATAAAAGGGAACCAAGCAGAAGTACTGGAGTATAGGGCAGTATAAAATATTATGCACCATATGTTGAACAATTGGGCCACAATGTGGTTTTTATTGCTATGTAAACTATGTTCACAAGTACACTGGAGGGCGTATCTGTGTATTTGCCGTCTACCGCTCCTCTTTGCTTCTCCCCGCTCTTGCTTTTTGAGTGACATCATAGACATAGACTTCTGCTTCACAATGTCACTTCTGCTGTAAACCATCGTGGGGAGAATTGCTCACCGTATATTGATATCAGTAAACCTGTTATACATGCAGCTATATCAAGGTTATACTTACTAAGATGTAACTTTTATTCAGTAGTTTAAAATAGGGAGGTTTTCCCTTTTTGCCAAACGGTATGATACTTTTACTGTGATTTACTGTGCCCGGTTGAGTCTGGGATTGTCTGTTGGGGTTTTATTTTAGTGTATGGGAGTACACTCATGGGATAGGGGATGCTAGGTCTGGAGTGAATACTAGATCTGCATAAGAGTGGAGGAGTACGTCGCTTAGACATCAGTAATAGTGACAAATTTTACCACTATCACAAACATAAGCCCCTATCCCTGTAAAGTAACACATATATAGAAGAGTACTGCCATATTTTTGTCAATACTGACCCCTAAGGTTATTATTCTTATTCTTATTCTTTTCTCACCACCGAGTCTAAGGGGATTGACCCGGACTCCCGGGGCTGATACCGGTAAGACAGGACACCCGGGTATATTATAAGAAGGGGAGATTCTGCATAGACACTTCCACACCCCAACAAGACTTGGGACCAGAAGGGTAAGCCGCCGAAGAACGGGGACACCAATTAAGGGGTTTTCTTTTCCTATGTGTTGAAAACTCCGTTGTCAGGCAGGGTGAGCCAGGGAAAGAACAGGGTGACCCTTCCCCTCTCCCCTCCTTTAGCAAAAGTATCATACCGTTTGGCAAAAAGGGAAAACCTCCCTATTTTAAGCTACTGAATACAAGTTACATTTTAGTAAGTATAACCTTGATATAGCTGCATCGTGGGGAGAAGTGGAGAGGAGGCATAGACTGCAGGTACACTGATACACTCACTAGTGTATTTAATATTGAAAGCCAACTTTTGGCACAGCACAGAGAGAGGGTACTCGGGTACCGGGATGGGTTCGTGGATGTAACAGGGAATCACGGGTGGTCGGTTTCCCGTTTCCGTGCCCTGGCTGTCATTTGTTTGGTGGGGGGGATATTTACAAGGATTAATAGTCCATGACGCCACCTTTGGATCCTGGTAATGTTGGTACCAGCGCTGCGGGCAGGCCACTGAGGTGATGGGATGCAGCTTAGTATGGTACAGCTCCCCACAGGTGGAGCTTTACCTCAGGGCAGCGGGGGTGGATGAGGGGAGTAGTTGTTCTTACCCCTTTGAGGATGCTGAGGCCCTCCGGGCACCGGCGGGAAGGCTACAGACACTGTTTCAGCTTCAATGTCCTTTTACTGGTACCGGCAGATGTCATACAAGACCCGGTACAGTCTGGAAAAACGGGGACGTAGCTGCAGGTTCAGGGAGCCCCTATGGAGTCTGAAGATGTTCCTCTCTTTATATCTTTTGGGGCCTAAGTTTTATCTTCCTCTCTGTCCTTAACCACCTTTGCAGAGCTCTCTCGTCAGTCCCCTGGTCTCGCACGGTTAGGTACGGATTGTCCTTGACCGGTACGGACGGGAGCAGCAGGAACGCACACTCTCCCGCCACCAGAATCCGGGCCGTTACTTTCGTAGTCTTGGACCGATTATGGGCCTGAGGAGTGAGGTACCGTCTTGTGGGCGCCTACGGCTACCCAGTTTTAGGGCCCGCAGCTCGTCAGTTTACGGTCAGGGATGAACCGCTGACCGCCTCGGCTTCCATGGTGCAGGTGTTGACCCAGACATTTCCAGCCGGCTCCAACCGGTGCTGGATCGTCCCCTTCTGTCCCAGGTCACCCTCCTAGAGATGGGTGATCCCTCTGTCACTCCAGCTGTCAGGCACGTCCTAACTCACTGCCTTCCCAGAACTATCTGACTAAAAACTCTCAACTTCCTGGTTTTCCCACTGTAACCTAGGTTCCACCCCCTGGGACTTACTGTATATCAATCCCCCCTATTCTAAGGTGGCCTAGTGTTGGGTGCTAATACAGACTCCGTAAGCACAATAGCTACGGAGGCAATATACCATCTATTTGTGGTGCAGTACCTCCCTGTGGCGCCTAGCCACAATGGCTCTGTAATGGGCATCTTTAACAATGTTTTATACCGCCCTATCTAGCACTACCTCCGATTGTGAAGGGAGAGAGTTACTGACCTTTAAACTCTGACAAAAGATGATGACTTATTGGCTGATATTTACTCAAATGTGATATTTTAGGGAGAATGATCCTTAATAAGAAAATATTTTATTACCTTTCCCTCCTCCAGATTTGTGCGGCTACTCGACAACGTCCTCTATCACCTGGTTCCTGTCTGGCTCCACAGTATCGGAACTTTTAACCAGCTGAAGGTGAGATTCTTGTGTCTTCGTCCATCAGCCTTGAAAATCCCATGACTGCAAACATTTGTCCTGACCCAATACCACTCACAACTGAGGGTTTGTTTCAGTTGGATCCAGTCCAGATGATCCTTTCTGAGCTTGAACTTTGAGCTTCAGTATGATAGGGTTATTACTTCCTGTACTGATTCATTGTAACAACTTATGTGCACAGGTAGCGGCATAACAACCATTGCTGCAGGGGTTGCGACCGGACCCGGGGATACAGGGGGCCCTCCTACTCCAGCGCCTGTATCAGCCGGATGAGTGTCCGAGGACGTGCATCCAGCTGAAATGCATCCCGGCACAGAGACCTATAGGGTCCCTGCACTGTGTTGCACTCTGCCGGTGAAACATTGACGGCAGCTGAAGTTAGCGGTCCGGCGCATGACAGTGACTTTGTCCTCTTTGGCGCACCTTCTAATGTCAGCTGCCTCCAGTGTGCACTGGATACAGGGGACACCGGCCGACGTGGGAGTGGAGCAAAGGTGAGGCGAATGTTTTTGTTTTTAATTAGGTTTTAGGGACAGAACGAGAACATATATAAAAGGATGTGTACCATGTTAACCACGATGGGGATCATATATACAAGGATGTGTACCATGTTAACAAGGACGGGGATCATATATAGCCGGATGAGGATCATGTATCCAAGGATGGGGCTGTGTAAACCAGGATGGGGATCATATGGACCATACATACCAGGATTGGGACCATACATACCAGGATGGGGACATATATATACCAGGATAGTGGACATTAATACATAAGGTAGGAGGAGAGGGGACCATTCGTAAGTCTTTATAAGAGTTAGAATGCTACAAGGGCCCATACATCAATATGAGGGGGAGGGTCAGGTGAAAACATTGCACTCGGGTCCATCAGACTCTAGTTACGCCACTGTGCACAGGAGATGGTTTGTGCTGCTGATGTTAAAGGCCACAGTGTTATATTGTAAAAAAAAAAAAACACCAGCTATGTGCAGGGAAAGGTCATGGCCATATAATCCTGCTATATACAGACTACCCCATTAGGATTTATTTTCAGACACCGTCCTTTTATTGTGTCGTTCATCTGATTTCAGCACATTAAGCAGTTCCTTCTTCTATCCAAACGCCGCTGCCCCCTCATCACTAAGTGCCTGAAGGACTCCGAGACCAGCCAACCAAACTCCATTCCCACTCTGAATATAAACCGCAGGATGGCGGCGGAGCACAGGGACAACCCGGCCGTGGACCCCACCTACAAGAAGACTGTCTTCAGCCAGGTACTCATGGGTTAATAATGAACATACGCATAAAGACCAATTGCAGCTCCAATAAAACCATTAATTGTGTGCATTTTATTTATGTATGAACTCTGCTCCCAGGTATATGAAGGCCTGAAGCCGACGGACAAATCCAAGCAGGAGCTGGATTACCGGTCAGTGCAGCGTCATGTCATGGCTCTACATTGTATCTTTACAGTGCTGCATCCTGTTCTTCATGAAGTTTTTCTCACGTTCACGGAAGTTTAAAATACATTTCTATAACCATTTGATAATCCAGAATTACATAATCTGACACTGATCAGATGTCGAATGAACAGATTATTACTATATATCCATTAATATTATTTATTAGTCATAACGACGCCCTCGTTTGTCCCTCTAGGTGGCCGGTGAATTACAAGCAATGGTGGGAATGTAAATTCATCGCAGAAGGAATCATTGATCAAGGTACAGGGTGGGTGAGAGCCTGGAGGGGACAATGAGGTCTCATTAAACTTGTGTAAGGTTTTCTACTGATTATTTCCTCTCCCCCACACTTTTAACCTAACACGGTCCGTCATGCCCAGATATTCTGACATCTTTAGCAGTCTATAATTCTCTGATTTCCCAAGACTGTATCCAACTCCTTTCTAACTCTGTAACACAAGCATTGCCTTAGTCAAAGTGACCTCACCATAGAAATGCATGACAACCCAGTAGTAACCAACCGCCTATTTAATAAGAACAGTATACTGATATACTTTGTAATGATTTGTATTTTAATTAATAAATGATCCAAAAATGATCCCCCTTAGTCATTTGTGATCAGGTAGACTGTTCTGTGCAGAACACTGACACTGACAGTGTCGCTATCAGAGGTAACATCATCCTGATACTGAGGCAAGTAATGTGCCATATATCATCACTCACTCATTCTTCCTATGTGGGGTTTGCTATTGATTACATCCCCATTCCCCTACTCTATTACTGTAACACAATCAGCTATTCCAACACTTGTGGTTGGCTATAATTCTGTGCTGCACAATGCGACATTACATTTTTAGTTGTTGTTTTTTTTGTTTTATTTATTTTTTATGATTTTAAACTTCTACTCCACAGGTGGAGGTTTTCGTGACAGTCTGGCTGATATATCGGAGGAGCTCTGCCCCAGTTCTGCTGATTCTCCTGTGCCACTGCCATTTTTCGTGCGGACATCAAACCAGGTGACAATACCTAAAGTTTACTGTCACGTTTACACCACGTGTTGTAGCTCTGCCGGAAACAGTCAGCAATCTTGTGCACTGACCCTTTACATTGATTTAGCAAATCCATCTAGCTGATAGATGCACATAATGCTGGCACTTGCGGATACAGTTGGCACAGTGATCCCCCGTTGACCTGAGTGTTTGTACCGGCTATTATCAGTCACGTGATCCCATTGGTGGCCCCCATTGGCTGAATAATCAACCTTGGGTTACACCATCCCTGTCTGCCATGATGGAATCAGCCATTTACATGCGATTCTTTCCGTTCCAGGGAAACGGCATCGGGGAGTCGCGGGATATGTATGTGCCCAACCCGTCTTGCAAGGATCTGGCAAAGTACATTTGGATCGGGCAACTGATGGGTGCAGCTCTGAGGGGAAAAGAATTCTTGGTATTGTAGTGTGTCTGTGTGCTGTGGTTCTCTGTATCTCTTCCCTCTCCGCTGACCGTCCTGTGCATGTAGGTCCTGGCGTTACCTGGCCTCATATGGAAGCGGCTGACATCAGAGGAAGTGAGCTGGAGCAAGGATTTCCCTTCCGTCGATTCTCTACTTGTAAGTCCAGGATCTCTGACTATATACCATGTGTCCTGTAACATCAGTTCCGGTGTGCGGCACCTGCCCATACTCAATACTGTCTGTCTGATGTATGAACTGTGTGTCAATCATTGTACATGTCCTGACCTGATGGGGGCACCATTTCTCTACCAGGTAAAGCTGCTGGAGATGATGGAGCTGATGGATAAAGAAACATTTGAGTTTAAGTTTGGTGGAGAGCTGACGTACACAACAGTTCTCAGTGATCAGAGAATGGTGGAGCTGGTACCTGGTGGGAGCAACATATCTGTGCGCTATGAGGACCGCCTGGAATTCATCCAAATGGTGCAGAAAGCGCGACTGGAGGAGAGTAAAGAGCAGGTAAGAAACCAGACAGGGAGAAGGAAGTGTCTGCAGCTCTACTATTGTCATGCCGGTATGCTGTCCTGCTCACTCTGCCACTCCAGCACCACACTATGTCCCTGTGCTGCCTTGTGCTCTCTGCCTGCTCTGCTCCTAGAGAATGTCCACCCGACTGTAGAGGGTGTGATTGGTCTTTGCAGGAATTTAACCCTGCTTTGTCCTGCAGAGATTTGGTGCCCTGGCCAACCCGTGCTAGCACGGCCTATATCAGTCAGCTGTTCCCTCCACATTTTGCATGATTGTTGGTTCCCAGTTGCTTGTCTGTGGATCCTGTGGGTACATGTTTGTTCTGTCTCTCCAGTTATTGACCTGGCTTGTAAACCCATCCTGTGTGACCTTGTATTTATACTCTGATCCTGTGTTGCCTGCCCCGACCTCGGACTGTCTTGCTATGCCTCTGTCTCACCCTCCTGTACCTTTTTCCAACATCTCTGACTATCCTGTCATATGTGACAGTCATGAGGAATGCCTTGGAGTAGTACCAGCAACCCAACCTATCCTCTTCATCAGAGACCCCAGTGATGACCTGGTAGATACTAAGCCACACCCTCTCCATTGTAAGCCTGTCCTGTGATGCTGAGCATCTACAGCCATTACATATATTCAGTCTTTCTTTCTTTCTTTCTTTTTCTTTCTTCTCTTTCTTTCTTTCTTCTTTCTTTCTTTCTTTCTTTCTTTCTTTCTTTCTTTTCTTTCTTTCTTCTTTCTTTCTTTCTTTCTTTCTTTCTTCTTTTTATTAAACAGAAAACCAACATTACAAGGTATATTGTCACATATAGAATACAAGCCTTACTTTTGTTACACAATAAGATGTGTTTAAATGAGCTGTTTTGGGTAATGAATTATAAGGTCCGCTCTGACATACCAGGCTTGACTAAGAAGCATTGGTTAAGGAAACTGTTCCAAATAACAAATACAAACAGTAGAAAATTAGTATCAAGAGAGAAATAAATAAGGGAGTAGTTGGAAACAGTATAGAGGGGGAGGGTAAAAGGGAAAGGAAGGTAAGCACAAGTAAGTGCGTTTTATGATGTTCGTAGAATTGTTTATGTAGACAGGATGGAGGATCTATAGTTAACCCATGGTTGCCAAACGTCCAAAAAGGTGGCTTGTGAGTGGTTCACCAGGGACACTGTTTCAGCCACATGAAAGAGTAAATGTACCTTATCTTGAAGATGCAGTAATGTGGGGAGATCAGTGGTTTTCCAGTGGACCGGTATTAACAGTTTAGCCGCATTAAGAATATATTGGTCCAAGAGCGATGCTCTTTTATGTTCCGGCCAGATCAAAAAGTTCAATAAGGGTGCTTTCACATCTGCGTTTTTCGTAATTCGCGGCAGATGCGGTGAAAAAACTGCATCTGCCGCGTTTACCGCATAACCGTTCCACTTGCGGCGCGGTTGCGGTTTTTTCTATGCAATGTATAGGGGGACTTGCGGCAGATGCGGCAAGTGCGGTTTTGCACTTGCGGCAGGTGCGGCCGCGAAAAAAAACGCAGCTTGCAGCGCCGCAAGTGGAACGGTTATGCGGTAAACGCGGCAGATGCGGTTTTTTCACCGCATCTGCCGCGAATTACGAAAAACGCAGATGTGAAAGCACCCTAAGGCTGTCTCTGAGTTTCAAATCTTTCCGTAACCCAGTGCCAATAAGGTTCTCTACCTGCTGCCAGAATTTAACGATGACTGGACAATGCCACCAAATATGAAGGTAGCTGCCAGGGCCTGCTCCACATCTCCAGCATCTGGAGGAAGTACCATCACTCCATCCAGAGCTCCGTATTGGCGTGTGATACCATCTTGTAATTATTTTGAAAGAGTTTTCTTGGGCTCTGACACACTGGGAAGGGCCATGGGAGTGTTTATATATGTAAAGAATCTGGGCCGGTGTGAATTCGTAACCCAAGTCTCTCTCCCAATGTGAGACATATGCTCCATTTGGACCGCTGTCAGAGGTCACTAAAGCTTGATAGATGATGGAATATATTTTCTTGGGTCTAGAGGTCTTGGCACAAAGCATTTCATAAGTTGTTAAAGTTCTAATTAAGTTAGTATGTTTAAGATGACGTTTTAAGAGTTCATTAATGGAGCAGTAATGAACAAAATTTAAGGACGACGAGCCCGGAATTTGTTGTAGCTCTGACAATGGGAGGAGTACTCCCTCCTGCACTAGTTGATCTACAGAGATGTTGGAATATTTTAGGTCTTTCCCAGACTGTCCTAAGTGTGCCATAGAGTGAGCGAGAATGCCTGAAAGCTTAATTAGCAAAGATAAAGGGGGAGCCAAGCTATTTATGGAATCCTGCCATATTTTAAGTGTAATTTTAGTGTGTTAATGTATTATACGCTAGAGCTGCACTCACTCATGTATATTGAGATTCATTTTATGTTCCCTGCATCAGTTCCTTTGAGTTTCCTCACTATCCGCCATGTTTCTTGGTCTTGTAGATTGACGCTCTCCAGGCCGGGCTGTTGAAAGTTGTTCCTCAGACTGTGTTGGATCTCCTCACCTGGCAGGAATTGGAGAAGAGAGTCTGTGGAGACCCTGAGATCCCTGTGGAGGCCCTGAAAAAGCTCAGTAAGTTTGCTGATGGATCATGTTTATATCTGTAAAGCATTATCGGTGCTGACGCATTTCATGTTCCTGCAGCTCGATTTGATGATTTGGAACCAACAGACATTCGAGTTCAGCATTTCTGGGAGGCGCTAAGTAACTTCACAAATGGTGAGTGTTCCTGGGTCTAGTGCACTTAGATGAGCGAATAAAAGCTTCACACTGTCGTACTGTGTACAAGAGCTGCTCTTCCTTTACAGAATAATTGGGGGGGTATGTGTTGTCCGTGGTGACCTATGTCCCTGTATGTATACAGCCATGTCCTCTAACCTACAGGTCTTCAGCTTTTATAAAACTACAACTCTAATCCTATCCTTACTGCCATAGCGGGAATGGACTTTGGCAGTTTTAAAGCTGTTTATGGTAATCTGTGCCCTGTATGTATTGCACAGTGGTCTTTAACCCCTTCATGACCAAGTGCATTATATATACTTGCTTGCCCGTGTCCCTCCTTCTGATGCGAGCTCAAGGGCTGAGCTCGCATCATCCCCCACACATCTCAGCTGATCTGATCAGCTAGGGCGTGTAGCTAATGGCACCAATCCAATCAGCGATCGTGATGTTCATTAGAGGTGCCGTGATGCAATTACAGGGCCTCCGCTGTTACCTTGACAGCCCGGGGTCCTGTGATGATCCCAGATGCTGTCTAGAATCACTTCCTGTGGATCGCTGTAAAGCAATGGAATCCAAAGAAGGTGATCTTTTCTGCTATGCAGAGAGATAAATTAATGTATAAAAAAGTCCAGCTCACCACTTGGCAATCCTCAACACCACCAGGAGCACGGATTCAGACACTGCTCTTGCCCGGGTACTTGAATTCAAAGAAAGACAAATACTTCAGCTTCTCATTTGTGCTTTTTTTTTTTTTTGCAGAATTGTAGAATGCATGTATATGGCAGGTTTATCTATGATAGGCATTAGACACAACTACACAGTTCTTGTGCACTCATCCCGCTAAAGACAAACTCTCATATGTCTATATCAACCGAAAAATTGAAAAAAGTTATGGCTCTTGGAGGAAAGAGAGGGAAAATTGAAAATCACCTAGGGGTGAAGGGGGGGGGGGAGGGGGGTTGTGCTTCTGGAGATAGACAGTGAAGAGCAGCGGCATAGTCGCATTGTTGGTCCGGAGTGTGCGCTCTCCCAGGCTGCGAGCAGGGACCTCTTTTACCTCTGAAGTTTGGTTCCTGTGATCCTGCGATCTTCAGACCGTCACAAGCAGGGTGTAAAGCATGACCATGCAAGTGGCGCTCACTCCTTGCCTGGATAACCGGCCACTCTGAGACTGCAGAGGTAGTCGGTTACTGTAGAGTTAAACATTCTTCTGCTCTTGAGAGCAGAGAGGACTCATAAGAAGGGTAAATTGCAAAGTTGCTTGTTTTTATATGCACTTTGCAATATTAACTATTTAAGAACTGGAGATAATCCCTTTAACCTGTGGTTCTTTAGCTGGCGTAAAAGTCCACCTCCCTCGTCCAGCCATCAGGGCATGCTGGAAGTTGTAGTTTTGCTGCAAAGTAACTATGACCGGTATAGACGTTTTTCTTCTTTCGTAATCCTACAAAACACTTGTCGTCACCATTTAGGATGGGACGTACAAGACCTTTGTATATGTGCTCCAAATTAAAATCATTGAGATCTTGTACGTACCTAACAGAGCAGCCACCCCAAGACAAAAATGCATCAGAAGCAGCTGTCTTTGTCCTCAAGTTCCATGTGTATTTTACTTCATCGTCTCAAACATATAATGACAAACACTAACATTACAATTGGCCGAGCTTATCTATAGATATTGGCATACATGCATACTGCTGGTTGAATATAAGTTTCTATAAATCCAAGTGGGTGTATCCTTCAAGTCCTAGGATTCAAATGATCCTATTCCTTACTTTTGTTTGTAACAAAAGAACTCTGTGTCCTTATCTAACAAACATTGGAATTCTCTCTGTGACTGGCACTTGCAGAAATACATAGTAAAGATTTTCCAACAAAGAGAATAAGGAGGTTTCATTTAACAAAATGGATTCTAGATATAATGAAATGAATCCTGCTATCACACACTCGTCTTGTACTTTTCAGAGGATCGCAGCCGCTTCCTCAGGTTCGTCACCGGACGGAGTCGTCTTCCCGCTCCAATATACGTTTTACCAGATAAATCCGAGTGAGTATGGAGCAGCGCTATGATTTATGCAGATGTTCTGTACCGGATACAGTCAGAGTCTCTGCTCCATCCTCCCTATAATCATGTGATTTCTCATCCTCAGCTCCAGTACTACTGACTCCCTCCCCGAATCCTCCACCTGCTCCAGCACTTTATATCTACCCAACTACCCCAGGTACAATATCTGCAAACCCCCGCACCCCCCTCTGCTCATTATAGTCAGACATGTGCCGCCATACAAAATAGAGAAGGATTGCAGAACCGGTTAATACTTGCTTCTCTCTGCATGATCACCTGCTGTCATGAAGAACGCCGCCATCTGCGCACACAAGCGCTATTGCTTCTTATTGTGATATAATTTTTATTTTTAGTGCCAAGATCTGTGAAGAAAAGCTGCGCTACGCTGCGTACAACTGTGTGGCCATTGATAAAGACCTGACCCCATTGGAGGAATAAGATGGCGGCAGATACCATGTCCGGTCCTGATGCTGGGAGGACTGCATTTTATTTATATTTTGCCCTTATGGACTTTTAATACCAATAATTGCACCAAAGATGCTCGCTGTTGCCTGGCCCCTGTGCTGACCTCTTGCGTGCTGTTTATGCCATTTTTATTTTTCTATATTGCTCTGATTACATCCAATAAAATACAAGAACCAAATATAAACTTGTTTCTGTTATACCCACCTGGAGAAGGCGCCCCCTGCAGTACAGCCTCTATGGTGTGGGCTCTTGTTTTAAAGGGTTTCTAGAAGGTATTCTAAGCCTTACTTCATATGATTTGTGCAAACAGATTTTTACAACTGAAATCTCCCAGCATTCCTTTCTTGTTAAGTCTCTGCATAGAGATCTATGACTGTTTCCAATAACACCTAGCAGAATAGTGAGTGCAGCTCCGGAGTTTAATACAGGAGATAACTCAGGATCAGTAATGTAATGTATGTACCCAGTGACTGCACCGGTAGAATAGTGAGTGCAGGTCTGGAGTATAATACAGGAGGTAACTCAGGATCAGTAATGTAAGGTATGTACACAGTGACTGCACCAGTAGAATAGTGAGTGCAGCTCTGGAGTATAATACAAGATGTAACTCCGGATCAGTACAAGATCAGTAATGTAATGTATGTACACAGTGACTGCACCAGTAGAATAGTGAGTGCAGCTCTGGAGTATAATACAAGATGTAACTCCGGATCAGTACAAGATCCGTAATGTAATGTATGTACACAGTGACTGCACCAGCAGAATAGTGAGTGCAGCTCTGGAGTATAATACAAGTTGTAACTCCGGATCAGTACAGGATCAGTAATGTAATGTATGTACACAGTGACTGCACCAGCAGAATAGTGAGTGCAGCTCTGGAGGATAATACAAGATGTAACTCCGGATCAGTACAGGGTCAGTAATGTATGTATACAGTGACTGCACCAGCAGAATAGTGAGTGCAGCTCTAGAATATAATACCGGATGTAATTCAGGATCACTAATGTATGTACACAGTGACTGCACCAGCAGAATAGTGAGTTCAGCTCTAGAATATAATACCGGATGTAATTCAGGATCAGTAATGTAATGTATGTACACAGTGACTGCACCAGCAGAATAGTGAGTGCAGCTCTGGAGGATAATACAAGATGTAACTCCGGATCAGTACAGGGTCAGTAATGTATGTATACAGTGACTGCACCAGCAGAATAGTGAGTGCAGCTCTAGAATATAATACCGGATGTAACTCAGGATCACTAATGTATGTACACAGTGACTGCACCAGCAGAATAGTGAGTGTTGCTCTGGAGTATAATACAGCATTATATAGATTTATAAATGTTGGCCCTTCAGCATTCAGAATTGATCCAGTTTTGCTGCTTTAATTACAACATAAAAGTCTGTTCCATCTCGCCCCTGCTGTCCAGATACCATGTAGGGAAACAGACATCATTCCAGCATGCCACCAGGAGAGGGCACTGCATTACAAGAGACAATAGAGGAGATCTCTGGAGGAGACATCATTAGTACCCTACCTGGGCATTACTGGTGGAGCTGAGATGCCGTGTACCTCCTCCCTCAGTGCTACATGGCGCTGAACTGACTATATACTGAACTCCTATCCATTCTAAATAATCTCATAAATGGGTGTCACCCACCCAAGTGTAATGTGTACTGGACTTTATTAAAATGCGCCAATATATTCTGTGGCACTTGTTGCATCTTCTGGTGGGGGGGCCCATAGACAGAGGACAGTTCATGTAGTGGCACTCAGGTGGCGCTAGATTTGGATGCTTGTGTAACTGCAGTCACCTCCTTACAGTGTGCGTCTGTTCTGGTGTTGGTGTCCCCTTCTACATGATGACATGAGATTCAGGGTGTTGTGTGAGTCACATGGAGCTGTCAGCACTGGAAGCCGCAGCCGCCGCACACCTACAAGTCATTCCCAGAAAATGGCTGCTTTATGGGTCTGCAAGAAAGAAAGACGGACATGTGCAGCTCACATCAAATCCCAGGGCCAAACGTGGCCTACACCAAGGACTGTGCCTGAGATCCACTACATTAAATCAGATTTAATTAGATCATATCTCTGGTTGCAGTGAAATCATGGACACATTGTTACATTTGTACACAGCCACAAAATGTAACAATGTGTCCATGATTTCACTGCAACCTGAGATCTGCAAACAATCTTTGCACAATTATATCTGTGTGTGTAACTGGGCCTTAAGACTAGAGACGAGTGGAACGATTCATGGCACTCCCTCGATCTAGGTCAGCGATACCCGGCAGCTGGACGGGAGGCCGCTTATGGGGGCCGTCACACGGAACGATATCTTGCCCGATATCGTTTAAGCGATCTCCTTTTTGATCGCTTAAGCGATATCGGGCAAGATATCGTTGCATGTAATCAAGCGATTCACGATGTGAAATCGCTTGATCGTGACATCGCTGATCTGAGGTTCGGTTCTCAGATCTAGCGATGAACGATGCAACGATCTGCATCATCGTGGTGTATAACACCACGATGATCCATCTCCCAGCGACCGCGCCTATGCTGGGAGATGGTAACTATGGTACACGTCGGGTAACTAAGCGACGCGCGGCCCTAGTTACCCGATGTGTACCATAGTAACGAGCGAGATCGCTGCTCCACATCGCTGGTGAGTCTGTCTGTGTGACATCTCACCAGCGATGTGAGCGATATTGTAAGCGATTGCGCGTGCACGTGATCGCTTACAATATCGCTGAAGATATCTCACCGTGTGACGGCCGCCTATCTCTTACCTTCTGGTAAGACTTTTGATTATCCAGAACGTTAAAGAATGACTGGCAACTCCTATGTGTGAAGGTGCTAGCCATAAATAAAACATTATAATTAAGAGGAGAAATCTGCTGCAACACTAAACACTAAAATGAATGTGAACTAGCATGGCTATCTAATGAATAGCAGGGCTATGTGTACAGCTAAGGGCCCTTTCACATCAGCGTTTATTTGAAATCGCGGCAGATGCGGTGAAAAAACCGCATCTGCCGCATAACCGCTGCACTTGCGGCGCGGTTGCGGTAATCCCCATAGAAAGTATAGGGGGACTTGCGGCAAGTGCGGTTTTGCACTTGCGGCAGGTGCGGCAGCGGAAAAAAACGCGGCTGACCGCGGTTTTGTTTCGCTGCCGCACCTGCCGCAAGTGCAAAACCGCACTTGCCGCACCTGCCGCAAGTCCCCCTATACTTTCTATGGGGATTACCGCAACCGCGCCGCAAGTGCAGCGGTTATGCGGCAGATGCGGTTTTTTCACCGCATCTGCCGCGATTTCAAATAAACGCTGATGTGAAAGGGCCCTAAGACAATGTGTATATGGCAAAGGACAGAGCAGAAACTGATTCAGATTACGAAGAAAAGTGAGAAACTTAGCTTAAGCACTGGCCACTGCAAAAGAGCCCGGTAATCGCGCCAATGTGTTCTCATATTACCAGGTCCTAACCTGTGTCACTTCTTGCGGTATATAATTGCTTGTGTGGGTTATATGCCTGTGAATGTAATTAACTCCTTCCCGATCCAACGCGCTGTTTTCCGTGTGCATTGGAGATCCCGAGATAAGATTGTGAGATCTCCGGTGCTCATGTGACAGGCCTGGGTCCTGGCTTGAGCCCCGAAAGCTGTCACGGATCACTTTCTGTGAGTGGTTGGCAAGCACTGCCAACCACTCACAGTGCGAATTTGTGACAGGTCCCGATGTGCTGCAGCTCATTGGGACTTGTCACAAGCTATTGGACTGTGCAGCAGTCTGACGCCCTATGGGGTTGTGTAAAACAAAGAATTAATTGTAAAATAAAATTTTTAAAAATATGAGAAAAAAAACCTAAAACTTCAAATCACTCCCCTTTTTCCCCATTCAAAATAATAGTATTAAAAAAAATACACATATATGGTATCGCCGCGTTCAGAAGTGCCCGATCTATCAATATATAAAATCAATTAATGAGAGCCGTAAACTGCATAACGGAAAAAAGCCCCAGATCCCGAAAAATCAGAACGCTACGCGCAGAACATGGCACTAAAAAGTGTGATTTTTTTTTTTCTTCTCGCACTTCTGAATTTCTCCTTCGCCTCATTGGGGGACACAGACCGTGGGTGTTATGCTGCTGTCCACTAGGAGGCGACACTAAGCAGAATCTGCAAAAGAGTTACAGTGGATCCTCCTCTGCAGCATTACACCCCTGGAACAGGAAGTGCTTCTCCAGTTTTTGCTTAGTGTCTAGGAGGCGCACACAGATTTTTTAGTGCTCCTAAAAAACTTCCGTTTTGAACCTTTTTCTTCAAGAAGAAGAAAAGTGGGTCTCTGACGAGACTCCCGGCATGGTCCCTCCTCGGCCCCCCACTGTTGGGGGCGCCTGGTTGAGGTCGACATTTTCCCCCCACATGCCGCTCCCTCCTCGGCCCACCACTGTTGGGGGTGCCCGGTTGAGGTTGAGACGAGGGTCCTCCTTCTCCAGTTCCCCACTGTTGGGGACCCTGGGTTGAGGTCGAGCCTGCACTGGAGCCCTCTGAAGGTGGACGGCAGCATCCCTCCCTAATCACCCCCCTGGGGTTTTTAGGTTGAGACACCGCAGGTAGGGCACAAGCAGGCTGCAAAATCACTATTCAGATGCCTCAGCTCGCTGAGTGCTTCTGATGAACACGGGCCGCAGCATTCAACTCTGCAGCACCAGGAGCCCCAGCTCTGCTGCATGCTCCTGAAGGGGCCGGGGACACTGCATCTACCGCAGCACACTCCAGAAGCCTCAGCCTGGCTGAGTACCTCTGATGGACACCCCAGGCCATTCCTGCCACGGCCTACCCTGGGTTTTCTAAGACCAGGAGACCCAGTCCCCCTGGGCTCTCCTGATGGGAGCTGCCACCCTGCTGCAGCATCTCTTCCCTCACTCCAGGAGATCAGCCTTCGCTGCTCTCTCCTGAAGGGGCCCATACTGTGAGCAGGAGCACCAGTTTTCTGGGCTCCTTACAGAACCAGCACAGTACCTGGACTCAAGGAGACCCAGTTCTCCTGATGGGGGCTGGCACCCTCTCCTTCACTCCAGGAGACCCAGTCCTCTGGGTTTCCTGATGGGGGGGCTGCTGTGTGCCAGCGATCATGTGCCCACAGCCCCTGGGCTCGGCCGGGTCCAGATCCGCTCCGGTCCCGGACCGCACCTCCGCGCCGGCCTGCCATCATTTGCGGCCTCTATTTTTACTTGAGGCCGCGGCTTCGGCCTAGCGCGGAGCCGCCGCCTCTTTTCCCGCCCCCGGCCCGCCTCCTGGATGACGAGAATGATGCGGACAGCGTCATGGAGGGGGCGGACTGGAGCTGCACAGGGGGCAGGACGGCTATTTCTGGCGCCTCTCGCTCATTGCGAGATTTCATGCGCGCCTTTTGTTGTCCCGCCCCCCTCTGCCCATACAAGCCCTGGGCTGTGACTAGGGCACTCAGTGGCCCTGATACAGAACAGGAGCCCCTTAACTTCAATAAAGACTTCCTACAGCCCCCACACGAGCAGTGGCTGCCATTACAAAACATGAGATGGCTCAGTGGGCTGACGCTTATATATAATGTAAAGTTTTCATTATGCAAAGTGGATCCGAGCAGGGCTCCCTCCCTGCTGCAGCTCCACACGCTTCTCCCCTGCTGCACATGATAGCCAGGGGCTCTGTGGTCTTCGACTACATACTTCCCCCCCTGCGACAGCTCCGCACAGTACAGCTGACGCCAGGTGCCCTCAGTGGCCATTACATGATGACAGCAGCAGGTGCCAGGATCTGGAGCTTGGCAGGCCCCACTTACCCCCTGCTGCATCTATCAAGTAGTCGGTGCCTAATGGGTTCAGCAGTGCCTCTCCTCTGCTGCAACCCTCAAGACACATACCTTGCAGCTGGGGCCCAGCGTTAAGGAACGCAGCGGCGCTCCCTCCTTACTGCAACTCTCAGGGCACTCAGAGGTGCTTCCTCCCTGCTGCAGTTTCCTAAAAAAAAAAAAAAAAAAAAAAAAGCTTGGCAACCGTCAATGGGCTACTGCCTCAAATGGATCCCCTGGTATCCAACTCTAGGCCTACACACAGTTGAGAAAACTACTTTGTGGTGGAATTACGAGTTTAACTCGCAGGTTCCTTCCTCGGCCCTCCAGTGTTGAAGAGCCCAGTTGAAGTTGATGTAACCTACAGTTACCTGACAACTGCAAGGGTCCCAGGACCGTTCGCCAATCCTCTCCAAATCCACAGCTGGAGCTCTGGTTGGCGGTGATGACAGTCAAGTCTCACAAGACGCAGGATGAAACAGTGTGATCCGCAACTGCACAGGTACTTTAGCTACGGGTCTCTGGAAGCTGAGACCCATAGCATACTCCGTCCTCAGCTCCCCACTGTTGGAGGCGCTGGGTCGTAGCCGAGATTGCTATATGCCATTCTCCTTCCTCGACTCCACACTGTTGGGGACTCGGGTTGAGGCTGCGACGGCACAAGGCCTGGCTGGCCTCCGTCCCCAGACTACAAAGACGAAACTCCTGGGTCGCAGTACGTGGAATGCGAGCCCTGTTGACAATCTCCTCACTATACCTATATTAGGTATTTAGGTTGAGATGACACGTGCGAGCACTCTGCACAGCCCGCTTCAAAGCAGGACCTCACAGACCCCCGACCATATTAACCCAATGGATGGGCCCTTCTGGACCCCATCTGACCGTGACCCGAACCTGATTCCAGGCAATCTGTCCCTTCTCGACTCAGGAGCCGAAAAAGAGAATTCTCACGGTGGTATAGCGCTCGCTGTGTGCAGCGGCAAACTGACCTATTGTGGGCGCAGCCTCCAGTTTCGGCCAGCGCCGCTCCTGACTTCCGGCTCCTTCCGAGCTTCGCGCCGGGTCTCTGCCATTCCCGGGCCCCGCGTTTTTACACGAGGTTTTGGCGTAGCTGTGACATCACTGGCTTATCCGCCCGCCACGCCGCCTGACGTCGGAGTTCCGAAGCGTCAGCACAGGGGGTGGGGCGAGGCTGAAAAGGACTGAAGCGAAAAGAATACAATGCTTTTTCCCAGCCTGAAGTTGGCTATGTCCATACTGCATTTCAACAGTCTCCTATATCTGGATGACTTTTTTATCAATGCATGACTTTAAAGGACTGCGATCACAGTGGCATTCGCACCGTGCTTATTAAGAAGACTCGGTGGGATCAACTCTGAGGTCTACCGCAATTCCAAAGCACATGCTGCTGCACAGCACACACATTCCAGGAATCCCAGCTCCGCTGCGTACTCCTAACGGCCACATGCTACAGCATCACGTATGGCGTCTCAGCCATATTGAACGCACAGCATCACATGAACACAGCGGCCTTTTTTAGATGCAACACATCCACAGCTCTAGTCAATTTCCCTAGACAATCACTGATTCTTCATCTTGGAATCCGCAGCCTCCGTCAGAGGTCTCCTCAATCCTTCACAACTCCCATAAGAGTCCTAGACTGCATAGTGGCAGCTTGGGAGTCAGTTTCATTGGCTCAGCTGTCTCGCCGGCCTTTGCAAGTATCCATGCTCAGGCGTTGCACGAGAACAGGATGGGGTGTGATGTACCCCCATCACAATGCACATGGCAGTAGTCTTGCCCTGTCTCGAAGATGCCCCTCAATCTACGAACATTCGTGCAGTATCTCTAGTACTGAAATCTTTCAGTCACCTTATGGCATTCGAACATGTCAGGATACAGTCAGACAATGCCACACGTAGCATATGTCAACCACCAGGGTGGAACCCGCAGTCTCTAAGCGATGACAAGTTCGCCACATCCTTCACTAGGTGGAATCCTTGGAACACTGTACTGCCAGCCGTTCTCATACCACGTGTGCACATCTGGGAGGCGGATTTCCTAATCCACCAAAGGATGGACTCAGGGGACTGGCCCCTTCATCTAGAAGTCCTCCGTCGAAACGCCAACGCCAGGAATCCACAGATATGGACCTGACGGAGTCACGCCTCAATGCCACGGTCTCGGCCTTCCTGGTCTGGTATCAGGATCCACAGTCAGTGGCACAGACGCATTAGTCCAAGCCTGGACCGGTATCCGTCTCTCCTATATTCTTTCTCCACTAACGGATAGTCTGGAATATCAAACGAGAATGTCGCAGGATCGTCTTCGCAGTCTCAGACTGACCCACACGCGCTTGGTGCGTAGACTCGTCCGCTTTATAGCAGCAGTACTAGGACGTCTCACAGACAGTCCAGACCTGCTCGATCACGGCCAGTTCTCTCTCAGAATTCCTCACATCCGAGGTTAATGGCGTAGCCTTTGAGACCTAGAATTTAACCCAAGAGGTTTTTTCCCAGGATATTGTAACGACCGTAGTCACAGAGAGGACACCAGCCTTATCAGCGATATCCCATCACACATGTGTAATTGTTTTTTTGCTTGGGGCACCTCTAGAGTAATTCCCCTTGGCCCTACTTCATGCCAGGGACTCTCCGTTTCTTCCACTCAGACCTAGACTCAGGTCTGTCCTTAGGGTCTCTTACACAGCAGGTTTTTTTCAGCTGTTTTTTCACCCGCTTACAAACATGTCTTGCCACCAGATGTCTATGAAATCCTTCCTTCGGAGGGTATGCTATTTAGGGTCTCCATACCACAAGACTACACCCGTGGGGACCTGAACTTGGTCCTCACGGCACTACAAGAACCACCTCTTCAGCCTCAATGGGATGTTACCTTAAGCATCCTCATCCAAATAGTAGTATGGCTCGGTGGCATTTATTTGTCTCTGCAGAAGTATCGGTACTTGCAGCGGTCTCATGTAATTAATTTTTTTCTAGTCTTCCATCTGGACAAGATTGTCCTATGGCTGGTTCCATTCTTCTTCTATGGTAGGTTTACTCCTTCCACCTACATGAAGAAATCTCTCTGCCATCGCCGCGCCCGACTCCAGTCCGTCCGGTCGCGGAGGACCTACGTATGCGGGACCTTGTCAGGGACCTACACGTCTAGGTATCCAGGACGGTGCCCTTCTAAGAGGTCGGATTCTCCTTTATCCTTCTTCCAATGGGCAGACATAAAGACACGTCAGCCTCTAAAGCTCACCTAACCAGGTGGATTCCTCTAACCATCCAAGACGCTTATACTTTCGAAAACTCATTCCTTCGGGAAGGTCACGGCACATTCTATGGCGACCGTGGAAGCCTCCTGGACAGTTCGGTGAGAAGTATCGGCGCAACCAGTGTATAGGCAGCCAAAAGGTCAGCCTACACCCATACCCAAGCCAATATAGTGCTTGCACTCAGCCCTCGACAAACGCAGGTCCGGGTATCCATGCCCTCCAGGCGGCAGCAGCCTGCCTGTCGGTGCATAGTTCTTCACTGACCATGCTCAGTGTCGCTAGTTCCATTGTTCTTTCCCCACCCAGGGACTGCTTTGGGATGTCCCACGGTCTGTGTCCCCCAATGAGGCGAAGGAGAAAAGGAGATTTTTGTGTACTCACCGTAAAATCCTTTTCTCTTAGCCTCTAATTGGGGGACACAGCACCCACCCTATTGCCCTTGTGGGCCTTTTCTACAGTTCTCATAGCTTATCAGCTGTTACATGGTTAACATGTTTACACGTTAGCCTATTATCTCTCTGTTAACTGTTGTCTGTTTAAACTTGTGCCTGTTTAGCTCCAGGCCTTGTAGTGCTGTGAGCCTGTTTAGTTACAGGCCTTGTTATACGATTATGCTTCGTTAACTCTTCACTGTTTTCCACATGCGCCTGCTTAGTTTCAGGCCTTGTGGTACTAGTATTACTCTGCTAACTCTTAACTGTTTACACACGTGCCTGTTTGGTTTCAGGCCTTGTTACACTGTTATTGCCATGCTAACTATATTTGTTTACACAGGTTGCCTGTGTAGACTTCCTGTGTCTCTGTTATTATCTGTTAACTCTCCTACTGCTTTAGCACAAAACTGGAGAAGCACTTCCTGTTCCAGGGGTGTAATGCTGCAGAGGAGGATCCACTGTAACTCTTTTGCAGATTCTGCTTAGTGTCGCCTCCTAGTGGACAGCAGCATAACACCCACGGTCTGTGTCCCCCAATTAGAGGCTAAGAGAAAAGGATTTTACGGTGAGTACACAAAAATCTCCTTTTTTTTTCACCACTTAGATACCAGTAAAAGTATACATGTTTGGTATCTACAAACTCGTACCGACCTGAGGCATCACACCGTCAAGTCAGTTTTCAAGATCGTCATTTTTGATTTCTACTTCTCTCAGCCGGGTTTCACATTTCTTTTGGCTTTTAGTTATCTTATCTATAACATCCTCCAGCATACTGACCCTCTCTTCCACCTCCCCTGTCCTGACATCAGCTTTCTTCATATCCACTTTTATATTAGTTATCTCAGACTGCATACCTGCAGCTTGCGGTGTCAATTTGGACAGTTTAAGATCACAAGAAGTCATTGCTGCAAAAATGTCTCTCAGAGTGGGTTCAGGCATATCCTCCACTCTTCCAGCGCCATCTCCGGCCTCCTCCTGCACAATGCCACATTCTGCTCCAGCCATTTGCACCTGGGGACCCTGCTCCATGTCCTCCACCCCCTGCTCCTGGTCTGAATCTTCAGCCCTGTTATTGTGCTCCCCCAGCTCCGACTTAGCCGGTGAGGCTCCCCTTGCAAACCTTTGCAGCTTCTCCACTGCCGCCATCCTCCGTGCACATGCTGCATTCAGCTTCTCCGCCTCCTCTGCAGCCTCGGCACCATCTTGGGCTGTGCAGCTCCCGGTGGCCCCCGCATCTTTCTGTCTCCGGCGGGTGATAGCAGCCCGATCTGCTGCTCAAAATGTAGCCCCGGGGTCTAGGGACTTTCCGGTTCCCGGTCCAGTGTTTATTGTGCCCTGTGGCCGCGGCGGTCTCAGCCCAGAGCTGTATCACGGCGGGAGAGGTTCAGACCCGCAACAGCTCACAGCTCCAGCTTAGCCACACCCCCCGTCATGTCAGTTTTACCATATAGTGATCATGGCGAATTAAAAAAAAAATAACGTGTAATGGCACTTTTTTTTGCAATTTCACTGCATTTGGAATTTCTTTCCCATTTTCATGTACACTATATGGTAAAATAAAAGATTGCATCTGAAAGTACAACTCGTCCTGCAAAAAAAAAAACAAGCCATCATGTGTAAAACACTTCTCCCTCTCTTTCGCCCGTGCTGCTGTCCGGACACTATAGTGAAACAGACGTCATTGCAGCATGTCACCAGGAGAGGGCACCACACTACAAGATACAATAGAGGAGACCTCACTGCTGGAGACATCATTAGTATCCAACCTGGGCATTACTGAGAGATGCCCTGTACCTCCTCCCTTGGTGCTTCATGGCACTGAACTGACTACATATTGACCTATGCAAATTGCATCTTCAGAGAAGAAGAGGACTCTAGTGCCCCCTATTGGTAGTAGCAATCTTAAAAGTCAATATTGACCCTTGAAGATATCCTACGTGCCTTCACACGTTGCAATATTGCTTGCAATTTCACTGGCAATTTGCTGGTTGCAGTGAAATCATGGACACATTGTTCTATTTTGTTGCTGTGTACAAATGTAACAATGTGTCCATGATTTCACTGCAACCAGTAAGTTGCCAGTGAAATTGCAAGCAATATTGCTGCATATGAAGATATCCTTAGGGTATGTGTCCACGGGACGTTTTTCCAGAAGTCCTGAACACAGCAAAACTGGGTACTGGTTTCAAGGATCTGTAGAGTCCTTGCCAGGAGATTTGCTGTGTTCAGGTCCTGTGTTTTTATTGCGTTTTTGATGCTGCGTTTTTTGCCATTGTCTGCAAACATGATCAGTCTTTCCCATCCGCAGCAAAACCGGAGAGATTTGACAGTATTTCACACTTGCAAAACCAATATACACATTGCTTTTGCAGGGAAGCCCAACCGCAGGAAGAAATTACCATAAAACCAAGGGTTAACTGCAGGCGGAAAATGCAGGAAAAACGTCCTGTGGGCACATACCCTTACCATATAACTTAGGATGGAAGCCAATCCAGAATCTCAATTTGTAGACAGTGTTTCGGGGTATTGCCCCTTGTTGATGCAAAGTATGAGATCTGATCTGAGAACATACTGATCTGGAATTAATTCTAAATAATCCCATGAATGGGTGTCACCCACCCAAGTGCAATTTTTTCTATTAGACTTAATACAGCACCAACATATTCTGTGGCACTTGTTGCCTCTTGTGGAGTGTGGCCCATGGACAGAGGACAATTCATATAGTGGCAGGCAGGTGGCGCTAGATTTGGATGCCTGTAACCGCAGTCACCTCCTTATAGTGTGCGTCTGTTCTGGTGTTGGTGTCACCTTCTACATGATGACATGAGATTCAGGGTGTTGTGTGAGTCACATGGAGCTGTCAGCACCGGAAGCCGCAGCCGCCGCACACCTACAAGTCATTCCCGGAAAATGGCTGCTTTATGGGTCTGCAAGAAAGAAAGACGGACATGCGCAGGCTCACATCACACCCCGGGCCACATGCGGCCTACACACCAAGACTGCACCATACATCCACTACTAACCTCATATATAGCACCACTGACAAACTATATGAACAAAAGTTTTGGGACATCTATTTTATAGGAGTATTCCTCTACTGGATAATCCCAGGTGTAAAATAACAATAAAAATGTGTATTTACTTCTCCGACCGGCGCCGCCCTCAGCAATGTCACCTTACAGGATATCACGTGACTGCTATGGCGGACGCTGACCGGCTGCAGCCTCCACAGCTTTGTCCGAGCAGAAGAAACATTGTTCTACCTTTCACATAAAATTGTGGAAGTTGCAGGTGTTTCTCAGGTGAATGACGGGAAATAGCACTGACATTGGAAGAATGAATGAGTTCAATGATTGCAGCGCTCTGATGATGTCACGTTAGGGCTGCAGACAATAACGGGCACCAGGGCAGCGTCAGACTCAGCGCTAAACCCGGGGAGGGCGAGCAAAGCAGAGAGCGTTTCTTTTTTATAACAAGCCACAGTCGAGGCACAGGGGTTTACTAAACCCAGAAAGTCTCTAATGTGGAGGTGTCCCAAAAGTTTTGCCATATAGTGTATATGACAAAGAGATGGAAAGATATTAGATATATACACTGTTTTCCCGAAAATAAGCACACCGTCTTGTATTAATTTTTGCTCCGAAAGTTGCACCATGTCTTATTTTCGTGGGGTGTCTTATCCTATCATCCTCCACTATCCCTCTGTAGCCCCCCCTCATCCTCCACTATCCCTCTGTAGCCCCCATCATCCTCCACTATCCCTCTGTAGCCCCATCATCCTCCACTATCCCTCTGTAGCCCCATCATCCTCCACTATCCTCTGTAGCCCCCCCCCATCTTCCTCCATTATCCTCTGTAGCCCCCCCATCATCCTCCACTATCCTCTGTAGCCCATCATCCTCCACTATCCCTCAGTAGCCCCACCATCATCCTCCACTATCCCTCTGTAGCTCCGCCATCATCCTCCACTATCCCTCTGTAGCCCCCCCCCCCATCATCCTCCATTATCCCTCTGTAGCCCCCATCATCCTCCACTATCCCTCTGTAGCCCCCATCATCCTCCACTATCCCTCTGTAGCCCCCATCATCCTCCATTATCCCTCTGTAGCCCCCATCATCCCTCTGTAGCCCCCCCCCCATCATCCTCCATTATCCCTCTGTAGCCCCCATCATCCTCCACTATCCCTCTGTAGCCCCCATCATCCTCCATTATCCCTCTGTAGCCCCCATCATCCTCCACTATCCCTCTGTAGCCCCCATCATCCTCCATTATCCCTCTGTAGCCCCCATCATCCCTCTGTAGCCCCCCATCATCCTCCACTATCCCTCTGTAGCCCCCCATCATCCTCCACTATCCCTCTGTAGCCCCCCATCATCCTCCACTATCCCTCTGTAGCCCCCCCATCATCCTCCACTTATCCCTCTGTAGCCCCCCCCATCATCCTCCACTATCCCTCTGTAGCCCCCATCATCCTCCACTATCCCTCAGTAGCCCCACCATCATCCTCCACTATCCCTCTGTAGCTCCACCATCATCCTCCACTATCCCTCTGTAGCCCCCCCATCATCCTCCATTATCCCTCTGTAGCCCCCCATCATCCTCCATTATCCCTCTGTAGCCCCCTCATCCCCACTATCCTCTGTAGCCCCCCATCATCCTCCATTATCCCTCTGTAGCCCCCCATCATCCCTCTGTAGCCCCCATCATCCTCCATTATCCTCTGTAGCCCCCCATCATCCTCCACTATCCCTCTGTAGCCCCCATCATCCTCCATTATCCCTCTGTAGCCCCCATCCTCTATCCCTCTGTAGCCCCCCATCATCCTCCATTATCCCTCTGTAGCCCCCATCATCCCCTTACCCCCATCATCCTCATTATCCCTCTGTAGCCCCCATCATCCTCCACTATCCCTCTGTAGCCCCCATCATCCTCCATTATCCTCTTAGCCCCCATCATCCTCCACTATCCCTCTGTAGCCCCCCATCATCCTCCATTATCCTCTGTAGCCCCCATCATTCTCTACCTCCCTCCACTATCCCTCTGTAGCCCCCATCATCTCCACTATCCTCTGTACCCCCCATCATCTCCCCTATCCCTTGTAGCCCCATCATCCTCCATTATCCTCTGTAGCCCCCCATCATCTTCCAATGTCCCTCTAGCCACACACACAGTCAGACACATCACCGGACCCTGCCAGAGCTTACCGCTGCTTGATGTCACCCGGTGTGCTGAGCGGCGCAGATGACCTCCGTACAGATGATGTACAGTAATGCCGCAGCCAATCAAACACCAGCAGCCGCCTGATTGGCTGCTGGCTTACCATCGTACATCTACGGCGCCCGGCTAGACCGGATGACATCAAGCGGCAGCGGTGGTGGCAGTGGCAAGCTTTTTTTGTTTTGTTTTTTTTTGCTGGCCACGATTTATTTTTGGGGGTGCATTATATTAAGCACCCTGGCAAAAACCCCACTACACCTTATTTTCAGGAGGCGCCTTATTTTCGGGGAAACACGCTAGATATGAGATACTCCATCATTAGGCAGGTATGAGCGCAGTCATTCAGACCGGTGACTGCAGACATTTAGTTCTCTTGTGATTCAGATGTTTATTCTTCTCTGACGCAGAAATCTGGGAGGAATTGTGTCTGTATATTTAAACAGGGAAAGTTTTCTGTGAGGAGTTTGGCAAAAGCTCAGGATGGCAGAAGAGATAAAAGACTGCAGTAAATTCAAGGAGATGTCCACATAGAGCGATAATCACCCATCTGCCGCACTCAGACCACCCACAGCTACAATGTATCTAATGGTTCTGGAATAGGGGAGGCATGTGCGAATGTGGCGCCCCACTGGTCGGGACGCCACATAAGGGTACTGCACCCACAGGAGAGTGTGTGGTATCCCTGTGGCCAGGGAACATGGGATGTCACATAAGGGACCCTCAGTACACCCATCCACACACCTTAGACCAGGGGACCAATAGGTTAATCTGTTGCTAGTGAATGGTCCCGGGGGGGAAGGGGGGCTGAGGGTTGGGGGGAGGAGCTTAGATGGGTAGTGGAAGAGCGGGAAGAAAGTTAGTCACAAGGAGTCAGGGAAGAGGGCTAGTGAGAACGCTGCAAGGAGTACACCAGAGGGCACCTCAGGAGAGGCGGCCCAGACAGAAGAGGGATCCTAAGGTGTTGGGGTGCACCCGAATCCGGGCCGGTCAGTCACTTTCAGGAGGGACCCAGTCCAGGAATGGAGAACTGGCTCAGAGAGCGATGCGGGCGTTCATCCCCGAGCCGCCAAACCGGGAGGGACACAAGTTTCTCATGGGAGTCGTGGCCAACACCCAGCGTACACCCTAAAAGGTCCTTTAGTGAGTCCAGAGGTCAAAGAAAGGAACCTTCCAGAAAGGATCCGTAAGAGCTGGTTGAGGGCTCTGCGTGCGGGGCGCTAAGGAGAGGGAGAGCACAGTTAGGACAGAAGAAAGGAACGGCAGGTACACCACCGAGGGTCCCAAGTGAGATGTCCCGGTCCCCGGGCGAATACCCAGCCCAGCACCATTCACACTGATACATATGATGCAGAGTGTCTGAAAGCTACCCAACCGCTCTGCTGCCTGAGCATTGAGCTGCACAGTATGATGTTTCTGCACCACTAGATGAATGGCGCCCCTAGGGGCCCAACTGCACCCTGGATGGGCTCTATGCAGGCCCATTGTATGCATGGCAAGTCGCCTCCCACATCTTTCTGGTTGAGGTGATTTTATTAGCCTGCACCTGGGCTTGCTTCACATTTGGGCTCTGACTGCATCCTGTAAGTGCATTTGGTTTCTGTTTTTGGCATTTATGGTAAGGTTTTTTTGATGCTGCTTTTTTTCTAGTGGGAAGGAAGGAAGGAAGGTCAGGTGACAAATAGTACAAAAAGAGGAAAAGAGGAGGAAGGAGTTAGTAGGCCAGAGTGAGCCGAGAGGTAAAGAACAGACAAAAAGTGACACATCCCGGAGGGATTGGGCTCCCTGGAGACGCAGAATCCACAGAGACACAGATCCATTGAGAGAAAGCTCGTCCATAGCCGGCATCTCAGGGGAGTGTGAGGGCAGAGACCGGACCAGTATTACTGGGTCCGAGGAACATGGCAGCACCGACCAAGGGAATCTACCCCGCCTGTAGTTGAAGTAACTGGAAGTCACACAGGTTAGAAGGAGCCTGGTAACACCTTGGAAGACAGGGTTGTTGCAGGTTAGGCAAATACCAGAGTGTCGGCTCTGAGGGGGACTGAAGTCATACACCGGCTCCCCAGACAAACCGGCGGGGAACACAGATTTCAGGTCCGTGTTCCTACCACCAGGGTTGGAGGCTCAGCAGCAACCCCGAGGACCCAGCTTACCGCCCAAACACACACAGGAGGAAGCTACATACAAGGGGCCGAGTTGCCGCCTTACAATCCAAAGATGAGAACAGAGATAGAACAGCCTGGAAGGACATATAGAAGGAATGAGGGGTCTCAGAACGACGGCCTGGCTGCAGAGGGTTAAGTGTTACCGGAGTTAACTGTGTAAAGCTGTTAAGAACTTAACTGTACCGTGAACTGTGTGACTTGCAAGAACTTGAGAGTAAACCCGGTGAACCCTGCTTCAGTTTCCATGTCTGATTCCAGGTATACAGAACTGTGCTTTACATACCTTTTACCCTGCCAGGAGCAGCCCGACCGGCAGCAGGCTCATCCATCCCTTCATCCTCCTGGCAGAGCTGCGCTGCAGTGGTGGTCCCATTGCTGACCACAACCCGTGGGTGGTGTCACGACGAACTATCCCTGTAAATACCCCTTTACTTGCGAGAACCCGGGACACGGTCCGGACCAAGACCGCTGCGATATCCCCAGCAGTACCCTGGTCCGGTACAGAGTACCCCATCCCAGTGCGCTCCACATAAGTATCATAAACCCCTCCCCCCCCACTCCTCAAGCCGCCACCACCTGACAGCACCCAAACCCCTGCTCCTCGCCTCAGTACTGGGTACTGGCAAATATTCCTTTACAAAAAAAGCACTGGATATATCTACAGTCATGGCTGAAAGGGTTGGCACCTTTGATAAACAAGTATTTTCTCCCAGAAAATTACTACAATTCCCAATGTTTTTTACATTCATGATTATTTTCTTTGTGTGTAATGGAACACCACAAAACAAAATGCAGAGAAAAAAAAAAATAGTAAATTGGACATAATTTCACACAAATCCACCAAAGTGGCCCCTTTTTTTTGCACCCTCAACTTAATATTTGGTTTCCCCCTTTGGAATAAATCCCTGCAATCAGTCGCCTCCTATAACCTCCACAAGCTTCTTCTCACCTGGAGATTCTTCTCTTCTTTATAATCTGCTCCAGGTCTCTCATATTTGAGGCGTCTTCTCCCAAAAGCCATTTTCATATCTCTCCACAGGTGATCAATGGGATTTAGACCGGGAGTCATTGAGGCCACTTCAGATCTCTCCAGGACTTTTGTGGCGCCCCTGCGACCAAGGTGACCACATAGGAAACTGCAGCCAGCAGGAAGATAGACAGTTTGTGCACCACACACACACACACACACACACACACACACACACACACACACACACACACACACACTAGAGGCAGCACCCAACCCGGGACACTAGGCGGGCAAGGGGTGGTGGGTTTAGAGGAAAGTGGGTGGGAAGGAATGTAGATCAGGTGACAGAGAGCACAAATAGAGGAGAAAGAGGAGGAAGGAATTAGTAGGCCGGAGTAGGCTGAGCAGAAAAGACCAGTAGGCCAGAGTGAGCCGAGAGGTAAAGACACCAAGCAGAAAGTGACACATCCCAGTGGGGTTGGTGTCCCTGGAGACGCAGAATCCACAGAGTCAGAGAAAGCTCAGCCATAGCCGGCATCCTAGAGGAGTGTGAGGACAGAGACCGGACCAGTATCACCGTGTCCATGGAACACGGCAGCACTGACTAACTACAGGCGGAGTAGGTTTCCCTAAATGTGCTGGAATCACACGGGTTCGATGGAGCCTGGTAACGCCTTGGAAGATAGGGTTACTACAGGCTAGGCAACCAGAGTGTCGGCTCTGAGGGGAACTGAAGCAATATACCGGCTCCCCAGACAAACTGGTGGTGAACACAGATTCTAGGTCCGTGTTCCCACTACAGGGTTGAAGGCACAGCAGCAACCACGAGGACCCACAAGGGCCTGAGCTGCCGCCATACAACCCGCGGAGAGAACAGCCTAAAAGGACACTTCGAAGGAGTGAGAGGTCTCAGAGCGACAGCCTGGCTGCAAAGGGTTGAGTGTTCCAGGAGTTAACTGAATTGTGCATTGTTTTGAGAACTGTATCGTGACTTGTGTGATTATGAAGAACTTGAAAGTAAACCCGGTGAACCCTGCTTCAGTGTCCGTGTCTGATTCCAGGTATACAGAACTGTTATTGTCCTTCTTACCCTGTCAGGAGCAGCCCGACCCGTGGCGGGCTCATCCATCTGGCTGCAGCCCCATCATCTATCCATCCTTCTGGCTGAGCTGCGCTGGAGCGGTGGTCCCATTACTGACCACAACCCGTGGGTGGCGTCACGACAAACTAATATTTGTAAATATCCCTTTACTGGTGAGAACCCGGGACACGGTCCGGACCAGGACCGTCGGGACATCCCCAGCAGTACCCCAGTCCGGTACAGTGTACCCCGTCCCAGTGGGCTCCACACTTTGTTTCCTCCCTTTCTGGAGCTTCTTGATGCTTGGGGCTCATGGTCCTGCTGGAAGACCCATGACCTAGTACACACACCCAGCTAACTTGTACACAGTCAGGGCCCCCAGTGGCAGAGGCAGCAGAACAACCCAAAACATCTGTAATGCCTGCGTCTCTGCCCTGCTCTGATCCCTCCACCTGGTGGAGATGCCAACGCATTCACCGCCGCTTCAGCTCAGTGTGTAGAGACCTGCGCCCACTGCACAGGCCTCCTGCTATTTCCCGTAGGGTACGTGCTTGTGCACACTGCTTCCTAAAGGTCCAGTGCACTCATAAGTCTTCCCCAGCCTTTCCAGCCTTCCTACCTGTCCTGCCAGCTTCATCTGGCCTATCCACGTACCTCTCCGTCCCCTCGCTCCTGACTCCTGAGGTTAGCTGCTACTACCTGGGACTGCCCCGAAGTGGAACCTGGTATCTACTGGCAGCGAAGTCCAACCTCACCATCAGAGGCTATGCTGAATATCTGATAGGCACAGTCATGCCCCTCCAAGGTGAGCTTGTCCTGTGGTGTAGTAGATCTACCCCCACGAGCATGACAACGTCTCTGACCTCCCCCATATGTGACTGTAGGTCCCGTGTTATTTTCTTTGTAGGCCTCCTTCAGGTTTCGGTGAACAGTAGAATGATGTGCTTTACCAATCTATCTTGCCTCATCTGTCCACAAGATGCTGTCCCGGAAGGAGTTTGGTTACTCACGTACATTTTTGTGAACTACAGTATATCTTTTTTATGTCTCTGTCAGCAGTGGGGTCCTCCTGGGTTTTCTCCATAGCATCTCATTTCAATTCACATCTGAAGGTATAGTTGGTGCTAACACTGCAGGACAGCTCAAATTTCTTTAGAAGTTGGTTGGGCCGCATCCACCCTCCGGACTATTCTGTGTTGCAACCCTTCATCAATTTTTATCTGCCGTCTACGTCCAGAGAGATTAGCTACAGTGCTATGGGTAATAAACTTTTTAATTATACTGCGCACCGCGGCTAAAGGAACATCCAGATCTTTGAGATCAACTTGTAACCTTGAGATTTACAATATTTTTCATTTTGGTTCTCAAGTCCTCAGACAGTTCTCTTCTCCTCTCTGTTTTCCTTGCTTAGTGTGGCACACAGACACACAATACAAAGATTGAGTCAACTTCTCCCATTTTTATCTGGTTTCAGGAGTAATTTTCCTATTGTTCACTCCTGTTACTTGTCAAGTGCCCCCTGGGCTAGTGGTATAGCCCTCATCTAGGGCCGCCCCCCACAGAAATGGACCGGCCGGCAGCGCTTAAGTACAGCAGACGCGGCACCTTGCGGCCGGCGCTGTGATACAGCAGCAGACACGGCGGGTGGCACAGTGAGTGACCGGCGATAGCACCCCCCCTTCCCGGCCACCAAAAATGTCTGACAGCACACACCCCCCCCCCCAAAGCACTCTCCCACCCCCCCTTTCCCCCGATCCTCACCTAAGGGCTGGCAGAACAAAACTGCCACCCGGAGTTAGAGTCGCCAGCCAGCCCCTGGTACAAAGTCAGGTTGTTTTGCTCACAGAGAATTGTCCAGACTGGACATTGTATTACCTTGACGCTGAACTAACATGAATGTTCCCATTCAGCGACAGCAAGCAAAACGTCTGATTATGGCACAAACTTTATTAGAAAGTTGCAGAATTATCGCGCTTTATTTACAGTGAGGCCACGTTCACATGTAGCATAAATGCTTCTTTTTTTGCTGCTTTTTAACAGATTTTCCTTACATTTTATACGTAGATTGGTGGAATGAGTAGCTGCACCCCGACGTTTCTGGACATAGTTTAGATTTCTTGCTGGTGTTCTGCCCTGGGTGGAGGCATCAGGGGCCTACAGATGAAGAGGTCAGTTGGTCTAAGGGGGGCGCTCTCTCTTCCTAGATCTGAACCCTCAGTCAACGCCCGGCCCGCTGTCAGCTTGTATGATGTTCCCCTAAACACGGCAGGATCTATACCATTTATCAGACAAAGATACACAAATCTCGCCACCCAGAGCGCTGGAAACACATCTGTGCCTGATTGTGTAAATACACACACAATTACCCGTGTGCAGAGGAGCGTACAATTATACAGAGAAAGGTATACAAATACATCTGTCTCTCACACACATAAACACAGACGCACAAATAAGCAGCACGCACAATCCTACAAACATATAGCCCCAGATATACACAGATACAAACAGCCGGACCCCCAGCTCTCTGCAGCTTGGGTGGTCGCATGCACTGTGGCCCTATCCCTGCAGATGGCACCTTAACCCTTGGATGGCTGAGCAATGCACACCGTATGCGGATCGCTGCGGATTGTGACCATTTCAGCCTAAACTCAATAAAAGCACTTTATGTTTCCCTGTTCCAGGTTGACCACCTTTTCTTACTTTTAGATGTTTCTAGGAAAGCAGGGTGACAACCCGCTATGGCTGTTCCTTCCTAAATGGCGTTAGAAATGGGAACCACAGGGTATGCCATCAGTGCCCTAGGCCAGGGGTCCCCAACTTGTAGCTCAGGAGCCTCATGTGGCTAGCAGCCATTATCCAGCTTGGTGCATTAGAACTGAGTCTAGAAAACAGCTATGAAGAGCAGGTCTCCAGATGTGACTGTAGCCCCAAATAGAAGAGCAGATCTGGATGGAGGTAAGATAGGACACCTGGATCTTGGTATAATGCCAGTGTGTGATTTATGTGGAACATCTTTGGCTGTCATTATACAGGTACTGGGAAGCGCCGGACCGGGGTGTCTGGGGCCCACCAGGAAGATTGACTCCAGGGTCCCACCCACATGGGCCCACCCATTCTTCAGCTATATGCAAATACCTGTTATCCGTTATACCTATTATAGTGGAGCATGGACTGTAAAACACAGGCGGCTCCTGCACATCACTGTGCGCTCACCATTACTGCGATGTACAATTACTGTAGTTTGCATTAAAGGGATTTTTTGGTGAAACAAGTTATCAGCGCTCTGCAGGTTAGGAAGGTGATCACTTATTTACTGTCAGAAGAATGTGGAGCTTTGAGCATTTGGTGAGTTTTTACCTCAGTATTTGTAAGACAAAACCAGGAGTGGAGCAATCAGAGGTAATTTTTTTATGCATTTCTCACCCTCTCCTGGTTTTGTCTTATAAATACTGAGGTGAAAATCTCACCAAATGCTCAACTTGCTTTCTCTGGCGAACCTCTGTAACTGCATCTCTGCTGCTGTGTCACAGGACAGGAAGGGGTTAAACATCCAAGTATTTAATATCTTTTGGAAAAAAAGAAGTTTCCACTGATTGATATCAGATAAAGCAAATGACCGACCAAAATCCACTCTACCAAGACCAAAATTACCAGATAGAAGTTAGAAATACCACCACACTGTGACCAGATCACATATTACCACGACATCGTGCCAAAATAATGCCATATACAAGGCACAAATACTGCCACACAATGACCAAAGCACATAATACCACCACATAGTGATCAAATGCTAGCACATACAAGGTATAAATACTGCCACACCATAACACCACACAATACTACATACAAGGGACAAACACCGTCATGTCATGACCAAAGCACGTAATGCCACCACAGTGACAAATAATACGGTACTAAATTAATAAAAATGTAAAAAAGCTCTGTATATTGGTTCAGTGTACAGGTAATACAGTGATCACCAGTGACATACACAGGAGTTCTGTATATAGTGTACAAGTTATAAAGTCATCACCAGTGACATTATATACAGAAGCTTGGTATATAGTGTCAGTGTACAGGTAATGCAATGATCACCATTGACATACACAGGAACTCCTTATAGAGTGTCAGTGTGTGTGTCTATAGGTAATACATGTAGCTTCTCCCCCCACCATCCATGTACCTTCTCCCCCATCCACCAAACCATCCACATACCTTCTCCCCCATCCATCCATCCATCTTCTTCCCCCTTTTCCATGCCACCCCCCATCCATCCATCCATCCATCCATCCCATAATCCCCCCTTTTCCATGCTACCCCCTGACCCATCCATCCCATTCTGCCCCCTCTTCCAGGCTGCCCCATCCATGCATCTCATTCTGTCCCTCTTCCAGGTCGCACCATCCACCATTCTCTACCCGCCCCAGGCTGCTATCTTTGGCTGTAACAGCGCCTTACCTGACTCCATACTCCTGATCCTGCCAGTTTCTTCTCTGCGGCTCCCGGTCTCCCACTTGCCGGCACCAGGCACCCGGCACTAGGCAGCTTCTTCCTCTGTGGCTCCCAGTCTCCCTCTCACCAGCACCCAGAACCTTCTTCCTCCGCGGTCCCGGTCTCTGGCACCAGGCACCTTCTTCCTCTGTGGCTCCCAGTCTGACTCCCGGTAGCACCAGGCCCCCGGCAGCACCAGACACCACCAGGCCCCCATACTCACCACTCACGTCAGGATCAGCTGCAGGCAGCCGCTGCCTGGGGCAGCCCGTTCTCCACAGCGCCCTGAGCGCCGGTGCCCGGTGCTCACAGGAAGCAGTCTGAGGGTGATGTCATCACCCTGAGACTGACGACCTGCGCACATGCCGGAAGTGTCGTGCTGCGCATAGGAGGCAGAGTGGCACTGCGGGGGCAGCAGGCAGAACACTCTCCCTGCTTTGCTGCTGCAGAGAGGGCCCAGCCATCACTAATCATATCGGCAGTACTGCCAATATGATTAGCGATATTCCCGGACTGGGGGGACCCAGGGAGGTATGGGGGGGCGGGGTTTTTTGGCTTTGGCCATTGGGACCCGGAGCCCACTGGAGGTTCTCCCAATCCTCCGGAGGGCCAGTCCGCCCCTGTACTTGGGGCTCTAGGTGTTACTATTGTGAGGGAGTAGGAGATGAATGTGGCTCTCAAGGTCAGAAAGCTTGGGCCATATGCACACCTACAATATTTACAGCAGATTGTCTGTGGCTCCCCTGCGACCACAGTGGCCACATAGGGAACTGCAGCCAGGTAGGAGGAAAAGATAGTTTGCACAACAAACACCCTCACAGACATCCCACACACCACTAGGAGGCAGCACCCAACCCGGAGCCCGGAACTCTAGGCGGGCAAGGGTGGTGGGTTTAGAGGACAGTGGTGGGAAAGCATGTAGGTCAGGTGACAGAAGGTAGAAATAGAGAAAGAGGAGGAGGAAGGAGCTAGTAGGCCACAGTGAGCCGACCAGTAAAGACTGAGTAGGCCAGAGGGTGGCGAGCAGAAAAGACGGAAGCACACGTTCTGGAGGAGTGGGGCTGATGGAGACGCAGAATCCAGAGTCAGAGAAACCATGGAGAGAAAGCTCGTCCATAGCCAGCACCCCAGGAGAGTGTGAGGAAAGAGACGGACCAGCAGCACTGGGTCCTAGGAATACAGCAGCACTGACCAACTACCGGCAGAGTAGTCTTCCCTACTGAAACTGGAATCACACGGGTCAGAGGGAGCCTGATAGTGCCTTGCGGGAGAGGACTATTGGTGGCTAGGCACACTGCAGAGTGTCGGCTCTGACGGGGAACCGAAGATTTACTCGGTATCCTCAGATTCACCGACGGGGAGCTCCAATTCTAAGTTGGAGTTCCTACCCAAAGGACAGACAGCACAGTGGCAACCACGAGGATCCACAGGGGTCCGAGCTACCGCAACACTGTCCGGAGACACATAGAGAGAGACCACAGCCTGGAAAGAACACTAGGGAGAGTGAGGGGTCGCAGCGTGACAACCTGGCTGCAGGGAGTTGAGTAGAAACCAGAGTAGAATGCCTGTAACTCGTGTTAAGAAGTGAACTGTACTGAGAAATACTGTGAACTGCTTACAGAGAACTGACAAGTAAACCCGGTGAACCCTGCCTGTGTGTCCGTGTTTGATTCCAGGGATAAAGAACTGTTTTATTACCTTTCATTCCTGTCAGGAGCAGCCCGACCCATGCGGGTTCATCCATCTGGCTGCAGCCCCATCCATCCTCCTGGCAGAAGAAGAGCTGCAGCGGTGGTCCCATCATTGACCACACACCGTGGGTGGCGTCACGACAAACTGAATCCTTTGTATATATTCCCCTTTTACTTGTGAGAACCCAGGACACGGTCCGGCCAGGACCTCCGTGACATCCCCAGCAGCGAGTACCCCGTCCCAGTGAGCTCCACATGTCAACTGCAAAATCCAATGTTGCACATCAAAGGGTCCCCCTCAAATAAGGTGCTTCACCTTAAAACGTTATACCTTACAAAATATCGACAGATTGAAGGTCTATATTGATATTTTCAGTGAATAAGCACATCAAATAATTATGGCAAAAAAAAAAAAAAATCACTTTATTGATTAATATCAATTTATACTAAAATATTTACTGTACATAACATGTCAAACAAAAAAAAAAAAGGGCTCACAGTCCCAATCGTGCACAATATTTCAGGGTAGGCAAAAAATACACCAATGGCTACAAATATCTGTAGGGGAACAGGAAAAATACTTCTAGCACCATCACACTTGTAATGTCCTCAATCCCTCCCTCATATCAAAAAGAATTCCATGCAGACCAGCTGCCATTATATAAATGGAGATTGGATATTGAAGCATTGTAATACCTGGTGCCAAAAAGATCTCTGTGATAGATCTCTCCTTGAACCCCTGCTGCCACTGTGCACCTGCACTATCCCACAGCCGACGCACGTTTCAAAGTTCTTTCTTCAGGACTGTAAGGACACCCATAAAAATAATAAAAAAACTTTATATTTTGTCATTTCTAAAAAGTGAAATAAAAACTACATTTGGGCTTCACCAAAACTAACATGAAGACTAGGACGGGGGAGCTCTGTATAGTGTGGAGGGTGCTCTGTATAGTGTGGAGGGTGCTCTGTATAGTGTGGAGGGAGCTTTATAGTGTGGAGGGTGTCTGTATAGTGTGGAGGGTGCTCTGTATAGTGTGGAGGGTGCTCTGTATAGTGTGGAGGAGCTCTGTATAGTGTGGAGGAGCTCTGTATAGTGTGGAGGGAGCTCTGTATAGTGTGGAGGGAGCTCTGTATAGTGTGGAGGGTTGCTCTGTATAGTGTGGAGGGTGCTCTGTATAGTGTGGAGGGTGCTCTGTATAGTGTGGAGGGTGCTCTGTATAGTGTGGAGGGTGCTCTGTATAGTGTGGAGGGTGCTCTGTATAGTGTGGAGGGAGCTCTGTATAGTGTGGAGGGTGCTCTGTATAGTGTGGAGGGAGCTCTGTATAGTGTGGAGGGTGTTCTGTATAGTGTGGAGGGTGCTCTGTATAGTGTGGAGGGTGTTCTGTATAGTGTGGAGGGTGCTCTGTATAGTGTGGAGGGTGCTCTGTATAGTGTGGAGGGTGCTCTGTATAGTGTGGAGGGTGCTCTGTATAGTGTGGAGGGTGCTCTGTATAGTGTGGAGGGTGCTCTGTATAGTGTGGAGGGAGCTCTGTATAGTGTGGAGGGTGTTCTGTATAGTGTGGAGGGTGCTCTGTATAGTGTGGAGGGTGCTCTGTATAGTGTGGAGGGTGCTCTGTATAGTGTGGAGGGTGCTCTGTATAGTGTGGAGGGTGCTCTGTATAGTGTGGAGGGTGCTCTGTATAGTGTGGAGGGAGCTCTGTATAGTGTGGAGGGTGCTCTGTATAGTGTGGAGGGAGCTCTGTATAGTGTGGAGGGAGCTCTGTATAGTGTGGAGGGTGCTCTGTATAGTGTGGAGGGAGCTCTGTATAGTGTGGAGGGTGCTCTGTATAGTGTGGAGGGAGCTCTGTATAGGTTGTGGGGAGGGTGCTCTGTATAGTGTGGAGGGAGCTCTGTTAGTGTGGAGGGGCTGTATAGTGTGGAGGGGCTCGTTAGTTGGAGGGAGCTCTGTATAGTGTGGAGGGTGCTCTGTATAGTGTGGAGGGCTCTGATAGTGTGAGGGTGAGTGTGGGGGTTGTGATAGTGTGGAGGGCTCTGTATAGTGTGGAGGTGCTCTGTTATAGTGTGTAGGGAGGGTGCTCTGTATATGTGGAGGTGCTCTGTATAGGTGGAGGGTGCTCTTATAGTGTGGAGGGAGTCTGTATAGTGTGGAGGGCTCTGTATAGTGTGTGAGGGTGCTCTGTATAGTGTGGAGGTCTGTAGGCTTGCTGTATAGTGTGGAGGGCTCTGTAAGTGTGGAGGGTCTGATAGAGTATATGTAGGAGGTCGTATTGGCTCTGTATATGTGGAGGGGCTCTGTTATAGGATTGTTATGGGAGTTGTCTATAGTGGAGGAGCTCTATTGATCTATAGTGTGGAGGGAGTGATCTGTATAGTGGGGGTGTAGGTGGCTCTGTTATAGTGTGGAGGGTGCTCTGTTAGTTGTGGAGGGCTCTGTATAGTGTGGAGGGAGTCTTTATAGTGTGGGGTGCTCTGTATAGTGTGGAGGGTGCCTGTATAGTGTGAGGGGGTAGTCTGTATAGTGTGGAGGGTGCTCTGTATGGAGTGTGAGGGAGCTCTGTATAGTGTGGAGGGATGCTCTGTATAGTGTGGAGGGTGTTTGTATAGTGTGGGGGGGCTCTGTATAGTGTGGAGGGCTGTTCGTGTGAGATGTGTGTGAGGGTGCTCTGTATAGTGTGGAGGTGATTAGTGTGGAGTGCTCTGTATAGTGTGGAGGGTGCTCTGTATAGTGTGGAGGGTGCTCTGTATAGTGTGTAGGGAGCTCTGTATATGTAGTGTGTGGAGGGTGCTCTGTTATGTGAGTGCTCTGTATGGTTGAGGGCTGGAGTCTGTTATGTTGGAGGGTGCTCTGTATAGTGTGGAGGTGAGTGTGAGTGCTGTAAGTGTGGAGGGTGCTCTGTATAGTGTGGAGGGTCTCTGTATAGTGTGGAGGATGTGCTCTGTATATGTGGAGGGTGCTCTGTATAGTGGAGGTGGTTGGAGAGCTCTGTATAGTGTGGAGGGTCTGATATGTGGAGGGTGCTTTGTATAGTGTGGAGGGTATGCTTGTATGTATAGTGGAGGGAGTCTGTAAGTGTGGGGTGTCTGTATAGTGTTGGGGTCTGTATAGTGTGAGGTGTCTGTATAGTGGGGGAGGGTCTTGTATAGTGTGGAGGGGCTCTGTATATGTGGGTCTGTATAGTGTGGAGGGTCTGTATAGTGTGGAGGGGCTCTGATAGTGTGGGGGGCTCTGTTAGTGTGGAGGGGTCTGTATAGTGTGGAGGGGTCTGTATTGTGGAGGGCTCGTTATGTATGCTTGTGTGGGGGTGCTCTGTATAGTGTGAGGTGCTCTGTATAGTGTGGAGGTGTCTGTATAGTGGGAGGGCTCTGTATGTTGGAGGGTGCTCTGTATAGTGTGGAGGGCTTGTAGTGTGGAGGAGTGTGTCTGTATAGTGTGGAGGTGCTCTGTATAGTGGAGTGCTCGTATAGTGTGGAGGGCTCTGTATATGTGAGGTGCTCTGATAGTGTGGAGGTGCTCTGTATAGTGTGGAGGGCTCTGTATATGGGAGGTCTGATAGTGTGGGTGCTGTAAGTGTGGGACTTGTATAGTGGGGGTAGTGGGAGGAGCTGATGTGTGGAGGGCTCTGTATAGTGGAGTCTGTGGTGTGCTTATGAGGTGCTCTGTATAGTGGGGGTGTGATGTGAGGCGTAATGTGGAGGGGCTCTGTATAGTGTGGAGGGTCTGTATAGTGTGGAGGGCTCTGTAAGTGTGAGGGTGCTCTGTTAGTGTGGAGGGAGCTCTGTAATGTGGAGGTGTCTTATAGTTGGAGGTGCTCTGTATAGTGTGGAGGCTCTGATAGTTGAGGGCTCTGTTAGTGTGGAGGTCTGTATATGTGAGGGCTCTGTATAGTGTGGAGGGTGCTCTGTATAGTGGAGGTCTGATAGTGTGAGGTCTGTATAGTGTGGAGGCTCTGTAAGTGTGAGGAGCTCTGTTAGTGTGGAGGTCTCTGTATATGTGAGGGTGCTCTGTATAGTGTGGAGGGTGCTCTGTATAGTTGGAGGGGCTCTGTATATGTGAGGTGTTGTATGTTGGTGAGGTGCTTGTATAGTGTGGAGGGTGTGTATAGTGTGGAGGGGCTCTGTATAGTGTGGAGGGTGTCTGTATAGTGTGGAGGGGTCTGTTAGTGTGGAGGGGCTCTGTATAGGTGGAGGGGTCTTAAGTTGAGTGCTGTATAGTGTGAGGTGCTCTGTATATGTGGAGGGCTCTGTATAGTGTGGAGGGTCTGTATAGTGTGGAGGGGCTCTGTATAGTGTGGAGGGTCTGTATAGTGTGGAGGGGTCTGTATAGTGGAGTTTGGAGGAGTGTAGTGGAGGGCTCTGTATAGTGTGGAGGGCTTGTATAGTTGGAGGTGTCTGTATATTGGGGAGCTGTAGGTGGAGGTGCTCTGTATATGTGGAGGGTGCTTGTTGTGTGGAGGGGCTGTATTAGGTCTGTATAGTGGGAGGGGCTCTATGTGTGAGAGCTTGAGTGTGAGGTGTCTGTATAGTGTGGAGGTGCTTGTATATTGAGTGCTTGTATTGTGGAGGCTCTGTATGTGTGGAGGGCTGTATAGTGTGGAGGGGTCTGTATGTTGAGTGCTCTGTATAGTGTGGAGGTCTGTATAGTTGAGGGGCTCTGTATAGTGTGGGGGTCTGTATGTGTGGAGGGGCTCATGTGAGAGTGTGTGAGTCGTTAGTGTGGGGGTCTGATAGGTGGAGGGGCCGTATGTGAGGGCTTGTATAGTGTGGAGGCCTGTATAGTGGAGGGCTCTGTATAGTGGGAGGGTTTCTGTATATGTGGAGGGTGTCTGTATATGTGAGGGTCGATGTGTGGAGGTGTCTGTATATGTAGGTGTGCTCTGTATATGTGAGGTGTTGATGTGTGGGGTGTTGTGGGGTGCCGTATAGTGTGGGGGGTTGTATGGGAGGGTGTCTATAGTGTGGGGTATGGAGGGTCTGTATAGTGTGAGGGTCTGTTAGTGTGGAGGTGTTGTAGTGTGGAGGGCTTGTGTGATGGGGTCTCTGTATAGTGTGGAGGGCTCTTATAGTGTGGGGGCTGTATAGTAGTGTGGGGTCTGTATAGTGTGGAGGGCTTGATATAGTGTGTGGGGCTGTATGTGTGAGGTTCTGTATAGTGTGGAGGGTGCTGTTGTGAGGGAGGTTGTATGGTTGAGGGCTTTAGTGTGAGGGTCTGTTAGTGTGAGGGGCTTGTAGTGTGGAGGGTGTCTGTTGGTGGAGTGGCTCTGTATAGTGTGGGGGCTCTGTATAGTGGGAGGGTGCTCTGTATAGGTGGAGGGCTCTGTATAGTGTGAGGAGTCGTATAGTGTGGAGGGTGTCTTAATGTGGAGGTGCTCGTATAGTGTGGAGGGAGCTCTGTATAGTGTGGAGGGTGCTCTGTATGTGGAGGGTGCTCTGTATAGTGTGAGGGCTCTGTATAGTGTGGAGTGTGTTGTATGTGTGGAGGTGTCTGTAGTGTGGAGGAGCTCTGTATAGTGTGAGGGTGCTCTGTATAGTGTGGAGGGTGCTCTGTATAGTGTGAGGGTCTGTATGTGTGGAGGGGTCTGTATAGTGTGGAGGGTGCTCTGTATAGTGTGAGGGAGCTCTGTATAGTTGGAGGGTCTGAAGTGTGAGGTGTGAGGGAGGGGCTCTGTATAGTGGGGGTGCTCTGTATAGTGTGGAGGGGCTCTGTATAGTGTGGAGGGCTCTGTATAGTGTGGAGGGGTCTGTATAGTGTGGAGGCTGTAAGTGTAGGCTCTGTATAGTGGAGGTGCTCTGTATAGTGTGAGGGCTCGTATGTGTGGTGGCTCTGTATAGTGTGGAGGGTGCTCGTATAGTGTGGGGCTGTATAGTGTGGAGGGTGTCTGTATAGTGTGTAGGGAGCTCTGTATATGTGGAGGGTGCTCTGTATATGTGGAGGGAGCTCTGTATAGTGTGGAGGGTGTCTTATAGTGTGAGGGTGCTCTGTATGTGTGGTGGTGCTCTGTATAGGTGGAGGGTCTCTGTTATGGGGGTGCTCTGTAAGGTGGGGGTGCTCTGTATAGTGTGGAGGGTGCTCTGTATATGTGGAGGGTGCTCTGTATAGTGTGAGGGGTCTGTATAGTGTGGAGGGGCTTTAGTGAGGGAGCTCTGTATGTGGGAGGGGCCTGTATAGTGTGGAGGGTGCTTGTTATGTGGAGGGGCTCTTATGTGTGGGGGTCTGTATAGTGTGGAGGGTGCTCTGTATAGTGTGTGGGGAGCTCTGTATAGTGGGGTGCTCTGTATAGTGTGGAGGGTGCTCTGTATAGTGTGGAGGGTGCTCTGTATAGTGTGGAGGGAGCTCTGTATAGTGTGGAGGGAGCTCTGTATAGTGTGGAGGGAGCTCTGTATAGTGTGGAGGGAGCTCTGTATAGTGTGGAGGGTGTTCTGTATAGTGTGGAGGGTGCTCTGTATAGTGTGGAGGGTGCTCTGTATAGTGTGGAGGGGCTCTGTATAGTGTGGAGGGTGTCTGTATAGTGTGGAGGGTGCTCTGTATAGTGTGGAGGGTGCTCTGTATAGTGTGGAGGGTGCTCTGTATAGTGTGGAGGGAGCTCTGTATAGTGTGGAGGGTGTTCTGTATAGTGTGGAGGGTGCTCTGTATAGTGTGGAGGGTGCTCTGTATAGTGTGGAGGGTGCTCTGTATAGTGTGGAGGGAGCTCTGTATAGTGTGGAGGGTGTTCTGTATAGTGTGGAGGGAGCTCTGTATAGTGTGGAGGGTGCTCTGTATAGTGTGGAGGGGCTCTGTATAGTGTGGAGGGTGCTCTGTATAGTGTGGAGGGTGCTCTGTATAGTGTGGAGGGTGCTCTGTATAGTGTGGAGGGTGCTCTGTATAGTGTGGAGGGTTTTGCTCTGTATAGTGTGGAGGGAGCTCTGTATAGTGTGGAGGGTGTTCTGTATAGTGTGGAGGGGCTCTGTATAGTGTGGAGGGAGCTCTGTATAGTGTGGAGGGGCTCTGTATAGTGTGGAGGGTGCTCTGTATAGTGTGGAGGGTGCTCTGTATAGTGTGGAGGGTGCTCTGTATAGTGTGGAGGGTGCTCTGTATAGTGTGGAGGGTGCTCTGTATAGTGTGGAGGGTGTTCTGTATAGTGTGGAGGGTGCTCTGTATAGTGTGGAGGGTGCTCTGTATAGTGTGGAGGGTGCTCTGTATAGTGTGGAGGGAGCTTCTGTATAGTGTGGAGGTGTTTCTGTATAGTGTGGAGGGTGCTCTGTATAGTGTGGAGGGTGCTCTGTATAGTGTGGAGGGTGCTCTGTATAGTGTGGAGGGTGCTCTGTATAGTGTGGAGGGTGCTCTGTATAGTGTGGAGGGTGCTCTGTATAGTGTGGAGGGTGCTCTGTATAGTGTGGAGGGTGCTCTGTATAGTGTGGAGGGTGCTCTGTATAGTGTGGAGGGAGCTCTGTATAGTGTGGAGGGATGCTCTGTATAGTGTGAGGGAGCTCTGTATAGTGTGGAGGGAGCTCTGTATAGTGTGGAGGGTGTTCTGTATAGTGTGGAGGGTGCTCTGTATAGTGTGGAGGGTGCTCTGTATAGTGTGGAGGGTGCTCTGTATAGTGTGGAGGGAGCTCTGTATAGGGTGGAGGGGTTCTGTATAGTGTGGAGGGTGCTCTGTATAGTGTGGAGGGTGCTCTGTATAGTGTGGAGGGAGCTCTGTATAGTGTGGAGGGGCTCTGTATAGTGTGGAGGGTGCTCTGTATAGTGTGGAGGTGCTCTGTATAGTGTGGAGGGGCTCTGTATAGTGTGGAGGGTGCTCTGTATAGTGTGGAGGGAGCTCTGTATAGTGTGGAGGGTGTTCTGTATAGTGTGGAGGGAGCTCTGTATAGTGTGGAGGGTGCTCTGTATAGTGTGGAGGGGCTCTGTATAGTGTGGAGGGTGCTCTGTATAGTGTGGAGGGTGCTCTGTATAGTGTGGAGGGTGCTCTGTATAGTGTGGAGGGTGCTCTGTATAGTGTGGAGGGGTCTGTATAGTGTGGAGGGAGCTCTGTATAGTGTGGAGGGTGCTTGTATAGTGTGGAGGGTCTTGTATAGTGTGGAGGGTGTCTGTATAGTGTGGAGGGTGCTCTGTATAGTGTGGAGGGCTTTCTGTGATGTGTATGTGGAGGGGCTCTGTATAGTGTGGAGGGTGCTCTGTATAGTGTGGAGGGGCTCTGTATAGTGTGGAGGGTGCTCTGTATAGTGTGGAGGGTGCTCTGTATAGTGTGGAGGGTGTCTCTGTATAGTGTGGTGAGGGGAGTGCTCTGTATAGTGTGGAGGGGCTCTGTATAGTGTGGAGGGTGCTCTGTATGTGTGGAGGGTGCTCTGTATAGTGTGGGGGAGCTCTGTATAGTGTGGAGGGTTCTGTATAGTGTGGAGGGGCTCTTATAGTGTGGAGGGTGCTCTGTATAGTGTGGAGGGTGCTCTGTATAGTGTGGAGGGAGCTCTGTATAGTGTGGAGGGTGTCTGTATAGTGTGGAGGGGCTCTGTATAGTGTGGAGGGTGCTCTGTATAGTGTGGAGGGGCTCTGTATAGTGTGGAGGGGCTCTGTATAGTGTGAGGGTGCTCTGTATAGTGTGGAGGGTGCTCTGTATAGTGTGGAGGGTGCTCTGTATAGTGGTGTGAGGGAGGGTGCTCTGTATAGTGTGGAGGGGCTCTGTATAGTGTGGAGGGTGCTCTGTATAGTGTGGAGGGAGCTCTGTATAGGTGGAGGGTGCTCTGTATAGTGTGGAGGGAGCTCTGTATAGTGTGGAGGGTGCTCTGTATAGTGTGGAGGGGCTCTGTATAGTGTGGAGGGGTCTGTATAGTGTGGAGGGTGCTCTGTATAGTGTGGAGGGTGCTCTGTATAGTGTGGAGGGTGCTCTGTATAGTGTGGAGGGTGCTCTGTATAGTGTGGAGGGTGCTCTGTATAGTGTGGAGGGGTCTGTATATGTGGAGGGAGCTCTGTATAGTGTGGAGGGGTCTGTATAGTGTGGAGGGGCTCTGTATAGTGTGGAGGGTGCTCTGTATAGTGTGGAGGGTGCTCTGTATAGTGTGGAGGGTGCTCTGTATAGTGTGGAGGGTGCTCTGTATAGTGTGGAGGGTGCTCTGTATAGTGTGGAGGGTGTCTGTATAGTGTGGGGGTGCTCTGTATAGTGTGGAGGGTGTTCTGTATAGTGTGGAGGGGCTCTGTATAGTGTGGAGGGGCTCTGTATAGTGTGGAGGGAGGCTCTGTATAGTGTGGAGGGGCTCTGTATAGTGTGGAGGGTGCTTGTATAGGTTTGTGGAGGGTGCTCTGTATAGTGTGGAGGGTGCTCTGTATAGTGTGGAGGGTGCTCTGTATAGTGTGGAGGGTGTCTGTATAGTGTGGAGGGTGCTCTGTATAGTGTGGAGGGTGCTCTGTATAGTGTGGAGGGTGCTCTGTATAGTGTGGAGGGGCTCTGTATAGTGTGGAGGGGTCTGTATAGTGTGGAGGGTGCTCTGTATAGTGTGGAGGGTGCTCTGTATAGTGTGGAGGGTGTCTGTATAGTGTGGAGGGGCTCTGTATAGTGTGGGGGTGTCTGTATAGTGTGGAGGGTGCTCTGTATAGTGTGGAGGGTGCTCTGTATAGTGTGGAGGGTGCTCTGTATAGTGTGGAGGGTGCTCTGTATAGTGTGGAGGGAGCTCTGTATAGTGTGGAGGGTGTTCTGTATAGTGTGGAGGGAGCTCTGTATAGTGTGGAGGGAGCTCTGTATAGTGTGGAGGGAGCTCTGTATAGTGTGGAGGGTGCTCTGTATAGTGTGGAGGGTGCTCTGTATAGTGTGGAGGGAGCTCTGTATAGTGTGGAGGGTGCTCTGTATAGTGTGGAGGGTGCTCTGTATAGTGTGGAGGGTGTTCTGTATATGTGTGAGGGTGCTCTGTATAGTGTGGAGGTGTTCTGTATAGTGTGGAGGGAGCTCTGTATAGTGTGGAGGGAGCTCTGTATAGTGTGGAGGGTGTTCTGTATAGTGTGGAGGGTGCTCTGTATAGTGTGGAGGGTGCTCTGTATAGTGTGGAGGGTGCTCTGTATAGTGTGGAGGGTGCTCTGTATAGTGTGGAGGGAGCTCTGTATAGTGTGGAGGGTGCTCTGTATAGTGTGGAGGGTGCTCTGTATAGTGTGGAGGGTGCTCTGTATAGTGTGGAGGGTGCTCTGTATAGTGTGGAGGGAGCTCTGTATAGTGTGGAGGGAGCTCTGTATAGTGTGGAGGGAGCTCTGTATAGTGTGGAGGGAGCTCTGTATAGTGTGGAGGGTGTTCTGTATAGTGTGGAGGGTGCTCTGTATAGTGTGGAGGGTGCTCTGTATAGTGTGGAGGGTGCTCTGTATAGTGTGGAGGGAGCTCTGTATAGTGTGGAGGGTGCTCTGTATAGTGTGGAGGGTGCTCTGTATAGTGTGGAGGGTGCTCTGTATAGTGTGGAGGGAGCTCTGTATAGTGTGGAGGGAGCTCTGTATAGTGTGGAGGGTGCTCTGTATAGTGTGGAGGAGCTCTGTATAGTGTGGAGGGAGCTCTGTATAGTGTGGAGGGTGCTCTGTATAGTGTGGAGGGAGCTCTGTATAGTGTGGAGGGTGTTCTGTATAGTGTGGAGGGAGCTCTGTATAGTGTGGAGGGTGCTCTGTATAGTGTGGAGGGAGCTCTGTATAGTGTGGAGGGTGCTCTGTATAGTGTGGAGGGTGCTCTGTATAGTGTGGAGGGTGCTCTGTATAGTGTGGAGGGAGCTCTGTATAGTGTGGAGGGAGCTCTGTATAGTGTGGAGGGTGCTCTGTATAGTGTGGAGGGTGCTCTGTATAGTGTGGAGGGTGCTCTGTATAGTGTGGAGGGAGCTCTGTATAGTGTGGAGGGTGCTCTGTATAGTGTGGAGGGAGCTCTGTATAGTGTGGAGGGTGTTCTGTATAGTGTGGAGGGTGCTCTGTATAGTGTGGAGGGTGCTCTGTATAGTGTGGAGGGTGTTCTGTATAGTGTGGAGGGTGCTCTGTATAGTGTGGAGGGTGCTCTGTATAGTGTGGAGGGTGCTCTGTATAGTGTGGAGGGTGCTCTGTATAGTGTGGAGGGTGCTCTGTATAGTGTGGAGGGAGCTCTGTATAGTGTGGAGGGTGTTCTGTATAGTGTGGAGGGTGCTCTGTATAGTGTGGAGGGAGCTCTGTATAGTGTGGAGGGAGCTCTGTATAGTGTGGAGGGTGCTCTGTATAGTGTGGAGGGTGCTCTGTATAGTGTGGAGGGTGCTCTGTATAGTGTGGAGGGAGCTCTGTATAGTGTGGAGGGTGCTCTGTATAGTGTGGAGGGAGCTCTGTATAGTGTGGAGGGAGCTCTGTATAGTGTGGAGGGTGCTCTGTATAGTGTGGAGGGTGCTCTGTATAGTGTGGAGGGAGCTCTGTATAGTGTGGAGGGAGCTCTGTATAGTGTGGAGGGTGCTCTGTATAGTGTGGAGGGTGCTCTGTATAGTGTGGAGGGTGCTCTGTATAGTGTGGAGGGAGCTCTGTATAGTGTGGAGGGTGCTCTGTATAGTGTGGAGGGAGCTCTGTATAGTGTGGAGGGAGCTCTGTATAGTGTGGAGGGTGCTCTGTATAGTGTGGAGGGTGCTCTGTATAGTGTGCAAGAGAACAGAGCACAGGCCCCCAAAATATAACACAAGGAAATGCCAATGTATTGCTGTTCTTCCAGCCAGAAAATAATTACTAAAAAGTCATTGAATACATTATGGCATTTTGTTATGCAGAAATGTAAAGATTAAATAAAAATGAAAAAAAAATAGAAAGAAGGGTAATGTCAGAAAAAAAAGCCTGTATAATATCACAGTATGATCAGTTATAATATCACAGTATGATCAGTTATAATATCACAGTATGATCAGTCAGAGGGTCACGTGACGGCAGCCTGTACACAGCACATGGAGAACACGTGGTCGGTGTTCGCGTTGAAGACTTTTGTTCCTGAGCGGGATCCGTCTTCCAGCGCCGGAACTGTGGGCTCTGCAGGAGCCGGGACCGCTGAAGACTGACAGGTACCCGGTCACTCACCCCGCGGCCTCGGTCTGGGTGTAATAGCGGGGTCAGTGCGGCAGGGGGTGATATAAGGCCGCCCGCTCAGTGTACACACCTCCTGCAGCCCGGACAGCTGTTATATATCACCATGTGGAGACTACAAGCCCCAGCATGCTCCACACTGACACCAAGTGTGGCACTACAAGCTCCAGTATGCTCCACACTGACACCAAGTGTGGGACTACAAGCCCCAGCATGCTCCACACTGACACCAAGTGTGGGACTACAAGCCCCAGCATGCTCCACACTGACACCAAGTGTGGGACTACAATCCCCAGCATGCTCCACACTGACACCAAGTGTGGGACTACAAGCCCCAGCATGCTCCACACTGACACCAAGTGTGGGACTACAAGCCCCAGCATGCTCCACACTGACACCAAGTGTGGGACTACAATCCCCAGCATGCTCCACACTGACACCAAGTGTGGGACTACAAGCCCCAGCATGCTCCACACTGACACCAAGTGTGGGACTACAAGCCCCAGCATGCTCCACACTGACACCAAGTGTGGGACTACAAGCCCCAGCATGCTCCACACTGACACCAAGTGTGGGACTATAAGCCCCAGCATGCTCCACACTGACACCAAGTGTGGGACTACAAGCCCCAGCATGCTCCACACTGACACCAAGTGTGGGACTACAAGCCCCAGCATGCTCCACACTGACACCAAGTGTGGGACTAGAAGCCCCAGCATGCTCCACACTGACACCAAGTGTGGGACTACAAGCCCCAGCATTCTCAATACTGACACCAAGTGTGGAACTACAAGCCCCAGCATGCTCCACACTGACACCAAGTGTGGGACTATAAGCCCCAGCATGCTCCACACTGACACCAAGTGTGGGACTACAAGCCCCAGCATGCTCCACACTGACAGGAAGTGTGGCACTACAAGCCCCAGCATGCTCCACACTGACACCAAGTGTCGGACTACAAGCCCCAGCATGCTCCACACTGACACCAAGTGTGGGACTACAAGCCCCAGCATGCTCCACACTGACACCAAGTGTGGGACTACAAGCCCCAGCATGCTCCACACTGACACCAAGTGTGGGACTACAAGCCCCAGCATGCTCCACACTGACAGGAAGTGTGGAGCATGCTCCACACTGACACCAAGTGTGGGACTACAAGCCCCAGCATGCTCCACACTGACAGGAAGTGTGGCACTACAAGCCCCAGCATGCTCCACACTGACACCAAGTGTGGGACTACAAGCCCCAGCATGCTCCACACTGACACCAAGTGTGGGACTACAAGCCCCAGCAAGCTCCACACTGACACCAAGTGTGGGACTATAAGGCCCAGCATGCTCCACATCGACACCAAGTGTGGGACTACAAGCCCCAGCATGCTCCACACTGACAGGAAGTGTGGCACTACAAGCCCCAGCATGCTCCACACTGACAAGAAGTGTGGCACTACAAGCCCCAGCATGCTCCACACTGACAAGAAGTGTGGCACTACAAGCCCCAGCAAGCTCCACATCGACACCAAGTGTGGGACTACAATTCGTAACAGTCAATAGACTTGTCCTATATTGTAATGTGGGCTATATTGTAGCTGTGGACTACAAGTTCCAGCAGAAACCAGACTGTAGGACTCCTCCTTGTCGGATTTCCTCCGCCCTGAGTTGTAGTTTCAGAGCGGTCATGTGACTTGCGATAAAATCGTTGTATTAAGGGCTCGGTCACACTGGCGTGAAACTCTGATGACTGTAATGCGAGTAAAAATCACACTGCAGTCGGTCCAATGTTAGTCAATGTCCGAGAGCACATTTGCGAGTGTCGGACGTTTTTTCTCGTCCTATTCACGGATGACGAGTCAGTCGCAACATGCTGCGATTGTATGCGAGTGTCGGACGAGGCTTGCCTATGCAAGTCTATGGGTCCGACAAAAAGACGTACCACACTTGGACCGCACTCAGACCATGCAAGTCGGATGCGATTTTTAATTGATACATTATCATTCTGTAGCTCAGACAATTGTACAAAATGTTCCTGTAAATGCTAATACAGTAAATGGCTGCTGAGAAAGAAAACGGATTGCACCCGGACAGCACTCGCAAGCCACACTGACCAAAAGTCACATGACACTCATCCGACTCTCGGATACGTCAATCAGACTGTTTTTGCACTCGCCAGTGTGTTTCCAGCCTAAGGCCCCTTTCACATCTAATGCAGGGCAGCGTTTTTCTTCATTAGCATTTCTAGGCGTTTTTACTGCTAAAACCGCATTAAAACGCATGCGCTTTTGACCCCATTGATTTTAATAGAAACGCATGTAAAAACGCATGCGTTTTTTGCAAAAGCAGACCAAAACGTTGCTTGTGATGTTTTGGTCTGCGTTTGCAAAAATGCATGCGTTTTGTGTTTTGACATGCGTTTCCATCAAAATCAATGGGGGCAAAAATGCATACGTTTTGATGCGTTTTTAGCAAAATGCATAGAAATGCAAATGAAGCAAAACGCTGCCCTGCATTAGATGTGAAAGGGGCCAAGAGTTGCGATGATTTTGCTGCATGTCTCGTCTGTGCGGTGAAGTCCTCAGCGATGACGTCTGGTCTGACATTTTCCTAATAGTTTTTAATGTGAGTCTTGGGATGAAGTTGCCCGCGTCTCCCCTTGAAATGAATGAGCGCTGCGTAGTCATGATGCATTTATTACCCCCTCCCCCACACAAAGTATATACCGCAGATACATGTATACCATCACCAAGCCGAGCCTCTTTCTCGCTCCATAGGATATGAATGTTTTACTGTATAATCAAAAGTTCTATAACTTTGTAACAAACTTTTTAAAACAGAACACTGAATGGAATTAATGGAAAATATATCAAATAAAAAGAAAACACAAACATAGGAGTTGGAAACTGTGACCTAGTCCTGCTCACACAGCTGAGGGTCCTACGTGTGTCCAGTCCTCTGTGCACGGAGCCTGGTTTCACACTTGTGTATTTTGCAATCCGTGTGAAAGCAGACGCCCACTCATCCATTGTCATCTCCATTGGCTTTCAATGGTGACGGATGGGACTTGCTTGTTCATCCAGTTGTCACCATTTTCCCATGGATCCGTGTGTCTGCATATATTTTTTACAACAGAAAATGCAAAATGTTGCAGATGTGTCACATCAAAACCACACAGTCACACAGACACGGACAGATCCGTGGCTATATATCTGCAATTTAAATGGAGCTCTATGGAGCACAGATCCAGAACACCACGGATCAGTGTGCTTCTGCGTACAGGGATCAGTTTTGCAGGACTGAGCATGCTCGGAAGAAAGAATGAGCACCTCCCACCCCCCCATTTCTGGAGACCGTTGATGGATCCGTGTAAATAACGTTGTGTTGGCATCAGTTTCCACAATTCCTGGGCGTCCGTGCGTATCCAGGGAGATGCAGGTTTAACATGCATGCACACAGATTGCAAAATACACAAGTGTGAAAGCAGCCTTAACAGGAGCAGCACAGATCTCCATCCAGTCTTGAAGGCCACTTCACACACACAGATATCCGAGTCCAATATCTGAACAGATCTCTGGTTGCAGTGAAATCATGGATACATTGCTCCATGTTGTACACAGCCACAAAATGGAACAATGTATCCATGATTTCACTGCAACCAGAGATCTGTTCAGTTATTGGACTCAGATATCTGTGTGTGTGAAGTGGCCTTTACAGCGGTTCTATTTTTCCTGCAGTGATACAATGTAACGATATGTGCCCAAGCTGCATATTTGGTGCACTACATACACATCTGGCAGAAATACATACCCAAACATGTTTTGGTGCCTATTTGCTGCATTTTTCTTTCATGCACGTATTTTATATATGTCCATAGCTGGAAGTGCTGAAAAACGCACCTAAATACGGATCAGTAATTAACATGCTGCAGATTTTCCTGCATTCAAAATCTGCACCAAACACGCTAGGGAAAAATGTGCAGCATTGGCACACCACCCCTCCAAATCACCCCCAACCCTATTAATACCTGTCCCTGCACCATGACAGATCATTATTAGTGCTCCTTTTCTATAAAAAATGCGTTCTGTAACATTGCAAAAATCAACATTATGCACTTACATATGTGTGACTTCTTGTCCCTGAATAAGTCTCACAAGGCCACTTTACACACACCAACTTATCTGTCCAACTTCTGACCAACTTACTCGTTGCAGTGAAATCATGGACACATTGTTACATTTGTACACAGCCACAAAATGGAGCAATGTGTCCATGATTTCACTGCAACCAGCAAGTTGGTCAGAAGTTGGACAGATAAGTTGGTGTGTGTAAAGTGGCCATAAGGGTACCGTCACATACAGAGATATATTGCATGCAACTCACTGGTTGCAGTGAAATCATGGACACATTGCTCCATTTTGTGGCTGTGTACAAATGTAACAATGTGTCCATGATTTCACTGCAACCAGTGAGTTGCATGCAATGTATCTCTGTGTGTGTGACGCTACCCTAAAGGCCAATTTAGACACACATCTGTGTTCAACTTCTGAACAGATCTCTGGTTGCAATTAAATCATGGACACATTGCTCCATTTTGTACACAGCCACAAAATGGAACAATGTGTCCATGATTTCACTGCAACCAGAGATCTGTTCAGAAGTTGGTCACAGATATCTGTGTGTATAGGGCCGGTTTCACACATCCGTGTTACCACGGTGGGGTGGGGCATAGACCCATGTGTCACGGCAGTGTGACACGATGGGTGCTGTCCGTGTGCTATCCGTGGATCCACAGATAGCCTGTCACCTCATACTCACCTCCCTCCAGCGCCGCTGCTCCTCTCTCTTCCGGGCCGTTCTGGGGCTCAGTGAAGTGAATATTCATGAGCCCTAATGAGCGGCATCAGAAGTGAGAGGAGCAGACACCGCTGGAGCGAGGGGAGTATAAAATTCTATATTTTGTAGCATTTTCCTTTTGTCCGTGGTCCGTGCACACGGATGTCACACTGTGAACATCCGTGTGCAGGACATTCGGACAAAAATGCGGTCAGTGGCTCTGCATAAAAACGGACTTGTCGCCGTGTGGAGCACATGGACACGCATGTGCTCCACACAGAGACACAGTCCGTGCAGAATCAGACGTCTGCATGGGTCCACAGGGGAACATGTGTCCCCGTATGTCCGTGCCTCCGGCATGTGTCGGCACGGACTGCTTACGTGCCGGAGGCACGGACATGTGAATGAGGCCTAAAGCAGCGCTAAGCCCTCCTTAGCTGCTCATTATCACACCCCGATCGGCATGATAAATAATCCTAGTCCTCCTCGCCCTGCTGTAGGGGAGTAATAGCTGGTGTGACTCTATTTGCGTCACATCCAATCTTTGTGACGTCTGTACACCCTTTAGGTGTAAAACTAAAGCCACACATGCACAATGCGCATGGTGAGGTCGGCGTACACCTAGAGGGTGTACCGACGTCACAAAGACCAGCTGTGCCGTAAATAGAGCCTCCCCAGCTATTACGCCCCTACAGCAGGGCCAGGAGGACTAGGATTATTTGATCTCTCCTATATGGGGTCTTCAGGGCAGGATACACCCACCTGGGCACCAATCAGAGCACTGAGGCATCACCTGCACAGCAATCAGAGATCATGAAATTAGTTAAGACGTGACATAGCTCTGTTTGGAGGCTGCAGATGGTTTCTTCATAGACTGGCCCTTCACTCACTGGCCCCAGAACAATTGATATCATTGAGAATTTGTATGATAAACTATGGCTGTAATGTTGTCACTTTCTTGCCGTCCCCCCCGCAGGATGGCGGCTGCAGAATTACAGGCTGTGGTGATGGCGGTTTATGGGGGGTCCCGGATGCAGGATCTCACCAGCAGTATCCCAAAGCCGCTGCTCCCTGTGGGCAATAAACCCCTGCTGTGGTACCCGCTGAACATGCTGGAACGGGCAGGATTTGAGGGTGAGTTGTGATCTAGTGTGAATTATGGCCACATGGTTTTTTTTATGAAACCCCTGTCCCCCATTAGAGAATCTGCCTCTGCTTCTGGTGTCTATTATTGTCTTGATCGGTGATGTCTTATGATCTGTGTGGCAGTCAATCAGTGAGCTCAGCGGCATGTGCCATCCATTTGGGCAGAGCCTATAAGCTCACTGATCATCATTGATGAATAACAAAAAAAAGGGATCAGCAGCGGAGACCAGGGGAGGGTGTGTAAAGCACACATTTATTAAATAAAATCAACGGTAGCAGGGGACCAGGGATTTTCTGGAGAAAAAGAACTTGAAAATCCATTTAGGCCTGATTCACTCATCCGTGCAAACCACAGGCGTGTGAGACAAGGCTGTTTTTGGGCGGGGTGTGTATCATGTGCGCTGTATGTGTGCCATCTGTGGATAACACATGGACAGCCTGTCAGTGCAAACTCGCCTGCCTCCATCGCTGTTGCTCCTCTCACTTCCGGTCCGCTGTTGGGCTCAGTGAAGTATAAGCATTGTGAATGCAGCTCTGCATGTGACTATGAGCCTAATGAGCTGCACCAGAAGTGAGAGGAGCTGAGGCAGGAGAGTATGAAATTCTTTATTTTTAAGTTTTTAACTTTTGTCCTTGGTCCGTGCACATGGATGTCACATTGTGAACATCCGTGTGCAGGACGTTTTGGACCAAAACCGGTCCGTAGTGCCGGTAAAAAATGGATATGTCACCATGTGGAGCACACGGACATGTGTCTGCTCTACACGGAGACACGGTCCACGCAGTACCACAGACATGTGAAGGGGGCCATAGAAGATAATGAGCCTCCGTATGTCTATGCCTCCGGCATGTATTGGCATGGACCGCACACGTGCCAGAGGCACCGATATGTGAAAGAGGCCTTACAGTGAGATCCTCTGAAAAGTTAACGTCTGGTGTCTATCCCCTCAGAGGTCATTGTGGTGACGACTCGGGAGGTTCAAAAATACGTCCCAGACATGAAAATGAAGGTGGAGGTGGTGTGTCTGCCCGATGATAAGGCGTCCGAGAGGGGGACCGCAGACTCTCTGCGGCACATCTACTCAAAGATTAAGGTAAGGAAGTCTGGAGTGCAGCTTCTTATATCTGTCAGAGCTGTTGCCTGAGAATAAGGGCCGCTTTACACGTTGTGATATTGCAATGCAACGTCGAGAAAAAGTCACGTGGTACGGCCGTTGCAGTTAATATCGTTTGTGCGTTGTGTCGTGTAAATGGGCAATGCGACCCGAAAAAATCGTACCTACAATATAGCAAGAAGAATGTGCAAGCCCTTCAACCGTACGATATTGTATAGGCGATGTGGCATGATCGTGCTGTGACGGCGCAACTACAATTTGGAGCGCAACTTCCCCTATTCACTACAATGTTAAATGCTTGTTCCCTGGGTTGCTCATACCCAGCGCACAAAAGGGGCCTACAACATCCTAGTTGTGTTGCCTGCCGATATCTCCCTGTGTGACATCTAATATGCGATCTTAGACAAGAGCCAAAAACGTGCGCGCTCCCGTGATATTGTATGCAATATCGGAACGATATCGCGACGTGTAAAGCGGCCCTAAGACATTGTGTAAGACGTGGTCCAGAGACTTGAGGATTGTGAGAGTCTTAGGATTTGCCGCCATAGAGGTTTTAGCGAGTTTTACATTTTTGTTTTTATTAGACAAAAATTTTACGTATTTTACTTTGCTTCTGATTTATAAGAAGTTAAACTCCAATCACATCCAGAGCTGCACTCTAAATAACACAGCTCACAACTCTTATCGGGTGCAGTAGCTGCAGAGTTTAGCTTCTATAATGATGTCTTTATTCTTATCACATTACTGAAGAGTTGGGAGTGAACGTTTCCCATGGTGCACCAGTGCAGAAAACCGGCAGAAGTCAAGGGTCACATCATAGAATAAGACCCTATAAAAAAAGCAAATAAGACTTATAAACACAACTCTGAAGTGACTGGAGTATAGGCATTGTGAATGTAGCCCTGCATGTGACTGGAGTAGTATAAGCATTGTGAATGCAGCTCTGCAGGTGACTGGAGTAGTATAAGCATTGGGAATGCAGCCGTGCATGTGACTGGAGTAGTATAAGGCTGTGTTCACACTGGGCGTTTTTGGGCTGTTTTTGCTCAACAGTTTTTGTAGCCAAAACCAGCAGTGGGTGATTAAATCCAGAAGTGGTGACGTGTTTCTATTAGACTTTTCCTCTGATTGCTCTACTCCTGGTTTTGGCTACAAAAACTGATGAGCAAAAACAGCCCAAAAACGCCCAGTGTGAACACAGCCTAAGCATTGGGAATGCAGCCCTGCATGTGACTGGAGTTGTTTGCTGTAAATGACCATAATATATCAGATACTTGAAAGCTGTATTTTGACTCTTGTCTGCCTCCTTTGATTCCTCGTAGAGCGATGTCCTGGTGCTCAGCTGTGACCTGATCACTGAAGTTGCTTTGCATGAAGTGGTGGACTTGTTTCGGGCTCACAATGCCACGCTCGCCATGCTGATGCAGAAGGCTCCGGAGCCTAGTGAGCATGTCCCGGGCAGAAAGGGAAGCAGAAGGCTGGTGAGTATCTGTCCCAGCAGCAGTCGGGGGTCATTGGTTTCCATTGTGCGTTGTGGATTTCACTTGATGCACATTGATTTTTCTTCAAACTGCTAAGGCTGCTTTCACATTATGATTTTCTTGGATCCGTAACTGTCCGTTGTAAAACGCAACGCCACGGATCCGATTTGGCCCCCATGTATCCCTAAGGGCCACGGATCACATCGGATTTGCCCTTAATGGCGTCCGATTTTTGTCACGTCCGATTCTGTCTGATTTTTAGGTTGAATCAAATTTTATTCAGAAATTCAGATGTGGCACAAACTGAACATGCAATACAAATTTACACATGTTGTGCGATTCTGTCTGATTTTTAGCTGTACCCAAAATCAGAGACTGCTAAAATTTGGGGCACAGTGGATTAAATCGGACAAAATCTGATCCGACATGATCTGCGGCAAATAACATGGGGCCTATGGAGCATGGGTCCGAGAAAACACAGGATCGTTCCTCGGACCTGATTTTAGTGTTTAGTATTTTATTATTTTTAACCCTTTGTCCACTTCCGCAATGTGTGTGTAATATATAATATACAATATACATTGCGGGAGTGACAGTGCCTGGCTTGTCTGCACTTTGCAGGCTCGGGCTTTTTGTGTCTGGACCCGTGATTTTCACGGGTCCAGACACCGAAATGGCATCCAGAGGTCTCCTCCGATGCCATCCGTTCCTGTCTGTGGGGTCCTACAAAAAGTAGGATCCTACAGACAGGAAAAAATATGTGATGTGAAAGCAGCCTAAGAAGAGAAGCAGAATAATAACAGATCCATCAGCAGCAGCTTGCTGTTGTTTTGTAACAGAAAAGAGTATTGTTCTGCAAAGGTTTCTTACAAAAAGTTTTTGAAATGTTATCTTTTTTCTTTTTTAAGTAAAGCAGTTCAGATACAGAGGGGGCTGTATAATGTGGGGTTTCCTCCGCTGTGATGTTGGCACGTCTGACTTGTCACTCGCTGTTATTGACCATTGTTCTCATCAGTGGAGGAGCGAGATTTCATCGGAGTGGACGACAGCGGATCCCGACTCTTGCTGCTCGCTAATGAGGAAGACCTGGATGACGGTCTAGATCTGAAGAAATGCATCTTCCAGCGGTGAGTCCACCCATCATACGATGCAGGTATATTTAGGGGTGATGCAGCCACATTCCTTGGCATGCTGGTGGCAATCCTGGGCACCGAGCTGTAATTGGTGTCCTGCGTGGTTGGTCTGGCAGCTGTTAATCCCAGGTGTGTTGCTGCAGGGGCACCGGAAGTGATGGATCACTAGCAGATCGCATGTGGTGACTGATAAGAGGACTCTGTGACGTCTTGGACATGTGGTCACTATGTCACCCCCCCCTTCCACCTATAGCTGGGTATCAACCCTCATGGCTGTTGGAGGGAGTCAGTACTATGATGTTACAGTAAATTGAGCAAACATATGGCGGTATAATGCAAAAGTTCTGTTCGGGATTTTCACTGATTACAACCTCTGTGTAGTGCCGAAGGGGTGCCAGCAATTAAAAGCAAGGCCCGGAATCCAGAACTTCATGTTCTGGATATCATGACAATCCTGCATACATCAAGAATAGGCCCTTGTCAATTAAATATGGTATTATGAAAACAAAATAAAACTTTTTTTTTTTTCTCCATCTAACCAGGCTGCAACTAGTCAGACACTTCTAATATCTTCATATTTTTAAAAGTTTTAGCTGAAGTTTCTTTTTGGTTATTAATGAAGATCTGAGAGATGACTTGTGCCAGAAAGAAGCCACACCTGCAGTGATCCCTGCGACCCTTAAACCAATTGACCTATGACTTGTGTCCATCCTGAGGTCAATTTCTCTGCTCCTTTGTATATTTGTATGTTTGAGATCAGTGTTACGCAGCCACCCACTATCACCGGAGGTTATATGCAGGGGCTATACCATCCCACGGGCAAAATGTATTTTGCGCCCAGACGTGGTAAAATGTTTCCCTGTCTATAGACACCAAAGATCAGAGAAAAAGCAGTATATTTGGCCAGATTGAAACTGGGGTGTTGGGGCACATCATATCGCCCCCTTTTCAATAGATGGTCATCAGAGCTCCCTCTTGTGGCAAATGGGTGTCAGTGTGGTCCTTGCATTTGCTGTCTTTAAAACGGGGAGCGCTGCAAATAAGGAAATGGTGACTATAACTGACGTTCTGTATGAGCTGCCCACCTGCGCGCATGATCTGCAGATTCCACTTTCATACACATGAAAATCAGATTCCAGCTGCAGATACGAGAGAAAAAACTTGAACGTTTGACCTGATACTACAATCTGAGAGCAGTATGATATAAGGACAGAGACCCTGTACCAATGATGTATCACTTATTGAGCTGCCTGCTGCAGTTTTGATAAAATCAATGTTCTCTCTGCTACGGATTTGGTAGTTCTCTAAATGTTGAGCTCTGTATAACCCCGCCCACACCACTGATTGTTAGGTTTCTGACTATGCACAGAGTACACAGTAAGCTGCCAATCAGTGGTGTGGGTGAGGCTACACAGAGCTCAGCAATCAGAGAACTGGTAGATCTACAGCTGATAAAATTTTGATTGTCAAAACTGCAGCAAGCAGCAAAGTAAATGACGCTGGAATCAGTGTCTCTACATCTACATTAGGCGGCCGTCACACGCTAAGATATTGCTTGCGATATTGTAAGCGATCACGTGCACGCGCGATCGCTTACAATATCGCTCACATCGCTGGTGAGATGTCACACAGACAGACTCACCAGCGATGTGGACCAGCGAGATCGCTGGTAACTATGGTACACATCGGGTTACTAGGCGCCGCGCATCGCTTAGTAACCCGACGTGTACCATAGTTACCATCTCCCAGCATAGGCTCTGCCGCTGGGAGATCGTTCATCGTGGTGTCATACACCACGATGAAGCAGATCGTTAAATCGTTCATCGCAAGATGTGAGGTCCGGAGCTCAGATCTCGATCTTGCGATTTGAACACTTCTCGCTCGTCGTATCTTGCAGTCACACGCAGAGACATCGTTCATGCGATGTTTAATCAGGTGCGTTCAAGCGATATCTTTCAAGATATCGTAGATATCGTAGCATGTGACGGCCGCCTTATGCTGATCTCAGATTAGATGGTAAAAACCTGATGACTGATTCCCTTTAAAGATGCATAAAAGATCCTAAGGGGCAATACACATAAGTTTGCTGAGCTTGCAGAGTTTTGGCACCTCATCCAATGTAAATGGCAGGCCTTAAAGGGAACCTGACAGGAGATTCAGGCTTCCCGGATCACAGGCCATAGGTATCTGAGCCGACTGCAAGTTTGTACCCAGGAATGTTTTACTCTGGATCTCTGCAGTGTCCCATCAGATGACCAGTGCAACACCGGTCTGCTGCCTGTGGTTTTACGTTCCCTATAATATATAATTTGTCATTTTCTGCTATACTTCTCAAACATTACTTGTTTATTATGTTCCCCTTCCTTCTTCTAGGTATCCCAGGATTCACATGAAGATGGGAATGTTGGATGCACATCTGTATTGTCTACGCAAATATGTGGTGGATTTCTTAGCTGACGACGAGTATGTATTTGTAATGTTTGTTCACAGTGACTGCAGCAGCAGAATGTGAGTGCAGCTCTGGGTATAATACAGGATGTAACTCAGGATCAGTAATGTAATATACACAGTGACTGCACCAGCAGAATAGTGAGTGCAGCTCTGGGTATAATACATGATGAAACCGATCAAAACTCGTGTATAAGCCAATCTACTTTGCCCCAAAATGGGAAGCCTTTTGATGTGTATACAGCGAGTCGAATACAGTATACAGGACTCAGATTCTTAAACTCTCTCAGAATCGCAAACTGCTCAGATCGCAAGACTCTCTCAGAACGCTAAGATCTCTCAGATCGCTAATCTCTAGAATCGCTAAGACTCTCTCAGACATCGCTACTGACAGCGGTATCCGAGTCCTAATACAGTGACTCGGTAAAGCCGAGGGGGACTTTCAGCCCAATTTTTGGACTGAAAAAACTCGGCTATACGGAGTATAATACGGTAACTCAGGATTAGCACAGGCCCTTTAGCCATAAGGTGTGTACTATCCGAATCTTGTGTATTACAGGAGGCTGTAGATATTCTTCTTTTCCTTCTTGCAGCTCCTTCTCTTCCATTCGACGGGAGCTTGTGCCATATTTGGTCAATAAACAGTTCTCTTCACATAAAAAGTGGATAACGAAAGAGGCAAGAAAGGTAAAAAATATGCTTTATGAAAAGGTTCTTTAAACCATAAATACAATGTTACCAGAGTCAGCGGCTCTTGCTCTTTGTCTTTTTGCTTCGCCCTGGAGAACTTTTATAAAATGTCAGTTTTGTGCAGATAATCAGAATTTCTGGTTTATTGGATGTCTGATTAAGGGATTTTACTCTTTGTTATATATTTAGTCTAATATGAAAATAATTTGGAATCACAACATTATATGTATGGATGGGTGGGAGCATCGTCACTGATCATATTTGCCTCTTGGCCTCTCACAGACATCCACAGTTATATACCTAGAGATGAGCTAATGGAAATGGCATTAACCAAATCCAGCTGGAACGACCACCACGGCGACATGATGGAGCCGTACCACGGCAGCCACCTGCGCTGCTATGTCCACGTGGCCAATAATGAACTGTGCTGCAGGGTGAACAGCCTGGCCATGTATATTGAGGCCAACAAGCAGGTGAGGACATGAAGACCTGAGGGATCCTGCAGACTGGGCGGCTGACCTCTCCTGGTGTCATATCTGTATGTGTGACCCCCTGCGATGGCCACTTATGAGACTTTCTTGAGTTTTGCAGGTGCCACAGAGCTCCATCTGTAGTGAAGAGCCTCGGGTGCATCCTACAGCGATATCACAGATAAGCACATGGTGAGTAGCCAGAGGGCGCCACATCATATTGGCACACAGTGACATCATAGCTCGTTCTGGTCATGACCATAATAACTTTGAACCCTTGTAGGATGCAGTACTGTGATCATATACTATGTCAATGGTGCAGATTATTACTGCAGCATGCCTGGTATTGCACTGGATTCCCAGTTGATCTAAATTGGTCCAAATATTAGAAGTGCCACCACCTCCATTATATTCCGCCTGAGACACGCTTTCCTCTAGGTTTGCAAAGATCTGAGTAAAGGTACCGTTACACGATAAGATATCATGAACGATATCACTCAAACGTCACGGGTCTTGGAGTCTACAAACGACATCGTTTGTACGTCGTTGTGTGTAACACTGCGATATGACTACGATAAATCGTTGGATCGTGTTGCAGTTTGAGAACATGTTCCCAAATCAGACGATCCTCGATCAGCCAACCTGCTGTTTCTTGTGTGACACCACGATAACTATGTCGTTCACGAAATTTAGCCATTTACATCAGTGAACAAGTATCGTTCACTGGGTTGTGCGGAACGATACCTGCTCGCTGGATGGTGGGCGCGTCGGGGCATGAAATCTAACATGTGTACATCTCAACCCACTGATCTCAAAACTATGTCCCCAGACGACCGCGCCCCCCCGAGATCGTTAGTGATACGTTTCAACATTGAAGCGTGTAACCGTGCCTGAGCAGAAATCTGCAGTCGGAGAGCTGCTGAAACTGAAGAATTGGATCAAACTTCCAAAAACACAAACTTTCCACTTCACGTTGTATAACACTATATAGGTGATCAACAACCTGGTTCCTCTGCACTAGGAAGAATAGTCAGATTTGGGTTCACTTTTGAGGAGTGTGTGTGTGTGTGTGTGTGTGTTTTTTTAACTTAAATGTGTGTCATCGGGGCTAAAACTATTTTTGCAATTGTGTTTCATTAAAAATATTTGCACCATTTACCTGTTACAGCCTCTTTGTTGCAACCCGTCGTGAGGTCCTTGGCGTTGCAATACTTTAATCTGAGCTTTCTCAGTGAGGACCCCCTCTTTGAGTCTGATAGCAGTATGCAATTTGTTGAACCATGTCTTTTTACTTTAACACGATTTAAGTTAAAAAAAAAAAAAAAAAGATGTCAGCAAAGGAGGACAACTTCTTTAAATTCTACAAAGGGGTCAGCAGGCAGCCATCTCATTATATGACCAACTTTACATGTCCCCATATTGAAGTCGCAACGCCAAGAAGGAAAGTCTTGGTATTATGGAAATCATGGGATGGATAGACGTGTTAATGATTATGTAAATGGGAAAACATTGAGGTTTATTTAGTATTGAGCGTCCCAGGAGCCATTCATCAAAATGACAAGTCCGGGCAAATATAATATATCAGATGGTGCAGATTAATATCGCAGCATGCCTATTCCTGCTTTTACAGACCATGTTCTGAACCCCATGCATCAGCAGCACAGATCGGTTACATTGTATCAGTGCATGTATAATGTATCAGCCTGGATCCTATTAGTTTTACATTCAGTGACTGCAAGCAGAAATATATTAGAAGCTCCAGAGCTCTCATTATATGGTTATTGGATCTGGTGGGTGATCGATCATCCATTCATTATCTGCCTACGTGCTCTGCAGTGTCTGGATAATACTCGGTATCCTGTAATTTAGTCTATTCTCATCTCTCAGGTGGGTACAGACAGCATGATCGGGGAACAGACCAGGATTGGGGAGAAGACATCTGTGAAGCATTCTCTTGTGGGCTCCAAGTGCATCATCAAAGAAAGAGTGAAGATCACAAATTGCGTCATCATGAACGGCGTCACGATACAGGACAGGTAGGACCGGTGGTCGCCGTTCCCTGTTCTGTCACTTGGTGGCACTATACCCCGGCCTGTAAATTCCCCATTATCTGGGTGGTCGTCCATTTAATCACCAGCACTGGGTGTAATACAGCAGAGCCCAGGGACATTTTATCATGAAGCTTATATGTCACAAACATAGTCCTGTAAATAAATTTACACTGGTGACTGCAGCCATGATAACTATCCCATTTTATGAATGTTCAGACATATGCCTATCACCATTAGGGGGCTGCAGGGGGTCTTGGGTAAGGAATGACATGAACAACATAGCCATATCCATTATGGGGCTAATTAATGAACATAAATATGTCTATTCCGGTCTTTACCATTTCTGTCCCTCTAATCATGCTGGGGGTCCATGCCATTGTTTACAAGGTGTGTGTCTGCCCCAGGGAGGTGGAGGCCCCCCAGGCCTGTGCTGATAGCTGTGGCGCTTCATTCTTATCTTGTTAGGTGGTCCGGCTGTTTTAACACACAGATCTGTGTAATTCCCCCCTCCCTTAGAGGACACACACATACACCGGACCCCACCCCCAGCCTTTCCATACCCCACCCTGCACATGGCCGCCTTGTGGGGGGGAGTCACAGGCATTGTCCTGTCTCCACATGGAGCTCCTGCTCTCTTCAGTATATGTCTCCTCACCTTCACACTCTGTGTAATGTGACAGCCCCTCACTCTGACTATAACAGCAGGATCATCATGGAACAAGTATATCCCAAAATTGAAAGATAAAAATGTGAACGTTATGGACGGGTGATATGGCTGCTGTCAGATCTGTGACGACTCGTAATGTGGCACACTGGCCACGAGTTATGAAGATTGGTGTTTTTCCCTGTAGTCTTAAGGGAGCACTGGAGGAGGACACTATGTGGGGTAAATTATGATGATTTTACACTCCTTCGGCCTCATTTCTTCCTGATTAATTAATTTGCCTTTTACTAAATTTGTCCGAACTGGCATAAAAACGCCAAAAGTTGCAATATTTTAAGTTCTACTCCAGAATTCTGGCAAAAACTCCTTTAATGAATGGAGGAGACTCCTGACAGGGAGGCAGCAATGTTACTGATCACAGGGGTTCTGGGTAGAATCTCACTGTGTTATCGGACAGCACAGTGGCTCAGAGGCTAGCACTGCTTAGAAGGGTGGTTCAGTGGTTAGCACTGTACATGGTTGCTCAGTGGTTATCTCTGCAGCCTTGCAGCACTGGGGTCCTGGTTCAAATCCCACCAAGGACAACATCTGTAAGGATTTTTTATGGTCTCCCTGTGTTTGTGTGGGTTTCCTCCAGTTTCTCCTGATTCTTCCTACACCGAGAAGATATACTGTTAGGAGGTTTGTGAGCCCTAATGGGGACAGTGTTGCAAATGTATGTAAAGCGCTATGGCATTAATAACGCTATATAAATTATTATTATATTTTATGGTTGATAAACAGACTGCGAAGACTGACACTGAAGCAGAGCTGAAGGAGTTAAAGTGCCCATACATTTGCCCGCAGCTATACCGCCTGCATCTGCCAAACACCAGAGCTCGGCCAGGCGTCCACGTGATTTTAATATTTAATGGTTGACATTTTTGTCCATCACTTATATACCCTAAAAATAAAAGGATGGTTAGTTTATGTTAACCATGCTCCATCCTTCTCTATCTGGAGGATCAGGAGACTCCCATATTCATCAGATGTTCACCCAGTCCTGACTAAATTGCTGTACAAATATGAATTTAATATGTACTGTTGACTTAAGCGAGGTGGGGGATGTAGAAGTGGAGATTTAGACTTGGTCACATGTGTAAAAAGTTTGACCACTTCTATGGGCACTGTAATAATTGTTAGTTGTCAGACTGGGTTTAATTTGCACCAGCCACAATCATTTCAAATGGAGAAAGATTTGTAATTTTCTATTCTGCTTAAGGCCCCATTACACGCTACGATATCGTTAACTATATCGTTGCAACGTCACCGGTTTTGTGACATTGCAGCGACGTCGAAACGAAATCGCTATGTGCGACATTTACCAACGACGAGTTTGTTGATCGTTAGATTAATGGTCCAGGTCATTTACCATCGTTGGTCTCCCACTGGGCGGCCAGCATCGGAGTATGTGACAGCGGAAGACCAACGATTAACGAACTCCCAGCGCCGCACAGCAAGCGCCGGGAGCTGGTAACCAGGGTTAACATCGGGTAACTAAGTTACTAAGCGCAGCACTCTACTTAGTTACCTGCTGTTTACCCTGGATACCAGCGTTCTCACTGATCACTGGCGAGTCTGCCTGTTTGACAGCTCACCATCGATCAGCTAACTATGTCCCAGCGATCCCGATCGTTGGTGGGATTGCTGGGACATCGTAGTGTTTCACTGGGCCTTTAGTGTTTTGATTCGCCCCCATTTTCAAGATGTTTGTTTTATGAATGTACGGTCCCCAGCACAGACATCGGGAGGTCCGTGTCATCCTCATTATCGCTAATAGAGTGATTTCAGAAGAGTCCGGCGCTGTGATAGTTTTTGTTACAATTGAAGCTTCATTTTGTGAGAAACTCCATTTGGACTACAGGCCACATGTCCAGTGCACAATCGGCAGGTCGTCTGTATTAATCAATACGTTGTCGGTGTTTCATGCTCTTGTCCTTTTGCTTTTTCCTCAGTTGCACCCTTCAGGGAAGCGTCATCTGTAACAAAGCCGTAATACACAGCGGGGCTGATATCAAGGATTGTCTGGTCGGCTCAGGTCTTCGAATCAACAATAAAGGTGAGTAATGTCCTCAGTCCACCTGTGAAGCCCAGTTGTTGTATCCTGTGGTCCATTATATATGATCTGGGCCTCCAGTGGGCACACATTCTACAATACAGACTGTGTGCATCCCATAACGTGTGCTCACATGTTTGATCCCATATTGGTCCACATAAAGATGTAGCAGTTACTATATGTGCCGCCACCTCCATTATATTCCTCCTGAGACCCGTGCTGCGCCAGGTTTACAAAGATCTGAGTAACAATATCTGCTGTCGGAGAGCTGCTTGAGTCTGCAGAATTGGATCAAGCTTTTAGATTTCAAGTTGTATAACACTACATGAGCGAGCAATATCGGCTCCTCTGCACTATGTAGAATACTCTGATTTGGGCTCGCCTTTCAGGACTGCTTGTTTTGTGGTTTTTTTTTTTTTTTAACGTGTGCAATTGTGGATGAAAATATATATATTTTTCAATTGGGTGTCATTAAAATTTTGCCCCATTTCCATTATTGTGGCCTCTTTGTTGCACTGTCTATATTGGTGGGTGAGCAGACTGAGACTGTCATTGAGCTTCCCTCTCCCAGCTATGATGTCGTCTTTTTTTTTTTTTTTTTCCAAGAGTTGAATGTGCAGGAAAACAAAGAGCCAAACAATGCAAAAGGTTTAATGAATCTCAATTGCAAAATTGCTCTTTAGCTTCAAAAATAAGCATTTAAGTAAAAAATACAAAGATGGCAGCAAAGGAGGACAACTTCAAGTCCTTCAGAGGACTCAACAAGTATCATTCCTATTATATGACTAGCTTTACATTTCTTTATATTGACACTGCAACACCAACAAGGAAATGTCATGGTATTGTGGAAATCACAGGATTAATAGATTACGGTAGTTGTTGATATGCAAATATTGAAAAAATGCTCCAAACATCTGGGTTTGAATGTCCAAGGAGCCATTAATCTACACAACCATGTAATTCTACATTTTGCTTCTACTGTGAGCAGCCTGCAGGACCTACATGTGCTTCCATGGCTGCAGCGTCTCCAGACGACATTACTCTGCAATTGCACAGGGCACTGCCAGCAGAGGATCTTGATGATTTGCTCACGTTCATTCAGCAAGGCAGAACATTCTTCAAAGACTGATGATAACCTCATTGACCGCAGCCGAGGCTGTAAGTGCGGAGCTTTCTGTATGTGGTGCTCATACTCCAGATTGGATAAATCAACACGATTTGAGCATTTTGTTACCATTTGCACATCAGTAACTCTTCTATCCATCCTATACTTTCCAGAACTCCATGACTTTTCTTTCTTGGTGTTGCCATTTCAATGTTGAGGGGTGTATAGACACAATCTTGTTTTGTTTTTTTTTTGTTTTTTTCTTAGGCTACGTTCACACATTTGCGTATTTTGCTGCGCTTTTTTGCGCGCGCTTTTTGCCGCGTTTTTCGGCTGCGCAAAAAAGCGCAACAAAATACGCAGGGGCTTTCACACACTGCGCTTTCTTTACTCCAGAAAGCGCAGTGATGTCACAGAGGGGAGGAAGAATCCTGCTTCCTCCTCCCCTCTTTGACAGCCCCATTAGATTTCACAGAGTATTAATATACACTGTGAAATCTAAATTAAACAGAGGCAAATGTATGTAAAATAAAAAAGAATTAATACATCACCTCTCCGGTGCCTTCTTCCACTGTCCGGTGACTTCTCCTGCTCTCCGGTTCTAAGTACTGATAAGACCTGTGGTGACGTCAGAGGGGGGGCGTTCCCAGCGCTGATTGGCTGTTCGCGGTCATGTGATATGTATCACATGACCGCGAGTCCCGGGAACGCCCCTCTGACATCACCACAGGTCCTGGCAGAACACATCACACTTGGAACCGGGGATCGCACAGCGGCAGAAGGCGTCGGAGAGGTGAAGTATTGATTCTTTTTTATTTTTCAGACATTTGCTTTTGTTTAATTTGATTTCATAGTGTATATTAATACACTGTGAAGTCTAATGGGCGGCCACAGCTGTCACAGAGGGGAGGAGGAAGCAGGATTCTTCCTCCCCTCTGGGAGAATACGCAGATGTAGCTGCGTAAACAATTGACATATCAATTGTTTACGGAGCTGCGTTTTCTCCCGGAAAACGCACTGCGTATTTTTACGCAATGTCTGCACTGCAAAGTGAATTTCCCATTCACTTTGCTGGCAGACAAAAGGCACATTGCGTATTTTGAAAAGCGCGCGTAAAGAAACGCGGCAAAATACGCAATGTGTGAACGCAGCCATAGGCGGCTTTCACATAACGTGTTTTTTTTTTTTTCCTGTCTGTGGGATCCTACTTTTTGTATGAACCCCACAGACAGGAAAGGACACCACAGGGGTGACCTATTCTGTGGCAGGGTCCGTGATTATCACGGATCCGGACACAGCGGGGCACTTTCACTTCCGCAATGTATAATATACATTGCAGAAGTGAAATTAAGTAAAAGAGTTAAAAATAAAAAATCTGTATGCTCACCTGCCTCCAGCAAGGTCCGGGTGCTTATAGGACCTGCGGTGACATCACAACCCGATCAGCTGATCGGGGTCACATGACTGCATGTGACCCGATGACCTGATTTTGAGCAAAGCAAAAGATCGGACACAAATCGGATCCCACAAAATCGGATGGCAATTAGGCCAGATCTGATCCGATCCGACCCCCATAAGATAACATGGGGGCAAAATCGGATCTGTGGCTGTCAGTTTTACAACGGGCAGCCACGGATCCAACAAAATCGTGAAATGTGAAAGCAGCCTTACCTGCACATATCGGTTTACAATAAGGATTTCAGTGAAGTACAATACACTACCACTAATCTGACATGCATGGCAAAAATGCCCACACTGCTGGAAGCACCAAATTAATGGAGGTTCATACTTGGACAAATGTACGCTTTCTGGCTCCTGGTACCTGAGAGCAAATTTATTAGCTCACCTGTACCCATATCTGGGTCTACACAGCTGTCCCTAGAGTCGCCAGTCCCACTATACCCTGTCATTTTTGTCACATACCGGATTTCTGAATCATCGTTTCTCTGTATTTCACGTCACCTTTCACCCTGATCTACAATTGCCTGGTGTTTGGAGGGTTAATCGCTCCTCTGCTGATATGGACAGGATTTACATTGATCATTCGGATATTCTGTGCACATAATAATGCCCACCGTGCCCATAATAGCCGCTCTATGTGGGGCGTGTGTTGTGCTATTGAAGCCTCCAGTCCTCATGAAGGTGGGGGGTAGTATAGACTGGGATTTGTCTTCTGTGGGTGGTCTCGGCACAGTGGGAACTAAGTGTCAGTACAGAATATAAGCAGATAAAATACACGGCTTCCGATTCCACCTCCCAGAGACCGGCACGAGTGCCCCACAAATGTAAGCGAAGCCTCTGCCATTGTACAGCGCGGTGTAAATACTCACACGGCTATTGTAAGCATCTGCAGGGTTGTGTCAACCAAAGTCATAGTTGATCTGGAGACCACCTCTAAGGCCAGACTCAACAGTCTCTGCGGGGGTCACGCTCATCTGCAGGTGTATAAGAAGCGTGACTGGGGCCTGCGGTGCTCCATCATTTAACGCTCCCAGTAATCTACATAATGGGGGGTCTCAATGGCACTGGATATCTCTGCTAAGGGACAAGAATCCAAAAGATTGTATATCGGCTTCAGCACGTACATTGCAGAAACAAATAGAAACATCTGGTACCCTTTATAAATGTCGATGATTTGGGAATGCTTTAACCAGTATATAACCCGCCTTTAACATCACATACTATGCCATAATATATTGTCATGTACATTACAGTCAATGTTTCCTTCCTTAAAGGGGTTGTCTGGCTTTTGGGTACAAGTCTGCAGTCATTATATGTGACTGCAGACTTGTGAATCCTTGCAGTACGCAGTCCGATACCGGAAGCGGGCAGTCATGTGACCACAAGTATGCAAATTGTACACTCCCGGCCACATTCAGACTAGACTTCACTTGCAGTGAATGAGGCTGTGCGCATCTAGTCTGCATATGACTGCATGTATGCAAATTGTATACTCTGAGCATGGGCACACAGGCCGGACATCCCCTTGTAATAAAAAGCAAAAGCTGCATTTGGCTTGTTACTTTGTGGTTAGAGATGATCAAAAAAGATTCGCAAGACCCTTCTCCACGGTCCCGATGGGTGTCCATGGGCTCCAACCAAAACCCTGGAAATCTCCTGCTCCTTAGCTACAATCCCTAGTGCTTCTTCTTAGGCTGCTTTCACATTGCATTTTTCTGCCATCCATGGCTGTCTGTTGTAAAACAGACAGCCGCGGATGCAATTTGGCCCCCATGTATTCCTATGGGCATTGGATCACATCCGATTTGCCCTTAATAGCATCCCATTTGTGTCAGATCCGATTCTGTCCGATTTTTGTTTTGCTGTCCCCAAAATCGGAGACTGCTCCGATTTTGGGCACAGCGGACCAAATCAGACATAATCAGTTCCGACACGATCCGCGGCCACTAACATGGGGGGGCCACTAACAAGGGGGTCTATGGAGCACGGGTCCGGGAAAACAGCTGATCGTTTCTCGGACCCGGTTTTAGTGTACTGAGCATGCTCAGTACACTGAAACTGCTGTGTGTCGTCTAATTTCACTTCTGCAATGTATAACATACATTGCGGAAGTGAAAGTGCCCCTCTGCCTCCTGTCGGCTGTTTTTTCTGTGTCCGGACCCGTGATAATCACGGCCCCGAACGCAGAAATAGCAGCTGGAGGTCACCTCCGATGCTTTCCTCTCCTGTCCGTGGGGTCCTGCAAAAAGTAGGATCCAACGGACCGGAAAAAAACGCAATGTGAAATGAGCCTAATTTGTAGGCCTGGGGTGACGTTATCGTTGCAGCACAATGCAACAGCACAACTAATCTGAATAGTAACCAGTGGTGCCGTAAGGTGGGAGGAGGGAGGTCTGTGTGGTTCCTGGTTGGAGGCTATTGGACCACTTGTAATTAATAAGATATGTTCTTGAAACGCTGAATAATCTACTTCACTAATTTTATCTCTGCAGAAAAACGTGTCAACGAGATCATTGTGGGAAACGAGCAACTAATGGAGATCTAGTGCCCCACCCCCCGAAGAAGCTGCCACTCCCCTCCCCCCACCAACTTATTTATATGACAATAAAGGACTTGGAGGTTAATGTGTGAGCTGTGTGTTATGATGGATGCTGCCTTCTCCCTGCTGTTTGCATGGTCTGCGAGTCCACTCCAGGTTTATGTATATATTAATCTACTGCTTTAAAGATGAAAAAAAGGAGCCGTTGAAGCGGAATCACCGCAAAACGGTGCTGTTGTCGGCCTCAATCACCCCCTCCCTGGCTGTAATGTAACCTGGCAAAAAGGTACATTAAAAAATACAGAGCATCGAATGGTGAGTGCCTCCTTTTTCTCATCTTTAAAGCAGTATAATAATGGAATTACAGGATTGTGCAACACCTAGCCCTAAATAGAGCCCTATGTGCGCAGGTCCCAGCAGCCTGGAGTGTGTATAAAGGGAACCTGTCACCCCAAATAAGCTTTCTAAACTATCAATACCTGCCCCTGCAGCTTTAGAATATATTGTAACACATCCCTGCCTCATCTTTTGTAGTAATCTACAAGTGCTATAATGTAGTTTGCAAACTTACAAAAATATTGTCAGAGAGGCGTTCCTGAAGGCATTTTGACCGGTAGGCGGGTCCCCTTGTGCCGCGCTACCCCTGCCTCATTGCTGTAATGCGCCCTAATGGGCGTCATTATACAGAAGCAGAGTGCGGGCACGATTTCAATATCGCGCCCGCCAAGTCACCGCTGCAATGCGGTCATGTGACGCCGGGACACGTCACTTCTGGTTGCAGGGTTCACAGGCAGACTTCGCACATGCGTAGATAGCATGCTGAAGTCTGCCTGTGTGCGACCGGAACCCGACGTCACATGACCGCTTCGCAGCGGTGACGTGGCAGGCTCGATATTGAAATCGTGCCCGCGCTCTGCTTTTGTATAATGACGCCCATTAGGGCGTATTGCAGCAACGAGGCAGGGGTAGCACGGCGCAAGGGGACCCACCTACCGGTCAAAATGCCTTCAGGAACGCCCCACTGACAACATTTTTGTAAGTTTGCAAACTACATTATAGTACTTGTAGATTACTACAAAAGGTAAGACAGAGATGCGTTACAATGTATCCTAAGGCTGCAGGGACAGGTATTAATAGTTTAGAAAGCTTATTTGGGGTGACAGGTTCCCTATAAGGTCAAGAGTTGGTAGTGCCCGGATATATCCTTGGACTTTATTTAGTATATATTAATCTCCATAGCATTCATGGATGCTGTTCAGGTATCTACTTGCATAAATGCAAAGTCCCATCTGTCATCCACTTCCAGCGTCCCGATGTCCTTATATCACGTGCTGGCGGCAGCCATATTTCACACCCAAGTAATGGGTGTGCAAATCTGATTCCCGCTGGCGGTACTGTCCCCTTGTACAATACCACCAGCGGTGCCGTCGAACACGCCGAAACCAGAGGCACACATCACCCCCGCTTCTTCACGCCTACCGCTGTACCTCAGCGCCGCGCACACCACCGCCTGACTAAGAGAGGATGTGAGTATCCGGTCCAAAGATGGCAGAGGCCTTAGGACGTGGACATGCGCGCGCCCGGTGCAGTTTTTCATGCCGCCACCAGAGAGTGCACAGGGGGGGAGACAGCTCAGAGGAGAGAGTACAGAGGGGAGAAGACGGTTAAATAAAGCACATGAGGTAGAAGACGGCACAAGGGGAATACGGGTCAAAGAAGAGAGCACAGAGATGCAAGAGAAGGTGGACAGCGGGGTGAGCACACTGGGGGAGAGACAGCCACAGAGTCTGCCCTATCATGACATCACCGCCCTCCCAACGCGATGATATAGGGCCCCCATCTAGTACATCTATAATGGCGACCACAAAAAATAAAAAAAAATCAATAACTCAATCTTTATCTGATCCAGTGTTATAATGCAGCAAGGTCTACACAATGTCTGACTCCCATCATCTAATCTCTGTATGGCTCCCACTGTACCATGTCCATCATCATCTCCTCCCACTACATGCAGAACCAACGCTAAACAGGGATACGGCACAGTAAATCTATTACTGTCCAATATTTGAGCATCAGTGTCTTGTTGTCACCGTAGATTCATGTTGACACGTTGTTTAATACATCTCGTAACACTCAGTAAAAGTAATGGGCACCTGTCAGTGGCCCACCCGCTGTAATTGTAGGGTACGTGGCATGGAACATGTAATTTACCTCTTATGTCTCCTTTCTCCTTTCCCACTGTCACACGGACGTTCACATAGCTATAAAAAAAGGAGCAAGGAGACAAACGAGTCAGCGACCAGAGCGGCAATGTCTATGCATTGCAGCCTTCATAGGGGCAGTATTATAATAGTTATATTCTTGTGTATATATAGGAGTAGTATTATAGTAGTTATATTCTTTTACATAGGGGCAGTATTATAGTAGTTATATTCTTGTATATAGGAGCAGTATTATAGTAGTTATATTCTTGTACATAGGAGCAGTATTATATAGTTATATTCTTGTACATAGGAGGCAGTATTATAGTAGTTATATTCTTCGTTGATAGTATTAGGAGCAGTAATTATAGTAGTTATATTCTTTTACATAGGAGCAGTATTTTAGTAGTTGTTGTTATTATTATTTATTTATATAGCGCCATAATATTCCATGGCACTTTACATGTTAAGAGGGCAGACTAGGACAAGTAACATAGTAACAATACAAGTAACAATGGCTGTGGACAATTCTAACATACAGATACAATAGGGGAGAAGAGGGCTCACAGTCTGAGTAGTTCTAGTCTTGTACACAGGAGTATATAATAGTAGTTCTATTCTTGTATATAGGGGCAGTATTATAGATAGGGGCAGTATAATAGTAGTTCTATTCTTGTATATAGGGGCAGTATTATAGTAGTTATATTCTTGTACAAGGGGCAGTATATAGTAGTTATATTCTTGTACAGAGGGGCAGTATTATAGTAGTTATATTCTTGTACATAGGAGCAGTATTATAGTAGTTATATTCTGTATATAGGGCAGTATTATAGTAGTTATATTCTTGTACATAGGGGCAGTATTATAGTAGTTATATTCTTGTACAGAGGGGCAGTATTATAGTAGTTATATTCTTGTACAAGGGGCAGTATTATAGTAGTTATATTCTTGTACATAGGGAGCAGTATTATAGTAGTTATATTCTTGTATATAGGAGCAGTATTATAGTAGTTATATTCTTGTACATAGGGGCAGTATTATAGTAGTTTTATTCTTGTATATAGGGACAGTATTATAGTAGTTATATTGTTGTACATAGGGGTAGTATTATAGTAGTTATATTCTTGTATATAGGGGGCAGTATTATTGTAGTTATATTCTTACATAGAGCGTTTATGTATTATTCTTGTACATAGGGCAGTATTATTGTAGTTATATTCTTGTACATAGGGGCAGTATTATTGTAGTTATTCTGTACATGGGCAGTATTATTATTTTCTTGTACATAGGGCAGTATTATAGTAGTTATATTCTTGTACAGGGGGCAGTAGTATAGTAGTTATATTCTTGTACATAGGGGCAGTATTACGAATGGGCTTGCAAACTAACAAACAGTGGTGGAGGCAGAAGTGTGCTCACAGGACAACATGAGAAGGAGAAAAGTTCACCTGATATGAGAGAATGTAAAATCCTGCTGCAGTTTGGGGACAACAATGAGATTAAAACAATAGGCTATTGCATATTATTTGTTAATGTCTCACCAATATCAACTGGAAATGCCCTTTTTCCCCAGAGAAGGGGCTTCTGCAGGATCTGTCATTTTTGCTATATTCTGTCTCTTTTTAACAGACTTTTTATGCCGTTCGTTATCGTATAGAATACAATGAATTGTGATCACTAATTTCCGGCACGACATTAGTGCATTTTTGCTCTGTTTCTTGCCCTGTTTGTTGCGCCCCAGGAGCAGAATCCCCCCCCCCCATTCGCCTGTCCCACAGCCCCTCTACCACTGCTGTCTATGGGACCCCCTCTGCCACCTCTCTTTTGCTTCCCCCACTTCCTCTAGGCTATGACACAATGTAATCAGTTCTTTCTCTTGTATTTTAAATGGTTAATTGTGTTTGGGTAAGGAGGAGGGGTGGGGTTGGGGGGCTGCAGACCACCCAGCCAGTTACAAATTGGGAGGGTGCAGTGAACACAGAGGAGTAAAAAAAAGACAGGACAGAGGGCAAGCTAATTGTCCATTTATTCCATGCTGTATAATGTATTTGGATGTTCATCCCTGGAGGTGCAGCACTCCCAGGTGATTACAGTATTACAGTGAGTGGTGGCTCCAGCAGTGAAGGGGTGTGCGGTTGTAAAGCGATGACATGTGATTAGGGTGCGGTAACAGTCTGCAGCGTGGGTGGTCGGGGCCTGATCTGGGCTCTGTGGGGTTGAAGTGCCCCAGGGCAGAGGAAGGTGCTGTTCCTTAGTAACTCTGAGTCCTGGCAGAGCCCTGTGCAGGGAGATTGGCATCAGTAGAGGAGTGGGATACAATTGGGGCCAGATTTTGCTGTGAATGAATGTGGCACAGTTCTGCAGAGATTCTTCACTGTTCTCAGTCCCAGCCTGAGCTGCCAAAAAGAATGACTACCTCATTCAGTGGAATGCTCATGAATTAGGGAAAAAGATGAATATTTTTGGGTCAGCGGCGTCCCCCCCAACCCTATGGCCTGGGTCACGTATGTAGTCACCCATGGGAGCATAAAGGAATTTCCCCATAGGGAACACTTACAGCAAACAAGGTAGAGTGGAGTAAGCCACTGCCAGACACCTATGCGGTAGCTAATTTGGGCACAATCCTTTGCAGCGCCCCCATACACATTAGATGGTTTGCGTGTCCTGATGAAATCGGTGGGTTTAGCTGACTCTAGTACATTTGGGGACCTTATAGAGAATTTCTGGCAGCGGATGTTTTCTACCTAATCTGAGAGCAGCATAATGAAGGATGACACCCTGATGTGTCACTTACTGGGTGTTTAATGTAGTTTTGATAAAATCACTATTTTAACAGCTAGAAATTATCATTAAAAGACTAGTAACCCAGCTGCTGCCAGTTAGTCTAACCAGTGTCAGACTAAGGTGCCAAGGGCCCACCAGTAACATTAACTCAAGTATATTGTGCCACCTACTGACATATGAGAGTCCACCAAGGAATGCACCTGATCACCTGGGGTCCAATCTGAGTTGGAGTCTAACCACAGCTTTCTGCCTATGCAGAGTGTACACAGAAAGTGGCCAATCAGTGGTGTGGGTGGGGTTATGTACAGCTCCGCATTCTGAGAGCTGCAGGAGAAAGTAGTTTTCAATCAAAAGTGCAGCAAGCAGCCCAGTAATAACATATCGCTGGAATTGGGGTCTCTGCCCTACATCATACTGCTCTTAGACGGGGTAGAAAAATTTGGTGTAAGATAACTGTGAGTTATTAGGCACTATTCCACAGAATCATCATTTTTGTATTGGATGGAAACACGGCAGACTTCTTTTTCATGTGACTATCTGACATTAAACTGCTAAAACTAGCAATTGTTACATTTCACTGGCAAACGTTCATTATGGTTCAAATTGTCCATTGTGGTGACTGTTTGTATTCTACGTGTCTTCTGATTGTTCCACTCCTGGTTTTGGCTACAAATACTGAGGTACAAACTCTCCAAATACTCAATTTGCGCAACGTTATCGGTGTCTGTAGGAATAATGAAAAGCAATAAAGCCGCCAGCCATACACATAGTTATTAGTGATGAGCGAGCATGCTCGGTGCTACTCGTTACTCGCACGGATATCTCAGTACTCGGGATGCTCTGTGAGCACTGAGTAATGGCAAAATGCTCGGACTCTTCACTAATAATTATCGCTCTGACACAAATACACAGCTCCCTTCAGTGCACACAGTGAGCTGCACCTCACAGAGAGCAGATTGATTGTTAGGATCCCTCTGGGGGGCACAGCAAGGTGTTGTATGCTGTGGCAATTTGAAAAAGCCCACCCTCCCGCCCTTTCCCAGAAACACTCGTTTTATAGTCGGAAATCTGTGGGTGGAGCCTTTCACTAATTGACTTACATTGGGCTCAGTGCTTGGTCGAGCATCTCGAGATGCTCGACTCGAACATTTTAGTGCATGCTCATCACTAATGGTAACTTTACACGCCGCTACCGAAAGGTAGAAACTGGCAGGTGTCGGAGACAATTGTACCTTTTACCTTCAAAACACCGCGAGGTTGCGGCGTGTAATTCAGGTAGCACCTTCCTGTTACTGATTGCAGGAAGGGAGGAGGGGAGACCTGCAGCCAATATACTCACGAGGCTCCTCCACTGGATCTAGTGGTTGGCGTCCACCTCAATAGTCATAAGAAATTGTAGAGATGATCCAGTGGCATGCTTCATAATCCTATTTATTGTGCAATCATAAAATCATCACAGCGCACAGGGGGTGCCGCTGGACGCGTTTCAGAGGAACAGACCTCCGTAATCATCAGCAACATTCAAAATGAAAATACAGACATATATACAATTAAAAAAAAAAAATGAATGAAATCCTGTCACCTGCTGCACCCGTCTGCACTTCCAGGGAACGAAAATGCCTTCTGTGGAACACCTTGTGACGGCGTGTATTTGCGGTATCAGGTACCGTTAGCAACCGTTGAAAGCATGCACGTGCGGTGCCTACCTGTTGCTACCTTCGGTAGCGGCGTGTAAAGGTACCATAATAGTTATTTCAACTGATAGCTGGTCCAACATGAAAGCTTGGGCATTGGCTGTTTTCAATAGGGAGAAGGTAAAGGTTACCAAATTCTAATCTTCCACCAAGCCATCATTTTAAAACCTGTGTATGCTTTTCCGAATATAGGGTGCAAATGTAGGGTAACAGACATAGGATTCATCCCTACAGTGGTAATTACAAATAGAATTTTTTCATCTCTCATTATTTTACAGAAAGATCACTCTGGTGGTAGCTGCAGATAGAATATTATCATCTATCTCTGTATACTGGGAGCTCCCCCTTGTGGTGGCTGCAGATAGAATCTTATGCATCTCTATATGCAGGGAGCTTCCTCTAGTGGTGGCTGCAGACAGAATCTTATGCATCTCTATATGCAGGGAGCTTCCTCTAGTGGTGGCTGCAGACAGAATCTTATGCATCTCTATATGCAGGGAGCTTCCTCTAGTGGTGGCTGCAGACAGAATCTTCTATATCTCTACATACAAGGAACTCTCCCTACTGGAGTAGTGGAAGCTGCAGACCGGATCTTATCATGTATCTCTGTATACAGGGAGCTCCCCCTAGTGGTGGCTGCACACAGAACCTTATCCATCTTTATATACAGGGAGCTTCCTCTAGTGGCAGTGTTTCTCAACTCCAGTCCTCAGGACCCACCAACAGATCTTGTTTTCAGGATTTCCTTAGTATTGCACAGGTGTTAGTTTAATCACCAGCACTGGGGATATTCAATCACTTGTGCAATACTAAGGAAATCCTGAAAACACGAAGTGTTGGTGGGTCCTGAGGACTGGAGTTGAGAATCACTGCTCTAGTGAAAGCTGCAGACAGAATCTTATCGTGTATCTCTGTATACAGGGAGCTCCCCTTGGTGGTGGCTGAAGATAGAGGATCTTATGTGTTTCTTCTTATAGGGAGCTTACCCTTTTGGTGGCTGTAGACAAACTATGATCATTTATCCCTGTATGCAGAGAGCAAGAAATTTAGCTAAACTAGAAATTGTTACACTGTAAATATCTTCTTTAAAGGGTTGTCCAGGCTTTTCACAAAAGTCTGCGGTCACTCTGTCACTATGTGACTGCATACTTGTGTATCCTCTCATCGCGTGCTGTGATGATTCTATGATGCTAGAGGCGAAGCTAATCATGTGAAAACAAGTTTGCAATATACTTGCCGCCACATTCAGGGTAGATGTGTGGCCTTGCTCTATTCACTTGTATTGAGAGAGGTCATGCATGTCTAGTCGGAATATGGCTGGGAGCGTGAATATTGCACACTTGCAGTCACATGACCACTCAGTGCCTTCACCAGTGAATCCTCATGGTGCACGATGTGAGGGTGCACATGTCTGCAGTTTTAATAGTGACTGCAGACTTTCATGAAAAGCATTAGACAACCCCCCTTAATGCACATGTATTAAAACACTATGGTGGGCAATGTATAAGTGTACCTGTGGTTTTGCTTGAAGGATTACATTCAAAATCATGTTATCCCCTAGCCATAGGTTAGACAATAATTACTGATCACTAAGGTGCTGATCACTGGGACCAAGAGTGATCCTGAGGTCTGAGTCCTGTAGAGCTCCATCTTCAAAAGAGTAGTGATTCACATGCTGCCAAAGTAAAGTACAGTGTCCATTTCCAGCAGTCCCATAGACGATGAATTGGGGGGGGGGGGGGAAGGGGAAGTGGAGTGCGTGCATCTCTGCCCCTCTCCAGGTATAGAGAATCACTGGAGGTCTCAGCGGTCAGACCCACCACAGTCTTAAGTTTCCACTATCCCATGGATAGGAAAAGCTAACACTTTTGGAAATAACACTAAATCCATCTTTTTTTTTTCAGCTGGGAGGTGCAGAAGAAATGACAGGTGACTTTCTGGTGGCCTAGCCCAATTCATTGCTGTCATCCTTAGACAAATCTTGGACCAAATGCTAATATTAAACTATTTAGGTCTAGGTCGGAACAGATTATGTGCAGGAATCAAGAAAGTTGTATAACGCTGCAACCACCATGGAGGCCGCTGCTCCTGGCGATGTCGTATCTGTCCCAGATCTGGGCAGTGGTGGCGCAGGGACAGCTCTGCCATATTGATTGGCACCCAACTTTCCCATGAACGGATAACTAGAATGTAACACCCAAGGTGTAATTTTCCTCTCAAGAGGACACGATTACATTTGAGATTTAGGGTAACGGTTACACGTCGCAACATTGCATGCAATTTCACTTGCAACTCACTGGTTGCAGTGAAATCATGGACACATTGTTACATTTGTACACGGCAACAAAATGAAACAATGTCTCCATGATTTCACTGCAACCAGTAAGTTGCAAGTGAAATTGCATGCAATGTGCAAAGGTACCCTAACAGTACCCTTATAGATAGAACCTTTATAAGATTTGATCCTATATAATGTATAGCGCTGTTTTTTTTAGTTGTTTTTTTATTTTTTGCGCCTGGGCCGTCCATGGTTTCCCTTCCTCTACCCAAGTGCCCCGTGTAGGCAGATTTACTGGACTCGGTGTTGGCAAACATCGTGCCGGGTTATTTTGTAACTTTCTGTGAGAAATGACACAACGGGCCGCTTCTCTGCCGGGTGAAATAAAAGATTGTGAGGGCTACAAACAGCCCCCTTACTGCCACCTGCTACTCACTGCCGCACCCCCCCTCCCCACCTAACCCACCCGGCCCCTCCCACCGAGACACACAACAAAACAAAAAGCAACAACAAAAGACCCCCAAAATCTTAAAGGAGCCATTCATCAGAGCCACAAAAGAGGGACGTAATACGTTATTATAATTAGTCTTGGGTGGTAGGACTTGCTACGTTAACCCCTTCCTTGCTAGAGCCCGGTCACTGCTCAGCAACACTGTATCCTACCACAGTGCAAGGAAACATCACATGGTTCATTATATAGAACTGCAATCATTCTATAGGTGTGGCGCCCCCTATGGTGTGCAGCACTGTGACTGATACTTTGGCGTGTTGTCACCCACCAGACATTCAAGCTTCCATTCACTGCCACATCAGATACCTGATTTTTATAAAAAGAAAAAAATTAAGTTTCTTAAAGCTCCTTTGCCATACCCCCATGCCCAGCAAACCTTCACCATATCCCCCATAGCTAGCACACCTTTGCCATACCCCCATATTTAGCAAACCTTTGCCATAACCCCATGCCCTGCACATCTTCGCCATAGCTTCCTAGCCAGCACTCCTTTGCCATACCCCACATGCAGCTTTCCTTTGCCATACCTTCATGCCCAGCACATCTTTGCCATACCTTCATACCCAGCACTCCTTTGCCATATCCCCACGCCCATCACTCCTTCATCATACCCCCATAGTTAACACTCCTTTGCCATACCCCACATGCCCAGCACTCCTTTGCCATACCCCACATGCCCAGCACTCCTTTGCCATACCCCACATGCCCAGCACTCCTTTGCCATACCCCACATGCCCAGCACTCCTTTGCCATACCCCCATTCCAAGCACTCTTTTGGCATACCCCATACCCTGCACATCTTTGCCAAACTTTCATGCCCAGCGCTCCTTTGCCGTATCCCCATGCCTAGCACTCCTTTGCATATGTATTGTCATTCACTTGCGTTGTTTGGTTTAAAGATCATGAAAATTAAAAATATTTCTAGATCCATCCTTTACTGAAAAATGCTGGTGGTTTCCATACACACGTGGCAGCATTTTATGTTCCCATGGAAATTACAGTTGTAGTCGAAGGTTATGTCACTACATGTGAACCCTGCTGGCTGTACTATGGTTACGTGTTAGCAAGGGTCCTCCATTTTTAGGACATCTGATAATAATTAGGAGAATAAGTCCCAAAATAATAGAATGGACGTGGCATCTGTTTTCACAGGCCCATTGCAACAAAAATAACATAATGCTGAGTTGAGTTCTTTCTTTTTTGTGTGGAGATAAAGAACGGGTATCAAAAGCGAGTGAACGGGCCACCGTATGGATGAAAATCATCTACTTTTTTTCAGGATGCCAAACATGACTTTTCTGAGTCTGAACTGAGCTTTATCTGCACTTGGTGGGTCTGATTCAGTAAGGTTTATTCTGGCTTAAAACATCTTTTAAAAGATGTCACTTTTTTTCCTATTTAAAGAAATGTTGAAACTTTTAATGTGCTTTTATCAAAGTGGGGTGGACGCAGCACGTTACTCCTGCTCGTGTAGTTCATGAACAGTTCCACCTCTTTAGTGACGTTACTTCCCCCAGAGCTGTACTCCGGTCACTGATTTGTGACTCTTAATGAATGAGGAGGATCTAACCCCACCACGCCCGTCGCCCATCATTAAGAATGGGGTGTACGAAGACAGTGGTTAATGGATCGGCCCATAGTCCAAACTCTCATAAGATGAGGCATCACAGAACCTCTCCCATCAAATTAGAATGTCTTGGACTGGTTTCACACTGCCTTTTTTTGGCATCAATGAGAATCTGTCGCAAACCGGATGCACCCGCATCAGTTTTTAGGCCCATTGTCTTTCATTGCACCCACAAGTGTCTCTGGCCCCAATCAGTTCTTTCAATTTTCCCCCTGATCTGGGTGTCAGCAGATATTTTACTGAGACCAAAACAGCTTTCATTGACAAAACCGGTATAAACCCGGATCTGGGGCACTCCAGTTGGATTCACAATGGGGTTCAGTGTAACCCGGATCCATGGGACTTCAGACCCTGCTGGATCCGGATCCCAGATCCGGGTTTTAGAACTGCCCCTGCCCAGAATACAGTTCTAAATGACATGCCCCCTAGGAAATGTCACTTGTCCCCGGATCCGGTAGAAATAGGTAAGCACCTGGAAGCAACTGTCTGCTCCAGCACTGGTGTTAACACTGATCCGGGAGCCTGGATCAATGGTAGTATGGGTGTGGGTGTATGAGTTTGTGCACTTGATCTAGGGAAAAACAACATTTGTTGTGCAACATATTCAGTCTTTTTTAACCACTTTGGGGTTTGGAAACTGTAAAGTGGGTAAAAGTAGCAGCACACTCATTCTTCGGTCACTGTTCGGAAAGTCCCGAGAATAGATGATTGTGGCAAATCTCCCCCTTCAGGAAAAAGACCGCTAGCTTCTCGCTGAAAACATCGACTGCTCCGCCAACGTTTTATAGCGATTGTTTCCAAAATCTCAAACCTGTAAACACAATTGTTTCTTCACATTATAAATCAGCCAAACCTAAAGCTTACGACAACTGCATAAGGGAACGGCAAGTAAAGAGACCCTTAACCCCCCCCCACCTTCCCCCGGCTTCCATTTTTTCCAAAACTTGCTGTGTATGAAACCACCCTTGGGCTTCCTTCCTATTTGATTAGTTTATCACTTTTTTTTTTTTTTTTTCTTAAATGCTTGAAATTCATGGCATTTTTACAAGTTTTGCCCCCTATAAACGGTAATATACAAAATACACCATACCTAAAGATTGTAAAGCATCAAGTTAAGCCACGTAAGGATGCACCGCTTGCAGCACTTATCATAGTTGTCCGCTGACTGCCAGATCCAATCTGTCCATAACCACAAAAACCGTTGATAAAGCAAAAAGAAGCCGATCAAAAGAGAATATTGGCATTTTTTTAAAGTGCTTTGTGAAGGCATGCTCAAAGAAAATTCCACTTTGGTACAGTATGGATGATTAGCTCAATAACTTAAAGTGGTTGTCCAGTCTAAAAATGATTATTCTGTGTCACTCGATGTGACTGCAGACTTATCAATCATCCCAGCACCCGCACTGCGTGCTGCGAGGATTCACTGGGTTCTAAGTCGGGAACACACTGCAATTATCCATTATGCATGTTCCCAGCAACAATACGACTAGTGGGCGTGGCCTCAATCAATACAAGAGTATGGAACGGGCGTGTCCGACTAGTGGGCACGGCTTCACTCAATACATGTGTATGGGGAAAGGCTGTGCCGGCCAGTTGTGCTGTGGCCGGGAACATGCATACTGCATCATAGCGGTCTGTGCCCAGCTCAGAAAGTGGTGAATCCTCACAGTGCGGGTACATCGAGTGACACAGAGTCACTGCAGAATTATCAGTTTAGACCGGACATCCCCTTTAAGGCGGCCGTCACACGCACAGATATCGCGCAAGATATCGCTTGAAACGCGGCAGATTAAACATTGCGTAAGCGATGTCTGTGCGTTTGACGGCAAGATACGACGAGCGAGATCTGATCAAATCGCAAAATTGAGATCTGAGGTCCGGACCTCAGATCTAGCGATTTACGATTTAGCGATCTGCTTCATCGTGGTGTATGACACCACGATGAACGATCTCCCAGCGGCAGAGCCTATGCTGGGAGATGGTAACTATGGTACACGTCGGGTAACTAAGCGACGCGCGGCGCCTAGTTACCCGATGTGTACCATAGTTACCAGCGAGATCGCGGATCCACATCGCTGGCGAGTCTGTCTGTGTGACATCTCACCAGCGATGTGAGCGATATTGTAAGCGATCGCGCGTGCACGTGATCGCTTACAATATCGTTCTAGATATCTTAGCGTGTGACAGCCGCCTAAGAATGATGAAAAAAATTCCTTGGAAGAAATGGAGCTGTGCACATTTAGGCTTTTCTGCACCATTCCTCCATCTCTTGACGGGAAAAATGTGTTTTGGGTGCAGATTTTTCCCATTTGTCATCCTTCAGCTTTATTTCTGCAGCAAATCTGCAAGGAATAAAATATTCAACATTGTAACATAGTAACATAGTTTTTAAGGTTGAAGGAAGACTTTACGTCCATCTAGTTCAACCCATAGCCTAACATGTTGATCCAGAGGAAGGCAAAAAAAAACCCATGTGGCAACACTAAGCTCCATATTGGGGGAAAATCCAGTATGTATAACCGGTAATATTATAGTTTTCAAGAAAGGCATCCAGGCCCTTCTTAAATGTGCAGGAGACTTCAGGATTCTCATTGACTTTGCTGCATCAGGACTCCCTTCAGGTTTTGTGACAAATCTGCACTAAAAAAAAGCTATAAAAACGCATTGTGTGCACAGGGGCTTAACTAGGGAAACAGAAAAATAGGGATCACTCAGTAAAAATCTAGATTACAGTTGGATTCTTCTTTACAAACAATTTTTACCCCATTTCCGTCACTGCTACCTTTTTTAGATCACTTTGCAGCCTCATTTTTGGGGTATTTTGACGTAATTTCACCTCCTTGTTTGCTTCTTTAACATGGCTGTATTTATTGTTGCAGACAGTCGCACAGAATTTACCCCTCGGGCTGTCAGACCTGGTGGTCACTGCAAAAGTTGAACCTTGTAACCTTTAATTATGGACATTTCTGACCTATTGACTGCCACACACTCCTATTAGATTTTGACCCATGGATAAGAGATTTTGGGGGTATCTCTGTCCACAGAGTGGTCATTCGTGGCATTACTGAGGCCAGTGATGTCCAACTCAATTTTGGACCAAATGGATGTATATTTGATTTTTAACATGTGGTCACATCTTATGGTCAAATAACATCCCAGGACTGCATTCAAATAAAATCCTCAATGCCCTTTGGTAGAGATGCTGGCCACACCGTGCACTCGGACTGGGTTTAAGCACTACATCTCCCAGCAGGTGGCAGCAGTGAGGTGTACTCATAGACAACCAGAAGATTGTCCAAGGCTAAATTCACACAACCGGATAAAGAAAATGGAAAACGGACAGTTTTTCTTTTGGATTATCATCCATTTTTACACATCTGTTATTAAAATTAATAGGAACAAATATAGGTTTTATATTAAAAAATGTCAATGTACCTGTAAAAATCTGATGCTGTATGTTTTATCAGTTTGGCTCCAATAATTTTTGTGCACTCCCAGACTTGCATTGAGATGTGTCCGAAACATGGAAGAGACGGCTGCGCGCTGCAGTTTATTCATGCAAATATTCTGTCCGTGTGACAAAGACGGACATCTGAACAGCGCTAATGGATGACATTTGGATGAGCACGCTTAGGGGCTTCTTTTTTTTCCAAGGACAGAACTTGGACCGAACATACGGTTGTGTGAATTTCAGTTCTAGATGTGACTGGAATATAAAACTAACCATTCTGTATATATTTGAATTATTATATTTGAAAGATTGTATGGTAGCCTGAAAGATAATGATCAGATGAGAATTGCCCTCCACCCCCCACCAGCAACCTACGAGACAATCAGTATAAGCAGAGACACGCTTATGTGAGCTGCATGCGAGTATTTTACATGAGTCGCGTAAACAGGAGCGTACAGCTGATTGTGTTTCTATGGGCGCTCCACACTCCCTCTCCAGAGAAGTAGGGGCCAGGCCGGGTGACTCATGTGAGATGCATGCAAGATACTCGCATGCAGCTCGCATAAGTGTGTCTCTGCCTTAAGACTGCATTCACATGTTCAGTTTTTAGTCAGTTTTTCACATCAGTTTTTGTAAACCAAACCAGGAGTGGGTGATAAATACAGAAGTGGTGACGTCTTTCTATTATTCTTTTCCTCTAATTGTTCCACTCCTGGTTTTGGCTTGTAAATACTGATGTAAAATACTGACCCGAATACACAACGTGTCAACGAAGCCTAATAGAAAGGCGCCATTACTTCTGTGTTTATTACCCACTTCTGGTTTTGGCTTACATAAACTGATGTGAAAAACTGACCAAAAACTGAACATGTTAACGTAGCCTAATACTGGACTGACTTCAGGGGTGCATGGAGCCATCGTGCCGCCTGAGCCGCGGTGGGGAAGGGGGGGGTGTCTGTCAGTGTGTGCTGGCCATGTTGAGGAGCGGGGGGGTGCTGCTGTCATCAGTGCAGGGCGCGATAAGGAACGTTTGGGTGAATACTGTCAGTGCCGGCCGCGGTCAGAAACGGGGGGGTTGGGGGATGGGTGCTGTCAGTGCTGGCCACGGTGAGAGGGGGGGGCTGTCAGCGGTACCTGCTGTCCTGTTGCAGCCGACATCCAGGCGCTGAGTGGTGCAGCAGGCGCCGCCCCCTTCAGCACTGGCGCTCCCCCTGCCTCCTTGCCACCTGAGCCGGAGAGCTCACATTGTCCAATGGACAGTGCGGCCCTGACTGACTGGTGCCGACCATGGCTGTTAAGGTACCTTTACACACCATTCACTGGTTGCAGTGAAATCATGGACACATTTTCCACTTGTACATGGCAACAAAATGAAACAATGTGACCATGATTCACTACAACTAGTGAATTGCAAGCAATATATCTCTGTGTGTAAAGGTACCTTTAAGGCTGGCTTTACACTGCGGCGTGATCTGGTTCGGTGCTGTCCGGGAGGAGCCAGACAGTTGCGGACCGGATCAGCACACACTGGACTGGGGGGCTATTATGCCCTCCGGTCCAGTGTGCAGCGCACACAGTTCCCGCTGCTGATAAGTCAGGGCCGGGGGGCGCCGCGGTCCTGACCTGTCAGCAGCTGCAGCTGCGTGCGCTGCACACCGGACCGGAGGGCATATTAGCCCCCCAGTCCTGTGTGCTGATCCAGTCCACGACTGTCTGGGTCATCCCGGACAGTACCAAACCGGATCACGCCGCAGTGTGAAGCCGGCCTAAGCCACCACCAATTTGCCACATGCCTGCTGATGAGCATGTGTATAAAGGGAATCTGTCAGCAGATTTTTCCTACCTCATTTCAAAGCAACATGTAGGAAAAAAAAAAAACCTGAATCCAATTATGGTATGTATTGCATAGATTACTGACTGCATCGTTCAGACTCAGTGTTTGTTTAGCTTTGGGCATATAGAAGAGCTGAGAGAGTTGCCCCTGCACTCACTAGACTCACAATAGAGATTGACACCTCACTGTCCATCTCCAATCACAGCTGGGGACATGTTGGACTGTGCTGACCAAAGTAATCCTATAATATTAATCACCAGGCACTAAAGTCTTTAGTTTACATAAACAATAGCACACAGCCTGATAAGAGAGGCACAGTCGATTTCTGTTTCTAACCCCTACAGTATGATGTCCTCAGTTTACATAGCAAAAACCTGCTGACCGATTCCCTTTAGTGGTCTGTTTAGACCGTCCGACCACAATTCTATGTGCTCAGAACGATTATTAATATAATTGTTCTTTGTACCAAGAATATCATTCTCTGCAGACATCTCCTCTTTACACAGGATAATGTGCTGACGAGAACAAAGCCTGCCTAAAAAATAATTTCACCTGATGAGTGAGTCTTTTGCTCATTTCTTGGCTGTCTGCCGGCCTGTTTAACAGATTAATAATCCTAGGAATACTTGATTGACGATTCTTGGCCAGTCTAAATAATCCTCAAATTAAGCTGTGGGATGATGGCGTACGACCAATAAGTGTGAAACTTTCTTAACTGTACGAATACAACACTATTGAAAAATCTCTATCTAATCCAATCATGTGTGATACTGTCTGCAGAGCTACATATCTAATCCTTTCATGTGTGATACTGTGTGCTGGGCTATGTATCTAATCCTATGGGTAATACTGTCTACTGAGTTGTGTATATAATCCTTTCATGTTTGATGCAATGTGCTGAACCACTGTATATTAAATTTTATGATGTCTGACTGCTGAGTATGTATCTAACCTGATCATGTTTGATACTGTAGTGAGTTTTATCTAAACCTGTCATACATGATGTGTGCTGAAATGCTGAATCTGATCAGGTGTGATACTGTCTGCTGAGGTCTATGTATCTAATGCTATCAGATACGATACAGCCTTCTAAACTACTGTATGGAATACCGTCTTGTGTTGTACCATCTGCTGAATCGCTGTATGTGACATAATATAATATTTATTCATACTGTATGTTATACTAACTGCTGAGTTGGTGTATCGAAGTCTATCATGAGATATGGCTTGATGAGCCTCTGGCTCTCACACACCATAGGATTAGATACACACAGCACTACACCTCATTCTATTACCGATTTATATTATAATGCACAGCTGATGATTTGTGACAGTATACACCAGGGGCGGACATACAAGTGGTGGTGCGACCTGTGCAGCCACCCAGGGACCCATAGGTGGATTATAATGAGGGCAATTTGGGCTATTGCCTGGGGAATTCTGCACCAGGGGAGCCCATGGCCAGATTACCCTCATTATAATGTTTTGTGCAACAACAGATACTCACCTCGTTCCCATTCCCCTGGTGTACATCTTGGAGCGGCAGCACAGCTCAGATGAGCTCCTATTACCAGTGCGTTGATTGAAATGACGTCATCAGACAGTGCCATCATGTACGCGCCAACATCAAGAGGACATGAAGACAGGCAGGTCGGGGGAAGAGCGTCAGGAGGACAGGAGTGAGGTGAGTGTGTTTTTATTTTTACTATATGTGCTGGAGTATAGGGGGTTATATGGGGCAAAACCTTTATACTGTCGGCTATGTGGAGCACAGCCTGTATACAGATGGCTTTGTGGGGCTTTGGCTCTGCATGTGCCATGTGCGGCTGCTGTAATACTGGGGTGTGTGCCTCTGCTGTAATACGTGGTTTGTGCCTCCTGCTGTGTGCATGTGCGCGCTGCAATACTGTGGTGTGGTGGCCTGCTGTAATACTGTGGGCTGTGTGTGGCCTCCTGCTGTAATACTGGGGGTTGTGATTAATGTCCCACCCCTGCTCTTATGTATAGCGCTATATATAAGAGGGGAAAAACATTGGCGTGCTACGGTCGCCACTGTTTTTCTCTGTTTTTTTTTTTTTTTTTTCTTTTATGGTACTGCAGCTGCATGTTAGATTATGTGATCAGCCATGTAATTATCAAAAGATGATCATGTCACATGATACTTTTGATTTGGGATGAGGGCCCTCGCCTTCTAAACAGCCTGGGGCCCTGGCTAGTCTTAATCTGCCCCTGCAGAGGCATTAGAGATAAAAAGGGGCCACAGACACATTAAGGGGTGCAATATGATGAGCCCAGAGTCTCCCCTGTCTGTGTCTACCCCTGCTGAAAACTTTCATCTATAATCAGTTTTGCAGGATTCAATGCTGAAGAATCTACAATAAATTCACACGGATTTTAATGCGCTTTCAGCCATTTTTCGAAAATCTTTGCTATTTCTGTGCCCTAAAATGTGCCCCAATTTTGGATGAACCCCTCCCCCTTTGTACTTTTTTTCAACGTATTATTCAACCTTTTCAGACTATAAATCTTTGTGAATGGTTTATGTAACTAGGATTTTGGTGGATTAATCCGCTGTGGACATGTGGGGGTTAATTCTGTCTCCCCAGGTTTGGAGCCTTCTGTAAATAAGCTGTTCCCGTCTCCTGGTGTCTTTGGTATATTTGTCTTTCTATCATTTTGGATATGTGTCTGTGTAAATAAATGCCCCCCTCTCCCTCTGCTCTATGGTTGGGTGCAAACTACCCCGCGTGGCCCCATGTGAGGCCTGCAGCCTTCATGGGCCATGTGGAACAGTTCTGCAGCGAGCTGGTCATCCCCGGCTTGTTTATATAGAAGCTGGCAGGCCTCAGATGAAGACCTCCCTCAGTTTGTTAAGGTTCCTGTCTGCCTCTCATCCCTCCACCAGCCTGAGAGACGTTCACACACGTTCCTGCAGACGGTGCCAGATGGGGCTAATCCGCTGCTATGAACACATCCTGCTGCGGACCCGTGCGGCCACGCACCCTAAAACCACAGGCTTCCATTTACGTCGCAGATGCTATTATATTTAGGCCCCCTTCACACTGCATTTTTGGGGATCCGTGTCTGTCCATTTAGAAACTGATAGCCAGTGATCTGTATTGCCCTCATATGTATCCCTATGGGCACAGATTGGTCCTATATGGCCATCCGTTTGGGTCATTTTGGTCAGGGATCCGTTTGTGTCTGCTTTTTTTCATGTACCCAGAATCCGAGACTGCTTCGATTTTGGGCTGCCTTCAAAAAAGCAGACCGAAACGGATCAGTCGTGGTCCGCGTCCAATAACATATGGGGGGGTCTATGGAGATGGATCCGTGAAAAAAAAAAAACAGATCCGTAAAACGGATCGGTTCTGCTGTACTGAGCATGCTCAGAAGCAAGGTACAGCTCCTCCCAGCCGTATCTCTACTGATGACGGATCCATTAAAAAAACGGTCTGTTTGCACCGATCAGTGCCTGCCCGTGTCATCCTGGAAATACAAGGATCCACACGGATGTGCAAACAACGCAGTGTGAAGAGGCCTTACCCGAAAAATAAAATACCATGCAGTGTGAAATGTCCTGATATAAAGCACACCTGACTGTTCACCTGCTGCCTTTTTGTTGCATTTTTTTTGTGCAGCCAAATCCTGCTCTCTTTGTAGTTAAAAAAAAAAAAAAAAAGAGCTGCTTCCAAAAATCATGTTTTGTTGTAATTTTTTGGCTGTTTATGGTGCATCATCAGCACTTTTAATAAAGTTAATTTCATTAAGCACAAAAGCAGCAAAAACGCAACATTAAGTTTTTGCTTTTTCACATCGCTTTCAATGGTGAAAAAACGCTGAGAATTGCCGCTGCTTCTTTAAAAAAAATGCAACCGTTTTTTCATTTGTTAGAAAAAACAAAACAATCCTGTACAGGAGATTCCTGAGATCTCAGAGCTTTATGCTGGTGCTGTAAGGCAGCATACTCACGATCAGTATACGCAGTGTATTGCCCCTGTATCCAAAACGCTACATGGTCCAGTACAAGCATAGGGGATGGATTTGTAGAAATCCCATGCCCACTATGCTTCTCCCCTTTGCTGTGTTAATTCAGCTGTGGTGGGGGTTTCTGGACTTCCAAATCGGAAGCGGACACCATCGGGTGCATGCAGGGAGAAACCGCCCTGCACCCACCACTGATTGTGAGTACAGGGCGGCCGCAGTCTCCCTGAGTGCACCTGTGGGTTCTCTCAGGCTCGGAAGCACAGCGTCCCCAATATGCAGCCCCCCTGGACCGTGAGCACTTAACCTAAAAACCAGCTTTGAATTTTCATAAAACTTCTTAAAAAAAAAAATGCAGCAAAAATGCAGCGTGTGAACACAGCCATACTCAATAAAATCCATCACGTGACAGAACTTCGCACGTTCGGCTCCCAGGAGGATAATTTTTAATGGAAATGTGACAACATTCACAGGGATTGTAGTGATTTACACATTGTAACAAACCCTCAGCTATTTAAAGTAGACATGAAAGACAAGTATTCTGTCTTTGGATGGTGGCGTTCACTGACAACAAACAATGGTATTGAAAATGGCGTACTGATTAGCGGTTTGCATAAGTAAAAGTTGCACATTTGTGGTTTATTTTTTTTATACTGCTTACACCACTTTTCAGAGCTTGCAGTTTTCCAAAGTGGTGTGGTCTCTTGCAACCTGACAGAACTGCAATAATTAAACACCTAACAAACGGAGGTATGGGAGTCCCCGACGTAGAAAGATATCGGAGAGCGACGATCTTGGAGGCGGCTGGGGGATGGTGGAGGGAGACAAATCCCCAGGGATGGAGGCAGCTCGAGGAGGCGATGGTTGAGAAGGGCTCTATCCGGAGCCTCATTGTGGCGAGGACTGCGGGAGTGGTCTCCCCGAATGGGATACCGGGTACCGTCACCGAGCTTCTCCGGGTGTTGGGAGCTTTGAGGGGGGAGTGGACCAAGATCCCCACCGAGGCCTTTCCTCTGGGGGCTCTCAAGTGGTTCATCCCCTCCTTGAACCTCTCCCCCTGGAGTGGCGGCCCGCAGACCTTGGGGGACATCATGGCCGGCCCTCGCCTCATGTCCTGGGAGGACTTTGCCGTGAGCTTCCCAGCCCTCCGGAACACATTCCTATTGTTCCTGCAGGTGCAACATTTGATCCGTTCTTCGGAATTTGGACATAACCTGTCCCCTCCAAGAGCTCCCTCGGCCCTGCGACGCAGTCTATCTGACGACCCGCCCCCGAAAAGGGGACTCGCGCAGCTTTACGCGGATCTCGCAGAATTCGAGTCCTCCCCCATCCCTGCACATGTCAGGGCCTGGGAAGAAGAGCTGTGCTTCACGGCGTCCTCAGAGGACTGGGAGGACTCCATTCATAGCGTTCTGGAAGCGTCGCGTTGCCTCAACCATGTCGAACTAACCAAGAAAATTCACCTTCGTTGGCACTCCTCCCCAGTGAGGCTAGCGAAGTTCACCAAAAACGCCTCTCCCCTATGTTGGAGACAGTGCGGTCAAACCGGTACTCTCTCCCACATGTGGTGGGACTGCCCGAAGATACGTCAGTTCTGGCTCTCCACGGCCTCCTTGTTGAACACGGTGACTGAGACCTCGATCCCACTTGAGCCCCAGGTTGCAGTACTACACCTGGGCGTCATGCCTTTCCCCCCAGTGATCCGTAGACTGATGACCTATGTCCTGACGGCTGCCAGGCTTTGCGTGGCGTCCAAATGGAAAGACCCACTTCCACCAACAATGAAAGATCTAACAAACAAAATCAATGTAATCTTTACACACGAATATTATCTGGCCTTGGAGCGGGGAGCAAGGAGATATGTCGCAGAGGCATGGGACCTTTGGGCCCGTCACCCCCTGGCGTGCGGCTACCATGCTAAGCTAAATCATCCACGCATTCGGACCTCTGGTATGGAAATGAAGGGAATGCAGCCGGTATTCAATACCTCCTTACCTCCCTCCCCAACTTCCCTTTCCCACATCCCCCCCCCTTTTTCTTCCCCCGCCCTCCCCCTCCCTGACCTAAGGCTCCTCTCCTTTTTCCTCTTCTCACTCTAACCTTTACTCTTGCTCTGATGATATCACGCTTCTAAGTGGCAAAGATCATAGTGGCGGTGGTGCCGCTTGGGAAGGATGGATGAAGACAAACTCATGGACTCCTATCACCCCTCTTCACCACTATGGGGACGAACCTGCTCAAGCTCTAAAAATGACCACCGGCACATGAGTCAGCAGAACGACTGAACTTGATCGTACTCACTACTAAACACGGTCACTTTGGCGGCTCCTCAATCTAGCTTGTCCCAAAAAATCTGCGCCCTAGTAACTCAGACTCCTATACATTTAAACACCCCGTCGCACGGGTGTAACCATGCACATTTATACCGTGCCTGTGGTGCCGTGCCTCCGTGATGCCTTTCTCAACTCAATTTATGCTCGTACCCCCGTTCTTCCTCCACTTGACCGCCTCATCCTTGGTTTCTTTCCTTCTGTATTATTGTTGTACATGTTTTATCTGTCCATGTAATGAAACTTACCCAATAAAAACCAAATAATGGAAAAAAAAAAAGAACTGCAATAATTAACACCAGAATTTGACGTACTTTATAGTACGAATTTACACCGCATCGTCATGGATTTTTTTTTTTTTGTGGGTAATAAACTATTTAAACTTTGTGCATTTGGGTCGCCCCAGGGCTGTGGGATACTCGGAACCGGGCTATCGTACAGTTCTGGGGAGTCACAGGGACTCTGCTTCCATGACCCTGAATTCAGTTGTAAAAGGGAATTCTCTGGCGTGGTAGGGAAAAGGATGATGAAAGGGGTAGTTAGTCATGGCGCCACCCATGGTATGTGGCTATGAGTGGCCACCGCTGCTGCAGGACTTCTGGGGATGATGGAGGGGCAACTGGGATGGAGCGGCTCCCCACGGGCGGGGCGGATCCCCAGGGCAGTGGATGTAGTAAGGGTGTAGAGTGCAGGAAGGTAGGCGCAAAGCATCAGACAAACTCGCGGTTTTTTGGTTCCTCAGTCCTTTTACTGGTGCAACTGTAGCGCCGACTGGTGTTAAGCTGAGTCCTTACACCTGAAAGCAACTCTGGGTTCTCCTCACCCGGCAAGTTCTGGGGCCTCCTTACTGCACTCTGCTGCAGGTCCTACTGCTGTAGCTGAACTGCTGGCCCTCTCTCCTGCTTGGTGCTGGTATGGCAGGCAACTTGAGTCCTTCTCTAGCCCTACCTGTCAGGCAGCTGTTCCTGGGCTCTCTATGCTGCTTTGCCTTCGGGCACAGTGTGGCTGGGGAACTTGGAATTCCCCACCTTCCGGTATTGGCTGCCCGGTCGTTAGGCACTGCACAGACTCGGATGTCCGTTCTGTGGCGCTTCTCCTCTGGGGTGAGCACCATATCACTCCGCTCCCCGGGCTCCTCCACTTCCTCAGACCCTTGCCTTAGCTCCCTCATGCTAGGCCTAGGTACCCTGGGACAAGTTTAGCACAGCTACCAGTCCACAGGATGTCTTCCTCAGTCCTCCTAGGAACTGAACTAACTAGCTCCACCCCAGACCAGAATTTATAGGGGAGCTCACCCTGAAACCAAGTTTAGGTTTTTCCCTTCAGGCCTGGAGGCAGAAAGGTGTTGTGTGAGGTTTCTTGCCTGGTGTCGATACCCTTCTGTTGCTCTCAAGTGTGACACTACCACCCAGGGGCGATAATGACACTGTGGCAATTGGACCCTCAGGTGCCACACATTTGTATGAAGATTCCTAAACGTCCGAGTGTTCACCTTTTAAATAGATGCTGAAAGTGTGAATGTCGAGCCCCAGGCCCTGGGGTACTCGGGTACCAGGCTCGGCGGGTGTTTCACAGGGATGTCACGGGTGGCAGCGCCTGATCCCGTGGCCTGGGTGACACTTCAAAAAGGGATTATTTACAGGGGATAAGAGTTTGTCATGTGACGCCACCTGTAGTACCTGGTGAGGTTTCACCAGCGCCACCACAGTCCGCCGGAGGTAGATGGTAATGCGGCTGAGATGGCAAAGCTCCCTACAGGTAGAGCTGGTCCTCCCGGGCAGCATTCCTGAAAACAAGATGATGGAGAAAAAACCACACACAGGCAAAGTCACTTTCTCCCAGGTACTTTACTGTCAACCTTTAGCAGCGTCATACAAAGTTCACAGTTCGGCATCAGATGTTAAAATAACAGGTAGCTCTACGGGTGGCTGCAAGTGGATCCCAGGTGGTATGGTGGAACCCGTGATGTACCTTAGTTGACGAACCCGTTTCCTTTCTTCCCCGCCTAGGATGAGTCTATACTCAATGGCTCTGTGTAGGTAGTAATGGGGGTCCTCTCCCTCGTGGTGAGGAAGCAGGCAGACCGCTCCGTCTGGCAGGGTGCTGTGGCGATATACGGACCACAGCAGCCACTTGCCGACTGCAAAGATGGACTTTGGCCGGATCCTCAGGCCTGGCGTTCCCGTGGTGGACTGGAGAATCCCCTGGAGTATGGTCACTCCACTCTGGGGTTCTCCCTTTCTCTCTAGGGCCCAGACTCAGTTCGTCAGGCGCCCTCTTTCAGGATCTCCTCAAGACCCCTTCTCCTTCCCTCCGGATCAGCTTGAAACCGTCCAGGTAACCCTTCCGCCTCGTTCCACACTCTTTCAAACTTTCCTCCTCCTCTGACTGCTCCGACCCCCTCTCTCACCAACTAGAGAGAGACTACTCTTTCTCCTAGCTGGCCATTTCTGCTGAAGACCTCCTTTATCCCCCTAGAGGTGAATATATATCCCCTCCCGGGTAACCTCCCACCGCTCAGCTAATGTGGGAGTGCAGGAATGGGTCCTACCCACCAACCTGGGTCCCCTTGCAGCTGGGGAAATTACACCTCTTTTACAGGTGCAATACCCCTCTGGACGCCTGATTTCGTGGGCGCCACATGAACATAAGCTGACAAACTAAAGAGGCTTTTTAAAGTGAACCTGTCACCTGATTTGGGGGTTATAAACTGTGCCCACCACCTTTTAATATAGTGTAATTAGGGTTCCAGTAACGCCTTTATATCCCCAGACTGGCCCCTGCATACCTCATAAATTAACTTTAATGTGTCCGCGCTGTATGTAAATGAGTTGTTAAGGGTCTGATGGGGCGCAGCACCTTGTGGTCCTCGACACCTCCGCTCTAAGGAAGGCCGGCGTTCTCTATGCAGTGGGGCTGGTTTTCCAGTGTATGTATGTGAATGACATACATTATTCAAAAGTCTTGCGCCTCACTGCGCCCTATAGAAGCTGTGCAGTGCCTGAAGTCTCGCAAGATTCCTCTGTGCTGGCGCAAGACTTCGGACACTGTGCTGCTTCAATAGGGCACAGTCAGGTGCCACTGCGCAGGCGCGAGGCTTGAGATATGCAGGGGCCAGTCTGGGGATATAAAGGGGTTACAGGAACCCCAATTACACTTTGTTGAAGGTGCTTTGCACAATTTATAACGCCCAAAACAGGTGACCGATTTATTTAAAAGCCGTCAGTTAAATTCTCATATCAGAAAAAGTAATAGTATGTATGAAAATAATAAACTTTGTAATATATCTTAGCAGAAAAATCAGCTTTTCCTGCATTATACCGTATGTGAATAGAGCTTTAGACTGATGGGCTGGTAATCAGGATCTCTATCAGTTGTCTAGTTCAACATGCGCAAAACAGGTCCAGCCAGTCATTCTGATACTTCTAGTTCTATTCCTGACAGTGCAGATTCTGGACCATTGCTCTCAGACTCTGTTCATCGTGTAATTATCTCTGCGTACAGCAGCAGGTATGCCAACTCTGTGAGGACAGGTAAAGGCTGCTGTCGTTCCAGCAATGGCCAAGAGACTAGGAACTGTTCTATGGATGTGTGTAATATGGGCCGTGGCTCTTTTGGACAAGTCTGTCAGTGCGGAGTAGTTGTTCTAACTCATTTGTGATTCATTTTCAGATTTTTTACTTTTCGTGACGTGACAGAGAACGAGCATTCAGTTCTGATCCCGACCACCATGTAAGTCATCATAATGGATCCCTGTGACTAGTATGGCAACAAATGGATAGCTTCTCTTGCATATGCCAAGATATGCGACAGACACACAGTACCACCTCTGTGTACAACGGGTGAAATAAGTTTTAAACATGTCACCATTTTTCTAAGTAAATATACTTCTAAAGGTGCTATTGACATTAAGTTCTCACCAGATGTTAGTTACAGTCCATCCAATCCACACAGGCAAAGAAATCAATATAGATGTCCATACATTTAGTGATGTGTAATAATGAGAAATAAACACCTGAAGAAAGAGAGGTGCAAAAAGTCATGGAAAGTCTTGACACCAGCTGAAATCTATCAGTGATTAATCAGTAATCCTGCCGCTCAGGGCCACTTTACACACACCAACTTATCTGTCCAACTTCTGACCAACTTGCTGGTTGCAGTGAAATCATGGACACATTGCTCCATTGAACACAGTCACAAAATGGAGCAATGTGTCCATGATTTCACTGCAACCAGCAAGTTGGACAGATAAGTTGGTGTGTGTAAAGTGACCCTGAGTGAAAAACATCAGCTAGTTCAACTAATGGTTTATAAAAAGGTGTCTTATTACCAAGGTGCCACACAAGAAACCCCTCATGATGGATAAAACCAGTGAGTTGTCTCAAGACCTTCCCGATCTTATTGTTGCAAAACATACTGATGGCATTGGTTACACAAAAATGTCTAAATTACTTAAGGTCCCAGTGAGCACTGTCGGGACCATAATCCGGAAGAGGAAAACATAATTTCACCATAAATTGGCAATCACCAGGAGCTCTACAAAGGATTTCAGACATTGGAGTGAAAACAATTACAAAAGAATTGTCTAAGGCGGCCGTCACACGCTACGATCTCGCTAGCGATATTGTAAGCGATCACGTGCACGCGCGATCGCTTACAATATCGCTCACATCGCTGGTGAGATGTCACACAGACAGACTCACCAGCGATGTGGAGCAGCGAGATCGCTGGTAACTATGGTACACATCGGGTTACTAGGCGCCGCGCATCGCTTAGTAACCCGACGTGTACCATAGTTACCATCTCCCAGCATAGGCTCTGCTGCTGGGAGATCGTTCATCGTGGTGTCATACACCACGATGAAGCAGATCGTTAAATCGTTCATCGCAAGATCTGAGGTCCGGAGCTCAGATCTCGATCTTGCGATTTGAACACTTCTCGCTCGTCGTATCTTGCCGTCACACGCAGAGACATCGTTCACGCGATGTTTAATCAGGCGCGTTCAAGCGATATTTTTCAAGATATCGTAGCGTGTGACGGCCGCCTAAGGGCCACGTCACACACACAGATATCTGTGCATATATTGTTGGCAGATCACTGGTTGCAGTGAAATCATGGACACATTGTGCCATTTTGTGGCTGTGTACAAATGTAACAATGTGTCCATGACTTCACTGCAACCAGAGATCTGTCAACAATATATGCACAATTATCTGTGTGTGTGACATGGGCCTGAAGGCCACTTCACACACACAGATATCTGTGTCCAATATCTGAACAGATCTCTGGTTGCAGTGAAATCATGGATACATTGCTCCATGTTGTACACAGTCACAAAATGGAGCAATGTATCCATGATTTCACTGCAACCAGAGATCTGTTCAGATATTGGACTCCGATATCTGTGTGTGTGAAGTGGCCTTAAGAGATAAGGACCACTTGTGGAGAGCTGCAGAAAGACCTGGGATCTTCAGGTAAAAAATAAAAAGTAACCCACTCCTCTTCCATGGACTGTATACACACTCCTGTATGCATGCTCACCACACAAGTCTCCATTGCTGATCAAAAAGCATGTTCATGGGCATTTAAAGTTTGCTCAACAACATTTAGACAGCTCTGTAAAATACTGAGAGAATATAGTCTGGTCAGATGAGACCAAAATGTACCTCTTTGGATGCCTTTAACACACATGATTTTTGGAGGCCAAAAGGCAAATTACCCCAAAAACACCAAATGAACAGTGAAATTTGAATGTGGGAACATCATGATGTGGGGCTGTTTTTCAGCATACAGCACTGTCAAACCTTATTTGATTGAATGAATGATGAATGGACAAAAATGTACTAAAACATTCCTAATCAAAATCTGCTTCTATCTACCACAAGACAATGATCTCAAATACACAACCAAGGAAACTCTCAATTGGTTTCAGAGAAAGAACATAAGGGTACGGACACACTGGCGTGAAAGTCGGACGGCTGCAATACGAGTTTTTATCGCATTGCAGTCGCACCAATGTTATTCAATAATTAGCATAAACATAAAGTTCATCCTCAACATTTTAGGTTCTTGGTGAACTTGTATATTGCACCTCCAAATAAATGCATTAATATAAGGAGAACCCATCAGAGTTTTGTGCAAAAATCTATCAAAATCCTTTATTTATAGAAAAAGATGCGGTGATATATTAAAAATTCACAAAACACAGTTACATGACATATTACAAAAACATGGAATTACAAATCTTGTGATTCCACGTTTTTGTAATCTGTCATGTAACTGTGTTTTGTGAAACCCGATGGTTTCTCCTTATATCAATGTTATTCAATGTCTGAGAGCACATTTGCACGTGTCGGGCGTTTTTTTTTCTCATACGATTGATGGACAAGAAACAAATAGCAACATGCTGCGACAGTATGCGACTCAAGCGCGAGACTCGCCAATGCAAGTCTATGGGTCCGACAAAAATCTCAGACAGCACACGGACCGCACTCGGACCATCTGACTCGGATATGTTTTTTCACAGCTGAAACAGTTGGAAGCTCATACGTGCTCATAAGGGGGTGTCACATGACTACTCAGGAAGTAGAAGGCGGCAGTAATCTGACTACTGTTGGAAGGAAGCTCCCATGGATCCAGCATGGCCTACCACATTAATGTGGAAATGCTCCTCGTCCTTGTCCAGGAGAGGCCTGAGCTATGGGACCCTAGAGACCAATGTTTGCTGACAGGAGGAAGAAGGATGCCTCCTGGACCTACAATACAAGACAACTCTTCCCCTGTTTCGATGACCGCTCGCGGGACAGCCAGATCAACCTTGGTAATGTATCACTCCTATAAATTTACAATAGAACTGTAATTGCACTAGAGGTGTCAGTGTGTAATGGGTGCTGTCTGTTCACATGGTAATCAATGTTTTTTTAAAATTATGCAGTGGACATGGTAGCTAAGTGGTGCAGTAGTTACCAGGACCAATACCGCCGGGAGATTAACAGAGTGCCACGAAGTGGCTCAGCTGCGCCGAGGAGGAGGGTCTACATTTACTTCCAGTGCCTGTCTTTCCTTGCATCGGTTATGCACCTGAGACCATATGTATTGATATATCAATCTCCAGGTCATAACTGTTGTGTTGAAAACACAAGTGTATTGATTGTTGTAATTTGTTCAACCATAGAACTGACACCAACTTGAGGCAGACTTCTGCGTCTGAGTCAGAGCCCCACATGCTGCAACCTGCAGAGTCTGGTGACGAGGCTGTGGGACCTTCGTTGTCCCATGAAGAGCCACAGGCATCATCCAGTGCTGGTGTCCCAGACTCGCGGTCATCTGAGGAGGCATCACAGGGGCCACCATTGACGGCTGGCCAACCCCAGCCACCAGGGGAGCAGTGACAAAGTGCTACAGCCACCTTGCCCTGGCCCAAGTCTCCCCTTTCCCCATTGGTGGTACGTCGCTCAAGGCATTGGAGGCAGTTGTCATCATCAAACTTCCGGTGCGACGTGGACAAGGGGGTCTTGCAGTACCTTGTGAGGACTGTGAGCGATGATGGGGAGGAAGCATTTGCACGCAGCCTCAGCAACCATTAGATTGAGATTCCGCGGCCACTGAGGCTGCGTGCAAGGGCTGCCATCCAAATAGTCCTGGATGCTTGTATGCCACCCAATCACCCATGTTTGGTGTTCAATATGCTAGAGCAGTGGCAGAACTCTTCAGATAATTTACTGGACAAGACAAGCAGCCAGTAATCAACAGTACCATCCGTCCCAACATCCTCACAGCCCTCACATAGTCTGGGCAGACCTCCAATGCCTTATCCACTGTTTCCCCCATTACAGCAAATGCTCGATTTGCCAAATGACCCGCATGTCGGCCTCATGCCACCCACCCAACATGACAACTTTGGAAATCCTAGGGCCACACAGAACCAAGCTGGTATGTTGGGCAGCGTCCCACAATCCTGACACCAACAAGGTCTGCCAAACACCACAGGTGACTTGGCTTGCATGCCACAACCTATGAGAACCACACCGAAGCAGCTGTAGGCAGACAACAACAGGATGACATGGGGCAGGGTTTGCCAACACATAGGCCAACGTATCTGGCCAATAGGCCCTTACGTGAAGACCTACACCAGGCTCCAGAGGTGTTAAATACTTAGGGCCGCTTTACACACACCAACTTCTGTGACCAACTTCTGAACAGATCTCTGGTTGCAGTGAAATCATGGACACATTGTTCCATTTTGTGGCTGTGTACAAATGTAACAATGTGTCCATGATTTCACTGCAACCAGCGATCTGTTAGAAGTTGGTCACAGAAGTTGGTGTGTGTAAAGCGGCCCTTAGGGTAGCCAGGGAAGTGGACAAGGCCCACGCAACAACCCAGACCACTCAACCTACATCAACATGTAGGGGTGTTTTGGGTGAGTCTATCTTTTAAATGTGGCGAATTCACATATACTGTGTTTGTTGTATTGTACCACTACAAAAAACATCGACATATGAGCCAAGAATGTGTATGTAGTGTTTTTTTAAGTTACATCATTAATATGATTTTAAAAAGCCTCAAATGCGTTTGTGTATTTTTTTTATCGTAACAGAAAAGTAATGCACAATAATTTTTTCAGTCTACATGACATGTTATCAATCACACAATGCATGCAGTAGGGCCAACATCAATCCAGCTATATTGATGATGTGGTTAAGCGTACACAATCTACAGCCCAGTAACAAAGTCATCATGGTATAGCTGTCAAAATTATCAGAATTACAGTGTACGTGACCATACAAGCTCCGCAACTGGCCACGAGAACTACGCAGCAGGAGGAGCAGATGGATCCACATTCGGCACCGCCTCTGCAGAACAGACATAATTGGGTATGGAGCACCATGATGCCGGGAAATGACTCCAGGAAATAACACCCGCTCAGTGGTGTTTAGTGTCAGATTATTCTCAATTCTGTAGGCAGCTGCAGACGTGCAAAACACGGCTTACTGAGGGTATAGAGAGTCACTTCAATGCACACATGTGTCACTGTGATCTGGGCAAGAAATAGCCCTCATTGCCACATTTATCTGATAATTGACACACATTGAAGGCAATTTAAAGGCTAATTACACTGACATCACATGCGTTACGCAGATGGAACACGGACCATACAAGGATAACAGTCGGACTGCTCTCGGATGTGATCTGAAAAAATGTCGGACAGTCACATAACAGTTGGATGCAAAACGCAGCAAAAAACAGACGACACTTATACGACAATCGGACTGCATATTTTCATGCCAGTATGTTTCCACCCTAAAGCTTCTAGTACGGCCGAGCCGATCACCTGAGCTGAATGCAATAGAAAATGTCTGGAAGGAACTAAAGCTCAGAGGTCATATAAGGATCCATTGGACCTGCAGGATGTGAAGAGTGTTTGTGTGGAAGAATGGACCCAAAATCCACCTGAGCAATGCAGGGACTAGTGTCTCCATACAGGAGGCGTCTGAGCTTCATCACCAACAAAGGCGTTTGTATGAAGTATTAAATTCATTTCAGTAAGAGTGTTTAATGCTTTTTCCCTTTGTCATTTCTCATTATACACATAACTTCATTTATAGTATTATTTCTTTGCCTGCTTGGATTGGATGGGTTGTTACTGACATCTAGTGAGAGATTTATGGCACTTTTAGAAATATATTTACTTATAAAATTGGTGACCTGTTCAATACTTATTTCACTCGCTGTAGAACAGGATATGCGACAGTCGCTTAGTACCATGTCTCCTGGAATGTGCTGGATATGTGACAGTACCACTTTTCCTTTATATACTGGATACATGATGGATGCACAGTACCACATCTCCTGTATATACTGGATAAGTGATAGATGCACAGTACCACTTCTCTTGTATATACTGGATACGTAATGGACGCACATAATCACTTCTCCTGTGTATATTGGATATGTGACAAACGCATGGTACCCAGTGGCATAATTTGAAGCTCATGGGCCATGATGGAAAATCTATAGAAGGGGCCCCAATTATTGCAAATCATTAATAGCAGTGGGGTCTTTCTATAGGCCAAAGGGACACTTTTCGGGCCTCCTAGGCTCCAGGGCATGGGTGTGACTGCAGCCCCTGCAGTTATTGTAGTTACGCTCCTGATAGTACCACTTCTCCTAGATATACTGGATATGTGACGGACACACAGTACCACTTCTCCTAGATATACTGGATATGTGACGGACACACAGTACCACTTCTCCTAGATATACTGGATATGTGACGGTCACACAGTACCACTTCTCCTGTATATACTGGATATGTGACGGACGCACAGTACCACTTCTCCTGTATATACTGGATATGTGACGGACGCACAGTACCACTTCTCCTGTATATACTGGATATGTGACGGACGCACAGTACCACTTCTCCTGTATATACTGGATATGTGACGGACGCACAGTACCACTTCTCCTGTATATACTGGATATGTGACGGATGCACAGTACCACTTCTCCTGTATATACTGGATATGTGACAGATGCACAGAACCATGTCTCTTGTATATATCGGATATGTGATGGATGCACAGTACCACTTCTATATAAGCTGGATATGTGACAGACGCACAGTATCACTTCTCCTGTATATACTGGACATGTGGCGGACGCACAGAACCATGTCTCATGTATATACTGGATATGTGACGGATGCACAATATAATTTCTCCTGTAGTTATTGAATATGTGATATACGCACACTACCACTTTTCCTTTATATGCTGGGATATGTGACAGACAAACAGCACTGCTTCTCCTGTATATACTAGATATGTGACGAACGCACAGTACCACTTCTCCAGTATATACTATATATGTCAGGGATGCACAGTACCACTCCTCCTGTATATACTGGGTGTGTGACGGAAGCACAGTACCAATTTTCCTGTATATACGGGATATGTGACAGACGCAAAGTACTGCTTCTCCTGTACATACTAGATATGTGACAGACGAAAAGTACCACTTCTATATATGCCGGGATATGTGACAGAAGCACAGCACAGCTTCTCCTGTATATGCTGGGATATGTGACACATGCACATTCTCCTCCTGTATATGCCGGGATATGTGACAGACGCACAGTACCACTTCTGCTGTATATACTGGATGTGACAGATGCTCAATACTGCTTCACCTCTATATATTGGATACATGATGGATTCACAGTAGACCTCTCCTGTATATGCTGGGATATATGACTGACACACAGTACCACATCTCTTGCCTTCCTTGCTGGGGTATGACGTGCACACAGCGGTGTGGGTGGCAGGGAACATGCTCTGGTCAGCAGAGTTTAACCACTAACGCCAACCCCATACTCTCAAATAAAAATAGGAGCCGCTCCACAGACACTTTACAGGCTGAGCCGAAAATAAAAACACAAATCACAGGATCTGGGATTCTGACCTGGGATTTCCTTCCAAGTGTTGCGGGCTCAGCCAAGACACGTCACCAGGTCAGAACCATGCGACTTCTATGGTATACATACACTGCCATCCAAAAATACATAGCGATTGTATCACATACCGTGGGCTTAGATACAGTGTCTCAATAAGCAGTATCACACCATAGGATTAGATACATCTCAATGGATTGTATCACATGTAGGTTTAGATACATCTTAGCAGACAATATCACAAGAAATGGGTACAGCAGCTCAGCAGACTTAGATACAGTACATAAGCAGACCGCTTCACATGATACTTAGATGTTTGGCTCAGCTTCCCTACCCTTCTGTTTTGTATATTTGTAGAGGCTTGGTCTTGGTTCAGTGTTTGGTGAACTTGATCTGAGGTTTCATTTCTTAGGAGGGTCTAGTTTGAGGCTTGATTTACTTAGGAGTTTTGTCTGGGGTGCCTAATTATTTAGGGGGTCTGGGGTCTAATTTATTTGTCAGCTGAAAACAAGTCTACCACACTGATGGGTGATAGATTGTTGATCCGTGGGGTCCAACCACTGCGCTGATCAGCAGAATGGGCCACTGTTATCCATCGACCATTCATCCTCTACGGGGTTGACACGTGCTACGCTCCTTTTTTTTTTTGGCAGTCCCATAGGCAACTGAGTGGCAGGTCCGATGTCCATTTTGCAACAGCGGTGAAAGGACCTTGTAGATCAATAAGTCTCCATTCTACCTATGGGTGCTGATCCTAGCAGTCAAACCCCAACAATCACTAAGTTATCATTTATCACGTAAAGAGGTAATAACGTGTGACAATTCCCTTTAATTTTGGGGTCTGTATTAATTGGGGGTAGCTTTGAATTTAGAAGGTTTGAAGTGGACCGGAGGATTGATGCTGGAGGAGACGTCCGGATTACAGGGCTGGACACGGCCATTGGAGGACGCTATGTTCTGGGAAGGAGCGTAACTACAACAGGTGCAGGGGTTGTGATTACACCCGTGCCCTGGAGCCAAGGGGGCCCCAGAAGTCCCTTTGGCCTTTAGGAAATAACCAATACTCTTAAAGATATGCAATAATTGGGGGCCCCGTTGGAGCTTTGCATTGGGGCCCAGGAGCTTCACCACTGGTTTTAGGTGTCCCCATCACACAGTGGGGAAACGGGTCTTCCCATCTCCAAGACCATATCCCAATATGTAGCCTGTGTAATAATAATATTAGCATTTTTCCTCCAATTAGACATGTAGTATAGATCTCCTGATTAGCTGTCACTCACCTCATGTGCAGACATTGCAGCTTAGTATCCATGGTTACGACCACTAGCAACTGTCATTATAAGAGTGGTCGTAACCATGGATACATAAGCTGCAATGTCCTGCACATGAGGTGAGTGACAGCTAATCAGGAGACCTATACTACATGTCTAATTGGAGGAATTTGATCATATTATTATTATTATTACACCTACTATATATTAGGATAGGAAGACTCCAATAGATACATGACATAGGGCCTCATGGCATAAAATTGTGATTCTAGGAATAAAAATCCATGAAATCACTCAGTAACTGAGAAAGAACCGATGGACATCCGCCATGTCTGTGCCTGGCCTCTATACAGGTAAAGCCCGTGAGGACAATGATGGAGGAGCCTCTCCTGCCTGACATCACATCACTGGCCCCGCCCACACAGCAGCCCCGGATGTCAGGCTTTCCTCACGAGCGTTCCCGCTCTTTAGATAACGCCTTCAAAGGACATAATGTTTCTAATTGGCTGTTATAACTGTCAATCATTCCAGGTTTTCCCACTATTGGTTACCATACCGTGGCTGGGCGGGACTCTTCTATTGGCTGTACTCTACGCAGGGGTGTGGTCTGCACGGCAGAGGTTAGGCTGGGCTTTGTGGTTCAGTAGGTGATGCTGTAGTCACACCTTTCCCATCATGCCTCACTGCTCACTTTCAGTCAGGTGACCATGCCTCGACCTAGTCCTAGAAGAGGTGAGTGGGAAAGAAGGGCTGTAACTGCTAATATCAGAATATTATATGTCCAGGGGCAAAATATGCTGAGGCAGGATATCTGAGCCTAGCTATATACTTACTGTGGGTATGTAATCCTGTCCTGTGTGATACTGTCTACTGAGCTGTGTATCTAATCCTATCCTGTCTGCTGAGCTGTGTATCTAACCCTGTCCTGTGTGATACTGTCTGCTGAGTTGTGTATCTAATCCTGTCCTATGTGATACTGTCTGCTGAGCTGTGTATCTAATCCTGTCCTGTGTGATCCTGTCTGCTGAGCTGTGTATCTAATCCTGTCCTGTGTGATACTGTCTGCTGAGTTGTGTATCTAACCCCATCCTGTGTGATACTGTCTGCTGAGCTGTGTATCTAACCCCATCCTGTGTTATAATGTCTGCTGAGCTGTGTATCTAATCCTATCCTGTGTTATACTGTCTGCTGAGCTTGGTATCTAATCCTGTCCTATGTGATACTGTCTGCTGAGCTGTGTATCTAATCCTGTCCTGTGTGATACCGTCTGCTGAGCTGTGTATCTAATCCTGTCCTGTGTGATACTGTCTGCTGAGCTGCTGTATCTCATCCTATCCTGTGATACTGTCTGCTGAGCTGCTTTATCACATCCTATCCTGTGTGATACTGTATGCTGAGCTGTTTATCTAATCCTATCCTGTGTGATACTGTCTGCTGAACTGTGTATCTCATCCTATCCTGTGTGATACTGTCTGCTGAGCTGTGTATCTCATCCTATTCTGTGTGATACTGTTTGCTGAGCTGTGTATCTCATCCTATCCTGTGTGATACTGTCGGCTGAGCTGCTGTATCTCATCCTATCCTGTGTGATACTGTCGCTGAGCTGCTGTATCTCATCCTATCCTGTGTGATACTGTCGGCTGAGCTGCTGTATCTCATCCTCTCCTGTGTGATACTGTCGGCTGAGCTGCTGTATCTCATCCTATCCTGTGTGATACTGTCGGCTGAGCTGCTGTATCTCATCCTATCCTGTGTGATACTGTCGGCTGAGCTGCTGTATCTCATCCTATCCTGTGTGATACTGTCGCTGAGCTGCTGTATCTCATCCTATCCTGTGTGATACTGTCTGCTGAGCTGTGTATCTCATCCTATCCTGTGTGATACTGTCTGCTGAGCTGTGTATCTCATCCTATCCTGTGTGATACTGTCTGCTGAGCTGCTGTATCTCATCCTATCCTGTGTGATACTGTCTGCTGAGCTGCTGTATCACATCCTATCCTGTGTGATACTTAAATACAGAATCAAATCTTTTCTGTAGTAAAATAATCTTTTCATTAAAAATGCTGCTTCAAATCTGCACCAAAAATGCATCAAATGAAGGAGAAAATGCAGAAATAAAGATCTCAGCAAAACCTCAGACAGGATTATGATTGTGTATTAAATCTGCTGAGTGAACGTGGCCCTAAAAGGACTTTTGATTTAAAGGGTTTCCAGGAATAAGAATTTTGGGGTAATAATTCCCATTCTTAGGCCTCTGAGGAGAAGCCTCTTCCTTTTCTACGGCTTTTTTTGTGAAGCCCCATAGTAGCCTCTATGGCCGCCGTGGCCAAGGTGGTCTCAGGCCCTACCAGCTCAGTGGTCGTCACGGCCCTCACCTTATCCATTTTTACCTAATTTTCTCAAATGTAAAAAAAAGTTAAAAATGGAGAAATCCCGGGAAGTTCTGGTCCAGTGCTATAATATCTGGCATTGTGTGCAGCAGCGCTGAGCCGGAGGAATGTGCGGAGGTACAGGTGTGAGGCCGCTCTGTGCATTGTATATACCAGCCCGTCTGTGTTTAGACTATATCTATCAATGCCTGAGTGTATACAAGAGCGCCGATCTGCGCCCCTGCTATAGAGTGTCACATAATGGCCAGGGGGGCTGGAAACGCTAAACCTTCGCTCATCAGAGTTTGGCTTTATTATTTCCCACACAGTGTAGGCTTAGATACGCAGAGCTCTGCAGAAAGTATCACAGATGATGTGATTAGATACAGCAGCCCAGCAGACAGTATCACATGATCTAGGATACAGCAGAACAGAATCATGCATGATAGGATGTGATGCAATAGATCCGCAGACAGTATGGCACATAATAAGCTTAGATACAGCCGCTTATCAGTCATCATTACACATGATAGAACTGGATAAAACAGCTCTGGAGTGTCACACATGGTGAAATTAGATACCAAGCACAGAAGACAGTATCACGTGAAATGATAAGATAGAGAGCTCAGCAGATATATCACACATGAGGTTGCATAGATCAGGTCACATATGAAAAGATTAGATACACAGACCAATACACGGTATCACGGATGGCAAGACTAGATATACAGTACAGAAAGCAGTATTATTCTATACACAGTATCACACATGATAGGAGTAAATACAAAACTCAGCACACAGTATCACACCTAAAAGGATGAGATATACAGCTCAGCATCGAATCACACATGATTGGATTAGATACGCCACTCAGCACACTTTATTACACATTATAGGATTATATACGCAGCTCAGCACACAGTATCACACATGACAAGAATAGATACAGAACTCGTAAGACAGTATTGCACATGAGATTGGATGCATCAGGTTTGTGGAGTATTACATAGAAAAGGATTAGATACACTGCTCAGCAGACAGTATCACACATGAGGATGAGACACAGAAGATCAGCAGACAGTATGACACATGATAGGATGAGCTACACAGCTCAGCAAACAGTACCACACATGAAAGGATGCGATACAGCAGCTCAGCAGACAGTATCACACAGGATAGGATTAGATACACAGCTCAGCAGACAGGATCACAGATAAGCATGAATACAGCACTCAGCAGACTATCATACAGATAAGATGAGATACAGCAGCTCAGCAGACAGTATCACACAGGATAGGATTAGATACACAGCTCAGCAGACAGTATCACACAGGCAGGATTAGATACACAGCTCAGCAGACAGTATCACACAGGATAGGATTAGATACACAGCTCAGCAGACAGTATCACAGATGATAGGATTAGATACACAGCTCAGCAAAACAGTATAACAATGATAGGATAGATACACAGCTCAGCAGGCAGTATCACACAGGATAGGATTAGATACACAGCTCGCAGGCAGTATCACACAGGATAGGATTAGATACACAGCTCAGGAGACAGTATAACACGGTAGGATTAGATTCACAGCTCAGCAGACCAGATCACACAGGACAGGATTAGATACACAGCTCAGCAGACAGTATCACTCAGAATAGGATTAGATACCCAGCTCATCAGGCTGTTGGTATTGGATATTGTGGGTAATAATGTGGAATCTTGAGTTGTTGTCCTGTACTTCTCCCCATACACATAAGATTAATATCTGCTTTAAGCGGCCGTCACACGCAACGATTTTAAGCCCGATATCGTTTAAGCGATCTCCTTTTTGATCGCTTAAGCGATATCGTTTTGGCATCGTTGCATGTAATCAAGCGATTTTACTATGTAAAATCGCTTGATCGTGACATCGCAGATCTGAGGTCCGGAGCTCAGATCTAGCGATGAACGATGTCACGATCTGCTTCATCGTGGTGTGTGACACCACGATGAACGATCTCCCAGCGCAGAGTCTATGCTGGGAGATGGTAACTATGGTACACGTCGGGTAACTAAGCGACGCGCGGCGCCTAGTAACCCAATGTGTACCATAGTAACCAGCGAGATCGCTGCTCCACATCGCTGGTGAGTCTGCCTGTGTGACAGCTCACCAGCGATGTGAGCGATATTGTAAGCGATCGCGCGTGCACGTGATCGCTTACAATATCGCTAGCGAGATCGTAGCGTGTGACGGCCGCCTTAGTCGTACGAATGATCCAACCACAAACACGATGGAGTAACCGATAAACCGGATGACCGGCCGCACTCAGCAGATGAAGCCACAACCTGGCATCCTCGGTAGACACACAGTGCACACCCAATATTATAAAAACTGAGAGAGAGAAAAGACTTTGGGCTGGGAGGATTAATGCATGTGTTCTGAGCATGCTCAGTACCTAAAACTGGATCCAGGAAGTGATCCTTTTTTTCCCGGATCCGGCACCATACACTCCCATGTTATGTGCTCCACACCGCGCCGGATTCGTTTTTGTTTGGTGCGCCCATATCAGAGCAGCCTCTGATTCTGGGTACAGGAAAAAACATGACACAAACAGATCCCGGACTGAATTCACACAAACGGATGGCCATATAGCACCAATCTGGGGCCCGTAGAGATACATGGGGGGCAAGAATGGATCCCTGTCTATCCATTTCAAAATGGATAGACCTGGATCCCCAAAATCGTGGTGTGAAGCCAGCCTTACTTGATTGATGCATCTTTTGTGTCCATAATTCCTAATTATAACCTTGTATTCTCAGCATATAAACTGACACCTCATTTTTGGCATCGATCCATCATCATCATCATTTACGATTTTTGCATATAATTTCCAAATATTGGTTAATCCTGCATGTTGTGTGCAGGCAGCTTTATAGCCTTTTGTAATCAACCAATAATAGTAATGATATTATCTATATAATGATCATGTGCCAGACTGTTGATGATGGAGGTAGTAGTTCAGCGTTGTCCTGTATATTACTGATACATTCTGTCTTCTATTTCATTGTAGGATCCCCGGCTGCAGCCTGGAAATAGCCCCCTGCAAAGAGAGCGGAGGCTCAACATTAACCTCACACTCCCTCTGCTGGACACTGCTGCTACTGCACCTATCACATCACAATTTACCATACATTTTCAATATCTGGTAGAAAAGGTGAGAATATTTTCCTGCAGGTGTTCACACAAAAATATTCTGTGATCACATTTGGAGTCAAAATTAACCCAAAATAGGAAAAGAAAAATCACTTATGTTTGTTTAATGTTGTACATTCATATTCTTCACGGAGGAGTCATTACCATCAGTGACCATGATCTGCCATCACTTGTCATGATACAGAATAATTCTGATCTCTGCGCACACAATGGGATGGAAGCAAAATCGGGGACACCATAAAATGGAACAATTCATCTCATTTCTTCTTTAATTGCTGCAAGATGGCTGGAGGAGCGTTTTTGAATTTTTTTGGGGGGGTAGTGGAGGGGGGGGGTGCTGTATTTTCTGACACAATGTTTGTGCAGTGATGTGATGCGTGTGAAATGGATCATTTAGCGGCTGGGAGGGAGAGAGAGGCCCCGGCTTTTATAGAAATACACACATCCCTTACATAAATAATCCATTTCAACTCTCTGCAATCTCGTTCTATAAACATCTGTCTGAAAAAATCAACTGAAATAGGGGAAGGCTGCGCCCGGGACGGCCCGCGCTTCTCCCAGCAAAAAAAGCATCTCTATAATATATATATATATATATGTGTGTGTGTGTGTGTGTGTGTGTGTGTGTGTGTGTGTGTGTCTATGTGTGTATATATATATATATATATATATATATATATATATATATATATATATATATATATATACATACTACATTAAGTGTGTTTTCTCTTTGTTTTTAAATTTGGAATTTAGAATGTACAGTTACCATATATGGTCATAGAACATTCTAAGTTCCAAACTTTCAAAAAACAAACACAAACATAATAATTGTGCAAAAAGTTGCATGAACATTATCTATCTATCTATCTATCTATCTATCTATCTATCTATCTATCTATCTATCTATCTATCTATCTATATTATGTGTATGTGTATATATACATGCACATGGACCAACAATACTGATAAATTCTTAACTTGAAAACACATGATAATCTAATACATTAGCTTAAAATTGCTTTAAAAAATAATTGTTATTATGATTAAAATTCCCCTTGCAGTATTTGTGGGGCGCCCGTGTCCCCCCTTCCCGGTAGTCTGGGTGTTCTATATAGCAGAGTGGAGGGGATGTGTGTTTTTGTCTCTGCCATACAATAGCTGGGTTGCAGCTGTCTCTGTGCAGTCTGTCTGTTTGCACCACTAAATAAGAGATGAGGGGCGATGTGGGAAGGGTGGGTTTTCGGGGCTGTTTGGACAGAGCAGGGTGGTAAGAAATTTGTAGCATTTGGAGGTCTGCGGAGCAGAATTCCTGTAAAAGTTGTGCGGCTTCTATGTTGAAGCCCCCCTCCCTCCCCTCCTGTCCCCTCATTGATTTGAGAGGGAGCAGCCTGGGTGGTCTCCGCTCTCCCTCCTCACTTTGGGGAGCTGTTGCTTAGCAGCTAATAATAGGAGTTGTTTAGAGAGTAATTTGCCTCTACCCTGGCCAATGAGAAACTCCACACATTTCCATGAGCCTCTCCCCCCTCTCTTTCCCTTCCTCTCTCTCTTTACAGGCACAGTAGAGAGTAGCCTTAAGCACAGATGCTGAGAGGCCGGACACCGGATCACACAGGGCAGAGCTGTGCCATCATCTTCCTCACTTCCAGGGATTTCTCACATTGCTATCCACAGGACTAGACTCTTCCTGCCATTGGTGTTGTCTCATTGATTTGGATCAGAGTTTAGAAGCATGAAGGAGAAGACCTCAGGACCTAAGGAGTTGCCCACCTAGATGGAACCCCCTGCACCTCAGCCGGCAGCCCCCTCGTATTCCCCGTCTTCCTGACGGAGGCTGCTCACTTGTGCATGGATTATATTCTGTTGATTCTTTTTAGTCGGTGATTTTTTTGACATATCTACCCTTGAACTGCAATCGCTGCCCCGCTGCTCACTATAGGATACCAATGGCCTCTGTACCCCCCACCACGGGGGAAAGAGGCTTTACAGATTTACCCCCGGGCTACAAAACTTCCTACCTGGCTCCGGGATCCGATCTGCTGCGGAGACCCAGCTATTGTCACGCTGCCTTTGCACTTAAGCAAATATCTAAGGTGAGTTGACAGAGCGGCTCTTATGTCATCATCTGTCAGCGGGTTATTGGCCCTCACCCATAGGGATCATAGTTGGGGTAACCAATGCCCCCCACATTTCAGATATTCTGCATTATGCTGGTTCAGCTTGGTGCTAACCTGCAGAGCTTGCACTCAGATCCCCATGGGATGCACTTTGCTCTTTCTACCTTTACTCACCGGTCGTCATTCATTATTTGGGCCAGGGCTTCGCTCTTTTACTTACTGTTCACATTGTAGAAGGATTTAACTTTTGTTTTAAGCTGTGGGTGGGACATTGAGGTCCTCACATTCTTGCGCATCTATTCTAATAGAAAATGTATGTAATTGTGTTTTTATTCATGCCGGGTGGGAGCAGGGACCACCGGATGTTACATCTATGCTGGTTATTGTCCAGCTGATAAAGGGTTCAAATTTCCGGTAAAATGCCAGCAACACATGGACCCTCGTGGGGGGGAGATGAGGGAAAACATTGCTGTTATTGCTGCACGACCTGCAGAGCTGACAGTCGGCGGGTGCGGAGGTGTTGCTGCCTAGCTTGGCGTTGATGTCTGCCAGCTCCTTCTTCAGACATTTGTGTTGCTGCCAATAGGTTTTTCATAAATGGTGCCATTGAAAGGGTTACTGTCACGTTGTGGGGTCTCTATCTTTTTTGGACTGGCTCATTTTCCTTCTCAGTCTTGACATTTGTCAGAGGGAGGAAACATTGTGGCCATTGCGTCAGCAGGACCACCTGTGTCGGCAGAAACCTCCTATTTCCCTGCCACAGGATGCCAGCCTGCCCTCACGGTCTCCTCTGCGGTTGGTTTTAGTTTTCCAGCCACAGGGGACTGGCTTTGGGACAAGGCCACAAGAAATGCATGGGAGGGGAGGATCAGGATTCTCCTTCGCTTCCTTCCAGGCTTTACACTATCATTTTTTTTTAGATACCTTCTGTCCATCTCTGCAACTTCCTTTTTCCATAATTCCCTCTTCCTGGTTGGTAGTCACCTGTCAGACGTTGCGAGCGCGGCGGGGTGGGGGGCATGCCAGGCCAGGTGGGTCTTTTTAATAAGTCGTCTGGGTTTTCACATCATCAGAAGAGTCTTTTATGACCTTGAGAGCTCATGAGCAACATCTATAAAGAGTCGTCCCATAAAACTCACAACAACCTGCTAGGAATTAGAGGTCATTGCATGACACATGGTTCTGCGCCGCTCCCGTACTGCAACATCTGCTCTTAATCTTTTCCTCTGGCACAACACGCAACGTCAGGCATCATGGCATCGGGTCCGGGCCTCACTTGTTGCATTGAGGGGGTGGTTGTGCCTAGACTGGGTATAGGAGTAGAGGGGCAATGACATGACATGAATTTGTTTCTAGCTATGATGCTGAGAGTTGTAGTCCACCTTTAGTTATGGGTGCCCTCGTAGGCGTCATGCTATGTCACCCATCACATTGTGACTTTTTTCGTTCCAGGGTAAAGCGGTTGGTCAGAAGGCTCCGCTCTGGCTCCGTGCTCAGTTCCAGTCCTTACTCTTCTCTTTGGGATGCTCCATTCAGCGACACTGTGGGAAGGTGCTGTTCATTGGGCTGCTGGTGTTCGGAGCACTGGCCGTGGGCCTACGGGTGGCCTCCATTGAGACCGACATCGAACGTCTATGGGTGGAAGGTGAGTACGGCAGCCATTGGAATGTTTTTTTGCAGTAGCTTCTTACTATTGAACTACAAGTCCCATTATGATCTGTAAGATTGTCCAGCAGACCCTTTTTCTGGGAAAGCTTCCTGACAACCCATAGTTCCACTATTACAACTTTTGGGGGTTGTCACCCAGCTTCCTAAGACCCGTGAATGGCACATACTTGCTAAAGTAGCGCTGCAGAAGGAGGTGCTGTTCTGGGTTGTAGGAAAGCTGGATTAGAACTTTGCAGGAGCTGCTATAGAGGCCACATTGATTGTCACCCAGCTTTCTCAGAATTAGATATGACACTTAACAGACGGACTTATACCCATGCTTCCATAGTGACGAGGAATGTTATAATTGATGACTTCTGCTGCCTAAAATGCATCACATGTGAAGTGCCATTCTGGGTTGTAGGAAAGCTGGATGACAACGTTGCAGGAGGTGTTCTAGAGGCCACTTTGGTTGTCACCCAGCTTTCTCAGAATTAGATAAGATGCTTAATGGAAAGACTTATATTGGTGTTTCCGTAGTGACGGGGTCGTTATCATTGATTACTTCTGACGCCTAAAACGCATCACGTATGAAGTGCAATTTGGGCATTTGCCGCTGCGTTTCCTGGCGGTGGTTCCCTGTGGTTTCTGCGCCCTGATCCTCATAAATCGTCAGCACAGGAGCCCCAGTGTTCCCGGCAGCACAGAGCGCAGTGTTTAATATTCACAGCTCTCACGTCGGCCGGAGGAGAAGCTTCGGTAAACAGGACGCTGCACTGGACGTGTCCCAGTTCTGACAGCCTCCCCGGCAGCTACTGCAGAACCTCTTGGTGTTGGACTTTCCTCTAGACAGGAGAAGGGGAGGGGGGGGTTTAGATTAATATGACATTGCTTAAATTCCGTGGATATTTTCTGGTTCAGTAATTCCTGCCATGATGGGTGGAGTAGTCCTTACTTGAATGTTTCTCCTCTTTGATCTTCCTTATTGAATTGTGGTTTATGATGGGCAGGAGGTTACCCTATACATCCCTCCCATGACCCCGGGGTTGGGTTTGTCCATTACGCTGTTCTCCGCTTTTCTTTAGGGGTACAGGGGGGTGCAGGAGAGGACGGTATACTGTGTGATTATTATTTTTTTTCACAAGCAGGAAGACTGCAGAACGAGGCAACGTACCATAGACAGAGAAAACAAACTGAGCATTAGGGATCTGGCTTCCTATAGGCTCCTTTCTGTAAGCAGGAAGAGCGGGGAGGAGGGGAGCTGCGGGGAATGCCTGGGTGGTCACCATAGGTAGTGGGTGGTCTAGGACCTAATAGGGGGACCACAAAAGGCTTGTTGCTGGAGCTGAGTAGATGGTGAGCAGCTGTGTCTTGTAAGGAGAGGGGGAGGGGAGGCCTGTTAAACATATACCGCGCTCTATACGGTAAAAATAACCCACATGATGGACGCTTTATAGGTCTGCGGACACAAGTATCTGCATCTGTCCCTGCATACATGGCACTACACGTGTGACGTGTGACGCACATTGTCTCACATACGGTATATATGAGTCTCTATCTTGTCATTCACTACATCCAAAACATACAATAAAAAAATCATATGCAATTTTGGAAGTAATCACTTTTTTTTTTTTTTTGGGTTACTTATTAAACATTGATTTTCTAAGTTTTCTAAATGGGATTTTAATGCGTTTTAACAGAAACAGCTGAATACGCTCTCCTCATAGCTGACCTAAGACTATATATTCATATAATATAATAATGGTGTGATCATCACTGTCCCCATTGGGCTCACAATCTACATTCCCTATCACTATGTCTTTGGAGTTTGGGAGGAAACCCACGAAAACACGGGAGAACATACAAACTACCGTCAGGCAGATCCTAATCTATCCAATATTCAGTATGTAGTGCAGACTAGAAAATCAAAAAATGCGTCAAATTTGTCACAAACAAAGTTGATTTTAATCAATGGACCTTGGAATAATAATTTCCACAATCAAGGCCCAGTCACACATAACGACCGCTCCAGCGATCCCGACAGCGATAACGACCTGCCGGGATCGCTGGAGCGTCGTTACCTGGTTGCTGGGGAGCTGTCAAACAGGCAGATCTCCCCAGCGATCAGGGCCATGGGAGCCACCTCCCACATCGCTGAAGGCGATGTCAGCATCCTCCCTGCTTAGCACTGCCTGTAAGCAGGGAGGACGCTGGTAACTATGATAAACAGCGGGTATTCAGGCACCGTGCGCGGCCTGAATACCCGGTGTTTATCATAGTTACCAGCGTCCTCCCTGCTTACTGGCAGTGCTAAGCAGGGAGGATGCTGGTAACCATGGTAAACATTGGGTATCTAGGCAGCGCGCGCTGCCTAGATACCCGGTGTTTACCATGGTTACCAGCCCAGTGAGGTCACTGATCGCTGGTTTCTCGCTGTCACATGCAGCGATGCATGCTGGCCAGCGGGAAACCAACGATCAAAAAATGACCCAGAGCACTTTGCAGCGATCAGCGACCTCACAGCAGGGGCCTGATCACTGCAAAGTGTCACACAGAACGAGATCGCTGGAGAGATCATTGTAACGTCACAGTTACAACGATCTCTCTAACGATATCGTTATGTGAGACAGGGCCTTTAGATGTGTTTATAAAAATGTTATATGTGTCCCGCTATGTACTGTGTAATGGTGTGTCTGACCGTACAGGACATGTTCTGATCATACACATCTCTTGTGCTAAATAATCTTATATATGTGTCCCTGCTATGTACTGTGTAATGAATGTGTGTGACCATACAGGGACATGGTCTGATCATTCCACATCTTCTGTGCTGAGATAATCTTATATATGTGTCCCTGCTATGTACTGTGTAATGAATGTGTCTGACCATGCAGCGACATGGTCTGATCACCACAACTCCTGTCCTGAGATAATCTTATATATGTGTCCTTGTTATGTACTATGTAATGGATGTGTCTGACCATACAGGAACATGGTCTGATTACACCACATCTCCTGTGCTGAGATAATCTTATATGTGTGTCTCTGTTATGTACTGTATAATGGATGTGTCTTACTGTATAGGGACATGGTCTGATCATACCACATCTCCTGTGCTGAGATAATCTTATTTATGTGTCCTTGCTATGTACTGTGTAATGAATGTGTCTGACCATACAGGGACATGTAACAAAAGAGAGACAAGGAGGGGCGCTCCTGGTGTAATACCTGGTGGTCTAGTGTAAGCTCTGGGGAGATACACTAACCTTATTCGGTTATGCTCCGGCATAACCACGGTACAGAGCTTTTGGTGCGTCTCGTGCACCAGCCGCCGCTGTCAGACCAGACAGCCTGTCACGAGTTGGATCACGGGGTCCCTGATGTCACCACAGGTCCTCGATCCTCCCCACAGGTCACGTAGAAGCTTTTCCTCTAGCAGCACCGCACCGCACACCCGGCAGGGTGTAAATACATGTGAATTAAAAGAGCTTTAACAGTTTTGAGCGGGCGCTTGGAGAAAAAAAACCACAGAGACAGCTTTTTAGTACCTTCTCTTTACTTGCTCAAAGTGGACTGGTCACGCCTCACAACATGTTTCGGCAGCTGATCCCGCCTTCATCAGAACACCTGATGAAGGTGGTATCAGCTGCCGAAACATGTTGTGAGGCGTGACCAGTCCACTTTGAGCAAGTAAAGAGAAGGTACTAAAAAGCTGTCTCTGTGGTTTTTTTTTTTCTCCCAAGCGTTCCGCTACTGTTAAATTGTGATAAGGACATGGTCTGATTACACACTGTGCTGAGATAATCTTAATAGTGTCCATGCTATGTACTGTGTATGGATGTGTCTGACCTACAGGCATGTCTGATCACACATCCCTGTGCTGAATAATCTTATATATGTGTCCCTGCTATGTACTGTGTAATGGATGTGTCTGACCGTACAGGACATGGTCTGATCATACCACATCCCCTGTGCCGAATAATCTTGTATATGTGTCCCTGCTATGTACTGTGTAATGGATGTGTCTGACCATACAGGGCATGGTCTGATCATACCACATCCCTGTGCTGAGATAATTTTTATGTACTCTGTAATGGATGTCTGCCTGTACAGGGATATGGGCTGATTACACCACATCTCCATGGCTGGGAGGACACAAAAGAGTATACAGACATTACAGCTGATTCTTTTTATGAGGTAAAACATTTCCCTGCCTGTTTTATAAAATGTTTTACCTCACAAAAAGATTAATCTGTGATCCCATGCTGTAACGTCTGTATACTCTTTCCCATGCTGTAATATCTGTATACTCTTTTGCATCATCCCCGGCCCAGGAGATATATAAGATTATCTCAGCACATGAGACCATGTCCCTGTACGGTCAGACACATCCATTACACCGTATATAGGAGGGATACATATATAAGATTATCTCAGCACAGGATATGTGGTATGATCAGACCATGTCCCTGTACGGTCAGACACATCCATTACACAGTACATAGCAGGGACACATATATAAGATTATCTCAGCACAGGAACATTTTTTTAAAAACATCCATTTGTGGAAATTATTATTATTCTAAAGCTACCGTCGCACCCATATTGCATGCAATTTCACTGGCAATTTGCTGGTTTGCATGAAATCATGGACACATCGTTCTATTTTGTTGCTGTGTACAAATGGAGCAATGTGTCCGTGATTTCACTGCAACCAGCAAATTGCCAGTGAAATTGCTAGCAATATAGCCGCGTGTGACGATACCTTAACATCTATTGATTAAAAGCAACTTTAGAGGTGGGAAAATCTCTTTAAAGGAGTTGTCCAGTGAAAATGATGGATAGGTGATGACTAAGGGTACCGTTACACGTCACAACATTGCATGCAATTTGCAATTTCACTTGCAACTTGCTGGTTGCAGTGAAATCATGGACACATTGTTCCATTTGTACACAGCAACAAAATAGAACAATGTGTCCATGATTTCACTGCAATCAGCAAATTGCAAGTGAAATTGCATGCAATGTTGCAATGTGTAACGGTAGCCTTACTGACCTTCTGGGACCTGTACTGCACTGATTAGCAGAACTGGGAACTTTCATTCCCAATGCAAGATGGCGATGCAGGTCAGACGCCCGATCGCTGATCCATTCATTCTCTATGGAGCACAGCCCTCGGCGGCCCTGCAGGGTATGGATGGTGGTCACACATGCGCACTGCCTCTCCATTCTAATGGCGATCAAAGTGCCCCATTCTGCTGATCAGTGCGGATCCCCACTTTCACCAGAGATTTTCTTTAATTTACACCCCCTCTTGGTTGGTTACTTTGTGCCATTTTTTTTTTACTTAAATTTTGGTACAAATGCCTTTTTAATCCACACCCTTCCCTACTAAGCCGCCACGTGGGAAACTGAACATAGAGGGGCCAAGTCAGTTTGCGCAAGAAATTTGACATAAAACTTTAAATATTGCACATTTTTTGCACTACGCATAGTTTGGCGGTTTTAGGGCGGGGTCTGACAACTTTTGATAGGCCACATTTAGACAAGAATTTACGTCAGGGAAGTATTGTGAATTTCCTTAGAAATGTACTGGCGGCCATGAGTGGGAACCATACCGCTGAGATTACTATGGTCAATGCTGCAAAGCGCAGTTTGGTACAACGACTAATGATTTGACAGGATGATGGCGGCACAGTGTATATATTGGATTCTGAGGCAGTTTTTCCAGATTTCACGCTTTTATCTAGTCACATTCCCATAACCCCGGATACAGGGAGTTCGAGCATCTACAGCCATGGTGGCACACATAAATCAAGGGGGATCTGGGAGCCATAAGCGTCAATTTCCAGTGAATTAGTCACTGAAATAAAGAACAGATTGTAGATTAGGCCCCTGCAAAGTGTAAACATGTGTCCGAGGTGACAGCTCCGAGATGTGTGAGGTGACAGTAACCTGTCACGTCCGCCAGCGAGCGCCCATGAACCTCTGTGAGGTGAACGCACACATTATGGCTGTATTGTATCACTTTGGTAGGAAAATAAAGTTTAGTTTAATTCAAATGGAGACGAATGGAAAAAAAAATGCAGGTGTTGCCTATAGCAACCAATCAAATAACTGCTTTCTTTTTATCACTGGAGGGACCACCTATGGCAACCAATGAGAGAACTTCTTTCATCTTCTCTAGAAATGAATCACTGGAAGTAATGAGAGAATATAAAAGCAGTGTTGTGATTGGATGTTTTGGCTGTAGATTAAAGCAGTGATGTAACTGGTCGCTATGGAAAACAATGCTGTCATTGGTTGTTATGGCCGTACATAAAAGCAGTGATATGATTGGTTGGTATGAAAAACAATGCTTTCATTGGTTGTTATGGCAGTACATGAAAGCAGTGATATGATTGGTCGTTATGGAAAACAATGCTGTCATTGGTTGTTATGGCAGTACATGAAAGCAGTGATATGATTGGTTGTTAATAGAAAGCTGTGATGCAATTGGTTGTTATGGCAGTACATGAAAGTGATGTGATTGGCTGTTGTAGAACAGGAAAACAGTGTTGTAATTGGTTGGGATGGAAAATATGAAATCAGTGATTTGATTGGTTATTAGAGAAGAGCATGAAAGCAGTGATTGGTCGTTATAGAATGTGAAAATGGTGCTGTGACTGGTTGTGTTTCTCAACTCCAGTCCTCAGGACCCACCAACACGTCGTGTTTTCAGGATTTCCTTAGCATTGCACAGGTGATAGTTTAATCACCTGTGCAATGCTAAGGAAATCCTGAAAACACGACGTGTTGGTGGGTCCTGAGGACTGGAGTTGAGAAACACTGCTTTAGAGACTATGAAAGCAGTGATGTGATTGGTTATTGCAGAACATGAAAACAGTGTTGTAATTGGTTGTTGTGGAGAATATGAAAGCAATGATGTGATTTGTGGTTGTATAGAATATGAAAGCAGTGATGTGATTGGTTGTTATAGAGAACATGAAAGCAGTGATGTGATTGGTTGCTATGGAGAACATAAAAGCAGTGATGTCATTGGTTGCCATAGAATAACATGAAAGCAATAATCTAATTGGTTGCTGTGTATCCAAACCCCACCTTTGCCTGTGCATGAGCATTTATGCTCCTGGAGAGGGGCGTAACTACAATAGGTGCAGGGGTTGCGATTGCACCCGGGCCCTGCAGCTTAGGGGGGCCCCAGAAGTCCCTTTGGCCTATAGAAAAAGACTAATGCTATTAAATATTTGCAATATTTGGGGCCCCCGCTGGATCTTTTGCATCGGGGCTCCTGGTCGCTCAGTTTCATTCATACGGAAGTCATTTTTTTTGTAGCTGTGAAATGTTTTGTTATTTCTGACCCTTGTTTCTGCCGAGCAGCGAGGAGGATGTTGTTTTACACCCGTGATCCGTGTAGGCCGCAGCCTGGCTAGCAGTGACCTGTAATTAGTGGCATTGTCCTGAGTGTAATAAACATTTGGTCTGTTCTGGGGTTGATACAGGAGACAGAAATATATCCAGGACATATGATCATTATACCATATACCGTATATTGGAGATGGTCCTTAATCTGTGGCTGCCAGATGGGCCTCTTACTTGACACCATTTGTGGCTCCTATTATTACCCGTCCTGGTACAGTCGTTGCATTGTGGCGCACATGTGATGTTGTGCCAGGCCGAGTAATCCTATAGGAGAACGGTGGATGGAGTCAGGTCAGAGGCGGTTCTCAGGGCCCTGTCCAGCCACCATAGATGACTGACGTGGCTGCTAGACCACATAGTTGAACTGTTGAGATAAATAACGCCGGATTCCTTTGCTGTTTCATCCACTTTTTTCTGATTAGACAGGCAATCTTGCCCACATCAACTGCGAGTCACCCATCAGCACAAAACAGCCTCAAAGCACCACTTCTACTCCGCAATGTCACCCGCGCATCTGTATACAAATCAGTCTCCCCCACTCTGCTTATTATAAGTCTTATAATTAATCCCGGGGGTGTCTTGCTCCTTCTCCCGGACTTTATGCTTCACTTTACAGAAGTTTCAGCAGAAACCTGGGACAAATGAATGAGGGGTCTCATGGAGGGGGTCATTACCGCCCTTCTCCTTTTCCCCTCTCTCCCTCTACTCCTTGTGTCTTATTTGCAGTATAGAACAATCTATAGGAGGGAGGACAAAAGGCCCAGTCTGACGGGTAAAGACCTTTTGAGGCTTCGGGAAGACGGTGCATCTGGTCTTGGTATTTATGGGTTGCAGCGCTTGGCTCCATCTTAAGTGCTATAGCAGCATTTATATGGGGTGTGGGAAAAAGAAAAAAAAAAGAAGCGTTTGAGCCTGTGGTTAAGATGCTGGTCTGAAATTCTTTGTTGCCAACATGCCCTGCAGTCCTGAAACTTCTCTAAACTTTTTCAGTTTCTTGATTTTGCTTTATTTTTTTTTCTTTTTCCTGAAAATATCATTTTTAGGATTAGTTTATAAAGGCCAAAAGGTATCTCAATACACTTGGAAATCCAGCAATGCAAAATACATCCTTCCTTCTTTCTTTTCTTCCTTACTTCCCTTTCCTTCCCTTCCCTTTTATTCCTTCCTAACTTTCATTCCCTTCTCTTTCTTCCCTACCATTCCCTCCTTTTTTTTTCTTCCTTCCTTCCTTCCTTCCTTCCTTCCTTCCTCCTTCCTTCCTTTTCCTTCCTTCCTTTTCCTTCCTAACCTTCGTTCCCTTCCTTCCTTTTCCTTCCTTCCTTCCTTTTCCTTCCTAACCTTCGTTCCCTTCCTTCTCTTTCTTCCTTTCCATTCCTTCCTAACCTTCTCTTTATTCCTTTCCATTCCTTCCTAAGCTTCTCTTTATTCCTTTCCATTCCTTCCTAACCTTTCTTTCTTCCTTTCCATTCCTTTTCTCTTCTTTTTTTCTTTCCTTTCCTTTCCTTCCCTCCCTAACCTTCCTCCCTTCCTTCCTTCCTCCCTAACCTTCCTCCCTAACCTTCCTCCCTTCCTTCCTTCCTTCCTTTCCTTCCTTCCTTCCTTCCTTCCTTCCTTCCTTCTTCCTTCCTTCCTTTCCTTCCTTTCCTTCCTTTCCTTCCTTTCCTTCCTTTCCTTCCTTTCCTTCCTCTTCCTTCCTTCCTCCTTCCCTCCTTCCTTCCTTCCCTTCCTTCCTAACCTTCCTTCCTTCCTCCCTTCCCTAACCTTCCTCCCTTCCCTAACCTTCCTCCCTTCCTTCCTTCCTTCCTCCTTCCTCCTCCTTCCTTCCTCCCTTCCTCCCTCCCTAACCTTCCTTCCTTCTTCCCTCCCTAACTTCCTTCCTTCCTCCCTTCCCCCTCCCTAACCCTCCTTCCTTCCTCCTTCCTCTACTCCCTTCCTCCCTTCCCTAACCTTCCTTCCTTCTTCCTTCCTCCCTTCCTCCCTCCCTAACCTTCCTTCCTTCCTTCCTTCCTCTCTTCCTCCCTCCCTAACCCTCCTTCCTCCCTTCCTCCCTCCCTAACTTCCTTCCTTCCTCCCTTCCTCCCTTCCTCCCTCCCTAACCTTCCTTCCTTCCTTCCTCCCTTCCCTAACCTTCCTTACTCCTCTTTTTTCTTTTCTTTCCTTTTCCTTCCCTTTCCTCCTCTTGTTAATGTTTGTGTCCAGTATTGCAACAACTCCTCATTCACTTAAGTGCTGCAATACCAGACACGACCTGTAGCCAGAAGTGGCGCTGTTTCTTTCCTATTTCATTTTTTAATTGCCTGGTAATCTATAGTCTTTTAGACCCTAAAATAACCCCATAGAGCTTCGTTCTCTCATTGTGCCATTTATTGAAGGAGTTTGGGAAAAACATCCAAACCATCTCATTAGTATGAAATCAGAAACGTTTTTTGTAAACAGGATTATGTAAATGTCAGCAAGGTGATTGGTCGGCGGCTCCATAATGGAAGCGGCTGAGTTTTTTGGGCTCATTGTGTCGTCTGGAGCAGGTAGAATACCCTCGGTGAGACGTATCCTCTTAAGCAACATGGTGCCTTTCACACGCTGCTTAATCCATATAATCCACCCAAAAACACTTAAACTTTGCTTGTCCCTGCAACACTTATGCAGATCTCCTTGTGGGGTGCTGCTGGCGGTGGCGTCAGGGGGATAAAGGGAGCCCCCGGGGGAAGGAAAGGAGTAGGCCGAGGAAAGTCTTGTGTCAGTCATCGGTTTATTGTTGCAAAATTGTAACAAAATTTAATGCAAATTCCTCCATAATCTCTATTCCTACTGACGAGGTTACCTAGGGTCCGCTGACATTTCACGCCCCCTTTCTTGACAGGGGTTCCTAACTTTAAAGGGGAAGGTGAAAATCTGGTAATCCAAAAACTCAGATTTTGAGGATTTTTCCATTTGAGTTACGGTATATATGAGGTTGAATAATCCAGAGTATTTGTCAATCTCTGGTCCACTTGGTGTTGCTGTATTCACTCCATTACTTTGGGGATGGTGTGATATAGATTGGGGGTGCACGGACCGCGAGGGTCATTACTGATCTTTTTTGGCAGAAGTAAAGAATCAAATTGAGGACATTCTACTTTAGAAGTGTTTGCGTGTAATTGGTCAGAATCACGGTCGCTTACTCATTCCCAGTTGTGCTCGCTCCCCGCGTTGGGAGGCTGCCATTATTTTTTTTATTTTACTTGCGCGGCCTGTGCCAAGGTGGTGTGTGCGCTGGCAGCGTCTCTGAGCGCCGTGGAAAGACTCTGTGTGTGTGTGGTTGTTCAGCGCTTGTTATCACATCTGTAGCTGAAAGGAAAGTTAACCATAGGGTGGGAATATTTCCTGTTTAAACACGAAGACTGGGTGCAGGAGACGATGGAAAAAGAAAAAAAAAAACGCTTTAACCCCTTCCCAGCCATCCAGACATAACGCCCAGGAATGCCGCTGTTTGTTTTGCCAGTCGGCCCACGATTGACAGATTTAACGCAGCCACGATGTCACGGGTGGCGCGGGTGACAGGGTGGAGGCCACGCGCAGACGATCTCAGCGTTTGGCCCACCAGCCATAATGGTGGAGGATGGTCCATCTCTTTCAGGGGCATTTACCTTCTGTTTAGATGAAGAGAAGGTGTGATGAGATCTCTCTATTTTGGGGAGACGGCTGTGGAGGTCTTGTGCTCGGTCTGGTTGTATCCACCTGTATTGTAGGTCTCTAGGACCCAGCAGATTCCTTCTACCTTTATAAGGAGGTTCATTACCCTTCCTCAGTGCAGGTGGGCTATGGACACGAAGTGGAACGATCCGGCTCTCAGGAGTCATTTTTGCCAGGGTCTTTCAGAAAGGCTGAAGGATGCCCTGGCAGTGTATGAGACCCCTCCGTCCCTGGAGGCGGCTATGTCGTTGGCTATTCGTATGGATTGACGCCTCCAGGAGCGGAGGGGTAGACCTCCTGCAACTGGGAGTCCTTCTCGTGGTGGTTCCTTGTTGCCAGGTGGTCACACGGAGGGTGAGTCATTTCTCCCGAGGGGGGAGGAACCTATGCAGCTTGGAGGAGCGGCGGCCTCGAGGCTCTCCTCCGGTGCCTCCCGGGGTAGGGGGAAGGGGGTCTGTTTTTTCTGTGGGAAAGGAGACCATTTTATCGGGCCTGTCCCTACGCTCCTAAACGGACGGGGTGCCTGGACCTCATGTGACTATGGGGGGTGTGGGGGTAGTCGAGCGGGAGGTGTGTGTATCCTCCGTTTGTACTTCCCGTTTTCTCCTGAGTGCAGAGGTGGCGCTAGAGAGCAAAACGGAAGGCATTTCTGTGTTTGTGGATAGTGGTGCGGGGGTCAGCATGGTGGATGCTCGCTTTGTACACACTCATGGGCTTAACCGCTGTTTATTGTCTCGCCCCATCCGTATCTATGCCATCGACTCAGCACCTCTTGCTCAGGGTTGTCTCACGCATATCGTACATGACATTAAGTTGACGGTTGGACCCCAACATCAGGAGACGATATCTTGCTATGTTCTGGACGGTCTCCCCGCTCCCATCGTCCTGGGCTTGCCTTGGTTGATTAAACATAATCCCGTAGTAGATTGGCAGTCCCGGGACATTGTGGAATGGAGTGATTTTTGTTCTGAGAATTGTTTGGCTACATCCTTGTCGGTGGTGTCTGCTGCATCCCTGCCCCCATTCCTATCGGAGTATGAGGATGTGTTCTCGGAGAAGGGGTGCCGAGACTTGCCCCCTCATCGGGCATATGATTGCCCGATCAACCTTGTTCCCGGAGCTAAACTGCCCAAAGCTAGAATGTTTACTATATCCGGTCCTGAAAGACAAGCAATGAAGGACTTCATTTCCGAGAGTCTAGAGACAGGTCACATCAGGCCCTCCACGTCGCCGGTGGCGGCTGGTTTCTTTTTTGTGAAAAAGAAGGATGGGGGCCTCCGTCTTGTTTGGATTTCCGGGAATTGAATCGGATAACTGTCCGTGATCCATACCCCCTCCCTCTGATCCCTGATTTGTTTAGTCAGGTTGTGGGTGCCAAATGGTTCTCCAAGTTGGATTTGAGGGGGCCTACAACCTGATTAGGGTCAGAGAGGGGGATGAATGGAAAACTGCGTTTAATACCCCGGACGGCCATTTTGAAAGTCTCGTGATGCCGTTCGGGCTCACTAACGCCCCTGCGGTCTTCCAACATTTCGTCAATGATATTTTCCATCATCTGGTGGGTAGATTCGTAGTTGTTTACGATATCTTGATCTATTCTCCCGATATGGAGACGCATCAGTCCCATGTCAAACAGGTGTTGCAGGTCTTACGGGACAACAAACTGTATGCAAAACTCGAGAAATGTGTTTTCGCCGTTCAGGAGGTTCGTTTTTTGGGGTACCTCTTGTCGCCGATGGGTTTCCGGATGGATCCGGAAAAGGTCCGGGCGGTGCTGGACTGGGAACAGCCGGACAATCTACGGGCTTTGCAACGGTTTTTGGGGTTTACCAATTTTTACCGTAAATTTATTAAGAACTATTCGGTACTTGTGACGCCTCTTACGGACATGACTAGGAAAGGGACGGATTTTTCTGAATGGTCTGATTCTGCTCGCCAGGCTTTCTCCTCCCTGAAGCGTTGTTTTGCTTCCGCGCCTGTCCTTTGCCAGCCCGATCTTTCTCAGCCCTTTATTGTAGAGGTGGATGCGTCTGAGGTGGGGGTGGGGGCTGTATTGTCGCAGGGCCCTTCGCCTGGAAGATGGGTGCCCTGCGCGTTCTTCTCCAAGAAGTTGTCGTCGGCCGAGAGGAATTATGATGTCGGTAATAGGGAGCTATTGGCTATTAAGTTGGCTTTTGAGGAATGGCGGCACTGGCTGGAGGGGGCTGTCCATCCTGTCACGGTTATTACCGACCATAAGAACCTGTCTTACCTTGAGTCCGCCAGGCGTCTCAATCCCCGGCAGGCCAGGTGGTCTTTGTTTTTTACGAGATTTAATTTTACCGTCACCTACCGTCCGGGGGTTCAGAATGTGAAGGCGGATGCATTGTCACGTAGTTTTCCGGGTGGTAGTACTCAGGAGTATCCCGTTCCCATCTTGCAGGAGGGGGTGGTTGTTTCTGCTCTTTGTCCTGATCTAGAGGGGGAGGTGTTGAAGGTTCAGGGGGGCGCCCCTGCCTCCTGTCCTTCTGGGAGGCTTTTTGTGCCGTTCTCTTTGCGTCTCAGGGTGCTGTCAGAGCATCACGACTCTGTGCTGGCAGGGCATCCGGGCGGCAGGGCCACCTTCGATCTCTTGTCTCGACGCTTTTGGTGGCCGGGGTTGAGGAGGGACGTAGCGGAATTTGTATCCGCCTGTAGTGTGTGTGCACGTGCTAAGGTTCCGCATACCCGTCCGTCTGGGTCTCTCATGCCATTGTCTATTCCTGAGAAGCCTTGGACACATTTGTCAATGGATTTTATCACCGATCTCCCGGCGTCTGCGGGCAAGACGGTGGTACTGGTAGTAGTAGATAGGTTCAGTAAGATGGTTCGCTTTGTGGCACTGCCCGCACTTCCTAATGCTCGGACTCTGGCACAGGTGTTTGTAAGTGAGATTGTGAAGCTTCATGGGGTTCCCTCCGATGTGGTTTCTGATCGCGGTACTCAGTTTGTCTCCAAGTTTTGGAAGGCCTTTTGTACACGTTTGGGGATTACGTTGTCTTTTTCTTCTGCTTTTCATCCCCAGTCTAATGGTCAAACCGAACGTGTGAATCAGAACTTGGAGACTTACCTGAGGTGTTTTGTCTCTGACCATCAGGAGACTTGGGCAAGTTATTTGCCCTTGGCCGAATTTGCCCTTAATAATCGTCTTCAGGAGTCCACTGGCAAGTCACCGTTCTTCGGTGCATATGGGTTTCATCCTCAGTTTGGTACTTTTAGTGGTACGAGTCCTTCCGGAGGAGGACCGTTTTACCTCGTCCCTCTCCTCGGTTTGGCGGGGTGTACAGAGTAGCTTGAAGCTCTTAGGTGACAGGTACAAACGTATGGCTGACAGGAAGCGTGCGCCAGGTCCGGACCTATGTGTGAATGACTACGTGTGGTTGTCTACCAAGAATGTGAAGTTGAAGGTGCCCTCTTGGAAGTTGGGGCCCAGGTTTATTGGCCCCTATAAGATAACCGCCGTGATCAATCCCGTGGCGTTTCGTCTTGCGTTGCCTCCTGCTCTTAAGATTCACGATGTGTTTCATAGGTCGCTCCTCAAGCCGTATGTGCCGTCGTCTGACCCGTCTCCTTTGCCTCCTGAGCCCATCTGTGTGGCGGGGAATTTGGAATTCGAGATCTCGAGGGTGGTTGATTCTCGCATGTCGCGCCGTTCTCTTCAGTATTTGGTGCACTGGAGGGGGTACGGTCCTGAGGAGCGGATGTGGGTGCCGGCGTCGGAGGTGTCCGCCGCTAGGCTGGTCCGCGCTTTTCACCGTTCCCATCCGGATAAGCCTGGTCCTGAGTGTCCGGGGGCCACTCGTAGAAGGGGGGGTACTGTCACGGGTGGCGCGGGTGACAGGGTGGAGGCCACGCGCAGACGATCTCAGCGTTTGGCCCACCAGCCATAATGGTGGAGGATGGTCCATCTCTTTCAGGGGCATTTACCTTCTGTTTAGATGAAGAGAAGGTGTGATGAGATCTCTCTATTTTGGGGAGACGGCTGTGGAGGTCTTGTGCTCGGTCTGGTTGTATCCACCTGTATTGTAGGTCTCTAGGACCCAGCAGATTCCTTCTACCTTTATAAGGAGGTTCATTACCCTTCCTCAGTGCAGGTGATATTTCCTTGTGGACTCTTTATCCTTGCTCCAGCAGAAGCTGAGGTTGTGAGCTCGCTGTGGTCTGCTGAAAGATAAGTGTTTCTTTTCCCCAAATGTCTGTCTTCCCTGGTGTTTGTCTTTAGTTGTTAGTGGAGGGGTCTAGTGCACCTCTCCATCTGATCCTTAGATAAGATAGTGCTAGGATCAGAGAGGGACGAGGTTCGTGGTCGGCGACAGTTGAGGAGACTGTACAGGGACGTTAGGGCAGACAGGGTCAGCCCTAGTAAGTCTAGGGGTCACCGTCTCCTTCTTGTGCCCTTAGCAGTAGGGACCCCTTATTCCCCCCCTCCCCCGTCGTTATCCTACGCTGGGTGTCTTCCCCACTCCCAGCGTGACACACGAGTACCAGACTAAGCATAAAAATATCGGGATTATTCGTCCTTTTATTGTTTTTTCTCTCGGCTCGGAGCGGCCCCACATAGAGGAGTTAATGACGCAGCAAATTCACAACCCTTCTTCCCTCCAGATACCAAGAGGTGGCAGAACAGACGCTCACCTGCCCGTTTTTTAAGATGTGCCACATGAGTTGATGTGCGGCCAGGACCTCTGCTAACATAACACACGGCGCACACGTGCGGCTACGATTCCTGTGTCAGGAAATTTTGGCCATTCCAGAGCGGCAGTCAACCAGAGGGAAGAAAACGGCCGTTCTGGGCAAAGGCTCGCTGGAGGACTTGTGAAGATCCCATTCATCAGCACCTCCATAAAAATCTATACCTGAAATGTTTAGTGGCCCTGGGAGCCTCGTGTCAGGCCTCAGCGGCCGAATGGAGGATTCTGGGGTGTAGGATAACAATAAGATGATGAGTTCAACCTCATGATTATAGGGTTTATTGCCTGTGGGCCCTTTATTGAGGAGCCCCAAAGTTTATGCAGAGCGTTAACCACTAGTGATGAGCGAACATAGCATGCTCGGGTGCTCTGTACTCGTAAAGAGCAGTTTGACACTTAGACAGGCCCGACTCGAGTACCGAGTATAACGGAAGTCAACAGGAAACTCAATCTTCCAGAAAATTGCTAGAGTTCCCTGTTGACTTCCATTATACTTGGTACTTGAGTCGCTCCCAACTGAGCATCCGACTGCTTGTTTCGAGTACCAAGCACTCCAGCATGGTGGTGCTTGCTCGTCACTATTGAACACCCTTCTCCCCTTTTTTGGGATATTTTGGTGTAGAGGAGTGAGATCTTCTCATACTCGTATGAGTAAAAGCCTCAAATGCTTTAGCTAACCTGCTTGATTTTGGTTGAACAGGCCGATAGGAGTTAGGTGACAACTTACTCCACTCTCACCATTGCTCAGCCAAGCCAAGTGCTCACATATATGGGGAGAGTTGTCTATTGTCTGAAGAACTAAAGGATATCTGATTTCGCCTAAGGGTGGCTTCACACCGCGGCAAGGTCCGGTCCGGGGCTGTCCGGTGTAAACCAGACAGCCCCAGACCGGATTTTGGCCCCATAGTGTCCTGTGGGGTCGGATGGAGCCAGATGGCAGCTCTCTGCCATCCGGTTTCCATCTCTTCGGATAAATCTGGCTGAATTCTGATTTCACTGGAGACAAAAACTTTGCTTGCAACGTTTTTGTGTCCGGGGAGAAAAATCTCCCCAAATTGCCGTGTGCCGGATTCCCCTGGATCCTCCCGGATCTGGGGCAATGCTGCGCTCCCTGACATGGGAGCCTATGGGGCCGGATTGCCCTGGTCCGGGAGGATCCGGGAACCGGACACCTGCGGCCGCACGCCGCTATTGTTTCAGGACCGCGGCTAGCTCCCCGCAAGCCGCGGTCCTGATTCATCAGCAGCGGCAGCTGCGTCAGGCTGCACACCGGACCCGAGGGCATATTAGCCCTCCAGTTCTGTGTGCTGATTCGGTCCGGGGCTGTCAGGTTCATCCCTGACAGCCCCGGATCGGATCTTACCGTGGTGTGAAGCCAGCCTAAGTCTCCCATTATCAACTAGCACTGGTGGCCCCAAACCTGATAACTAAGATATAATAAGTGACCCCCATTGGCACTCGTTGTTCCTAGAGATTCTGTCTGCTCGTCTTTCTCAGGTCCCGACCTCTCATTTTCCTCAGATTTGGACAATTAAGGCTCTTTCCATTTTTCTTGTAGGGAACGTTTTTCTTTTTTCTTCCCCTTGCGTGGGAGTTTGTGTGTCTGCAGCGAGCGATGTGTCTGCATCACATGGTGAACAGATGAGAGATGAACCTCCACTATGGGTGGTCCAGATGGATGAGGGAAGACAGGACAGGAGGCAACATAAAACATGGGCCCCCTGTAATTACAACGCTTCCTTCTAATAAACTGTATTTATGGCCGCCGTCCGCCCGCCTGGTGCTGCTGCAGGAAGTTAGCGCCACCGCAGGCCTCTCTCGTTGAGTTAGGGGTCCCATGATTTACTGTAGGTGGAGCATTTTTTTGGGGACACACATTTTATTTTTCTTTCACGGCTGGGGACAGGGTTACCTCTCATACTCCGTGTTGCCTCCCCTCTGATACACACTTCTCCCATCCTTTGCAGCAATTGAAGTTTGCGTCCTCGGTCCCATTGCCGTCTCTTTTCATGTCTGTTCCCTGGGTTAATTAGGGAGTTGAAATTCCTCAGCTTCGCTCAATGGGCTTTGAAGCCCAGATGGACCAGCGCTCCTTCAAATTAACACTAATGACAAGAAACTTTCTTTCTCGCTCACAAAGTTCGCAAGCGGCGGCGGTGAATACCCCAGCCATACAGTTCCCACAGACCGAGAGCTCGTTATGACATGGACACATTAACCCATTCTGCTCCACTAGATGAGACGCAATACTTATTTTTTTTTTTATACATATGACCCCCCGATGAGCCGGATAAAGTCACATGAGGGTATTAACGCTCGGAATTTCCTGTCTTGTATAATGTACTTTTTTTTTTTTGCATTATGTCATACATCAGCCAGGAATGCAGGACCCTGGTGCAAAATACTGAACACTCCTTTTTGCTCTCCTCCTCCAGCGGGAAGCCGGGTGAGTCAGGAGCTGAGCTACACGAAAGAGAAGATGGGCGAGGAGTCCGTCTACACCTCGCAGATGCTCATCCAGACCCCGAAGACGGAAGGCGAAAATATCCTGACCCAAGAGGCTCTTCTGCTGCACCTCAGTGCTGCGCTGGCTGCGAGCAAAGTGCAGGTCTCGATGTATGGAAAGTAAGTGCCGCTCGGCTTCGGAGGCTGGGATTGTGATATTCTTATAAAAAGTCAAAATATCAGCTCACCTTTACCAACCGGCCACCAGCGTGCATGGAGCAAGGAAGGAGAAGCGTGTAACTCCACTTCAGCAACCAAAGACAAAAACTTCCAGCTCTTTTAAAAAGTTTTTCCCTTTTGTTCCATAATTGTTAAAAAGAGAAAATTTACATCCACAAAATACTTACAAAGGTTAAAGGAACGCGTTTCGGCTGCATGCAAGCAGCCATTCTCTAAAACTATTGCAAAGGCTTCTTGCATGCAGCCGAAACACGTTGCTTTTAACGTGTGTTTTGTGGGTGCAATTTTGTCTTTTTAAAAATTATGGAAAAACCTTTTTAGAAGAACTGGAAGTTTTTCTAATTTTTGATTGAGATATTCTCTCTGTGTCTCTTAGTTCAGGGGGTGAACTGCTGCAGAACCTCTTAGAAGGCAGAACTGCCAATCACATTTCACGCAGTGCACCAATTATGGGACCCTTTCGGCCAGGACCACTTCAGTGGGGTCACGTAGGGGGGTCCGCGACTGCGACAAGGACTCTGCAAAAAAATCGGACCCTGTTGTTTGTCACAGTACAACCTATCTTTGGCCAAGAGATCATAGTTGCAGTGTAACCCCAGTCATCATTACTAATCATTTCTTTCTCTTTCCAGGTCATGGGATCTGAACAAGATTTGCTACAAGTCAGGCGTCCCGATAATCGAGAATGGGATGATTGAGCGGGTAAGTACAACGTGCGGCGGGTTGTGAATGTTCCTCCCTACGATGGAGAATTCATTCATTCATAGTTGCGGGTTTTTTAACATTAACACTGTTGTGATCTTTTCTGTTTTGCAGATGATTGAGAAGCTTTTCCCGTGTGTCATCATCACCCCATTGGACTGTTTTTGGGAGGGGTCCCAGCTGCAGGGAGGCTCCGCCTATTTACCGTAAGTATTTTCTCCACCTCGTTATGACACCTTTCACTCCCCCATCTCTAATAATCAAGGGATATTTATTTTAAATGTATGTTTATGGAGTTTTGGGAAATGTTAGTGTGTGTATAAAAGCGTTCCTTTTTTTATTAATTTGATGGTGGTCGTCTGAGCCGCTCCTTAAAGAAACATGACAGACGGATAATGGAGCATGTCGGCTTTCTGTCACTATCATGGAGGCGCAGGAAAGTGTCATCCCTCCGGAATCCGGCCCCAGATTTACACATTGTGGCAACCTTGACTGAGCTGGTGTCACCCCCGCAGGACTTCACATATCTCCCCGGCTCACCCTCCCTCAATTTCACTCTGGCAATTATGTGTCTATTAAGGCCGGGGGAGTGGGGGGAGCCGCAGAGGCTTTTGGTGGGTTGTTGGGGGGTGTAAGTGGAAAGGGTGGGGGGGTGGGAGGAACAGAAGATGGAAGCAGGGACAATAGCGACTATTCTTTGTGTTTACAAGTGTGTTTATCTATATGGGGCCCAAGCTGAGCGCCTGCTTTGTCAGCAAATGGTAACAGAACTGTATTCTCATGCTAATGATGCTGTAAATGGCTTCAGTCGCTAAACAAATTGAAATACTGCCATTATTCAGGCCACTGGTGGAATAAAGAACTGTAAAAGAGAGGGGAGAACAGAGAGACAGCCAGAGAAGAGAGAGCGAAACATGGAGAGAGAGTGAGTCATGGAGAGAGAGAGTGAGACATGAGGAGAGAGTGTGAGAAGGAGAGCGAAACATGGAGAGAGAGTGAGACATGGGGAGAGAGTGCGAGAAGGAGAGCGAAATATGGAGAGAGAGAGTGAGACATGGGGAGGCAGCAGACGGGGTGAGAGAGTGCGAGAAGGAGAGCAAGACATGGAGAGAGGGTGAGACATGGGAAGAGAGTGAGACAGGGGGAGGCAGCAGACAGGGTGAGAGTGCAAGAAGGAGAGCGAGACATGGAGGGAGGGTGACACATGGGGAGGGAGTGCGAGAAGGAGAGCAAGGAGAGAGGTTAGACATGAGGAGAGAGTGCAAGAAGGGGAGCAAGACATGGAGAGAGAGTGATACATGAGAAGAAAGTGTGAGAAGGAGAGCGAAAAAATGGAGAGAGAGTGAGACAGGGGGAGGCAGCAGACAGGGTGAGAGAGTGCAAGAAGGAGAGAAAGACATGGAGGGAGGGTGAGACCTGAGGAGAGAGTGCGAGAAGGAGAGCAAAACATAGAGAGAGAATGAAATGGGGAGACAGTAGACTGGGTGAGAATGTGAGAAGGAGAGCGAGACATGGGGAGAGAGCGAGACATGGGGAGAGAGCGAGACATGGGGAGAGAGCGAGACATGGGGAGAGAGCGAGACATGGGGAGAGAGCGAGACATGGGGGGAGAGTGCAAGTAAGAGAGTGAAACATGCAGACACAGCAATATATGGGGAAAGAGTGAGACATGAGAGAGTGCAAGAAGGAGAGCAAAACATGGAGAGAGAGTGAGATGGGGAGACAGTAGACAGGGTGAAAGTGTGTGAGGAGAGCGAGACATAGAGAGAGGGTGAGACATGAGGAGAGAGTGCGAGACATGAGGGGAGAGTGCAGACAGAATGATACATGGGGAGAGAGTGAGACTTATGAAGATAGAAGACATGGGGAGAGAGTGAGAGAAGGAGATCGATACATGGAGAGAGCAAGATATGGAGAGAGTGTGACAGGGGAGAAAGGAGACAGTGAGAGAGTGGGAGAAGGAGAGCGAAACATGAAGAGACAGAGATGGAGAGACACATGGGGAGAAAGCTTACAGGATGAGAGAGTGTGAGAAGGAGAGCGAGACGTGGAGAGAGAAGAAGATAGACATGGAGAGAGAAGGAGAGAGACATGGGGTGTGAGTGAGACATGGTGGGAGCGTGACAGGAGAGTGGGAGGAAGAGAGAATATGAATAAAGGGATGAAGAAAAGAAGTGAAACAGTGAACTTGGAGAATGAGCTAAAGAAAGAAAGCGAATTATTGGGGAGCAGGATAGAGAAAGAGCAAAACTGAGATGGTTGAGGAGTGAGCTAAACATGGGGAGAGGGACAAGTGTAGAGAAAGCAAAATATGGAGAGAGGGAGAAAGAAAGGTAGGCAAAGATGGAGAGAGGGATGAAGTGTGGACAACAAAACATGGAATAAAGGTTGCAAAACATAGGGTGATGCTGGATAAGAGCGAAACCTGGAGAATGGGATCAAGGAGGTCTAATCATGGAGAAAAGAAGGAATTGGGAAAGTGAAACATGGATAATTGAAAGAGGAGAATGATATATGAATAAAGGGATGAAGAAAAAGAGTGAAACTGAGAGCGTCATGGAGAGCAGGATGACGAAATCAAGCAAATTTAGAGATATTTGGGGAGAGCAAAACATGGAGGTTAAAAGAGAGAGCGAAACATGGAGAGTGAAAAGGGGAGAGACCGAAACATGGTGGGTGAGGGAGACTAAGAATGAGAATGACACATGGAAAGAAGGAAAAGAGAGAGAGTAGAATGGGAAGAGAGGGAGAAAGAAAGAGAAAGGAAACAAAAAATGGAGAGAGGGACAAAGAAAAGACAGCGAAACCTGGAGTGAGGAACGAAGAAAGACAAAAAGCAAAATGGGAATGCAGAACCTTGGAAAGTGGGATGAAGAAGGAGAGAGAAAAAAAGGAGCTAGCAATAAAGAGGACAAGGATGGAGAGAACAAGAAATCAGAAACTCCAAAAGGAAACATGAAGTCGGCCAGGAGATGATTTTGTAATTTACTTGTTTTTCTGCCTCCAGCTGCATGTGATGGCTCCTGACACTCGTCCGGCTGCCCCATGCTCTAATAGAAGAGATTTGTATACTCAATGCAATAATTATAAAGCGTCTGTCGACTCGATCAGACAGTCTGCGGAACGCTGACCCGTTCTATAGGCGGCTCGATCAGACAGTCTGCGGGCTGCCGACCCATTCTATAGGTGGCTCAATCAGACAGTCTGCGGGCCGCTGACCCGTTCTATAGGCGGCTCGATCAGACAGTCTGCGGAACGCTGACCCGTTCTATAGGCGGCTCGATCAGACAGTCTGCGGAACGCTGACCCGTTCTATAGGCGGCTCGATCAGACAGTCTGCGGGCCACTGACCCATTCTATAGGTGGCTCAATCAGACAGTCTGCGGGCCGCTGACCCGTTCTATAGGTGGCTCAATTAGACACCCTGCGGGCTGCTGACCTGTTCTATAGGTGGCTCAGCAAGATAGCCTGTGGGCCGCTGACCTTTTCTATATGCGGCTTGGTGAGATAGTCTGCGGGCCGCTGACCCGCTGCTGAAATTTCTATCGGCGGTCTCAGGCTCTCGCCTCTTCCGCTTCAGTTCAGCCTTGGGGATCTCTCCCTCTTTTTTTTTTAAGGCAAAGAGAGTCAGAGGGAGAGGCTGCAGAACAAAGGAGCAGTAATGTGTGCAAAAAACAAAAGCGTTGAGTTGGCTTCAGTGAAGCAAAAAAAGGACGGATAAAGGGACTTCACTGTGGAAGCAACTGCCAGCCGCTTGGTATGTGGGAATCTGGAAGAATCAGCCTCGTTTCTGGCCAGATTTAATGAATTATTGCACTACCCCTCCCTCACCCACCAGAGCAATTCTCTATGTGTTGTGTCCCTTCTCCGCTAATGTCCCCGGTGGTGGAGCTGCTCCGGGGGAGGAGGACTTTGTATCTTTCTTCTGCAGATACAATCTAGACCGCTCTGTTTCTAGATGGCCTAATGATTGGTGGGACCAGTTTTTTTTTTTTTTTTTTCCCTGGCCTGGAGTATTCTGCAATCAGGGATGTTTTGGACTATGGAGAGGCAGTAAAATAAAGCTGCCCCCTCCACCTACCTCTCCTCTCCTTTTCTCTACCACCTCCTCCCCCTCCCTCTCTCCTCCCTCCCCCTCATTCACCTCCCTTTATCTGGGGGCTTGAGAAAACACAGAACTTGTTACGTGGGGTCATCACATCTTTTCGAGGGGTAAAATGGTGAATTTCCCAGCATCCAAAGAGGGGATGCAGGGACCCATAGCCTCTATAAGCCAGTTGTTTGGGAGGCCCACCGATCGAAATGGATGCCCCCTTTTCATGCGAGAGTTTTCTTTGCTCGTTGTTAACCCTTCAGTTGCCAGATTTCAAGTTCACCGGAGCTCGCAGACCTCGAGAGAAGGTCCAGCCACAATATCCGTTGGGTTCCTCGCACGTTCTCATTGGTGTAAAATGTTACTTAAGACATTTCCACTTCTCAAAGTTAATTTTTTGGCGCTTCATTGGGGAACACAGGAACCATGGGTAGTCTACACCCCCATTGAACCCTCTACCAGAACCAATTGTCAGCGCCAACGGAAAACATCATCTAATCAGATGTTTGTAACTTCCTGATATACTTTACATAGTATGATTGGGATGCCTTCAATTCGGTTCACAGAGCTGCGGTGCTCGTTACAGTGTTTTGTGAACAGAACATATTGGCAGCACAAGTTTGGCTCTTCCTTATAGATACATTGAGCAAAACTAAGTGAGGACACGACTTCTGACAGTGAATGTTTCCATTCACCGAGATCTTGAATAAATCAAGCATAGTAGAAAGCCGCACAATATTTCATTATGCAGCGATGGCGCTCACGTGAGTCATCATCGGGAGGTTTATTCCCAGTGTACTCTCATTCCTAGAGTGGTTTCCTATCGTCCGGCTCTACTCGCCTCCCATGCTGCAGCCACAGATTTCCCCTGCCGCCCTTCCCAGTGATTCTTGCACGGATTCCCGGTCTATCAAGATGTTAGCGAGTTGCTGATAATTGCCCTGACTTGCGCTACGTGCTGATGAAATGGGAGTACACAGCTTTGTTCCCCTGTGTAACAGGATAATACATGCTCTTTTTTTTTTTCCCTTCTTAGCATCTGGCACGCCTCATCGGGTAAGGGGGAATGCAGCCCCAAGGAGAAACTCAGATCTTAGAAGGAGAAATAGGGGAAAAGTGGCGGTCTGACTATTTCAATAGGGAAAAAAATTAATTCAATATCAGTTTTTTTTTTATTTAAATTTCCTGTAGTGCTTGTGTCTGCTACTAAGCGCCGACTGTGAATGGGGGCCACACTGCAATATAAGGGCCCAATAATCTGGCACCCTGATAGTAAACTCTGTGGATGTGCACCCCAACCTGTGGCTACACTACAACTGCAGGCATGATAGGAGTTGCTAGTATACAATAATCGGGGAGGCATGAGCTGGCTGCAATAATGGAGGAGGCACAAGCTGGTGGCAGTAATCAGAAGCATGAACTGGCGGCAATAATCAAGGAGGCATGAGCTAGCGCAATAATCGGGGAAGCATGAGCTGGCGGCAATAATCAGGGAGGCACGAGTTGGCGGCAATAATCAGGGAGGCACGAGTTGGCGGCAATAATCAGGGAGGCACGAGTTGGCAGCAATAAACAGGGAGGCATAAGCTGGCGGCAATAATCGGGGAGGCATGAGCTGGCGGCAATAATCGGGGAGGCATAAGCTGGCGGCAATAATTGGGGAGGTACAAGCTGGTGGCAATTATGGTGGATGGAGGAGCTGGCAACAATGACAAAGGCACAAGCTGGTGGCAATAATCGGGGAGGTACGAGCTGCAGCACTAATGAGAAAGGCATGAGCTGGTGGCAGTAATTGGGGAGGTACGAGCTGGTGGCTGTAATCGGGGAGGTACGAGCTGGTGGCAATAATTAGAAAGGCACGAGCTGGTGGCAATAATGAGCAAGGCACAAGCTGGCGGCAATAATTTAGGAGGTACGAGCTGGTGGCAATTATCGTGGATGCATGAGCTGGCAAAAATAATGAGAAAGGCATAAGCTGGTGGCAATAATCGGGGAGGTACGAGCTGCAGCACTAATGAGAAAGGCACGAGCTGTGGCAGTAATTGGGGAGGCACGAGCTGGTGGCAATAATGGAGATGGCACAAGCTGGCGGCAATATTTGGGGAGGTACAAGCTGGTGGCAACAATGGAGATGGCACAAGCTGGCGGCAATATTTGGGGAGGTACGAGCTTGTGGCAATAATCAGGAGGTACGAGCTTGTGGCAATAATCAGGAGGTACGAGCTGGTGTCAATAATCAGGAGGTACAAGATAGTGACACTTTTCTACATCATTTCAGACGCCAAACACTAATGTTATGTGCACACATTTTTTTTTTTAAAGCAGAAACCAGAATGTTGGCTGTAAAAACGCAATGTGTGAACAAACCCTAATACGCGGCATAAATGTATAGGGAGCACACCCAAGGTTATATTCAAATCATAACAAAGCTTTATTTTACAAATAGGTGGACAAACACATTAAAATCAATTAAAATTCATATAAAGGGGCCTCAATTCAAATATAACAATATTGCACAATAATACAGCTGGTGTCCAGTCATCATCCAATGCGTTGTTAAAGTCACATAGTCATATGAGAAAGAGGACCCCTACAGCCCTACCCCATGCGTTCCGCTGCTGGGGATGTAGCTTCATCAGGGGTTAATGTAGTTATTATAAATGTACTAGGCTTCCACCAGGCACGCAGTACATGGTTACATCCCTGTGGTGCATATATTAATACATTTGTATTTACTGATTGTATTTACTTCATAATAACCCTCCTTCATCCTATGTGGATTATTGTGCAATATTGTTAGATTTGATTTGAGGCCCCTCTGTGTGTATTTTAATTGATTTTAATGTGTTTGTCCACATATTTGTAAAATAAAGCTTTGTTATGATTTGCATATAACCTTGGGTGTGCTCCCTATACATTTATGCCAAGTCTTCTTCTTGTGGCACATTACGTTATATTGGGTATAATTAGTGGTGCTTCTCTCTCTCTCTACAAACCCTAATACTCATCATGTACATCAGCGTGCACCATGGCCGTCAGCTTGTCGAATCCCTGAAAATTAATCAATATGGGGCAACAGTTTTCCTACCCTTGTAAAGTGTTGCAGAATATAATCTCTCATTTGCAATATGGAGTAACATATTTAATCCTTTTCTTATTGCAGGGGGAGGAGAGACATTCAGTGGACAAACTTGGACCCCATCCAGTTGATGGAGGAGCTCAGCCAATTCACCAGCCTCGACGGCTTCAAAGAAATGCTGGACAAGGCCGAGGTGGGACAGGCGTACATGGAACGGCCTTGTCTCGACCCCACAGACTCCGAGTGTCCAGAAAGCTCTCCGAACAAGAAGTCACAAGAGGTGAGCAGCAGCTGTGTGATCTCATACTGCAGCCGCTATCCCTGCAAAGGATAATATTCTAATACATTCGCTCTTGTTGTATCGCAGGCCCCAGACATCGTGGCCATACTTCAGAATGGCTGCCACGGCTTCTCTAAAAAGTTTATGTACTGGCAGAAGGAACTGATTCTGGGTGGGATGACCAAGGGGACCAATGGAGAGTTAAAGAGGTAACATGCCACTCTGTGTGCCGTGACGGTGATTGCTCCATGGCCGGGCCCCGATGCTGACATTTTTGTTTTTTCTCTCAGTGCTGAAGCTTTGCAGACCATGTACCTCCTGATGAGTCCCGGGCAGCTGTATGAACACTTCAAGGATGACTACGAAATCCACGACATCAACTGGAATGAGGAGAAAGCAGCTGCCATATTGGAGTCATGGCAGCGCAAGCTTGTAGAGGTGTGTTACTTTTTTTTTTTTACCAAAGTTATACCCTATAGATCATATTTACAACTTGGGTCCCTGAGTGGGCTACAATGGGTCATTTTTCTCTGAGAGGGTCAGTAAAAAGAATGCGGGTGGGTTTACATAGAGGAGCTCTAGCTTCTCCAGAGACTGGGTGACCTCAGCCAACCTCTGCCCTCTACGCCCCCCAGCATCTGTAGTCATCAGTCTTTTGTTTGGAGGGGGATTTGTTTGGTGGGGAGGATAAGATAACAAGGAGAGAAGAGATCCAATCATTTACCATATATTATATACCCTGCAGACCTGGTCCTACCACCTCCTCGTCCTCCTCACATGGGTAATGGTATAAACAGATTGTAGACAGAGGGTGATGATAACAATATATCATCTGTTCACAGCAAGCTCAGCAGTCCATTCCGCAGAACGCCTCGCAGGACATCCATGCCTTCTCCACCACCACCCTGAATGATATCATGAAGTCCTTCTCTGACGTCAGTGCCATCCGTGTGGCTGGCGGGTACCTGCTGATGGTAGGGACTGATGCTGTTACCTAATATTGGACATGATTGATAGACAGCAGTGATATTGGCTCATAGGGAATGGGGTCAGTAAATCTTATGCTCTCCCCACAGTTGGCCTATGCCTGCGTCACCATGCTGCGATGGGATTGCTCCAAGTCTCAAGGAGCGGTGGGTCTGGCCGGTGTCCTCCTTGTGGCCCTTTCCGTGGCATCGGGGCTGGGACTTTGCTCCCTTCTCGGTATCTCCTTCAATGCCGCGACAACCCAGGTATAATTAATGAATTAGTAAAACTTAATTGCAGCTGACCGAACATTCCTCAGAATCGTACAAAATGTTTTGTCGCTTCCTTTACAGGTGCTGCCATTTCTTGCACTTGGTATTGGCGTGGATGACATGTTCTTGCTGGCGCACGCTTTCACCGAGACCGGCCTGAGTACCCCATTAAAGGTGAGTGATCATATTTATATTCAATAAAATAGCCCCTGCTTTAACCCCTTGTTGCTTGAATTAAAATCTGCATATGCATACAAATGAATTAAACAAATTGTCTTGTCCTTGTCTGCCCTTTTAACATGTAAAGCGCCATGGAATGTAATGGCGCTATATAAATAAATAAAATAATAATAATAACTGGTATGATGTGATTATGCAACAGTAGTCATTAATGGGATAAAGACCACACCATTAGCATCTCATGTATATATATTTTTTTTATTGTGGCAGGAAAGGACCGGCGAGTGCCTGAGACGCACGGGCACCAGCGTGGCGCTGACGTCCATCAATAACATGATTGCTTTTTTTATGGCGGCTTTGGTTCCAATCCCAGCGTTGCGGGCGTTCTCCCTGCAGGTAACATTACACAGTCAAACAGGGGCAGGGGTACCCTACTCTTTTTTTTATGTGGGGGTCCGTCCATCACTGCATTCACAATTCCAGTGACCCTGGAGGGTAGTGAAAGGAGAGACCACATCTGAAGTCTCTAATGGGAATTGTCCAAGCTGCTCAGGTGAAAGGTGACATCAGTACAAAGGCCTTGGATACATTAAGATGTCACTTCCCTGGGCGATGTCGGGAGGAGGGGGGATGGGCTTGGACCTTCTGGGTGGTCTCCATGATAAGGGTGGACTGGAGACTACAGGATGTTTCCACCTAATTATATACAACACCCAGTCTGGAATGCAAACTAAAGAGAAGTTACATAAGTGATGAGAAACATCGGAATGATATATCGCCACATGTTTCCTCTTTCAGGCAGCTATTGTGGTTGTCTTCAATTTTGCGATGGTTCTGCTGATATTTCCTGCCATCCTGAGCTTGGATCTCCAGCGTAGAGAAGATCAGAGGCTGGATATTCTCTGCTGCTTCTACAGGTACATAATTTACTGCTTACTATATTAATAGCAATAGTAATTCATATTGGATTATGTCATTATGGGTCAGGATGTTAATCTCCTGTTTAGAGATGAGCGGACCAATGGAAGTTCGAATTCTTGGGGTTCAGCCGGACTGTTCTAGACCCAAACTGAACCCGAACCTCTTTGGAAGTCTCAGCTCTCTGCCCACATACAGTCAGCCATAAACTAAGCGCTTCCAGGGGAGGGAGGCCAGGGTTTTTTCCATTTTCATTTTTTGGTAGACCTTGCATCCGATAACGCTGATTTTACTCCAGTGCAACCATTCACACACTGCACGTGGCTCGCCCTGGGCGTAGAACCAAGTGTACCCGAGCACAGCGATGCTCACTCCAGTTGTTTGCTTATGTAAAGCACCCAAACTCCATACCTGAACACTGAATATTTCTGTAAAGTCTGTGTTCAGTATGAACCACAAACTTCAAAGTCCAGTTCGCTCATCACTACTCATGTTGAATGGTTTATGACTCCCTATTTCTTGTTTGTAGCCCGTGCTCCTCCAGAGTGATCCAGATCCAGCCTCAAGAAATGCCCGACGCTAATGACAATCACACATACCATCCGTCATCCTATGGGAACCCCACCATCACTACCAGCACCCATATCACCACCACCGTCCAGGCCTTCACCCAGTGCGACTCCTCCGGGCACCACGTGGTAACCATCCTACCACCGACATCCCAGATCTCCACTTCGCCCTCTGTCATTGTCCCCACAGTGGACCCTTTGGGGTCTCAGGTCTTCAGCCCCTCCAGCTCCACCCGAGATTTGCTGTCTCAAGTGAGCGAAACAAAAGGAAGGCGCGAATGCGTCCCTCTTCCCTTCCTGAAGTGGAGCCTGTCCGAATTTGCCCGTGAGAAGTACGCACCTTTATTGCTGAAGCCAGAGATGAAGGTGAGTTGTGCGGCCAAACAATAATTTAGATCTAGGTAAACTTGAATATTTTCCTGTACTGAGGCCGCCGCTACTTTTCTTTTTAGGGGATCGTGGTCGCTCTCTTCATGGCTCTTCTTGGCCTCGGCTTGTTTGGAACCACCATGGTTCATGATGGTCTCTACCTGACAGACATCGTTCCTCGAGAGACAAAGGAATACAACTTCATCTCCGCTCAGTTCAAATATTTCTCCTTCTATAACATGTTCATTGTTACAAAAGGAGGGTTTGATTACCCCAAGACTCAGACGTCCCTGTACGAACTTCACGAGTCCTTTGGATCAGTCAAGTACGTCGTCCGAGAGGAAGGAAGAGACTTGCCCAAAATGTGGCTGCATTATTTCCAAGACTGGCTGAGAGGTGAGGACAGAGCTACGTTCTATGATCATAATAAAATATGATAGTTTGAGTTGACATCTCCTGCTCATCATTGTATACCTATATAAGTGTGCCAGGTTTTATTATATAGTTGAATTCTGGTTTCTCTGTGCACCTTATACACAAAAGGGGTTAGAGCCAGACCTTACAAAAAATTCTTGGCTGAGAGGTGAGGACCAAAAAGTATCATAATGTAGAAGGCAAGGTCGCTGCACATTATGAGTCTGAGATGGTCGGACCATCCCTGACGGCTTATGGTATTAGATGGATACAAGTGACCTGATCACTGACCTTCAGGACTTCACTAGAATCTTTATAGGGTGCTTTTGTAAATGTAGAGGGTTCTTTTTCCTCCAAGTAAATTTATAATAACTTTTATTTCCTTTGCCCCAGGCCTTCAGGATTCTTTTGACAAGGACTGGCAGGCTGGCCGTATCACACAGGATAATTATCGTAACGGCACAGAAGATGGCATCCTGGGTTATAAACTCCTCATCCAGACAGGAAACAAGAAGGATCCCTTTAATATTGATCAGGTACAAATATATTTTTTAGGGGCCCCTTGCACAATAAATAGCAATTGAGTGGCGGCCATCTGTCCTAACCTCTACCAGAAAAACAGTGTCTGACTTCTCTGGTGCCGTCTTATCTCACTGAGAACAAAATTGGACATACCGGATCCTTAACCTCTTTATCCCCCCAACATTATCTATTGGAGAAGAGTCAGGAGGGCCCTAATACATGTTAGGATATATTCAGTATTTGGTCAGTTTTTCACATCAGTATCTGTAACCAAAACCAGTTTTGGGTGATAAATACAGAACTGATGACATGTTTCTATTCTACTTTTCTTCTGAATGTTCCACTCCTGGTTTTGGCTTGTAAATACTGATGTAAAATACTCACCAAATACTGAACGTGTGAACGAGGCCTAATAGAAAGACATCACCCCTTCTGTATTTATTACCCACTCCTGGTTTTGTCTTACAAAAACTGATGTGAAAAACTGACCAAAAACTGAACATGTAAACATAGCCTTAGACTATCAGACGATATTGGGGGTTTTGCTCACAATATGGGGGTTTTTGCTCTGTAGAAGGCTGCACATCTCCCGACTTGTAAGTTTCATGATTCCTTAATACATTTTTATATTCTTCCTCCTGCACAGCTAACTAGTCGGCGACTAGTGGACGAGATGGCCTCATTCCTCAGGATGCTTTCTATATCTACCTGACTGTGTGGGTCAGCAATGATCCCCTGGGCTATGCCGCCTCTCAGGCCAATTTTTACCCTCAACCTCCAGAATGGATCCATGATCGATATGACACCACCGGGGAAAATCTGAGAAGTGAGTTGATATCCTGACACTTAGTGAGTGAATAGAAGTAACCAAATATTTTAGTGGAGAATTAAAATAACCCTTCCCTTCCCTCCCAGTTCCAGCTGCAGAACCTATCGAATTTGCTCAGTTCCCCTTCTACCTGAATGGTCTACGCCAGACATCGATTTCATTGAAGCCATTGAGAGCGTGCGCTCCGTGTGCAAGGAGTTTGCGGAGCAGGGGGTGTACAGCTACCCCAGCGGTTACCCCTTCCTCTTCTGGGAGCAGTACATCGGGCTGCGGCACTGGTTCCTCCTGGCCATCAGCATTGTCCTGGCTTGTACATTTTTGGTGTGCGCCCTCCTCCTGCTCAATCCATGGACAGCTGGAATAATTGTAAGTGCTTGTAAAATGCCGCATCATCAGAGATACGAGGCACTGCAACCACTGGATTAACCCTCTCCTGTCTTGTGCTCTAGGTTTTCATCTTGGCTATGATGACAGTGGAGTTGTTTGGCATTATGGGGCTGATTGGCATCAAGCTCAGCGCCATTCCTGTGGTCATCCTCATTGCCTCTGTTGGCATCGGAGTAGAGTTCACAGTTCACGTGGCGTTGGTAAGTCAGCAGCTCAATCATTTTGCTAAAAAGTGCAAAGATTACAATTAGGCTGCACTCACTCATTGCCAAATCAGGGTAAAGCCTGGAGATACGGTTTTACTGAGATTTTGCAAAGTCTGAATACAATCTTGGGGGTGTATTTAGGGTGTTTTATTTTCATTAATTTCTAGAAATTAATGTTATATAAATATATCCTGCAGGGATTTCTCACAGCCATTGGTGACCGGAACCAGCGCTCCGTACTCGCTCTAGAACATATGTTTGCTCCAGTTCTGGATGGCGCTATATCCACTCTCCTCGGGGTGCTGATGCTGGCAGGATCCGAGTTTGACTTTATTTTAAGGTATACTTCTATCGTCAGAACCTTGTGGTCTCTTTTCTTCTTCTGGATGTATTGTGATTGATTACGACACTATATAGCACTTCCAATTAATTTGCCTCCTACCATTTGGGGTTAGTATCAGGATTCAAAGCCCCTTCCAGACCTATGTTTATTTTACTTTTCTTATAATTTACGATGTGGGATGAAATACCCTGCATGTCAGTGGGGGTCCAAGTCCCGAGACCCCCACAGATCAATGAAAACAGTGGTCTGATGGGCACTGCTCTGGAAGTAGAGGTGCTTTGCTTCTGCTGAGTTGGATTTTGTATTGAACCTGTGTGCGCAATGAAGCAGAAGTAGAGCACTCCTGGCTCCAGAGCAGCGCTCATCAGGCTAGTTTTCATTGATCAGTGGGGTCTTCAGGACTTGGGACCCCCAGCGATTTCACATAGTTAAAAAAAAAAAGAAGGTATGTAGCCTTTAAAGCTCCAAGGATTTATTCACACACGTCAGATTTATTGCAGAGGTCTTGGCAACTGGTCCTATTCATTGATTTGCAGAAATCCCTGCACATACTACAGTAACAGCCCCATTCACAAACATAGGATGCCCTTCTTTAATAGGACCCACCATCCACCATATGGGTGCGTTCATACTACTTTTTTTTTTCTCCCCCCGACTGTCATAACCATCCATTTTCCAAGCAACAGACTCTTCAGGAATTTCATCTTTTCTTTGGAGTTTTTAATTCTAAACCTTTTTTAAGGGTTTTTTGGTCATTTCATAAGGGCCATGACAATATTTTTGACTGCTGGTGTTTTTTTTAGCAATTTGTACGTTAGTTTTTCTAACATTTTTATTGTCTTTTATTCAACAGTAAAGAAACAGATAGTGGTTTTTTTAAATAAAAACGCTCAGGCCAAGGCATCATTTGAGCTTACATTAAAATTATAGAGAGAATAAAACAAGTGAGCTGACCTATCGCTCTTCGGCTGACTTCTCGCTCTTAGGCTGTGTGCACACATTGAGTATTTGGTTGCAGAATTTTCTGCATCTCTTGGCAGAAAAAAAGCATCAAAAACATAATGCGTATTTGATGAATTTCCCACGCATTTTGGGGTGGAAATATGCTGCAAAAATGCACCGAGAACTAACATTCTTCAGATTTAAAATAGAAATAAGCAACATAATAATATTTATATAGCGCTATTAATTCCATAGCACTTTGACATGTGCACAAAACTGCAGAATTCTCATAGACTTTGCTGGCATAAGGATAAGCATGCAGAATTGTGACAAATCTGCACTCAAACTGCACTGTGTGCACATGTCCCTTTAGCAAGGTTTCGCCGCGCTTTTTCAGATGGGTTTAAGAATAGAACTGGCTAAAAAGAAAAGACATCATGTGCACAGACCCTAAGTCCGGATTCACATCCATATGTTACGATTCGGACTGGTCTATACACAGCAGTCCGTGCCTGGACCACAACATCTTCCATGGGATCCATTGATTTTTTTTCTTTATGAAAAAGAAAATCCAGCATTTGGTACTTTAGAGTTCTGGTTTTGCATGTATTTTTTTTTTTTTTGCACCGCCTGCATATATTTAACCTTCTGGAGCGTTCTGCAGCCGTGAAGAGGTTAACGTGACTATTTATTCCCCTCCGCAGAGGTTTGACGTAGTTTGCACTCGGGGTCAGGGGCTGAGCTGGCAGGAGATGACAGCCCGACGTGCTGCGTGGTAAAAAGACGCAGGGTCTGAATCCCATCCAAGAGCCTTCTTCAACCTGGGAGGTCTTGTTTAGAAGAGCAGGGAGGAGGGAGACAGAGCAAGTCCTGACTGATCAGGAAATAGCACAGCGATCCCTCATGTAAACAGACATTCTGTGCACAGTTTGGTATAAACAGCTGAAGTCGCTCAGAGATCTGACTCCTTCCCCCCACAAATCCTAAACTAAACACTCAATGAGGGAGATTACTGCTCCCAACATAAACATCACAGCCCACTTCTAAGAACTCTGCTGATTCACATCTTGGAGCAGAGGCCTCTTAACCCTTCCTCCTCCACATGCATATAAGTGGCTAATGTGGTGTCGGAGTCACGCTCCCCCCTCCACAAGGACCACCAAGATCTTTTTATTTGTATTCGCTGTGGAATTAAAGCCGCCATTAAGGTCCGGACAGACCTCGCTCTTGGCACGGGGACAGGTGACCCAGTTCTGCTCACGTCAACCTTTCAGTTTTATTCTGTGCCAAGAACGCTTCTCCTGGCATCTATCCTGCGCTCTCACGCTGCGTATGACACTCTACCCATCCCCCCTGGGTCAGAATGCAGGTTGTAATGGATGGATGGGGGGGGGGAGGGGAGAGTTCAGGAAGCAGGGGCACCCCCACTGACCGTGAAGGATTCCCCCGGGGATGCTGCAGGCTCCTATGCTCTGATTTAGCCAGACTGGCCCTTTAAGAGTGTGCACACGTTTAGGATTCCTGCAGTTCTCGGAAGTGAAATCGCACGTTTTCGGTGCGTTTTTGCTTTGCTTTTTTGGTGCAGATTTTTCCCATTTATTGGAATTGGTGAAATCTTCAGCAAAAACGCTGCAAGAATGGACATGATACAGATTGAGTTCTGCACCAAATCTGTAAGGAAAAAATATTCAATGCGTGCAGGAGACTTCAGGATTCTCATTGACTTTGCTGCGTCAGGAATCCCAAATCAGCACTCAAAAAACACCATGTGTGCTCACAGCCTTAGTGTATCGGCCAATCAACTTGCTGGGAGTTGTAGCGGAGAATTAAAACGTTAGTCCCTGTTTGCATTTATTTTTCATTTTTGTTACATTTCGCAAGTGACCCTCCATGACGATATCCCCAATTGTCTGCAGGTATTTCTTTGCTGTGCTCACCATCCTCACCATCCTGGGGCTGCTGAATGGACTGGTTCTGCTCCCTGTGCTGCTGTCTCTGATCGGACCTCCAGCGGAGGTGAGTTCTAGGATGAGACATTTTCTAAGCGTCACAATGATGACCTCTGATCTGTGTGATTGTGGACTTACTGATATTTCTCATATCCATAGGTTACTCCTGCAGATAATGGTAACTGCCTCCCGACCCCCACACCGGAGCCGCCGCCGCATCTCAACCACCACGCCTTTTATGTGCCGCATAAAGCTGGAGGACGAGGGGGGTTCAGTGACCCCGAGGACTCCTCAGAATATTACTCTGAGACCACCGCAACATCAGGGATAGAGGAAGACGATCCTCAACTCTATGAGCGCAGCCCATATATCATCCCCCCAAAACCATCACACATCCTGCTGGAAGCCAGCAAGAGCCCCTCGTACCCCAAAATCATGGTAAGTTATCTAGAGACTAAAGCATTCATGAAATATGAGCACATTGGCTCAGTAGTTGGCATTGTAGGAAGGGTGGCTCAGTGGTTAGCACTGTAGGAAGGGTGGCTTAGTGGTTAGCACTGTAGAAAGGGTGGCTCAGTGGTTGGCAGTGTAGGAAGGGTGGCTCAGTGGTTGGCAGTGTAGGAAGGGTGGCTCAGTGGTTAGCACTGTAGGAAAGGTGGCTCAGTGGTTAGCAGTGTAGGAAGGGTGGCTCAGTGGTTAGCACTGTAGGAAGGGTGGCTCAGTGGTTAGCACTGTAGGAAGGGTGGCTCAGTGGTTAGCACTGTAGGAAGGGTGGCTCAGTGGTTAGGACTGTAGGAAGGGTGGCTCAGTGATTAGCACTGTAGGAAGGATGGCTCAGTGGTTAGCACTGTAGGAAGTATGGCTCAATAGTTAGCACTGTAGGAAAGATGTCTCAGTAGTTAGCAGTGTAGGAAGGGTGGCTGAGTGGTTAGCACTGTAGGAAGGGTGGCTCAGTGATTAGTACTGTAGGAAGTATGGCTCAGTGGTTAGCAGTGTAGGAAGGGTGGCTCAGTGGTTAGCACTGTAGGAAGGGTAGCTCAGTGGTTAGCAGTGTAGGAAGGGTGGCTCTGTGGTTAGCACTGTAGGAAGGGTGGCTCCGTGATTAGTACTGTAGGAAGAGTGGCTCAGTGATTAGTACTGTAGGAAGTATGGCTCAATAGTTAGCATTGTAGGAAGGGTGGCTCAGTGGATAGCACTGTAGGAAGGGTGGCTTAGTGGTTGGCACTGTAGGAAGGGTGGCTCAGTGATTAGTATTGACTGTAGGAAGGGTGGCTCAGTGGTTGGCACTGTAGGAAGGGTGGCTCAGTGGTTGGCACTGTAGGAAGGGTGGCTCAGTGGTTGGCACTGTAGGAAGGGTGGCTCAGTGGTTAGCACTGTAGGAAGAGTGGCTCAGTGGTTGGCACTATAGGAAGGGTGGCTCAGTGGTTGGCACTGTAGGAAGGGTGGCTCAGTGATTAGTATTGACTGTAGGAAGGGTGGCTCAGTGGTTGGCACTGTAGGAAGGGTGGCTCAGTGGTTGGCACTGTAGGAAGGGTGGCTCAGTGGTTGGCACTGTAGGAAGGGTGGCTCAGTGGTTGGCACTGTAGGAAGAGTGGCTCAGTGGTTGGCACTATAGGAAGGGTGTCTCAGTGGTTGGCACTGTAGGAATAGTGTCTCAGTGGTTGGCACTGTAGGAAGGGTGTCTCAGTGGTTGGCACTGTAGGAAGGGTGGCTCAGTGGTTGGCACTGTAGGAAGGGTGGTCTCAGTGGTTAGCACTGTAGGAAGGGTGCTCAGTGGTTGGCACTGTAGGAAGGGTGGCTCAGTGGTTAGCACTGTAGGAAGGGTGCTCAGTGGTTGGCACTGTAGGAAGGGTGCTCAGTGGTTGGCACTGTAGGAATAGTGTCTCAGTGGTTGGCACTGTAGGAATGGGTGTCTCAGTGGTTGCACTGTAGGAATAGTGTCTCAGTGGTTGGCACTGTAGGATAGGTCTCAGTGGTTGGCATGTAGGAAGGGTGCTCAGTGGTTGGCACTGTAGGAAGGGTGTCTCAGTGGTTGGCACTGTAGGAAGGGTGTCTCAGTGGTTGGCATTGTAGGAAGGGTGGCTCAGTGGTTGGCAATATAAGAAGGGTGCTCAGTGGGTAGCACTGTTGCCTTGCAACGCTGGGGTCCTGGATTCAAATCCCACCATCTGCAAGGAGTTTGTATGTTCTCCCTGCGTTTTTCTGGGTTTACTCCCACGCTCCATATACATACTAATTGGGAATTCAGATTGTGAGCCCCAACAGGGTCAGAGATGATGATGTCTGTAAAGCCCTGTGGAATTAATGGAGCTATTTAATTGATTAAATAATATTATTATAAAACGAATGTAATAGAACAGCACCATCTAGTGGCCATTTGCTGAACAAAAAAAAATTCATACATGTAAAATATTTTAAGCAAGTGGTAAGTATTAATGATGAGCGAACACTACCATGCTTGGGTGCTCGGCCCTCAAAACTCATAGTCCTATGCTCAGACGGCCGCGTCTCATGTACCGAGTATAATGGAAATCAAAGGGAAACTTTAGATCTTTAAAAAAAAACGCTTGAGTGTCCCATTGACTTTCCGAGTTGAGCCCATGCAAGCTGTTCATTTCGAGGACCAAGCACCCCAGCATGGTAGTACTCGCTCATTACATGTAATGAGCTGCAAGTGCTGCCTAGTGGCCATTCTGTGAAGAAAAACCTTTGCAAAAATGTAAAATTCATTTTAAATCTGGTAAATAAGGTCAGAAGATTAGAATGTTGTTATTTTTATTTTACAGCTGGTAAAGCCTTGCAAGGGGAGCCAAGAAGAAGTCCTTCAGGATGAAGCAGATACGAACTCTACATGACATAACCCGGAGCAACAATCAAGATTTTAAGGACTCTCAGGAGCCTAAAGACCGCAAAAAGTGTAACCAGGGGTCTTCATGGGCTAAGCAGCCTGCTAACTCCAGGACTCAGTACAGTAGTAGGCCTCAGGGTCACAGAACTACACCTCCAGCCTACTGTACAAAGGTGACAGGACCCAGCGGCTCCATCACCACCGTCACCGCCACAGCCTCTGTGACTGTCGCCGTGCATCCCAACTTACCCGGAGCGGTGCGGGCGTACTGCCACGAGGCCTACGAGGACAGCGATACAGACTGCACAGAGCACAGCCCACGTGGGCCAGGAGTAAAAACCGGCGCCCGGAAGTATTTGAGCTGGAGGATCTGGAGCAGAACCGAACCACGGAGCGATCCTCTGTGCGCTAGGTCAGTATACGGCTGCAGGAGACATACTGCCATCAAGTGGCTATCAGTGGTATTGCAGTCATCAGTCACAATCCCCATCTATAGTCAATTATATCTGACTACTCTGTTGTCTCCATCAAAGTAAAAGCATTAACAACAAGCTTAATTCTTTATGGCCATTAATTACACCCCTTTAGGAACCCCCGTATAGTTTAATGTTGCAGTGCTTTTAACATTCTTTAATATATTTTTTTCTTTATTTTTACAGGAGCGTCCACTTCAAGATCCTGCATCTCTGTACATTAGCCCAAACTCCCGAAGCCGTCTCCAAGGAGAGAAGAGAATACTAATCAGATTAGATCAATCAAGTATTAGAGACTGCGACCGTCTTATAAGACAATGTCTATTTAATAAGCTGATAATGTACTGTAGATGCGGGGGAGGGGAGGGACCCCCAAACCTTGCCCCACCCCCCTCCTCCCATCCAACCTTCTATGTCTCCTGCAAATCAGACTCACCAGTTTTGCTGCTATGTGTTAACTCCTTTATTGCTGGAGTCTTTTTTTTTTTTTTTTTTTTTTTTATTACGCAGTGTTCCTTTACTTTGGGAAATTGGAAGAAAATGTTAAAAGGAAAAAATAAGCAAAGCACTTTCCTTCCCAGAAAAGAAAAAAAAAATACTGATTTGTCTGCGATGTTCTAGTGCTGACTGTTCGTTCCTCTGTATCAGGATCCATAATCGGCTGTCGTTTCTATGCAACATTTCCCACCCACCGTCTTATTCCGGTCCTTAACAGAATGTTAGAAATGTATCAAAGGTCAATGATAAAAATGATATTTTGGAGCTTTCACGTGTCACCTTTGAAGGCAATGTTGACACGGATTTATTTAGAACCTTTTTAGGGTGGATCTGCTTCTAAATCCTCTTGGAGAATTCTTCCCATTCATTTCTATGGGAAATCCACCTTGCTGTTCATACCAGAAGTTTTTTGTTTGTTCTTTTGTTTACCTGATAAACAATGAAAAAGCTCCCCAAGAATGAGGATTAAAACTTTTTTTTTAGTTTGTTCTAGAGTTTTTGGAAGCAGATCTGCACCAGAATCCTCCAAAAATGCTACAAACAGTTGGGAAGCTCTTCCATATTCATTGATGATACAATACACTTTATTGATCCCGAGGGAAATGATGGGAAATCCCAATTTGCTGCTCAATCCAGTTGGTTTTATATTTTTTTTAAGGCTTTTAAAAAGAAACCTGGTGGGGGAAAAGATGCATGTCACCTCTTCAAAGTGGATCCTGATGGAATCTCCTCCAAACTAGGATCTGTCCAATCAGAAGGTTGCAAAGAAAAATTCTTAGGATTTGTCAATGTTACATGTAAAGGATATGGAGCTGGCGAGATTTATTAAATCCTCAACTCTCAATTATTACATGTTGAGAGGTCCACAAAGCCTTATTTTTGTCCAAGCCTATAAAATAAATTTGGAGGGTCCAGTATTGGTAGAATGAGCCCCCACCTCCAGCAATATCAGACATAGATTCCTCTACCCCCGTCTTCCCTAATCCTTTCCCCTCAGAACTTGTAGCACTGTAGATTGCCAATAACTACATGACTAATTAACCTCTTAATGCCTTCACTGCCAGAATGTTGTCCAGCACTAAAGTGGTTAATCCCCACTTTGTATCCGCTGTGAATGATGGAACCGTTCTAAATGTCTCTATATAAATATATAGGATTATATCTATATAAATGGCCTGTCCTTTATAGGACATCGTTATATTTGTCCCGCTTCAGGGACCTCTATAGTATTCTGGTGTTTGTTAATTAATATAATAATTATTATTGTTATTATTAGCGTGGTGTATATAAGATGTGAAACGGCAGCTTCTCTAACAAATATATATAAATATTAACCCTCGCGTGGCCGCCGGGAGCCACAGGGCGATGCACAGGTGACCATGCGTCTCCCTGCGGTTTCCGGCCACGTGAAGGGTCTAAGGTCTACGTGTTTGTGTCTGTTCTGTGGACTGAAGCTCGGTACAAGGTGTCACTGCGCCAAATCTAAATTATTTATATTAAATGGAAACAAAGGTTTATTTTTGTAGATTGTACAGAAGTTGTAGCCGCCAACCGAAGTCTATTTTTAAAGAGTAAAATATATATTATATATGATTATAATCAACGGCTCTCGACTCTTTATTCTTCTCTTTGTTTGCTTCAACAGTGCTGAAGACTAATTCCCACTATATCATAATCTGCATTGTCTGTATTATACTAGTTATATTCTTGTACATAGGGGCAGTATTATAGTAGTTATATTCTTGTACATAGGGGCAGTATTATAGTAGTTATATTCTTGTACATAGGAGCAGTATTACAGTAGTTATATTCTTGTATATAGGAGTAGTATTATAGTAGTTATATTCTTGTACATAGGGGGCAGTATTATAGTAGTTATATTCTTGTACATAGGAGCAGTATTATAGTAGTTATATTCTTGTACATAGGGGCAGTATTATAGTAGATATATTCTTGTACATAGGGGCAGTATTATAGTAGTTATATTCTTGTACATAGGAGCAGTATTATAGTAGTTATATTCTTGTACATAGGAGCAGTATTATAGTAGTTATAATCTTGTACATAGGAGTAGTATTATAGTAGTTATATTCTTGTACATAGGGGGCAGTATTATAGTAGTTATATTCTTGTACATAGGGGCAGTATTATAGTAGTTATAATCTTGTACATAGGAGTAGTATTATAGTAGTTATATTCTTGTACATAGGGGGCAGTATTATAGTAGTTATATTCTTGTACATAGGGGCAGTATTATAGTAGTTATATTCTTGTACATAGGAGCAGTATTATAGTAGTTATATTCTTGTACATAGGAGCAGTATTATAGTAGTTATATTCTTGTACATAGGGGCAGTATTATAGTAGTTATATTCTTGTACATAGGAGCAGTATTATAGTAGTTATATTCTTGTACATAGGAGCAGTATTATAGTAGTTATATTCTTGTACATAGGGGCAGTATTATAGTAGTTATATTCTTGTACATAGGAGCAGTATTATAGTAGTTATATTCTTGTACATAGGAGCAGTATTATAGTAGTTATATTCTTGTACATAGGAGCAGTATTATAGTAGTTATATTCTTATACATAGGGAGCAGTATTATAGTAGTCATATTCTTGTACATAGGAGCAGTATTATAGTAGTTATATTCTTGTAAACAGGAGCAGTATTATAGTAGTTATATTCTTGTATATAGGGAGCAGTATTATAGTAGTTATATTCTTGTACATAGGGGCAGTATTATAGTAGTTCTAGTCTTGTACATAGGGGCAGTATTATACTAGTTATATTCTTGTATATAGGGGCAGTATTATACTAGTTATATTCTTGTACATAGGGGCAGTATTATAGTAGTTTATATTCTTGTACATAGGAGCAGTATTATAGTAGTTATATTCTTGTACATAGGAGCAGTATTATAGTAGTTATATTTCTTGTACATAGGAGCAGTATTATAGTAGTTATATTCTTGTACATAGGGGAAGTATTATAGTAGTTATATTCTTGTACATAGTGGCAGTTATATAGTAGTTTTTATATTCTTGTACATAGGGCAGTATTATTGTAGTTATATTCTTGTACATAGGGATAGTATTTATATTAGTTTATATTCTTGTACATAGGGCAGTATTATAGTAGTTATATTCTTGTACATAGTGGCAGTATTATAGTAGTTATATTCTTGTACATAGGGCAGTATTATAGTAGTTATATTCTTGTACATAGGAGCAGTATTATAGTAGTTATATTCTTGTACATAGGGCAGTATTATGTAGTTATATTCTTGTACATAGCGATAGTATTATAGTAGTTATATTCTTGTACATAGGGAGCAGTATTATAGTAGTTATATTCTTGTACATAGGGCAGTATTATAGTAGTTATATTCTTGTACATAGGGCAGTATTATAGTAGTTATATTCTTGTACATAGGAGCAGTATTATAGTAGTTATATTCTTGTACATAGGGCAGTATTATAGTAGTTATATTCTTGTACATAGGAGCAGTATTATAGTAGTTATATTCTTGTATATAGGAGCAGTATTATAGTAGTTATATTCTTGTAAACAAGGAGCAGTATTATAGTAGTTATATTCTTGTATATAGGGAGCAGTATATTATAGAAGTTATATTCTTGTACATAGAGGCAGTATTATAGTAATTCTATTCTTGTACATAGGGGCAGTATTATATAGTTATATTCTTGTAATAGGGGCAGTATTATACTAGTTATATTCTTGTACATAGGGGCAGTATTATAGTAGTTATATTCTTGTACATAGGAGCAGTATTATAGTAGTTATATTCTTGTACATAGGAGCAATATTATAGTAGTTATATTCTTGTACATAGGGGCAGTATTATAGTAGTTATATCCTTGTACATAGGAGCAGTATTATAGTAGTTCTATTCTTGTATATAGGGAGCAGTATTATAGTAGTTATATTCTTGTACATAGAGGCAGTATTATAGTAGTTATATTCTTGTACATAGGGGCAGTATTATAGTAGTTATATTCTTGTACATAGGAGCAGTATTATAGTAGTTATATTCTTGTACATAGGGAGCAGTATTATAGTAGTTATATTCTTGTACATAGAGGCACCATTATAGTAGTTCTATATTTTTGTACATAGGGGCAGAATTATAGTACACCGAGCACACTACTTCTTTATCAATCCTTCCTGACGTCTCCGCCTGCACCTCCCTCACAGTCCAGCAGTTTTTCGGGTACATTCTTCTCCAACCTCCCTCAGCAGAGCAGTCAGCCCTCAGTTCCACAGTTGTGGTCACGTAACAGATTATTTCCACCTACACATCCCAAAGCACAGAGCTTGAATTTCATCATCTCCAAATTTATTGGCCACGGAAATGCTGCCCATCCACCTGGTGGATACAGGCGGTTACTGAAAGCTGTTGGCTGTCGCAGTGCCCCAATACCAGTTGCCCAGTTGTCATTACTTCTCTAAGAAATCTGTCCCTGCTCTACACCATCATGTCACAGACAACATCACCCATTCCTTGAGAATCTCTGTGTGTGACAAGATTCATATCACCACTGACACTCGGACGAGCAAACATGGCCAGGGGCGTTACACCTCGCTGACTGGGCACTGAGTGACTGGTGGCTGTGGTGCCAGGCGGCAAGGGGCTGCTCCACAAGTCTTGAAATCCTGAAGACTCTTGGGACAAACCTCTGTATCTACTGCTTCATCCATTGTTTCTGCCTCCTCCACCTCTTCAAGGGCCTCCAGCTGCACCCTCCACCTCTTCCTTAATGTTCCAACTGTCCAGAGAGAATTCCCCCCAACTCTGTACTGTGTTGCCAGGGCTCTCCACCATCAGGCAGTGTTGAAAAAATGCCTTGGAGATGTCAGTCACATAGATGAAGAGTTGTGGACAGCTATGCAGGTCGAGTTTCAGCAATGGCTGTCTTTACTAAACCTGTAGCCAGAGATGGCCATGTGCGATAACGATGCAAACCTGGTGGCGGCCCTACGATGGGGCAAACTTACCCATGTGCCTTGCATGGCTCAAATCTTCAACCTATTCCAATGCAATTCCTACACCACTATCCTGGCCTGGATGAGCTGCTGCATAAGACACAATTGCTGTGTGCTCAATTCCGTCGTTCGCACCCTGTGGCTCATCGTCTTGCATCGCTACAGGAGTCTTTCAAACATGTTCCAGGATGGGGACATATACACCAGGATGGGGACACACTTGTATATACCAGGATGGGCACAGATACATATACGCTAGGATGGGGACATATATACCATGATGGGTCTAGGATGGGGAGATATATACTAGGATGGAGGACATATATACCATGATGGGTCTAGGATGGGGAGATATATACTAGGATGGAGGACATATATACCACGATGGGTCCTGGATGGAGGACATATATACCAGGATGAAGAAATTTATACCAGGATGGGGGACAGAGGGACATATTTACCAGGAAGGGGCCTAGTATGAAGGACATTACTACACAAATTGTTGGAGGTCAATCCCGCAGCTCATTGTCTAGCATCATTACAGAGGTCTTTAAAATATATATTCCAAGATTGAGACATATATACCAGAATGGGCACAGATATATACTATGATAACTCAAGGATGAGGAACGTATATGCTTGGATGGAGACATCTATACCAGGATTGGGGTCATAAATACCAGGATTGGGACATATATACCATGAAAATTCAAGGATTGGGGACATATATACGAGAATGGGGGTCATAAATACAAGGATAGGGACATGTATACCAGGATAGGGACATGCAGTGCCTTGTGACAGTATTTGGCCCCCTTGAACTTTTCAACCTTTTGCCACATTTCAGGCTTCAAACATAAAGATATAAAATTCTAATTTTTTTGTGAAGAATCAACAAGCGGGACACAATCGTGAAGTGGAACAAAATTTATTGGATATTTTAAACTTTTTTAACAAATAAAAAACTGAAAAGTGGGGCGTGCAATATTATTCGGCCCCTTGAGTTAATACTTTGTAGTGCCACCTTTTGCTGCGATTACAGCTGCAGTCTCTTGGGGTTTGTCTCTATCAGTTTTGCACATGGAGAGACTGAAATTCTTGCCCATTCTTCCTTGCAGAAGAGCTGGAGCTCAGTGAGGTTGGATGGAGAGCGTTTGTGAACAGCAGTTTTCTCCTTCGCCTCATTGGGGGACACAGACCGTGGGTGTTATGCTGCTGTCCACTAGGAGGCGACACTAGGCAAAATCTGCAAAAGAGTTAAGTGGCTCCTCCTCTGCAGTTATACACCCCTAGAACAGGAAGTGCTTCTCCAGTTTTTGCTTAGTGTGTAGGAGGCACACACAGATTTTTTTTAGTGCTCCTAAAAAACTTTCTTTTTGAATTTTTTTCTTCAAGAAAAGTGGGTCTCTGATGAGACTCCCGGCATGGTCCCTACTCTGCCCCCCACTGTTGGGGGCGCCTGGTTGAGGTCGACTGGTCCCCCTAACATGCCGCTCCCTCCTCGGCCCCCCAATGTTGGGGACGCTGGGTTAAGGTTGAGACAACGACCCTCCCTCCCCATTTCCCCACTGTTGGGGTAACTGGGTTGAGGTCGAGGCGAAGGACAAGGCACCTGACGGTGGAGCAGCATCCCTCCCTAAATACCCCTTTGGGGTTCATTTAGGTCGAGACACCGCAGGTAGAGCCTCTGGTGCAGCAGCTCGGACCTGCTCTAGGCACCCAGGAGTCCCCAGCTTTGCTGAAGACTCCTTACCCCTAAGCGGCAGCCTGCTCGCCGCAGTACCAGGGCACACAGCTCTGCTGTGTACCTCCTGAAGGGGCCGGGGGACCAACAACGGGGCAACCAGCACTAGCAGGGACACAGCTTGCCTGTGTCCCTGCAGCAGCCAGCACTAAGGGCTGCATCCTGGTGGTTACAGAGGACCCAGTACTCTGGGTCCTCTGCGGGGGCTATTATAACAGAGGGAGATCTTTCCCTAGCAGGGACACAGCTTGGGTCCTCTGTGGGGGCCCACATCCCGCCACCGCTGTCTGCCCAGGGGGTCCGGCGGGGTCTGGTTTTGTTCTGGACCCCCCCCCCGCACCTCCGCGCCGCCCTGGCGACATTTGCGGCCGCAGGTCTCAAATTTAGGCCGCGGCTTCGGCCTACACCGAAGCCGCCGCCTTCTCCACGCCCCCGGGCCAGAGCACAGAAGGCGCGTTTTTTACAAGGACCGCGCTCTTTTTTGCTCAGCGCCCCGCCCCCCTCCCTCCTCACTCGCATATCTCGGCGGCCATTATCAGCCAGCCAGTCTCCGGGGGGCACAGGATGAGGATGACCCCTCTCCTATAAGCAGCGGCGGCCATTAAAGGACACAGGCACTGCTCCTGTCACCGCAGCTGCCAGCCTTGAGCCACTGCACACAGCAGTCACATATACGGGCTAGCCTGTGTGCGGACACTGTGCACACACTACACAGACAGCTGACACATGTCATGAACCACACATGTAGGTCAGCTGTCCTGTGTGCGGACAGTCACGTGCCCACACCTTGCTGGCATGGCGGCACATATGCACAGCCAGCAGGGGGTACAACGAGCACTAGGCCCCCCACAAACACTGGGAGCCCAACAGTGCTTCCTCCCTGCCGTGCCCTTCAAGGCACACCAGTGCAGCCGGGGCCTTGGTTTTAGGAGTCCTACAGTGCCTGCAACAAAGGGAAGAGGGACATACGGCAGAGCCTGCCATGCCACAGAGGTACGGCCGGTCTGCAATGCCCCCCATCATTCTCTGGCTTCTCTAAAAGCCATGGGTCAGCATCCGCTATGCGGGGGTACAGCGAGTACAGCACGGCAGGGGGCACACGCACAGCGACTCTGGAGAGTACAATGCGCAGCTTCGCTGTGCGGCAGGTTCCAACGAAAACAGCAGGACAATCAGCAGCGATATATCCTGCTCCAGTTTGTGTCCCCCCCTCAGGACAATACTACGAGGATCAGTGTAACTGCCTCTACAGTAGTAATCAGCGCACGGGCCAACGCACGTATTGTTTTTTCCTAACACCGTGCCAGATGCAGGTACCTGTTGGTACACTTGTCCAACCTTATGGCTTTGCCCTGGGGGAGCTGGGTTGAAGCGAGACAAAAATGCCTATTCCTTGGTCCCCCAACGTTGGCGGAGCCCAGTTACTATTCCAACGGCTCAAAATACTCGTCCATCAGACCCCTCCCCAGGCCCCCACACAGTTGAGAGGACTAGGGTGGTGGAATTACTAAAAGTTTGACTCTCACGTTTTACTTGGCCCTCCATTGTTGGAGTGCCCAGTGGAAGTTGATGTAATCTACATTTACCTGACAATGGCAAGGGTCCCAGGACCGTTTGCCAATTCTCTCCAAATCCCACAGCTGGAGTTCTGGTAGGCGGTGATGACAGTCAAGTCTCACAAGGCTCAGGCTGACACACCGTGACCCGCAACTGCACGAGTAATTTAGCTACGGGTCTCTGGAACCTAAGACCCATAGCACACTCCCTCCTCAGCTCCCCACCGTTGGAGGCGCTGGGTCGTGGCCAAGATTACTATAAACCATACTCCTTCCTCGACTCCCCACTGTGGGGGACTCGGGTTGAAGCTGTGACGGCCCAAGGCCTGGTCGGCCTCCATCCCCAAACTACAAAAACGAAACTCGGGGTCGCAGAACGTGGAATACGAGCCCTGTCGCCAATCTCCTCCCTATACCTATATTAGGTACTTGGGTTGAGATGACACGTGCGAGCACTCTGCACAGCCCGCTTCAAAGCTGGACTTTGCAGACCCCCGACCGCATTAACCAATGGAGGGCCCTTCTGGACCCCGTATGACCGTGGCCCGAACACTCTTCCACGCAATCTGTCCCTTCTCGACTCGGGAGTCAAAAGAGGATACTCACGGTGGGATAGCGCTCGCTGTGTGCTGCGCAGGACACTGGCGACTGAACTATCGCGAGCACAGCCTCCGGTTTCGGCCAGCGCTGCTCATGACTTCCGGCTCCGCGCCGGGCCTCTGCCTTTCCCGGGTCCCGCGAATAACGCGAGGCCCTGCCTTCGGCACAGATGTGACATCACTGGCTTACCCGCCCTCTGTCCGCCCTTCGCCCGCCACGCCCACCCTCCTCCTGACGTCGGAGCTTCCGAAGCGCCAGCACAGGGAGTGGGCCAAGGCCAAAAAGGACTGAAGCGCAAAGACTACAAGGCTTTTTTCCCAGCCTGAAGTTGGCAATGTCTATTCTACATTTCAGCAGTCTCCCATATCTGGATGACCCTTTATCAATGCATGACTTTCAAGGTCTGCGAACAGTGGCATTTACACCGTGCTCATTGAGAAGACTTGGTAGGATCGACCTCCACAGGTCTACCGCAATTCCAAGGCACATGCTGCAGCACAGCACACACATTCCAGGAGCCCCAGCTCTGCTGCATACTCCTGACGGCCACATGCTACAGCATCACGTATGGAGTCTCAGCCGTATTGGATGCACAGCATCGCATGAACACGGCGGCCTTTGGTTGCACATCCACAGCTATAGTCAAATTTCCCCAGACAGGACACTGATTCTTCGTCTGGGAACCCACAGCCTCAGTCAGAGGTCTCTCCAATCCTTCACAACTGCTATAAGAGTCCTAGACCGCATAGAAGCAGCTTGGAAGTCGGTTCCATTGGTTCAGCTGAATCGCCGGTCTTTGCAATTATCCATGCTTAGGTGTTGCACGAGAACAGGATGGGGTGCGATGTACCCCCATCACAATGCACATGGCAGTAGCCTTGCCCTGTCTCGAAGATGCCCCTCAATCTACGAACATTCGTGCAGTATCTCTAGTACTGAAATCATTCTCCTTCTGGCATTCGAACATGTCCGGATACAGTCGGACAATGCCACAACTGTGACATATGTCAACCACCAGGGTGGAACCTGCAGTCTCTAAGCGATGACAAGTTCACCACATCCTTTACTAGGTGGAAACCTTGGAACACTGTAATGCCAGTTTGTTCTCATACCAGGTGTACACGTCTGGGAGGCTGATTCTCTAATCCACCAAGGGATGGACCCAGGGGATTGGCCCCTTTATCTAGAAGTCCTCTGTTGAAACGCCAACGCCAGGACACCACAGATATGGACCTGATGGAGTCACGCCTCAATGCCACGATCCCGGCCTTCCTGGCCTGATCTCAGGATCCACAATCAGTGGGACAGACGCACTAGTCCAAGCCTGGACCGGTATCCGTCTCTCCTATATTCTTTCCCCACTAACAGTCTGGAATATCAAACGGGAATGTCGCGGGATCGTCTTCGCGGTCTCAGATTGCCCACACGCGCTGGCTGCGCAGACTCGTCCAATTTATAGCAGCAGTACCAGGACGTCTAACAGACAGTCCAGACCTGCTCGATCAAGGCCAGTTCTCCCTCAAAATTCCTCTCATCCAAGGTTACTAGAGTAGCCTTTGAGACCTAGAATTTAACCCAAGAGGTTTTTTTACCAGGATATTGTGACAACCGTAGTCACAGAGAGGACACCAGCTTTATCAGCGATATCCGATCACACGCGTAATCGTTTTTAGTTTGTTGCCTGGGGCACCTCTAGGGGTCTTTCCCCTTGGCCCTACTTCATGCCAGGGACTCTCCATTTCTTCCACTCAGACCTGGACTCAGGTCTGTCCTTAGGGTCTCTTACACAGCAGGTTTTCAGCTGTTTTTCACTCTCTTACAAACACGTCTTGCCACCAGACTTCTATGAACTCCTTCATTCAAAGGGTCTGCTATTTAAGATCCATGCAACAAGACCACACCCGTGGGGACCATGAACTTGGTCCTCACGGCACTACAGGAACCACCTTTTTCAGCCTTGATGGGATATTACCTTTAGCATCCTCATCCAAATAGTAGTATGGTTCGGTGGCATTTATTTGTCTCTGCTGAAGTGTCGGTACTTGCAGCAGACTCATGTAATCTTCTTTTTTTCTAGTCTTCCATCTGGACATGCTTGTCCTATGGCTGGTTCCATTATTCTTTCTAGGGTAGGCTTACTCCTTCCACCTACATGAAGACATCTCTCTGCCATCACCGCGCCCGACTCCGGTCTGTCCGGTTGCGAAGGACCTACATATGCGGGACCTTGTCAGGGCCCTACGCGCCAAGGTGCCCAATACAGCGCCCTACTAAGAAGTCGGATTCTCCTTTTATCCTTCTTCCAATGGGCCGACATAAAGGCACGTCAGCCTCTACGGCTCCCCTAACCAGGTGGTTTTCTGTAACCATCCAAGACGCTTATACCTTCGAAAACTCATCCCTTCCGGCAGGTCACGGCACATTCTACTATAGCCGTGGAAGCCTCCTGGACAGTTCGGAAAGAGGTATCGGCGAAACTGGTGTTTTAGGCAGCCAAAAGGTCAGCCTACACCCATACCCAAGCCACTATAGTGCTTGCACTCAGTCCTCGACAAATGCAGGTCTGGGTACACGTGCTCTCCAGGCGGCAGCAGCCCGCCTATCGGTGCATAGTTCTTCACTGACTATGTTCAGTGTCTCTAGTTCCATTGCTATTTCCCACCCAGGGACTGCTTTGGGACGTCCCACGGTCTGTGTCCCCCAATGAGGCGAAGGAGAAAAGGAGATTTTTGTGTACTCACCGTAAAATCCTTTTCTCTTAGCCTCTAATTGGGGGACACAGCACCCACCCTATTGCCCTTGTGGGCCTTTTCTACAGTTCTTGCATAGCTTCTCAGCTGTTACATGGTTAACATGTTTACACATGTTTGCCTATTATCACTCTGTTAACTGTTGACTGTTTAAACTTGTGCCTGTTTAGTTCCAGGCCTTGTAGTACTGTGAGCCTGTTTAGTTACAGGCCTTGTTATACGATTGTTACTTCGTTAACTTCACTGTTTTCCACATGCGCCTGCTTAGTTACAGGACTAGTGGTACTAGTATTACTCTGCTAACTCTTGAAGGTTTACACACGGGCCTGTCTGGCTCAGGCCTTGTTACTGTTATTACCTTGTTAACTATATTGTTTACACAGGTTGCCTGCGTTGACTCCTGTGTCACTGTTATTGTCTGTTAGCTCTCCTACTGTTTTAGCACAAAACTGAAGAAGCACTTCCTGTTCTAGGGGTGTATAACTGCAGAGGAGAAGCCACTTAACTCTTTTGCAGATTTTGCCTAGTGTCGCCTCCTAGTGGACAGCAGCATAACACCCACGGTCTGTGTCCCCCAATTAGAGGCTAAGAGAAAAGGATTTTACGGTGAGTACACAAAAATCTCCTTTTCAGCTCTTTCCACAGATTCTCGATTGGATTCAGGTCTGGACTGTGACTTGGCCATTCTAACACATGGATATGTTTTTTTTTTTAACCATTCCATTGTAGATTTTGCTTTATGCTTGGGATCATTGTCTTGTTGGAAGATAAATCTTCGTCCCAGTCTGGGGTCTTTCTCCATCGCCTCATTGGAGGACACAGGACCGTGGGTGTTATGCTGCTGTCCACTAGGAGGCGACACTAAGTAGAATCCCAAAGATATACGGAGAAGCTCCTCTCCTGCAGTATATACACCCTGGCTGGTACAAGCCGAACCAGTTGTTTTTGCTTAGTGTCATTAAGAGGCACACATGGTCTTCAGACCACTTTTTTCCTACTTATATTTATTTTGTTTATTTTTGGATTTATTTTTCCAACTCATCAGGTCGACGGTACCTTGGCGTACCAATTACCCGCAACCTACAACAGGTGGGAACGTAGGGTGTTACCTCCATGTGCCCCCTCCTGCTACGAGGTACATTATCTATGGTGACGGTTCCTAAGCGTTCCGATCTCCACCAGAGGACTGCTTGGCACGCAGATCCGCAAACCACCCTCCTCAGCTCCCACAGTTGGGTGCCTGAGTTGCAGGACATGGCTCAATTCTATGGCAATCCTCAGTCTCCCCATCGCCTCATCGGCACCTGGGTTGCAGTACACTGAGTGGATATCTAACCCCTGGATCGCAGCACCGGACACCTGCCCTCCCCAACCTCTTGCGGAGGAGCCGACCACAGGTACAGCCCGTGTCTGTCCCTTCTCATGCTGCCATTCAAGACAGAGACCATCGCTACCGTGGTGGGCCCGCAGCCTACAATACCCCCACTGGGTCCTTTAATGACTGAAATAGGGGCCCTGCCATTTTTTACGGCGCAGCGCCTCTTTTCTGAGACCTCCGCGCAAGCCCTGTCAGTTTTCCGGGGCTGCAATCTAATTGAGGCCCTGGCTTGAGCCTATTTGCCACCGCTCCGCCCCCACCGCCTCTTCCTGATGTCACAGGACCGCATCATCAAGGAAGCGGGCTGGCCTTCTGAGCGCATCTCGCAAGACCTAACTTCCCGGCTTTGCTGCAGCCTGCCCCTCTTCTCCTGCTCCAGAGATACCTGCACGCTGGTGGCCTCCATTACTACAGCGCCACCGGAACACGCATGCTCGGGGGACACAGGATCTGGCACAGCTACTGCTCCGAAGCACAGCCACAACAGGCAGTAAGGAGCTCAGCAGATCCCTGCTGCAGCTCTAGTTCTATACATACTCCTCTACGGTTGTACACATCTGGCAGTACAGCAAACCAGGGCCCATATCCTACCATGCAAAGCTCAAAGAACCGTAAAAAGTCTTCCAAGACTCTCACAACCTATTATGCCTCTTGCACGGTCTGCAAGGCTCCCCTACCTAGTGGATATACCACCCCACACTGCCCGTCCTGCGGACCCAATGTAGCCACTGATCCTACTATTACCAGTACCCAAATACCCCTGACTGGGCAGTTTCCCTATCTCAATCCATGTCACAATCCATCAAAGAGCTGTCCTCCACTTTGATCAAGGCCTTGCAGAGCCATCCCACATCCTGTTCCTCGGTTCAATCAGTGCATCAGGACGATACCACAGAACAGGAGTTCACACTACCCAGGAAAGGTGCCCAGGGTAATCTGCCGTTAGTGTCAGAAACGGGTAGGAAAAGAACCCATAGAAGTCCATCTCTTACATGATCACAAAGCTCCCATGCATCTGCTGACAGAGAGCGTAATTGCCATTCTCCCTCAAGAGACAGTTTTTACGATCTTGACTCTGACCCTGACCCAGACACTTCTCTGAACCAGGATAACTGGAACACGCCGGCAATGATTCAGGATCTCATCACAGTGGTTAACCAATCCCTTGATGTACGGGATCCCCCTTCTGAAACTCCAGACCATGCTATCTCGTTTAAGAGGTTAAAACGACCAAATTCTTTGCTAATCACCTGGAGTTTCAAGAGATCTTGCAAAAGCATAGAACACATCTGGATAAGAGATTCGGTAATCGCAAGGCGATGGAAACCCGTTATCCCTACCCTCAACTCCTAACACAGGACTGGGCAGAATCCCCACAAGTTGACCCCCCAGTCTCCCGCCTATCTACAAAACCTTACTATCTCTGCCCGATGATTCTTCCATTAAGGATCCAACCGACCGCCAGATTGAGCAACTGACACGTTCAGTTTTTGAGGCGACAGGGTCCTCCCTATCCCCTTCATTTGCATCTGTCTGGGTGGCCAAGGCAACAATGACCTGGGCAAGCACTTTACATGCTGCCTTACGTGAGGCCGATTCTTCTCCTGAATTGCTAGATTTAGCAGCATAAATATCCGTAGCTGGGGAATACTTTATGCATGCATCCCTTGACGCTGCCAACTGCTCCACAATTGCCGAATCCAATGCCATCACCATTAGCAGGGCACTCTGGCTCCGTTAGTGGAAGGCGTATTCTGCCTCCAAAAAGTCGCTCAACAGCCTCCCATACCTTAGCGGCTGTCTCTTCGGAGAGAAACTGGACAAACTCATTTTGGATGCCACAGGGAGTAGGAGTACTTCTCTTCCCCAACACAAGCCGAGACGTTTCCTTGCACGGCGCCAGCAAACGCGTTTCCGTACCTTTTGGAAATCGTTTGGCTGGTCAACATCTCGCTCGTCGCAGGCAGACAACCGCGCCTTGCGCAGGGACAAGGGATCACAGGCCTCCCAGAAGCCTAACACTACATGGCAGTCCCGGTCACGGCAATCCAAGACCAGAGGATCCAGAACCCATAGGTCCTAACTCCCTACCTCCCAGGGAAGACACTTCTCATATAGGCGGCCAACTTTCCCCGTTTCAGCACCTCTGGCTCACTACTACAGAAGACAGATGGATCAGAGAGTTGGTGTCTTCCGACTACAACATAGAGTTTACCTCTCTTCCCCCCAAACGTTTCTTTCCATCACTGCCCCCATGATTTCTATCAAGAGCTCTAGCCTTTTTCAGGGCTGTAGATTCACTACTTCAGAGAGGAGTCATCATTCCAGTCCCAGAACATGAACGATTCGAGGGGTTCTACTCAAATCTATTCGTGGTCCCCAAATATGTTTGGCCCATACTGGACCTAAAACACTTAAATAAGTTCATCCGCCTCCGTCACTGCCACATGGAATTGCTCCGGTCCATCATTGCGTCCATGGAGGAGGGGGAATTCCTAGCTTCCATAGATATCCAAGACGCGTACCTGCACATTCCAATTGCACAGGGGCACCAAATATTCCTGCGTTTTGCTATTCACGACGACCACTTTCAGTTTGTCACTCTGCCCTTCGGACTCACCACAGCACCAAGGGTGTTCACCAAGGTCATTACGGCCATCATGACCATACTTCACTCCAGAGGCATAGTCGTTCTTCCCTATCTGGACGACCTCCTGGTCAAGGCGCCTTCCTTCCACGCTTGCAAAAAAAGCGTTCAAATTACAGTGGATACCCTCACACGGCTGGGATGGTTAGTGAATCTGCAAAAAACTTCTCCAGTCCCAAGTCAATCGATCACCTTCCTGGGAATGACCTTCAATACCTCCCACAGATTGGTGATTCTCCTTCAGGACAAGTCACGCATTCTACGGTAGGGAGTCCGTACCCTTATTCGCCCCTCACCTCATTCTCTCCGGTTCGGGATGAGAGTTCTCGTTAAGATGGTGGCAGCGATGGAGGCAGTACCCTTCGCCCAATTCCTTCTACGACCTCTCCAAAGGGCTCTTCTCACAGCCTGGGATAGGAGTCCATTCACCCTGGACAGGATGTTCCGCTTATCCACAACAACCAAATGATCTCTCCAATGGTGATTGAGGACGAAATCCCTCTCCCAGGGGAGATCCTTCCTACCAGCACACTGGGAGGTACTAACCACCGATGCCAGCCTTAAAGGCTGGGGAGCCATTTACTGTCAGCATACGGCACAAGGCAGGTGGTCCCGTCAAGAATCCACACTTCCCATCAACCTATTGGAGATTCGGGCTGTATTCCTGGCTCTACAGTCATTCCATCATCTACTGGCGGGTCGTCACATCAGGATCCAGTCGGACAATGCCATGAAGATTCGCAGGAATCCGCAGCGCAGGGAGGCCCAAGCTTTCTGGGCATCCCCCGCTGCAAATTGCAGCCCGCAGCCGCCCCAGAAGATGGCGCGTTCATTGAAGCGCCATCCTCTGGCGCTGAACCCCGCTCTTCCAGCGGCCCTGGTGGCGGTGGCACGCTGGGTAATAAAGGGGTTAATACCAGCTTTGTTATACAAGCTGGTATTAAGCCCGAGATTCTTAATGTCAGGCCACGTTTGACCCGGCCACTAAGAATCTCCAATAAAGGGTTAAAAAATACACAACACAGACAAAATTTTTTATTAGAAATTAAAAAAAAAGCCATTAGGGACTCCATCTTTAATTAAAAAAATCCTCTTCCGTCCGATGTAGTCCAAAACGCAATGTCCTCTCTGCTACATCCCTGTGCATAGATATAGATGTCTATGCACAGGGAATGAGCAGACTGAGAACAATCTCAGCCCTGCTACATCATCTCTGTGCACAGGGAGAGAAGGCGGACTCTAGGACCCTGGAGCTGCGGCAGCCTGCAGGACCCGAGCCCGACACAGAGCAGACAGCTGGACTCGTTACTGTGCGAGTTTCCCTGCGATTACTTGCACAGTAATGAGTCCAATGCAAGTCAATGGCAATCCTAGTTTTGTCAGAGTCTCTGACAAAACTAGGATTGCCAATGATTTGCATTGGACTCATTACTGTGCGAGTAATCGCTGGGAAACTCGCAGAGTACCGAGTCCTGCAAGTCCCTTACTACTCGCCGAGTAACGAGTCCTAGCGAGTAGATTCGCCCATCCCTACTTTAGGACGTCCCATGGTCCTGTGTCACCCAATGAGTGAGGAGATGGAGAAAAGGAGATTTTTGTGTACTCGCCGTAAAATCCTTTTCTCTGAGCCTCTAATTTACAGTATAGGTGTTGGAGAGAAGCCACAGGAACGCCCTGTGTGACTTCTCAAAATCTCAGAAACCCCAGATCCGGAGGTAATAAATGCACTTTTCTAAACTTCATAAATACACTATTTTTACAGAAAAGGATTGCTGGATTAGCATACTCAGGGTGCAGGGGCAGGTATTAATAAGCTGGGGGGTCATGTTTAGGGGTCAGGTTCCCTTTAAGTCTACAGTGCTGTATACCACAGAGGCCACTAGAGGGAGCCCCTGCATTAGGATTTACACTGCTCTCATTGGTATGGATGATAAATAGATCCGTGTGTACGGAGCTCCCCCTAGTGGCCGCTGCGCAGTATCTACCAAACAGCTCCATAGGATAACATTGAGCTTAGGTTCAGACCTCCTCCAATCACGTGACCTCCCCTCCCATCCTGCTCTTCTGCTCCAGTCCTTTGTGACTTCCACATAAAGATTAGGGAGAATTTGTGTGAGGGTCTGTGAGGCATAAAATTGTCTCTGGGGCATTAGAACTGGATGGTGTTGATGCAGCAGATGCCCTAGCCTGATAGAGAGGACGCTAGTGTGAATATAGCGTAGTAGTAGTGATTTCATGAGGTAAAATTACCTCACAAGAGATGGCTCCTGTGAAGACAATCAGAGCAGAGGATGAGATCTATATACAGAGGAGGAATGATGCCAGGATTGGTAGTTTAGGACGGTATCATGGCAGCAAAGCTCAGAATCCACATTACTTATAAGAAATCCGCCACAAAATACATGAACCATTATAAGCAGGAAGGATTGGTAGTTTAGGACAGTAACATGGCAGCAATGCTCAGAATCACCAAACTGCACCATTAGATGAGATGGTTAATGTATATAAATGCTCTCATACGCTGGAAGAGAAAAGAAATGATAAATTAAGTAGAATCACATTTCAAGGAATAAATATATGTCTAGTACCTTATAGAATAAAGTGCTGTGCATATGATGTAAACAGGACGATAGAATCTCATATGTATATCACCAAAAATGGGTGGGCTCCTGCCGAATTTTGATCACCAGTCAAGGTAAAACCAGCCAGCTGGGGGCTGAGATTCTCAGCATGGTAAGGCCCAAGCGTTCTGGTTCCCCCCGCTGAAAACTGCAGCCATTCATCGTAGCACCATTTCCAGGCGCTTTATCTGGCTCTTCCAGCGGCCCTGGTGGGGGGTGGCAGAAGGAAGTTCCTGCAAATTAAAAAGACTGACTGGCACACCTCGTTCAGTGTGCCAGTCTTTTTGTTTAATTTGTAGTAACTTCCTTCTGTCTGTGCACCCCCGCCTGTTAGCCATGGTAGAATCACCTTCCTATATAGCCAGGATCCTATCTGCCCATACATGCAGATTTTTGATCGCACAAAGAAGCATTTCAGGTTAGGGTCCTGATACATGAGATGCACCTTGATGTGGTTATCAGGCTCATTTACATTGGCCAATGCATTTACTACGCGTCTCCCTTATTTCTTAGGCCGCAAGGTGGCTCCACAGGTGGAGGTCTCTGCTGCAGTTCAATAATAAACAGTCTCAGGCACTTTTGAGCTTACTGGGTACTTTACTGTTCAAGTTCTTAGCAGACAAGTTACAGTTCACAGTACTCAGTCTTAGTTCTTACACCTATCCGGGGACCCGGGTTCTACTTCAGCTCAGACGGTTCATCTGCATTGTTTCCCTCAAGTACCTTTCAGGTGCTGCTTGTCTCTCTGTCCTCGCTCATGGGTTCGGTCTAGCCATCACGGACTCTTTAGTGAGGCTTCCCTCTGCATTAGGGTCACTAGCCCTAGTGCCTAAGGGCAAATACAGCCCTGCCGGGTGCACGTCATACTGTATGGTGGAGGCGGAAATTTCAACACAGCAGACAGAATGATGAACCCAGCGGGGCGTGATAAGAGCCTGCGAGGAGAGGAGATTGGAGTTCAAGAGACCAACCATTCCAGTCTACGCCGTAGACTGGATGTAAGTTATTAAATCATTTTTCAAAAGCTTTATAATGCAGTTTTAGGTCAGAGAGGGATGGTTAGGGATGAGCTAGCAAGGTGCAGGGACAGGTAGTGGTAGAATAGGGGCCTAAAACAAGCTGATAGGCTCCCTTTAAATGGTGTCTGTCTTATTATGCCAGTATCCATCTTAAAATCAGTATATTAGCAGCCCCCCCATCCAAGTTGTACATAGCAGCCCTCCCATCCTACTGATACATAGCATCCCCCCATCCTGGTGGTATATAGCAGCCCCTATCCTGGTGGTAAACAGCCCCCCCCATACTGGACCCACCATAGCTTACCGAGGGTGGGTGGTGGGGGGTGCACAAGGCAAGTTTCAAGGGTCCACAGAGGGTGGGGGCAAAGCCTGGAGCTGCAGTGGGGTTGCCGCAGAGTCTGGTGGGCGCCATCATTTCCCAATTGCTGAGCTGTAATTCGTGCTCTAGTGTCCAAACTTCCAGAAAATGGCTACAGATCTCGATCTGTGCTTGTGCTGTCTCCTTGGCCATTTTCTGGAAGTCTGGACACTACGCCCCCTTCACACCACGATTTTTGGGAGCCGTGGCTATCCGTTGTGAAACTGATAGCCACGGATCTGATTTGGCCCCCATGTATCCCTATGGGCACAGATTGGTCCTTAATGGCCATCCGTGTGTTCAGGGATCCGATTGTGTCCGCTGTTTTCATGTCCCCAAAATCATAAACTGCTTCGATTTTGGGCACAGCGGACACAATCAGACAGCATTGGATCTGACGCAAATAACACGGGGGCCTATGAATCCGGGAAAAAACAGGATTGTTTCCCGGATCTGATGTTAGTGTACTGAGCATGCTCAATACACTAAAACTGCTCTGCTCAGTGTAATTTCACTTTAGCAGTGTATCTACATACACCATCTACATACACTGCTAAAGTGAAATTATATAAATAAATGTGTTAAAATAAAAAAAAAAAAATACTCACCTCTCCGCCGCCTGTCTGGGACCGAGAAGATGTCCGGATGCTGCCAGGACATTAGTTAAAATGTGATTGGCATGTAGCGATCAGGTGGTATGTCACGTCACATATCACATGTTCGCTACTGGCCAATCACAGATCTTTAAGTTCCTGGCAGCATTCGGATGTCTTGTCGGGTCCTGGACAGCTGGCGGAGAGGTGAGTATTTATTTTTAATATGTTTTCTCTTTTATTTTGCTTTCCCAGTGTATGTAGCTAGTGTATGTGGATACATTGGGAAAGCAAAACTTCAGCCCCGAAATGTCACACGGGGACAGGAACACAGGATTCTACCTCCCCATGTGACATAACAGCCCCGACACCACTGGACTCCTTTTAGCTCTGTATCAAGATCCGTCAAAATCACAGATCCGGACACAGAAATGGCATCCGGAGTTCACAAAAAATCATTGTGTGACATTGCCTTAGAGGAAGCGAGGGGTGTGGCGAGGCCGGCAGTAGTTAGAAGCAGGAGGCTCCCCCTCCCCCTGACACACGAGCCACAAAGCGGCATGTGCTGCCGCGTGGTCACATGAATGTGCTTCCTCGGAGACGCACATCTATTGTGAAGCGGGTGGTGGGATCGGCGGGGAGAGGAGGCGGCTGGCGGTGCGGGCTTCTTATAGGCTCAGGCCCCGTCACGACCGCGATTGTTTTGCCTCTGTTGCTAATGTTTATTAGAGCCAGGAAATCTAATGTCCGTCAGTGTTTGTGCCAGTAAATGCAGCATGTCAGTAAGTGTTGTCATTGTTTCACTAAATGCAAATTATCAGTGTTTGTACCAGTGTTGCAGTAAATGCGTATGTCGGTAAGTTTTGTCAGTGTCAGTAAATGCCGTATGTCGGTGGCATGTAGCACATAGATATCTCTGACGACATCTAGATGTGGACTTGGCTGCTTCTTCCACATGAAGGGAGGAGGCTGATAAAAGATCAGTAATGATGGAGGCTGATCCCTGGCTCTGGACATCTTTATACATGGCCATCATTTCTTCAGGAGCACAAGCTCCTTAGTTACTGAAGGCCTGACACACAGGCAGCTATAAGTGACAGCACTCAGTATAACAGCAGTGCTCTTCTTCTCTATAGAGCCACTAACATTGGACCTACAGCGGCTGCCCCAGTGATGCTCAGGGGGATCTGCTCTGCTCCTGTCCATCAGGCAGTGGGGGTCCAATGCTTGTGCACCTGATACACAGATAACATGTGGCATGCACTATATAGACTGTACTGCTCAGGGTCTGTCACTGTGTAGTGTCTGGTGTGGTCTTGTGGAGGCCATTTAGCTGTGTCTATGATATAGTTTATCCCAGTATTTGGCTGTTTGCAGCTCCAGTCTTCCTGGCTTTCTCCTGTGAGATCTCCCTTTCTTACTTACTGCTTGTTTTCTTCAGTTCAGCATCTCCATTGCTCTCCATCTTCTCTTCCCTGTATTGCAGCCTCCTCCCCGCGCTTCTTTCTTGCTCCACCCCTTCCCTTTAGTCTCCACATTTTCTGTTCTCTGGAGGAGAGAAACTTCAAAGGCTGCTTCCTCTTCCTCCTCTTTCTTCTTCGACTCCAGTGATCCAGGTGATTGCTTCAGACTAGTTACTGCAAATCATCTCTGTAGGAGGGAAGACGGCAGACCCAGTATTGAGCTCAGCATGGAGGGCCCTAATGTCCGGGAGCTTAAAGGGAATCTGGCACCTACTTTATGCCCCAATCCTATCACTACCTGCAGCTTCCTACTACATCCCTAACCATCTGTGTCTGAGCTAAATGTGTCCTGTAATGAGTGTGAAAAATGCTTTTATAACTCCCATTCTCCTATGGAAATAACCAGGGTGTTGCAATATTGTAGACACTGTGGGCATTCTGTAGGGCTCCATGTGCCCTGTCGTCCATTTTAATCATGACCAGTGGGCATTATAATGCAGATGCGTGCTCCCGAGTCTGAAATCTGTGGTCTTCTTCTGGGTATGACGCATCATCCGTGTGTCATTTTCAGTCTGGTGCATTGTGGGGGATCAGGGCCGCCGCTAGAGCCTGACAAGTCATCCTGGAGTCAGGGGCCCGCCCGTCATTGGAGGGGGCATGGGCAGTGGAACAGAGGCAGGGGGCCCAGCCTTGATGGTGAGGGGGCATGGCCGTTTAGAGCAAGGATGCCCGCCCCCCTGGCTATCTGTCTCCAAACCAGAGTGACCTCCCCTGTATACATGACACATCCAGCCTTATATTATTGTACATATACACATGGCAGAACTGGGGGAAAGAAGGGGGACACTATCTCCAGGAATGAAGGGGTTACTGTGTCCAGTAATGGGGAATGTACACATACCTCCACCTGCAGAGCCATACACTAGATATATGGCTGCTCTGTGCTTACAGGACCTTTGATGATGTCACATTGAGGGGAGGAGTCAGGGATCACATGATCAACTCCCCAGTGTATGCAGGACTCTGCTGTGCTGGTTTTCATGGTGTTGGAGGAGGTAAAGTTAATGTGTGAGGTCAGGAGGGCTTTACAATGTGGATGTAGCAGAACCGCATGTGTACGGGGCGAAGTCGAGTGTATACGAGGTGTATGGAGCGCAGCCACGTGTGTACGAGGTGTATGGAGCGGAGCAGAGTGTGTACAAGGTATAAGGAGCGCAGCCGTGTGTACAGAGCGGAGGCTGGTGTGTACGAGGTGTGTGTTACCAGCGGTAGCCACCCGCGGATGCCGCTCCCGCTCCTATAGTCTCGGCTGCCTCTGCTAGCAGCATTCTTCTCCAGAATCCTGGCCGTCACTATCTGCCATCTGCAACTCAGTAGGTGCTGAGGAGACCGAAGCAGCAAAAGGAGAGGTGAGGATTTACTTTTTCTTTTAATCAGTGAATACACTGGTGGGAAACTATGTAATGTGCAATATAATATAGGAGGACTATGGGGGGTGCACTATACTATATGGAGGACTATGAGGGTGCAGTATAATATATGGAGCAGGCCCGGATTTAGGAGGGGAGCCAAGGGGCCCGGGCCTCCCACCTATAGAGGGATAAATATCTCAAAGCATATAAAATACATGTCTCTTTGCTGTGAACCGTTTCTAATGATAAGGAACATTTAACAAAAGCGAAACTATTAAAAGTGTAGGGACCTGGCTACCGTCCTACATCATTCTCAGTGGCTGGCGCAGAGTCATGGCACCTGGGTCAGCATCCACTGATCTGGCTAGCCAGACTTCCTTAGTACCTGTTCCTAATGCTTAGCTTATTATGGCATGCGGCAGCCATATCCGATCCCACCAGAAGCTGCTAGGCGGTGCTGCTATACTTTCACATCGCTGCCGCTTCAACACAGGGGCCCGTGGGCCCCATCCCTGGGGGCCTCAGGCACCTGTCACAGCTGCAGTGATGTAAAAGTAATTTATGCGTTGCAGCAGAGGAGATCGGCACTCTGCTCATCATTGAAATTTGTACTGTGCATGGGCTAAAGAGGCTGCCATGCACAGTACAAACAGGAACTTACAGGAGGAAGGAGGTGGAGCCAGGATATCAGCGCGAGAAGAGGATTCTCCACCACGGAGCGCGGCAGGACTTCACTGGATCTTCGGTCTTTCAGTGTGTGTCACGGTGGGTGAGTATGATCTCTGTCTGTCTGTGTGTGTGTCTGTCTGTGTGTGTGTCTGTGTGTTTCTATCTGTGTATCTTTCATGCAGCTCCTGTCCTACACAGTACCATACTGTATATACAGGTCCACACTATATCCTGCATTACAGTGTGTCTGTGTATACTGTTACTGTATGTATATAGTGTGGACCTGTTTACAGTATAGTGCTGTGTATACACTTTATACAGCCCCTCAGCCTCTATTCTAGTATTTACAACCAGCACAGCAACAGCCTCTGATATATACAGGTAAACAGCCTCTGTTATATACAGCCTGGCAGCTCCTCATATATATACAGGCCAGCAGCAGCCCCTCATACATATACAGCCCAGCAGAAGCCTCTCATACATATACAGCCCAGCAGCAGTCTCTCTGACATATACGTACAGCCCACTTGTCACCAGCCTCTAATATATATATATGTAGCCTGTATGTTACATATATACAAACCGCAGCCTGTATATTATGATCGTGAATCCGTGGTATGTCTTAAGGTGGCCCACTGAGACTGTTCCGCCCGGGGCCCTCAAAAACCTGGCAAGTATCTGAATACATTTCTACAATATACATACATATGTACATATTTTAATCTTTAATTTCCTTTCAGGACTTCAAGGGTTGACAAGGTCATTTTGTTACTTTTCGATTACCATCATGGATAATCGTGAAGGAGATAGGCACAGACATCGCACAAGAATTTGGGAGTCTGAGGCTTCTAAAAGATGTAAGGCAAAAGAAGCAACAATGAAATCAACAGAAGAGATAGTGAAGAAAAGAAAATTGGACGAGTTCTTCACTGCTCATTCAATGCAAGTGTCGGAAAGGAGTAATTATTAATATTATTATTTATTTATATAGCACCATTAATATCCATGGCGCTTTACATGCTAAAAGAGCAGACAAGGACAAGTACAATAAATGTGGACAATTTGGTTGTACAGATACAAGAGGGGAGAAGGTAATGACCTTGTAGAATCTGATGATCAACCTGACAAAGCTTCAGTGGAAATGGTTGTTGATCCTGGCAAAGAAAAGGATCATAGACATTGTATGGGGCTTGCTGCAGGTGAACCGCAAGTGCGGCCGTTATGCGGTAATCGCGGCAGTTGCGTTTTTTTTCACCGCAACTGCCGCGATCAGAGATTACCGCTGATGTGAAAGGGGCCTTACGCTGCGTAAATGATTTTTGTAAATGAACTTGCGTTCGTTTCATTTTGTGTTTTTGCATTATATATTGGAACACCTTGAAAAATGGGCCTCCCTCCAAAATGGGCCCTAGACTACCCACCTCTTAAATCTGGCCCTGATATGGAGGACTATGTGGGTGCATTATACTATAAGGAGGACTATGGGGGATGCATTATACTATATGGAGTGGCAATGCGTTGGCAATAAAGTCCACTTTTCTATTTTTTGTGCTGTTTTTCCTTTTTTTGCTCTGTTGTAAGGAACCATCTAGATTGCTGGTTGGGAAAACGTTGCACATAAATTGAGATCATTTTTGGTGCTGTTCCAATTTTTCCCTATAAATATAATGTATGTTTGGGTGGAGGCGGAGCATGGCTGGAGGCGGAGCATGGGTGGAGGCGGAGCATGGGTGGAGGCTCAGCAGAGTCTCAAGGGGGCCCCAAAATGGTGGCAGTCAGGGGTCCCAAAATTCCTAGTGGCAGCCCTTTGGGGGATTATTCAGTCCATTTGTTGGATCCCACAATACCCAAGACCATATGGTGGCCCTCACACTACCCCAACACCATGTGATGGCCCCCACAGTCCCTCAAAACCACATGATGGACCCCATTGTCGCCCAACATGACATAATATAATAATAATATTTATTCATTTATATAGCGCTATTGATTCCATAGCACTTTACATACATGAGTAATGCTGTCTCTCTTGGGAGCTCACAATCTAAACATCCTATCAGTATGTCTTTACAATGTGGGAGGAAACCGGAGTGCCCGGAGGAAACCCACGCAAACACGGGGAGAGCATACAAACTCCTTGCAGATGTTGTCCTTAGTGTCCTTGGTGGGAATTGAACCCAGGACTTCAAGACCCCAGCGCTGCAAAGGCTACAGTGCTAACCACTTGAGCCACCATGACATGATGTCCCCACACTCTTCCAACATCATATGGTGTCACCACTGTCCCCCCAACACCATATGATGGCCCTCACAGTCCCCCAACACAATATGATGGCCCTCACAGTCCCCCAACACCATATGATGGCCCTCACAGTCCCCCAACACCATATGATGGACCCCACAGTGGCCCAACTTCAAATGTTGGACCCCACAGAACCCCAACACCATATGATGGCCACCACAGTACCCCAACACCGTATGATGACCCCAATTGTCTCCTAACAATGTATGATGGCCCCCATAGTACCCTAATACAATATGATAGCCTCCATAGTCCCACAACACCATATGATGGTCCCCACAGTACCCAGACACTATATGACAGCCCCACAGGACCCCAACATCGTTTGATGATTGTGAGGGGGCCGGGCGTCTGACCCCATATCAGCCGAATTGTCTGCCACCACTAAAGGTATTCTGTGTAATTTTGTGAAAGATTAAGGGAAAATATCATATAAAGGGTTTAGGGATAGACTAGTTGTGTAATTAACTGTGTATAACCAAGTGGTATAGGCAGCCATATTGAATGTCATCCACCTTTCCCACAAGCAGAAGAACTAATTTAGGTTCCGTGCAATGATGGGGGATTTTAAGGAAATGTCCCCAAACTGATAACTACATTGAAAGAGTGCCCCTAGGGTTAACCCCTCACAGTCCCTGATGCTCAGTTCTCAGCCCATGTGATCCTCAGTAAACAGGCTGGGGGCCACCCAGGAGCATGAACACCTCAGTCCTGCACTCCTGGGAATTATACACAAAGGGGGGAACAGAAACTCTGTTAACACAACAATGGCTGCAGCCCACCCAAGTAGCCCCAGACAGGAACACCACAGTCTGAGCCATTAACCTACCAAATGCCATACCCCCAGCAGTAAGACAAGATAACGCTCACATTTAGCATTGCTTTGCTTATAATAGTACATAGGACTGCAAGTGACATCTACTACATTATCTGTACTCAGAGAGTGATCAGTGTTATCTGTGTTGTTACATAGGGAACAGCAGGTGAAATGTACTACAATGTCTGTACTCATAGGTATCACTGTGTTACCTGACATGTTACATAGGACTGCAAGTGACATCCACTACATCTTCTGAACTTAGAGAGAGATCAATGTGTTATCTGTGGTGTTACATAGGACTGCAAGTGACATCTACTACATTATCTGTACTCAGAGAGTGATCAGTGTTATCTGTGTTGTTACATAGGGGACAGCAGGTGAAATGTACTACAATATCTGTACTCATAGGTATCACTATATTACCTGTCATGTTACATAGGACTGCAAGTGACATCCACTACATCTTCTGAACTTAGAGAGAGATCAATGTGTTATCTGTGGTGTTACATAGGACTGCAGGTGACATCTACTACAATATCTGTACTCAGAGATATCACTGTTATTTGTGGTGTTACATAGGACTGCAGGTGACATCTACTACATTATCTGTACTCAGAGATTTCACTGTGTTATCTGTGTTGTTACATAGGGGACAGCAGGTGAAATATACTACAATATCTGTACTCATAGGTATCACTGTGTTACCTGTGGTGTTACATAGGACTGCAAGTGACATCCACTACATCTTCTGAACTTAGAGAGATATCTCTGTGTTATCTGTGGTGTTACATAGGCCTGCAGGTGACATCTACTACATTATCTGTACTCAGAGATTTCACTGTGTTATCTGTGGTTTTACATAGGACTGCAGGTGACATCTACTACATTATCTGTACTCAGATATCTCTGTGTTATCTGTGGTGTTACAAGGGACTGCAGGTGACATCAACTTCATTATCTGTACTCAGAGAGTTATCACTGTGTTATATGTAGTGTTGCATAGGACTGCAGGTAATATCTATATCACCTGTGCTCAGTTATCACTGTTATCTGTAGCGCTACATAGAACTGCATGTAACATCATCTTTACTCAGAGACTTATCAATATTATCCGTTGGTTACATTTAGTACATTATCTGTACTCCAAGAGTAATTACATAGGACTGCAGGTCTATAATCTGAGGTTGTCACATAGGATTGCAGATAACATCTACTACTCATTTGTTCTCAGTTATCTGCCTTGTTACATAGGACTGCCGGCATTATTTATTCTAGACTGAAGACTTGTTACAATGTGTCAGTAAAGGTTCACACGTATCATTGATTATGTGTTTTGCTCACAGAGAATTATCTGCATTGAATTATTTATTAACTTATTATTATTATGAATTTTGTTCTATGGATCACAGTTGTGGATTTTGGGGTTCACATACTTTTTTGCGGTGCGCCGTCTGTCTGTGTGGGCCGCGGTGCAATCTTCTATCATTGTGCTATACATGATATATTTGGAGTTGTCATCTTTATGGAGCAGACTGCTGGTGGTCCTTTCTTTGATTCCTCCCGGGTGGTCCCGCACCACCATCCTCCCCAGGAAGCCGAGCGCAGGGTTTTATAAACATCTTTAATTTGTTTCTGTATATTATAGTGTATAATGTACAAGTGGTGAGAGCAGCAGCTCAGGGGTTAATGCCTCTTCCCCCCTGACCCCAGCATTGTCTGATGTGGGTGAAAGCCTCCTCTATCTGGGTGGTCTCCTCTGTCTCATTAATTGTCTTGTCACTGCTCCTCCTGCCTGGAGGGACAGGTTGCTGAAGGAAGGGGGGGACTATGTTACCCCACCCTCCGCCTGTAACTAATACCAAACTTCCCACCTAGAGCATTGTCACATTGTGTCCCTACCCTGTTTCTTTTCAGGTTTTGTCAATAGAGATCCCCCTCCCCTTAAAGGATAGAGACACAGAACCTGGCTCCAAACAAGAGGCAGTGGGGGGCTACCGGGGTGACTCCAGGTTTGACCCTTTTAGGGTGTATTTACCAAAGTGGTAACAAGATCTTGGTCATTTCACGCTTGTGCACTTATTATATATACTGAGAGGTGACATGTGGAGCCATCGGAGGTACAGAACATTCAGGATCCTTAGGCCCGGCGCCCACGGTGCGCTGTGTGATGCTTTTTTGGATGCTGATTGTGCAAATCTTCATGTATATCCTGATGAGAGTTCAGACGTGCTCAGCCCACGTTGCTTTTCTTCCTTGTAGATTCGATGCAGATTTCTTTTTTCTGCACCAAATCTGCAAGAAAAAAGAAGCAGCGTGGGCCCAGCACTTCAGGACTCTCATAGACTTTGCTGGCTTCAGGATCAGGGGCGGAACTACAGTGGTGCAGCTGGTGCAGCTGCACCAGGGCCCCGACCGGCTGGGGGCCCCTTCAAGCCTGGAGGGGGGCCCCCAGCTGACCCCCGCAAGCCTCCGCCAGAGGAGAGGAGGGTCAGGCAAGGGAAGCAGAGAGCTTCCTGCTTCCCTTGCCTGATCCCGCCCCTCCTCTCCTCTGCTCCTCCGGCCCCTAGCATACATCCGGCGCGGCTCCCAGGTAGGAGAGCATCGCGCCTGCGGCTCCCAGCGGCTCCCAGCAGCACCCACCCCCCCTTTCCGGGCCGCGCCGATGGCCAGCGGCATCCCTTTCCCCCCGGGCCGCGCTGAAGGCCAGTAGCCCCGCCCCCCCGGTCCTCTCCTGCACCAGGGCCCCCGGGGGTGACGGTCTGCCCCTGTTCAGGATAGACATGTAGATTCTCCAAATCTGCGTGAAAAAGCAACAATGCTCAGTGTTTGTTTCTTCTAGGACTAGTCCGCTCCAAAAAAAATCTTTAAAACATCTGTCAGAAAACATTAGAATGACGCGTCCTATTCATTTATATTGTAAATCTTTGCTGATGATTTGTTCGTCCCTCTGAGCGGCTTATCTGATTCAGGTGCTTGAAAACCGCCTGGTGGAAAAAGAGAAGGAGCAGGTTGATTCTGAGGGAATCCGCTTAAAAATAGTCAGTGTCCAATCAGAAGGCTGCAGGAAAGCGCTATAGGGAAAAAAAAAACGTTCCCCCAAAAGGACATTTGCTAAAGTGGTTTACACAGCTGTAGAGCGGTGCTCCCCAACTACAGTCCTCAGGAGCCATCAACAGGTCATGGTCCCAGGATCTCCTTCGTATTGCACAGGTGATAATTTAACTACGGTGCCTTCACAGGTGATAATATTAAGGCCGGCTTAACACCACGGTACCACCTGACAGCCCCAGACCCGATTTTGTCCTAATGCAGCCCTATGGGGCCGGATAGAGCCGGATGGCAGCTATGTGTCATCCAGTTTCCATCAGTCCGGTAGGATCCGGGTGTGTTCGGATTCTCCTCCTGGACACAAAAACGTTGCTTGCAACGTTTTTGTGTCCGGGGCGAAAAATCTGCCCAAATTGGATCGTCCTGGATCCGGGTCAATGTGGCGCACCCTAACATGGGAGTCTATGGCGCCGGATCGCCCAGATCCGGGAGGATCCGGGAGCCAGATGCCAGCTGCAGCAGTTCAGCATGAGCTACGCTGAATTTCAGCACCAGGGAGCTGTCCCCTGTGAAGTGGTTCAGCACCATTTCACCAGGGGACCGCTCCCTCAGCTGCACTCTGCAGAATCTGGCTAAAAGCAGGATCGGAGGGCACATTCTGATTGCAAATAGGGTCCGGGAATGTCCGGATCATCCCGGACAGCCCCAGACCTGATTGTACCGTGGTGTGAACCTGGCCTAAGGCTGGTTTCACACTGCAGTTTTTTCCTGATCAGGGGTCATCAAATTTTGTGTGCCAAAACCAGAAGTGTCTCCAAAACCCAGAACAGGGGTCAATCTTTCAATTATACTTTTTTGTGGCGCCCCTGCGTCCAGGAGGCCACAAAGGGAACTGCAGCCAGGCAGGTAGGACATTGTTGCACAACAACACCCTCACAGCCCACACAACCCACGTTAAGAGGAGGTTTACATCCAGCCCTGAGATTAGATGCTCTATGAGATCGAGGGGTGGTGGATCAGAGGAGTGGGTTGGGCAAACACGAAGTCAGGTGACTGACAGTATATAGGAAGGGGGAGGAGTGAAGGAAGTTAGTAGGCCACAGTAGGCTGAGATGCAAAGACCAGAAGCTGAGCTGTAAAGACTGAAGGACAATCACACTTCTGTGAGTGCAAGGCTAGGAGCGCAGAATCCGTACTGAGCCAGTGTGAGCCAGAGGGGAGAGAAAGCCCGTCCGATGCTGATGCCACCAGGAGTGTGAGAGAACGGAGAGGGACGGTGTAACCCGTGCCCTAGACAGCAGCTAAAGCCACTGACTGCAGGCAGAGAAGTCCCTCCTATGATACTGGAAGGAACAGAGAGAAGGAGCCTGGCAGAGCCTCGTGCTGAGGACTGCTGGAGCCTGGGCTGAGTAGAGTGTCGGATCTAAAGGGGACCGTAGTTCACCCGGCATTCCCAAACACCGACGGGGGATCACAGCTTCACACTAGGATCCCTAACCCAAAGGACAGGCAGCTCAGTGACAACCAGGAGGGCCCACCAGGGGTCTGAGTCACCGCCATACTGTCCAGTGCACCACACACCACCCGTACAGACGGAGACCGTAGACAGCCCGGAAAGGACACTAAAGACTGTGTAAGGGGTCACAGAGAGAGAGGCCTGGCTGCAGGGAGCAAAGGGAACCCGGAGAGGGAGAATGCGCCCATGTACTTGAACTGTGTACTGAGAACTGTACTTAACCTTGTAAGAACTGCAAACTACCTGTGAACTGTTGGAACAACTAAGACTAAAGCTTTGGAAAACCCTGTAACAGTTTCCCTTGTGTCTCTGCGTGCAAGCTATTCCCTCCATACAGGACACAGCCTGTCAGCACCAGCCAGGAGGAGAGATCCCTGCAACCTGCAAAGTAAGTGTCCTGGACAATTCGACAACCCTTAACTCTTACTGCCCCGGGGGATACAGTTCTTCCCACTGGAACTATAACATCTCCGCTGCCACTCCATCACCCCCGGAGGTTCTGCAGCAGCGGCGGCCCCATCACTGGCCGCACCAAGTGGGTGGCATCACAGTGACATTTCCCCTGTAAATATTTCCCCCTTTATTGTCAAGCCAGGGACACGGTCCGGACCAAGCCACCCGTGACTTCCCTGGCACCATCCGGTCCGGTACCGAGTACCCCCGTCCCAAAGGGCTAGACATTTTCTCTGCAAGTTTCACTCCTGGTTTTGGCAAACAAATCCTGATGAACCTGATCAGGGAAATTCTACAGTGTGAAACCAGCCTAACCCCTGCAATGCTAAGGAAATCCTGAAAACCAGCACTGTTGAGAGCTCCGGAGGTCTGGAGTTGGGAACACTGCTGTAAAGAAAGACATGGACATCCAAACCTCATACATTGATCTAATGGCGCTAAACAATAATTTACCAAATTGAACATAAGGTTCTTAGGCTGGTTTCACATTGCGATTATGTTAAATCCGGTGCTGTCCGATGAAAATCGGACAGCATCGGATGCTCAAAATCGGATGCCATCAGATACAATTTAAATGGCTGGGGGAGGTTTTGGGAGTGGTCTAGGGTATTGAGCATGCTCAATACAGAAAATCAGATCCGATATCGGATCCGATTTTCTATCCAATCCGATCCCCATAGACTCCCATACTATTTTAATCAGATCACATCGGATCGCATTGGTTCTGATGCGATCCGATTTTTGAATCGGATACCAAAATCGCAGCAGTCTACGATTTTGGCTCCTGAAAAAAAAATCGGACAGAATCGGATCAAATGCAAATCGGATGCCATTAAGTGCACAGCCGATCCAATCTGATCCCCATTGGAGAACATGGGGGCTAAATCGGATCCGATGTTGTCCGATTTTTATTGGACAGCATCGGATTTTACTAAATCGCAATGTGAAACCAGCCTTAGTTTAACATTCTGATCGCACTGTATGAAGCCCTCAAACACAACACAGTGAATCTCTCAGGAGGTCACTAGCCTAACAGGTGCATCGTTGTGCAGAGGGACAGCACCAGCAGGAGGAGCGACTCGGTGCCCCACAACACCCATGCTTCAAGGCAAAGCCCTCATTGCTCCAGGCCACAGCAACCCAGCAGGAATGGCCATCATGTAGTACAAACACCAAGTGATTAGATGTACAGTAACGATAACCATGGTCGATGGGTTAATAAAGATGCAGTCCCTTTTTAGAGGATTGTTTAATGCATTTTCCAGAAACATTTTGACGTGGGCTTCGCCGTATTTTTGCATGCCAGCCGGATACAGCAGGCAGCAACGGGCTGCCCTCAACCCCCAGCTGACTATTTGGGCCTGTCTGGACACAGAAATATCGGGAAGCCCTTATTTTTTAATATTTTATGAATTTCATGAAATAATAATAAAAAAAAATGTGTGGGGTCCACGCGATTTCTATGTCCAGCCAGGTCCAGCTAGGCAGCTGGGGGCTGGAATCCGAAGCGCAGGGAGGCCCAAACCTTCTGGGCACCCCCCGCTGCGAATGGCAGCCGCAGCCACCCAGAAAATGGCGCGTTCATTGAAGTGCCATTTTCTGGCGCTGAACCCAACTCTTCCAGGGCCATGGTGCGGTGGCTCACTGGGTAATAAAGGGGTTAGGGCCAGCTTTGTATTATCAGCTGGTCCTAAGCCCGAAATTCATGGCGGTCACACCAATAGTAGACATGACCACCATGAATTTCTAGTGAATTTAAAAAAAAAAACACAACACAGAGAAAGAATATTATTATTTGAAAAAACAAAACAAAAAGACACTTAGGGACTCCATCTTTATTTTAAAAAATCCTCTTCCGTCCGACATAGTCCAATCCAGGGTTCTTCTTTAGCTCTGCTACATCTCTGGTAGAGAACCTCCACCAGAGATGTAGCAGAGCTGTGCACCCTGGGAAAGTTCATGTGAGTTCATGCAGGCAAGCATAACATGGGGCTCTATGGTCCCGGATTGCTCCGGACCGGGGCAATCCAGGCAAATCCGGTTTTCACTTAATGCCATGATAGCGGCTGTGCTTTGCGGCCGCAGAGGACGGTGAGTCAACCGCCGGCACCCCCCCTGCTCCAGCCACTGCTGACAGCTGGATCCTCCGCTCCCCCCACAGCCTCCCCACCCAATCCTAAATTAGGATAGGGTGGGGAGGCGGTGGGGGGAGCGGAGGATCCAGCTGTCAGGCAGCAGGGAAGCTGTCAGCAGCTGTCAGCATTGTTTAAAAACCAGCGGCTTTTTACCGCTGGCTTTTAAACAATGAAATGGGGAATTGCAGGTTTTTCCTCTGCTGCAAGACCTCTTTATAGGGTTCAACAGCAGAGGAATTACTCACAATTACTTGCTTCCCCATTGACTTACATTGTACTCGCTAGATTCGTAACGAGTAACGAGTATCGGGACCTACTCGTTACAAGTCTAGCGAGTCAGAGTATTTTAGTACTCGCTCATCCCTAGTAACAATGTGTCCATGATTTCACTGCAACCAGAGATCTGTGAACAATCTGCACAATTATCTGTGTGTGTAACTGGGCCTTTAAAGATCTCTTCAGGATCCGTTCTAATGGATGCTTAGAGGACATGTTAACTCAACCTAAGAACAAGGAATCCTGCCTGGAAGTGATGATCTGGCCCCACAAAGCCATGATCTCACGTCATCCAGTCTGTCTGGGGTCATATCAGGAGACAGAGGGATCCACACCAGCCTCATCCACAGAAGATCTGGGGTCGGTTCTCCAAGATGTTTGGAACAACCTCCCTGCCAAATTCATTCACAAACTCTTTTTGCAAGTATAAGAAGAAGTCATATGCAAGACGTAGAGGGGGGTCCCCAAATATTAATTAGCACTTTGCTAATTGATAAAAATAAAATATTAACATTTCTATTTATGAAAGCTTTTTACTGTGCAGCATTTTTTCCACACCTGCCTAAAACGTATGCATAGTATTGTGAATCTATGGCAGCAGCTCCTGCCCTGTTCTTTCATGGAAATACATGGTGACAGGCCTTTGCCTGATATCTACTGGCCATCAACGGTGCTGCAGCTATTCTGTTCCCCTACAGAACCTGGGGAACCTTTTTCTACCCTCATTTGGGGGCCGCATTGGGACTGCTGTATATACATCACATAGGAGACACTAAGGGTATTCATACATCGCTGGGGGCATGTACAGTACTGGGAAGGATGGGGGTCTACACATCACTAGAGAATCCTGCGGGCATATATATCACTGGGGAGGCTGGGGACATGTACAGCACTTGGGAGGGCTTGGGGTATCTATATCACTTGAGAGGCTAGGTTATATACATCACTGGGAAGGTTGTGGACATGTACAGCACTAGGGACGGCTTGGGGTATTTACATCACTGGGGAGTCCTGCAGCAATACTGGGAAGGTTGGGGGCATATACATCATTGGGGAGGCTGGGGGCATGTACAGTACTAAGGAGGGTTGGGGGTACATACACCATTGGGTACAGGGGCTGGCTGGAAATTTTTGAGGTCCGGGGGGGGGTTTGCTGTCAGAAATATTTGGACAGGAGGGGGGGGTGCTGTCGCAGCTCTCTTACCAGCTCCGGTGCCATGTGCTGCGTTATCGTCGCGCCGGCCGCAAATCGCCGCCCGTGGCCAGCCCGTTTCTGTAGGGGGGCGGCCCTAGATCCTAGATGTGGGCTACACCACCAGCCCAGGGGGCTCTTGCCCCTTGCCACCTGGGCCAGTCCGCCCCTGATTGGGAAGGCCTGGGGCATACACATCACTGGGGAGGCTGGGGGCATATATATTACTAGGGAGGGTTGGGAGTATATACATCATTGGGTAGGACTGGGGGCATATACATCACTGGGGAGGCTGGGTCATGTACATCATGGGGAAGCTTGGGGACATATACAGCACTGGGGGTGGCTGGGGGCATATACATCAGTGGGGGCAGTGGGGAATATTCAGCACTGGGGCTGCCTGGGGGCATACAGTTGTGGCCAAAAATATTGACACCCCTGCAATTCTGTCAGATAATACTCAGTTTCTTCCTGAAAATGATTGCAATCACAAATTCTATTGGTATTATTATCTTCATTTAATTTGTCTTCAATGAAAAAAACACAAAAAGAATTGTCCTAAAAGCCAAATTGGATATAATTCCACACCAAATATAAAAAAGGGGGTGGACAAAAGTATTGGCACTGTTAGAAAAATCATGTGATGCTTCTCTAATTTGTGTAATTAGCAGCACCTGTAACTTACCTGTGGCACCTAACAGGTGTTGGCAATAACTAAATCACACTTGCAGCCAGTTGACATGGATTAAAGTTGACTCAACCTCTGTCCTGTGTCCTTGTGTGTACCACATTGAGCATGAAGAAAAGAAAGAAGACCAAAGAACTGTCTGAGGACTTGAGAAACCAAATTGTGAGGAAGCATGAGCAATCTCAAGGCTACAAGTCCATCTCCAAAGACCTGAATGTTCCTGTGTCTACCGTGCACAGTGTTATCAAGAAGTTTAAAGCCCATGGCACTGTGGCTAACCTCCCTAGATGTGGACGGAAAAGAAAAATTGACGAGAGATTTCAACACAAGATTGTGCGGATGGTGGATGAAGAACCTCGACCAACATCCAAACAAGTTCAAGCTGCCCTGCAGTCCGAGGGTACAACAGTGTCAACCCGTACTATCTGTCGGTGTCTGAATGAAAAGGGACTGTATGGTAGGAGACCCAGGAAGACCCCACTTCTTATCCCGAGACATAAAAAAGCCAGGCTGGAGTTTGCCAAAACTTACCTGAAAAAGCCTACAACATTTTGGAAGAATGTTCTCTGGTCAGATGAGACAAAAGTAGAGCTTTTTGGGCAAAGGCATCAACATAGAGTTTACAGGAGAAAAAAAGAGGCATTCAAAGAAAAGAACACGGTCCCTACAGTCAAACATGGCGGAGGTTCCCTGATGTTTTGGGGTTGCTTTGCTGCCTCTGGCACTGGACTGCTTGACCGTGTGCATGGCATTATGAAGTCTGAAGACTACCAACAAATTTTGCAGCATAATGTAGGGCCCAGTGTGAGAAAGCTGGGTCTCCCTCAGAGGTCATGGGTCTTCCAGCAGGACAATGACCCAAAACACACTTCAAAAAGCACTAGAAAATGGTTTGAGAGAAAGCACAGGAGACTTCTAAGGTGGCCAGCAATGAGACCAGACCTGAATCCCATAGAACACCTGTGGAGAGATGTAAAAATGGCAGTTTGGAGAAGGCACCCTTCAAATATCAGGGACCTGGAGCAGTTTGCCAAAGAAGAATGATCTAAAATTCCAGCAGAGCATTGTAAGAAACTCATTGATGGTTACCGGAAGCGGTTGATCGCAGTTATTTTGGCTAAAGGTTGTGCAACCAAGTATTAGGCTGAGGGTGCCAATACTTTTGTCTGGCCCATTTTTGGAGTTTTGTGTGAAATGATCAATGTTTTGCTTTTTGCTTCATTCTCTTTTGTGTTTTTTCATATAAGACAAATTAAATGAAGATAATAATACCAAAGAATTTGTGATTGCAATCATTTTCAGGAAGAAACTGAGTATTATCTGACAGGATTGCAGGGGTGTCAATACTTTTGGCCACAAATGTATATCTCACTGGGGAGGGCTGGGGATGTATATACTGTATAACTAAGGAGACTTGGAGGCATATATATCACTGGGGAGGGTTGGAGGCATATACATCACTGGGGAGGGTTGGAGGCATATACATCACTGGGGAGGGTTGGAGGCATATACATCACTGGGGAGGGTTGGAGGCATATACATCACTGGGGAGGGTTGGAGGCATATACATCACTGGGAGGGTTGGAGGCATATACATCACTGGGGAGGGTTGGAGGCATATACATCACTGGGGAGGCTGGATCATGTACATCACTGTGGTGGCTAGGGCATATACCTCACTAGGGAAGCTTGGGGCATATACAGCACTGAGTAGGCTGGAGGCATATACAGCACTGGGGAGGACTGGGGGAATATACATCACTGCAGAGGCTGGGGTAATATATATCACTGGAGAGGGCATACGCATCACTGGAGAGGCTGGGTCATGTACATCACGGGCTTATACATCACTGTGTATGCTAGAGGCATATACCTCACTAGGGAAGCTTGGGGGCATATACAGCACGGGGAGGCTGGGGGCATATACTAGTGCATCTCAATGAATCAGAATATTATCAAAAATCAATGTCATATTGCCATGTTTCAGGGCGTTTCTGGGAGTCCTGAAATGTGTTGATTAATAAATCAATATTATATTCACCCGTTGATGTCTCGTGGAATACGGCAACTCAATCCTTCATCCTCCCTACTTTAATTTTGTAAGATAATGATCTTTGGGTTTTCATTGGCTGTAAGCCATAATCATCAACATTAACATAAATAAACACTTGAAATAGATCACTCTGTAATGACTCTATATAATATATGTGTTTCATTTTATGTATTGGATTACTGAAATAAATGAACTTTTTGATGATATTCTAATTGATTGAAATGCAGTAGTACATAACCGGGGAGGGCTGGGGGCGTACACATCACTGGGGAGGCTGGGGATACATACATCACAGGAGATGCTGGGGGCATAGGCAGCATTGGGGAGGGCTTGAGGCATATATAGCACTGGGGAGGGCCGGGGGCATATACCATCACTGGGGAAGCTGGAGGCATACACCATCACTAGGGACAGTGACGACCTATATAATCATTGCCGAAGTTGAGGGCATCTACACATGATGCGGGGAGGGGGGCACACATGATGGGGGAGGGACACACTGCTGCTTGCGCGGCCGCTCCTCTTCATCTGTGGGACAGGACAGGAGTACATCACGCGGTACCCTCGCCCACAGACTACAGTAATAACTGTCACTGTAATATTTTTCCAGGAATAACTACAGTAATCAAATATTAGTGATCCTATACCTCCCTCTGCTGGTGAAAACTGGGTAGTACATAATAAAAAGATCTAGAAAAACTCCCCTCAATTTTCTGAGAACTATAACGCTTTTATTTTTCAGGATCTGGGGCTCAGTGATGGCTTATTTTTTGCGCCCAGAGCTGATGCTTTTACTGACACCATTTTGAGGTAGATACATTGTCTCATATTGTATTTTATTGTAATGTTGCAGTGTACAAGAAAAACGTCATTCTGGTGTTTTAATTTTTTTTCCATTACTGTTTACCAAACAGATCAATTTGTTTTAGATTTTGATAGATTGGACATTGCTAAACGCAGTAGCACCAAATATGTCTTTTTATTAATTTGTTGTTTGTTTTTTCAATGCAGAAAAAAGGGCACGATTTGAACTTTTGATTTTTTTTTTTTTTTTTTTTAATATTTGTTTTTACATTTTTTTTTTACTTTCTACTGTATGAATAGTGAACGCTGGCTGCGAGCCGCCATTCATAGGAGATCGTGATTTTAGCTATACAGAGCAGCGCTGACCAGTAAATATACAATATAAAGTAAAAACAATAAGGGTACCTTTACACATCACAACATTGCATGCAATTTCACTTGCAACTTACTGGTTGCAGTGAAATCATGGACACATTGTTCCATTTTGTTGCAGTGTACAAATGTAACAATGTGTCCACGATTTCACTGCAACCAGTAAGTTGCAAGTGAAATTGCATGCAATGTTGCGACATGTAAAGGTACCCTAAGGGCCGCTTTACACGTCGCAATATCGTTCCGATATCGCATACAACTTCACGGGAGCGCGCACGTTTTTGGCACTAGTCAAAGATCGCATAGGAGATGTTACACAGGGAGATATCGGCAGGCAATGCAACTACAATGTCGTACGCCCCTCTTGCACACTGTGTCTGAGCAACTCAGGGAATGACCAATTAACATTGTAGTGAATAGGGGAACTTGCACGCCAAATCGTAGTTGCGCTGTCACACAGCACGATCCTGCCACATCGCCTAGCCAATATTGCACAGTTGAAGAGCCTGCACAATCCAAAAACAATATCGTAGTTGCATCGTTTTTGAGTTGCGTTGCCCATTTACACGACACAGCTCACCAACGATAACAACTGAAACACCCATACCACTTGACTTTTTATCGTAGTTGCGTTGCGATATCATGACGTGTAAAGTGGCCTTTAGAGGCGATCAAATCAATGTATCTACCTCAAAATGGTATAAGGCAAAACGTCAGCTCAGGGCGCCAAAAATAAGCCGTCGCTTAGCCCCAGATCCCATAAATTAAAAACGTTGCAGATCTCGGAAAATGGGGTAATAAAACCAAAACATTTATTTGTTTTTACAGATTTCTGATTTTTGTTTTTATCAAAAAAACAAACCATCCTATGCCTATATAATGACAGAAAAGTAAATAAGGATGGAAAAAATAAAAAGGAAAAAATGTAACCTGTCTGTGGCTTGAAGGGGTTAACGAGACACGAAATGTTTTTTACCTCAAAAAATGCTGAAAATAAAATTGGGTTGAGAAGACTGACAAAATGTGAAACACTTCACTAATGTGCGTGTGATCCTTATACAGCGGCCGTGATAATCTATGTATCCTTCAAATGTTACTATATGTGCTGCTGAAGTGAGCACGACCTACTAGCTTATCGGTATTTATAGTCCTATAAAGTCTAAAATGTTCACTTATGGACAGTAGTAATACCCCCTGTACTGTAGTAATACCCCCTGTGAGCCCCTGTGTAAGAGGGTTAAGGGGTTAACCTTCTTCCTTTAGGAGTGTGTTTGTGTCTCCATATACAATTACTATGTTTAATTATATATATTCTACATATATATTGGAATCATGAACACACCCAGAAGATAGCGTGGCTAGGCTATTGTTCATTGTAAGGCTACGTTCACACATTTGCGTATTTTGCTGCGCTTTTTTGCGCACGCTTTTTGCCGCGTTTTTCGGCCGCGCAAAAAAGCGCAGCAAAATACGCAGGGGCTTTCACACACTGCGCTTTCTTTACCCCAGAAAGCGCAGTGATGTCACAGAGGGGAGGAAGAATCCTGCTTCCTCCTCCCCTCTGTGACATGTGTGACAGCCCCATTAGACTTCACAGTGTATTAATAAACACTGTGAAATCTACATTAAACAAAAGCAAGTGTGTGAAAAATAAAAAAGAATCAATACTTGACCTCTCCGACGCCTTCTCCCGGTGTGCGATCTCCGATTCCAAGTCAGATCTCTTCTGACAGGACCTGTGATGACGTCAGAGGGGGGCGTTCCCGGGGCGGTCCCATCGCTGATTGGTTGCTCGCGGTCACATGACCGCGAGTGCCCGGGAACGCCCCCCCTCTGACGTCACCACAGGTCTTGTCAGAAGAGATCTGACTGAACCGGGGATCGCACAGCGGGAGAAGGTGTCGGAAGGTGAGTATTCATTCTTTTTTATTTTTCAGACATTTGCTTTTGTTTAATTTAGATTTCACAGTGTTTATTAATACACTGTGAAATCTAATGGGCGGCCACAGCTGTCACAGAGGGGAGGAGGAAGCAGGATTCTTCCTCCCCTCTGGGAGAATACGCAGAAGTAGCTGCGTAAACAATTGACATATCAATTGTTTACGGAGCTGCGTTTTCTCCCAGAAAACGCACTGCGTATTTTTACGCAATGTCTGCACTGCAAAGTGAATTTCCCATTCACTTTGCAGGCAGACAAAAGGCACATTGCGTATTTTGAAAAGCGCGCGTAAAAAAACGCGGCAAAATACGCAATGTGTGAACGCAGCCTAAGGAAAGTGATAGCCAGAGGATGGATCAGGGCTGAGCCGCCTTCTAGAGTAGAATATGTGCAACAGGTAAATTTCTGTTATGTTTTCTGTAATGCCTCAGTACTGGTAGTAATTGTATTTCTGTACCATACTGTTGTTTTTTGTGATATGCCAGTACTGATTCAGACTGTTTATTCCTTGTATTATAGTTTTTACCACAATCAAGTTCACCTTAACACCTCAATAAATATAGACTCCAGAAATCCTACAGTCTTTTCCTTGGGGAAGTGAACGAGGGTTAAGCTGTATGCTAGATATCCACAGCTCCACATGTGGAGGAAGGCAGAACAGTAAAAACAGACTCTGGCCGCAAGCAGTGGTTGCACAGACTGTATGTGACCGCTAACGCCCACACTGCACCGCATACGGGTATTACAGTGGCCGCCATGCAGCCGCAGGGAACAAGAGCCCAGCCCCGCCCAGCAAGCATGGCACAATTCCCGCAATGTCGAAGCTCGTTTATCTAAAGACTCAGGTACCGCACTGAAGCACTCAGCTGTCTGCTAACCAGTCCCATTAAACCGATAGCCACCACATGTGGAAGAAGGCAGGAAAATAATGATTGTGTGTTCCTGATTGTGGTCATGGCAATTCTCAGTCTAAGGCTGGCTTCAGACTGCGTTTTAGATCCGATCCGTAGCTGTCCGCTTGAAGCAGACAGCCACGGACCGGATCAGCACACAGGACCGGGGGCTATTATGCCCTCCGATCCTGTGTGCAGCCGCACGCAGTTCCTGCTGCTGATAGGTGAGGCGCCGTGGTCCTGACCTGTCAGCGACTGCAGCTGCGTGCGGCTGCACACAGGATCGGAGGGCATAATAGCCCCCCGGTCCTGTGTGCTGATCCGGTCCTCGGCTGTCTGCTTCAAGCGGACAGCTACGGATCGGATCTAAAACGCAGTCTGAAGCCAGTCTTAGAGTCTGCCGGCCATAGTGACCTGTTCAGAAATTAGCAAGGTTTAGGTGGTAAAAATAACAATTTCTTTCCTGTCATTACACTTTGCATTAATTCCTGAAAAGTTAATAAACAGCAGTTCTGGATATGTTGAGGGGGCGCTGTTTGTAAAATGGTATCACTTTTATTGGCTTTCCAATATATAGGCAGCACGGTGGCTCAAGTGGTTAGCACTGTAGCCTTTGCAGCACTGGGGTCTTGAAGTCCTGGGTTCAATTCCCACCAAGGACACTAAGGACAACATCTGCAAGGAGTTTGTATGTTCTCCCCACGTTTGCGTGGGTTTCCTCCGGGCACTCCGGTTTCCTCCCACATTGTAAAGACATACTGATAGGATGTTTAGATTGTGAGCTCCAAGAGAGACAGCATTACTCATGTATGTAAAGTGCTATGGAATTAATAGCGCTATATAAATGAATAAATTATTATTATTATATTATTATATAGGTCCCCCAAGGTCACTTCAAAACTGAATAGGTCTCTAAAAAAATAAGTTTTTGTAGATTTCCTTGAAAAGAAAAATAAATATTCCTGCTACATGTTTAAACCTAAAATCCTAAGAAAATAAAAACATTTTTAGAAAAGTTGCTGTTGTAAAGTAGAAAAATATATATTAGAATCTGAGAGTCCTCAGTGGCTGATACATTTTAATGGCTAACTGAAAAGATGGTAAAAATAGCAGCTTTCGAGACTCTATGGCCTCTTCATCAGGCTGGTAATTACACAACTTCTGAACACATACATATATACATTTATACAGGGTTGGATAATGCAGTAAATAAACCAAGTGAGGTGAAGCATAACACAGGACTTGGTCAGAGGTGGGAGAGAGCATCTGGGGCAGTAAACATCAGCGTCCAGAGATAAGAACATAGTTTTATGTCCTTTGATTAGTTGTTTCTTCAAGATTTCGAGATTCCTCAATTAATGTAAAAGACATAAATCAATACAACACATTCATTCCCATTCTCAATGTGTCAAAGGTTAACATAAGTTTATATTCCCAGACTCTCCTGTCTCTCTGCGATTTGAAATGACCTTTCAAAACTAGTATTTTCATATCCATTATGATGTCACAGGGCTGCAAAAATAATTGGCCACAGGTAGATCCATTCTTTTTTCTTTAATTGTGTGGCAATGTGAATTCATTCTTGTTCTACGTTTCTGCCCCTGAAGACTGTTGTTTATTAAGTATGTTTCTATATGGTCTTTTGTATGGTGAATATCTATGTTACTAGATGATGGCCCGATTCTAACAAATTGGGTATTGTAGAATATGTGGGTGTGTGGCGGTGCGGATGTCCAGCGGTGTGCGTGTGCGGCAGTGCGGGTGTGTAGCGGTGGTCCCCCTCAGTTCTCACCCACTACAGGTTTCTGTCCAGCCGCCTCTCACCCTAGCATGTCTTCTTTTTCTTCCTCCAGCATAGACGTCAGCAATTCCAAGGCCTCGGGGGGCGGAGTTAACAGGGGGCGTCATAGTAGGCGTATCCACGCGCATAGCGCTGATGTGGTGGGCGTGCCCTTGTTTATGACCATTACAACGCCCCCTTTGGTAGCTCCACCCCCACCCTCCGCGGCCTTTAAATTTCTGGAGTCTATGCCACGAAAAGAAGAAGAATGGCGGGGTGAACGGCGGGGAGATGGAACATGGAGCGGCGTCCGGGAGGGAGCATGGAGCGGGTGAGCAGCGGGCAGGAGACCGAGCAGAGGGGTCCGGGAGACCGGGCAGACAGTGCCTGTTTCACTGTAACGGAAATCCCGCATCGCTGATTGTTCGGGGCTGGCTGGGCGCAACCAATCAGCGACGCGGGTTTTGCGTTAGAGAGACAGTGTGACGTGAGTGCAAGGTGAGTGTGACATGAGTGCAGGACAGAGTTTGACGTGAGTGCAGGGTAAGTGTGAGTGGTAGGTGAGTGTAGGGTATGTGGGTGTAAGTGTTCTGCAGTACCTGGCTCCTGGTGCTGTGTGCGTTTAGCTTAAGGACATCTGGTGATGTCACAGTCATGTGACCTTGCTCCGGCCATGATTGTGACATCAGAGCTCCTTTAAGTATAGAGCCCCCGTCACACATAACGACACACCAGCGATACCGATAACGATACGACCTGGCCGGGAACGCTGGTGCGTCGTTTTCACATCGCTATTCATTTCAAATAGCGGGATTGGAAAGCCGACAGGGAAGTCGGCTTTCCTGCCCGCTATGTGAGTGTAGCACTGTCATCTCTGTCACGGCAATCCCGCATAGCTGATGCATTGCCAGTTAATTTTTTGTAAAAAAAATATTTGCCGGTACACATTTCTGATTAATTTCCCCTATGCACAGGGGTGCAGCAAGGCTCTCTGCCGCCTGAGCCTAGGTGAGGATCGGGGTGGGGGGCTGCTGTAGGTAGCCGCCGCTGGTGATTTTACCTTATGCAGCCGGCGCAAGTCACACAGGAAGTGCATGGTGCAGGTGCCACCCCCTTCTGGTCTGCTGCTCCCCCTAAAGGCTCATAGTGACCATTGGACAGTGCAACTCTGCCTATGCATGGCACACATCCCCTATGCGTGGCAAACGTCCCCTGTGCGTGGCACACGTCCCATATGCAGGGCACACGTCCCCTATGCGTGGCACACGTCCGCTATGCAGGGCATACGTCCCCTATGCGTGGCACACGTCCGCTATGCAGGGCACACGTCCCCTATGTGTGGCATATGTCGCCTATGCAGGGCACACGTCACCTATGCAGGGCACACGTCCCCATGTATAGCACCATGGCGCGCGCCGCTATTCTGATTGGTCGCTGCGTTCAGCGCCGACCAATCAGAGGAGCGGCATTCAAACTGCGCGCCGCTCCTCTGATTGGCTGCCGCGTTCAGCGCCGACCAATCAGAAATCACGGCCTGCGCCATATTTCCAATACACTGTACTCAGTGTATTTGAAATATGGCGCACGCCACTATCCTGATTGGTCAGTGCTGAATGCGGCGACCAATCAGAGGAGCGGCATTCAAACAGCGCGCCAAGCCGCGCTACTTCTCTGATTGGTCGCCGCTGACCATTTTTTTCGCGGCCGCACCTGCCACAACTGCTGGAACCGCACTTGCCGCACACTTACCGTAAGTCCCATAGACAATGCATGGGGCTTGCCGCAAGGGCGATGCAAGTGCGGCCGTTAGGCGTCAGATGCGCTAAATCTGCCGCATCTGCCACATTTTGGCAAAAATGCCAATGTGAAAGGGTCCTTAAAGGAGTTAAAATCAAGCCAGCCCACTAGAAGGGGATATAAAACGTAGTGTGTTTCCTGGTTCGGTGGTGACTCCCTTACAAGGGGTAGTGGAATAGTGTGGAAATGAAGACTATAGAGCAAAGAGCGAGGGAGACCAGGCCCTATGCTATGGCACAGACTGCAGGAGGTGAAGTGAGGAGCAGGTGAGCAATCCACTCCAGGCATGTAGACAGAGAAAGTGTGGATGGTGGTGCTGCTACTCTCTGAAAGTGTTAGCCTGAAACTGCTTGTAGAGCTGGGACCGCAGACTTATCAGACTTGGCTGGGTAAAGTGACCCTCACCACAACTTAGCACATTGAATCTTGTGGAGAGAATAGTCGGGGATAGAGTTCCACAATCCATTCTTTCCTCAGATAGCTTTAAGATCTAGCCTGTAGCTCAGTATTGGGACCAGCCAGAAGAAAGATGATGGACTCAGGAGAACGAATGGTCTTTTCAGAAGAACATGTATGCATGTGCCCTATCCTATGTATTGTGGACTTTGTTATCAGTAAAGTACAAGTTTTGAACTGTGGTAGACTACTTCTTCATGATCTTGCACAAGGAACCATGCAGTGGAAACAGGCCCTGGTCCAGCAGAACAACATGATTGAACACCCACAACCTGTGTCTGTAGTGCGCTGGGGTGAGTGCACCGATCCCCTCGTCCAGGATGACTACTACAGCTGCTGCACCTACGCTTGCCCCCGTCCTGGACGTCGCCCTAGCCAACGGATGGGGGGCTGCAGAAAATTGGGTCCTGGGCGGCTGGTAGCTCCCCCGGTCCCCTGGCCTTCACTTTACAGATATGGCACAGTCTAGCAATTGTACATTGCTGTTGATACAGAACACTTATACATAAAATGTAATGTATGACATCAGGGGCTGGCTGGCAATTTTGGCCTGGGGGCAAGCACACAGGAATGACCCGTGAGCAGTGAACTTCAGGGGCAGAGCAGCCTCCCAGACCAACATGACAGATGGCTGGGCGGCCCCAAAACTGCTGCTTGACTACTGGCCTGGGGGGCATCTGCACCCCTGCCACCTGGGCCAGCCAGTCTTTGTATGACAAAATAATAATGACATATGCCTAGAAACAACCTTACCAGACAGTATCTCCACTGTAGGGGAATCAATGCTCAATACCACAGAAGGATCTCAGCGCTGGACAGTTCATGACATGACAGTGGGGTTCGGTGCCATTGTCTTTTCTGTAAGCCGCTGCCTCTCTCTCTTTATAGACACATAGATATGAAAATTGGGGGAGATTCTGAATCCAGACAAGTAGCATTGGTTGTTCCAAAATGTCTCTACATTTTTCTTGCCATTTAGTGATTTATTCGCTATGATCATAATGTCTAATCATGCAAAAAAAACATCAACAATGAAGCAGGGGAATTAGATTTGCAAAGATTGGTACAACTTTCCTCCCGCATGTTGTAACTTTTTTACCACTCTGACCCCCTCTATGTAAATAACATTGGCTCATGGCCTGATTGATTAGAGTGAGCTGCCCTTAGTTTCTTGCACAATTGTTGTTCTAGAGCTGCACCTCTGCACTGTGTCCAGCAGGTGTCAGCACCCTCACAGTTGTGTGCTATTAGAGCCCCCCTCCTCCATTTATGGTCCATTCCTTGGCATAGGGACAGCTGGGCTTGAGTCACTGCATTCCACACATGAAGGGGGTGGAAGTTCTAGCCAGGGATTTCCCTTCTTCACACCATATTACTATTTGGCCTGACAACAGTAGGATTGCCCCTCACCCAAAGATCTTTGAACCCAGCTCCAGCAGTCACTGCCTCATATACTTGGTTACCAGATGCTCTCTACTTATACAATAACTCTGTGCTAATTAACCTTTAGATTTCCTGCCCTGCAGTTAGGGCCCATATTATAACAGCAGGGGCCACCCCCTTAACACATTGCTTGGAATCTTATATGCATAAGCAATTACTGAATTTAGATATTTTACACAGTAAAAATGTTTTCCCCTTTTAGCCAGTATTGTGACATTTTACAGGTAATTTATATCTTTGAACCGTGTTAGCCAACAGAGAGAAAAAAAATAAAACTTGAATGCTCAGTGGGAAGTTTTGAAGACTTGTATTGTTACTATGTTACTTGTCCTAGTCTGCCCCTTTTAGCATGTAAAGCGCCATGGAATATAATGGAGCTATATAATAAATAATAATAATAATAATGACTACTCAGGTTTCTTCATCAGGCTCAGATCAGCTGAGCCTGATGAGACCTGAGAAGTCTCGAGAACTGAGCCTGACGAAGAGATATGAGAAGTCTCGAGAGCTGAGCCTGATGAAGAGATATGAGAAGTCTCGAGAGCTGAGCCTGATGAAGAGACCTGAGTAGTCTGGAGAGCTGAGCCTGATGAAGAGATATAAGGTCTCGAGAGCTGAGCCAGATGAAGAGACATGAGAAGTCTCGAGAGCTGAGCCTGATGAAGAGACATGAGAAGTCTCGAGAGCTGAGCCTGATGAAGAGATATGAGAAGTCTCGAGAGCTGAGCCAGATGAAAGAAATGAGAAGTCTCGAGAGCTGAGCCTGATGAAGAGACATGAGAAGTCTCGAGAGCTGAGCCTGATGAAGAGACATGAGAAGTCTCGAGAGCTGAGCCAGATGAAGAGATATGAGAAGTCTCGAGAGCTGAGCCTGATGAAGAGATATGAGAAGTCTTGAGAGCTGAGCCTGATGAAGAGATATGAGTAGTCTCGAGAGCTGAGCCTGATGAAGAGACCTGGGAATTCTCGAAAGTTGAAACTGATGAATAAACCTGAGAAGTATCAAAAGCGAAGACCGATGGAGAGACCTGAGTAGTCTCGAGAGCTGAGCCTGAAGAATAGACCTGAGTGGTCTTGAGAGCTGAGCCTGATGAAGAGACCTGAGTGGTCTTGAGAGCTGAGGCTGAAGAATAGACCTGAGTGGTCTTGAGAGCTGAGCCTGATGACGAGACCTGGGGGGTCTTGAAAGTTTGCTATTTGTTACCATCTTTTCAGTTAGGGTACCTTTACACGCGGGAACTTTTCTAGGAATTTCACTGGCAACTTACTGGTTGCAGTGAAATCATGGAGACATTGTTCTATCTTGTTGCTGTGTACAAATGTAACAATGTGTCCATGATTTCACTGCAACCAGCAAATTGCCAGTGAAATTCCTAGAAAAGTTGCCGCGTGTAAAGGTACCTTTAGTCATTAAAAGGTATCAACCACTGAGGACTCTCAGGTTTTAAGATATTTTTACAGAAATTATTTGAATTGTATTTACTTTTAACAGTACTGCAGCTCTAACCTTAACCTGTGGGTGGGGCTATTCATAGGGCTTTTTTTTTATTTTGTATATTTCAGCCTTATAGACCTGCATGACCAGAGATGTAACCACAGTGGATGGCGGGGGTGCAACTACAGTGGATGGTGGGGGTGCAGTTGTCCCTTGGTCCAGTAGCTTAGGGGATCGTCCATATAAAAAAAAAAAAGCTATTAAAGAGCTATGTTAGGGTGGTTTCACACTGGCGTATGCAAACGCAGCGCACCGAACGCAGCCAAACGCTTGCGCACTGCATCCTATGTTTAACATGGGAACGCATGTGCCTGCATTTGGCCCTCCGAATGCAGCTTGTTGCATTTTTTGTGCGGTCATGAGCACTTGTTTTATCTGCAAGCGTCCGCAAGCGCACAAACCACGCATTGAAGTCAATTGGTTCGCAGTGTCCTCCGCATGACAGCGCAGGATAACACTGTGGATCACATTGAAATCTCTCCCGGTGGCCACCAGTGTTCAGCGGTGGCCACCGGGAGATCCGTTAGAGCCGCCACCGATCTCTCGCCGGTGTCAGCGGGGAGATACAGCTGATTTGACAGCTGTTTAAATCTCCCACGCCGACAACGAATAGGTGATGTCGGCGAGGGAGATTTGAAGCAGCGATCAGCTGTTTCATATCTCCCACACTGATATCGCCTATTTGGTGTCGGCGCCGGAGATTTAAACAGCTGTCAGATCAGCTGTATCTCCCCGCTGACACCGGCGAGAGATGAGCTGTGGTCGGGAGGAGGAGATCTCTGCCGCTGATCTCCGTCTCTCAGCCGCCACCGAGATCGCTGATTGGCTGCATACTAATGTGAAGACATGCGGAGATTCTCCGCTGCATTCACATCAATATGGGCTGCGTTTGCACTGTGTTTGCGTCTGCATGCCATACACATGCAGACACAAACGCCAGTGTGAAACCAGCCTAAGGCTACTTTCACATGACGATTTTGGAGGGAGCCGATGCTGTCCGATAAAATCGGACAGCATCGGCTCCCTTCTGATGCCTGGAATCGGATGCCAAATAGGCATCCGATTCCGGCAAAATATCGCTCCCTCCGGGCTGATAAAAAAAATATATATATATTATTTTATTATTATTATTATTATTTATTTATATAGCGCCATTAGGTTCCATGGCGCTTTACATGAGGATGAGGGAGACAAGAACAAGTACACTAAATCTAGGCGATCAGGACGTACAGGTACAGGAGGGGCAGGGACCCTGTCCACGAGGGCTCACAGTCTATGAGGGGTGGGTTAGGATACAGCAGGATGGGGGAATGTCAGGTATGGGGCGGTCGCCTGGGTCTCATGGCAGGTTGTAGGCTTGACGGAATAGGTGAGTCTTCAGGTGACACTTGCGGTTACTCAGGGTAGGAGAGTGTCTGACGTGTTCGGGCAGGGAGTTCCAGAGTAAGGCAGATGCCCGGGAGAAGTCCTGGACTCGGTTGTGCGAAGAGGTGATGAGGGGGGAGCAGAGGAGAAGTTCTTGGGAGGAGCGGAGGTTGCGTGAGGGTAGGTATCGGGAGACCAGGTCGGAGATGTATGGTGGGGCCAGGTTGTGTATGGCTTTGTACGCCATATATATATGCTCACCTGTCCCCGAAGCCCCCGTCGTCTCCCGCATGGTCCCGCAGGCTCCCGTTTCCTCCCGTGTCTCCAGAGGTCTTCTTCTTCTGAAAAGGACCTGCCGTGATGTCACAATCACGTGACCACCTGTTAACATGGTGTAACAGACGGTCACGTGACTGTGACGTCACGGCAGGTCCTTTTCAGAAGAAGAAGACCTCTGGAGACACCGAGAGCCTGCGGGACCGTGCGGGAGACGACGGGGGCCTCGGGGACAGGTGAGCATATATATTTTTTTTTTAACCCCTGCTATACTGTTAGGAGCAGTTTTACTGTACTGAGCATGCTCAGCACAGTAAAATCGGGTCCGAGGACACATCAGATGTATCCTCGGAGCCTGCTTCATAGGGCCCCATGTTAAAAACATCAGGTCGGATATGCACTAAATGGCATACGATTTTGTCCAAACCCGATTTTGTCCGATTTTATTTTCGGTGCAAAAAACGGAACATGCTCCGATTTTTGCACTGATAAAAAAATCGGACAGAATCGGATCGGACCAATTCAGATGGCATTTAGTGCACATCCGATTCCGTCCGATGCCCATAGGGCTGCATGGGGCCCAAAATCGGTCCGATGCTGTCCGATTTTTATCGGACAGCATCGGAACTGAAAAGTTCGTAGTGTGAAACCAGCCTTAGAAGTTAATTTGGGGCTGGACAGTTTTCACTGGGTTCCTCAAGCTTGTAGTTATGCCTCCATATCTCATAATACATACCACAGAACAATCTGGTTCAGTTAACTGTGAACAGCAGCATTCGGTTATACGGCACCAATAAACCATTCTACAGCTGGAAGTGCCACATTCCATGTGCAGGTGAAAGGCTTCTGTGAAGGGTCACTGCTGATAAGATACATAGTAGCTGAGTCTACATCTTCCACTTGAGCACATTTTACTTTGCTTTTGTTACAGTTTCTATTATTTCCTATTTTCTCTTTATTTTCAGAATCTCTGGTCACTGACAGTGAATGGAGACATTCTCAATTATCCAGAGGCTAAAAATATCCCCATAGATCTCAATAACAGAGAAGTCAAACACAAAAGTTTAGCTCAAAGTTACCGAACCTCCACGAGGTAGTGATGATTATTTAATCACATAAAACTGGAAAACATCCCTCTAAAGAAACCAGACCCGTGCCATAAATATGTTTGTTTTTTTAATCTGATGTAAATGCTGCTATTCTCCTGAATCTGGCATTGTTCTTCCTTGTATATAAACCTGGTATTGTTACCCAAGTGGGTTTGATATGTAAGAACACGCCCACTTGGCTAAAAATAATAGATGTGTATACAGGGAAGAGAGACCATATCTCAGGCACAGGAACAAGAGAAAAAGAATGTCGGATTCATGAGAACGGCGGCATTTACACCAGATTAAAAAAAATATTATTATTATTTATATTTAGAGCACCATTGACTCCATGGTGCTGTACATGAGAAAGGGTTACATACAAACAAGTTACAATACAATAAATAGTGACAGACTGGTACAGAGGGGAGAGAGGACTCTGCCCTTGCGGGCTTACATTCTACAGGGCAATGAGGAGGGAGACAGTAGGTTGGTCAGCTTCAATGGTGGTGGAGCACCGGGTCTGGTGGGACACCAGGTCTGGTGGTGGTGGAGCACCAGGTCCGGTTTTCAGTAGGGTCATTCCAGGCTGTAGGCTGTTCTGAAAAGATGGATTTTCAAGTTCCGCTTGAAGGTTTGGAATGCAGGGGATAGTCGGACGTGTTGGGGTACAGAATCCCAGAGGATGGGGGATGCTTGGAAGAAGTCTTGGAGGTGGTTGAATGAGGAACATAGAAGTATGGAGCAGAGAAGGAGGTCTTGGGAAGAGCGAAGATTACAAGTTGGATGCTATCTGGAAATTAGTTCAGAGATATATGGGGGGGGACAGATTATAGAAAGCTAAGTCAATGTTAGTAGTTTGAATTGGATACCGCTGGGGAATTGGGAGCCAGTGAAGGGATTTTCAGACGGGAGAAGTGGAGGAATAGCGAGGAGAGAGGTGGATTAGTCGGGCAGCAGAGTTAAGGACAGATTGGAGAGGTGCAAGAGTATTAGCAGGGAGGCCACAGAGGAGGTTACAGTAGTCGTGGCGGGAGATGATGAGGGCATGCACTAGTATTTTAGTAGATTGAGGGTTGAGGAAAGGACGGATTCTGGAAATATTTTTGAGTTGGAGGCGGCAGGAGAGCTTGGATGTGTAGTTTGAAGAACAAGGATGAGTCAAGGATTACTCCGAGGCAGCGGACTTCAGGTACAGGGCAAAGTGTGATGTCATTTATTATGATAGACAGATTAGGTAAGGAAGTTGCGCAAGATGGGGGTAAGATAAGTTCGTACCATACTTTATGGCAAATGATGCGTCCCCTTTAAGGGTGATAAATATTAGCATTCTGGTCACACCAGGTTGATATTTGACCAGAACAAGTGGATTTATTTGCTTCAAAAAGTCTTGAATTGGGGAAACAAAAGCTTTATGTCTGTTGTGAATCAGGCACAGGTGCAGACAGGGCTCTCCGTCCGGGGGTCCCCCACCCCCCAACCAGCTGTCTGGAGGTCACAGTGCACTGCATCTGATTGTCACCTGCTTGTCTGGTTGTGAGGATGAAGCCCCCACAATGGGGCCGACACGTGCGCTATGAATATTTATCCTACAGATACCAGACCTCAAATGCTGGAACAAAACCGTGGTATAATTTCATTATAAAAGAACCTATTATACCACACCCCCCGCCCTGACACCCCCGGCGGAGGCCGATAAGGCTCCCTATGGGGCAGATTTACATGACAGCAACATGACATATCCAGAAATGACTGAACTGAAAAAGAATCTAAAAAATGATATTTCTGAAGAGCAAAATCATTTCCGGGAAGTCATCTGAAATGATTAATGGGGGCAGAGTCATTGCAAGAGCAAGTAAACTCTGCTGGTTCAATGGACAGTTAATACTAGAATTATGCATTTTAACCCTTTAAAGACTAGGTAATATTTTGTTTTTATGCTTTATTTATTCAACAACTTCTTCCAAAAGTCATAACTTTTTTTATTTGTCCGTCACCATAGGCGTAGCAGGCTTGTTTCTTGAAGGATGAGCTGGTAAAGTGAACAGTCTCATTCAGAGTTAATGTAATGTAGTGATAGATGTGATGGGATATAAAGAACAGACAGCAGTACCGCCATTGGTGTGCTGGATTTTGTCTTTATGTAAATCTCTTTGTGATAAGTTCTGCAGGTCAGATTGGTTACGATCTTGTTTTTTTTATTTACTAGTAATATTTGTTGTTTTAGAAATACCACTTCGGGGTCTTTCTGGTCTCTTTTTAACCTAATATATTAGGGCGTAACGTGACCAAGTGTACAAATTTCAGCAATTCTGCCATTCAAATTTTTACATCCAACATTCACTATCTGGGACAAATATTTCAATAGTTTATTAGTTTGGGCAATGCATGAAGTAATATCAAATATGTCATAACGTTTGTTACGTTTTACATTTCTCTATCTTTTGGAGAAAAGATTATGTTAATATATAATGTATACACACACATAACGTCATGGCCGAAAGTGTTTGCATCCTTAAAATTGTAACAGAAAATGAAGTATTTCTCCCAGAAAATTATTGCAATTACACATTTTGTTAGGCCCCTTTTACATCACGATTTTTTGGAATACGTGCTATCTGTTGTAAAACTGACAGCCATGGATCCAATTTGGCCCCATGTATACTTATGGGTATGGATGGGCACGATTAGTCCTGTATGGCCATCCGAATTGTGTCCAAATTGTCACGATCCGATTGTGTCTGATTTTTTGCTGCACCCAGAATCGGAGACTGCTCCGATTTTGGGCATAGCAGACCAAATTGGACAGAATCAGATCCAACGCGGTCCGTGCCAAATAACATGGGGGCCTATGGAGCCCGGATCATTTCCCGGATCCGATTTTAGTGTACCGAGCATGCTCCGTACACTAAAACTGCTCTGTTCCTGTATAATTTCACTTTAGCAGTGTATCTACATACACTATTACATACACTGCTAAAGTGAAATTAAAGTTCAAAGTGTTAAAAATAAAAAAAATAAATGCTCACCCCTCTGCCGTGTGTCCGGCGATGCGCGATACACCTCTGTGGCTGAAGGATCTTAATCAGTTGACTGGGCGGGGCAATCTGATCAGCTGATGTGTCATATGACAACATCAGCTGAGCGGTTATTGCCCGCAAAACCAATCGTTTTTGCGGGCGGTTAACTGATCAGCTGATTAGTCATGTGACAAATCCTGATGGGTTGCCCCACACCACCCCTGGCAGCTGATTAATTTCTGCATCCATTGGATGTGGACGCCAATCCGGACATTGCTAGGTGTGAGATTTACTTTTTTCACTTTTAACCATTGCTTATTAATTTACTTTCAATGATATACATTGCGAAAGTGAAAGTACTGCCCCGCTTGCCTGCACTTTGCCGTCAAAATCAGGGATCGGACACAGAAATGGCATCTGGAGGTACACATCCGGGCCTGTCCGTTGGGCCCTGCAAAAAACAGGATCCCCACGGACAGGAAAAAAATCGTGATGTGAAGGTGGCCTTTCAGAAAAAAAAGGCAAATTGGACAGTATTTCACAAAAACTCCAAAAATGGGCTGGATAAAATTGCGTGCACCTTTCCAAAATTGTAGGTAAACAACTTTGTTTCAAGCACGTGATGCTCGTTCACGCCCACCTGTGACAAGTAACAGGAGTGGGAAATATGGAAATCACACCTGAAACCATATAAAAAGGGGAAAAGTTGACTCAATCCTTGCATTGTGTCTGTGTGTGACACACTAAGCAGGAGAACGGGAAGAAAAGAGAACTGTCTCAGGACTGGAGAACCACAATTGTTGAAAAATATCAATAATCCTAAGGTTACAAGTTCATCTCCAGAGATCTGGATGTTCCTTTGTCCACAGTGTGGAAAATAATACAAGATCTTTACAACCAATGGCACTGTGGCTAATCTCCCTGGATGTGGACAGCAGAGATAAACTGCTGAAAGATTGTAATGCAAGATAGCCCAGATGGTGGATAAGCCCCAATCAAGTTCCAAAGAAATTGAAGCTGTCCTGCAGGCTCAGGGGGCATCAGAGACAGTATGAACTATAAATCCACATGTGAATGAAATAAAACGCTATGGAGGGGACCCAGGAGAACCCCACTGCTGATACAGAGACATAAAAAAGCCACAATGCACTTGAGTAACCAAAATCCTTCTGGGAAAGCGTTTTATGGACAGATAAGACAAAATAGAGCTTTTTGGTAAAGAAATCATTCTACTGTTTACCGAAAACAGAATGAGGCCTTCAAAGAAAAACACAGGACCTATAGTCACATATGGTGGAGCTCAGATATGTCTAGGGGTTGTTTTGCTGCCTTTGGCACTGGAGACCCTAACTGTTTGAAAGGCATCATGAAATGTGAAGATCACCGAAGGATATTGGGTGTCAATGTAGAGTTCAGTTTCAGAAAGCTCGGGTTGCGTCCTAGCCTAGGTCAGGGGTCTGCAGCAGGACAATGACCCCAAACATCAAGAAGCCCCAGAAATGGAGGATACAAAGGATGGAGAGATCTGAAGTGGCGCAATGAGTCCGGATCTAAATCCCATTGATCACCTATGGAGAGATCTGAAAATTGTTGTTGGGAGAAGAGACCTCAAATGTGAGAGACCTGGAACAGATTATAAAGAAGAGGCCAAAACAGCAAAGTTACTACTGGTAGCCGGTATTTCCAGAACCCATGACGGCACCTGTATATTAGGTGGTGCTGGAAAATTGTAGGTGAGAGGTGTAAAAAGCTTGTGTGTATAGGATGTGATTGATAGCAGTTATTTATTTGAAGGGTGTATTATTATTATTATTATTATTATTAAAGCGCCATTTATTCCATGGGCTTTACACGCGTGCACAACCAAATATTAAGTTGAGGGGGCAACAATTGGTTGGGTGCAAATAAAATTGTATATACAATTTCACAGGAAAAAATGTCTGTATAAAAGCTTTAGTACTACATTTCTTTAGAAAAACAGGGTGGCGGTAAGTCCTGATTCACGTCTGTAATCGCATTAATAAAAGAGATCATCAATAACACTTCTGAGTCTAGGAAACTGACTGCATGAACCCCTGTAGTTCAGTATCCTTAGAGACTGTTTTCCATGTCTTCCCATAGAGCAGTCAGTGTCGGAGGTTTCATACTTATCACAAATGTGGGCGATTGTCAGGCGTGTTGGCGGTTCTGTTCCAGAATCATGTCGTCATTGTTGTACTTCACACACATTCTCAAATTTCCATGACCACTTCAGAATGGTCTTGCGTTGCTCCAATGTAAAGCGTGCCTCCACCATTTTATTTGACCCTCCTGACAGTCACATGAAGGATCTATCAATCATGCGATTCTATACATTCTATACATCAAGATGTTTCCGCCATAATTCAATTAAAAAATGTAAAAAAGTGAGTAAATAGCCACCATTATAGTGTGTATACCTTTTTTTGGGCCACCATTATAGTGTGTATAACTTTTTTTGGGCCACCATTATAGTGTGTATACCTTTTTTTGGGCCACCATTATAGTGTGTATACCTTTTTTTTGGGCCACCATTATAGTGTGTTATACTTTTTTTTGGACCACCATTATAGTGTGTATACCTTTTTTTGGGCCACCATTATAGTGTGTATAACTTTTTTTGGGCCACCATTATAGTGTGTATACCTTTTTTGGGCCAACCACTATTATAGTGTGTAATACTTTTGTTTGGCCACCATTATAGTGTGTATACCTTTTTTTGGGCCACCATTATAGTGTGTATAACTTTTTTTGGGCCACCATTATAGTGTGTATACCTTTTTTTTGGGCCACCATTATAGTGTGTATACCTTTTTTTGGGCCACCATTATATATACTTTTTAATATTTTTTTACATTTTTAATTGGTCCCCGAAGGAAACTTAAACTTGTGATTGCTTGATCACCTTGTAGGACACTTGAAATAGATGATCCCCTATGAGGCACAGGCTCAGCTTCATAGTATTTCTAACATGGCAAATATGCAGGTGTTTCACATTCCCCCGCCTGCTATGGCACATTGGGGCGATAGCCATCAGAACCTACGGCCACCATATTAAAGCCCAGTCACTCTTGAAAACTCCTGAGCTGTAATGAGCGGGCTCAGCTCCTGAGCCTGCCCGTACAATCAGCGTGCTGTGGTGGACGGTGGGGTGAGTGCGCCATTGCTGCCCTGCCAGAAAGTGAGGAATGTAGTAGTTGCTCACAACAGCCAATCAGATCACGTCATTTATTTCTGGTTTCAACTGTATGACAAAAATGGCAAATTAAATCGATTGGATTAAAGAAACCTAAGACAACCAATGAAATCACGCTTTCATTTACTAAAACCTAGACAAGAATCTAATTGGTTCAAGGTGCTCCATGATAACCAATCAGACCACTGCTTGTATTTACCACCCTGCACTGGGAAAATAAAACATAGAATCTTATTTGTTGCTATAGGCCTATAACCACCAATCAGATTACTGCTTTAATTTCCTATTTTGCATTAGAAAAATGTCAACAGTAATCCGATTGCTGCTAGTGGGCGGCACAACCAGCCTTGTTTGCATAGCTGCTTGTGTTTGCATTACACTGATCTTTGATTGATGGTAGGGAGTTACTGTAACTGCTGCCATTAGTAAATAAACCATAATGGGATCCTGCGTCCTCGTAGTGTGTGTGAAGGTGATGAGTAATAACACCGTCTATTTCTAGCAGCGTTTAGTCTATTAATAATCGGGGCCATTTCCTCTACTCCATCACCAACTTCTCCAGGGAGGATCATGTCTTACATTACAAACGTGACATTGAGCGGATAATAATGAGTAATGTGCACAACATGTCGGTGGGATCTGGGAGGAAAAATGTAAAATATAATTACTAATAAAAGTTGTTGTCCCTGGCTGCTATCAGAGTCCTGAGGAGGCAGGTGGTCAAAAACCTTTGTGTGGCTGCAAAAAGAAGTGCAGCAACCTCAGGGGCTGTTTATACAGTAAAACGTACACTATGCCCGGACTCCAAAATGTCACCTCTACTCACCCAGAAGCACAAGAAAGTTGTCTCCAATATACTCAAAACCACATAAATAAGCATGAGACATTTTGGGATTCTGTTCTGTGGAGTGTAGAGCAAAACTAGATCTATGGATTGTCAGAAAGAAAAAGAATGAGCGGACGTTCAAAATAACACCCTGCCTACAGTAAAGCATAGCAGTGGCTCAGTGATGCCTACAGTAAAGAATGGTGGTGGTTTATCTGGTGTGATGTGCCTACAGAGATTAATGGTAGTTACTCGGTAATGCCTTCAGTGAGGAATGGCGGTGGCTCGGTGATGCCTACAGTAAAGCATGATAGTGCTTCGGTGATATGTACATTCAGGAATGGTGGTTGCTCGGTGATGCCTACAGTGAGAAATGGTGGTGACTCAGTTATGCCTACAGTGAGGAATTGTGGTGGCTCGGTTATGCCTACAGTAAGGAATGGTGGTGGCTCCCTGATGCCTTTAGTGAGAAATGGTGGTAGCTCTGTGATTCTTACAGGGACAAATGGTGATAGCTTGGTGATGCCTACAGGAGGACTGGTGGTAGTTTGGTGATTCCTACAGTGAGGAATGTCGGTGGCTCAGTGATGGCTACAGTGAGAAATGGCAATGGCTCAGTGATGCCTACAGTGAAACATGGGGGGGGACTCTGATGCTCTGGGCAGCTTTTCTTCCCACGCCTCATACTGGAAACATACAGCATTTGAATGGCAAGTTGGATGTGATCAAGTATCAGGAACAACTTTGGAGAAAAAGTCATGTCTTCTTGTGAGAAACCTGAAACTTCGGTATCATTGGACCTTCCAACAGAACAATGATCTCAAGCATACCTCACAGTCCATGAACGCTGGTATCAGAGTAAGTCCTGGAAGATCTGGAGCAGACGTCACAGTCACCTCACTTGAACCCCATAGAAAATATTTAGTGGAATGTGAAGAAAGTGAATGAAGCAAATTTGAAGTGAGTAGGCCATCACTCAAAGACTAAAGAATGAGCCTGAGATTCTTCAGGAACTCTGCCACAGGCAAATGTCTGATATGCATCAATCTGCAGCAAATGATAACAGCCAGAGGGTGCTCTACTACATATTAAAGATGCTTGTCGTGAGGGAGGGGGGTGAGCAGTTCACAGACTATGTCAGTGAAAGTGGCATTCTTGCGCTGAATTTGGACATACCGCTTGTTACATTAGTTATACTGAGCAACTTACATTGGTTTATTACAAAACAGAATTAAATAAGAACAAAGTCTATACATTTTACAAATCTTCCATATTTACAGTGGGCTCAGCTCCGGTATTCCCCTTAGCCAGATGTTCAGGACACTAGAAGAGCCGGTGAAGATTCCTGTGAATGCTGCAATATTGGACACTATTGACATTGCTTCAATAAAATAATACTGGAAACATTTTTAGGGTTATAGCAAAAATGATAAAATCTTTCTGTGAATTATTACAGTGCAGTAGAGTGTTCTCGGTGCAGCCTCCAGAACTGGTAGTGGCTGTCATCACTCTATTCTGAGAAGGTCGCCTATGTCTATGTCTCCTCATCCTACTCCTTGTCTGGCGGTCATAGACCCTTTTTGTCCTATTTGTCTTAGGAGATGACAATCTAGATTACTTAGAGGGAGTGCACAAGTAACGGTGGTGCTCTCTCCCTAGTGTCCCATTCCTTCGCTGAAAATGATGAGGGTGGGAATCACCGACTTTTTTCAGGGCATGAAATTTCCAGGCCTGAGCGATCAGGATTTCCTAATAAAAAAAAAGGTTAGAAGGAGGATGCTATAATAGACGATGAGGAAATCCTTGTCCCCGCATCTCACCGGGATGAGGTCGTCTTTGCTGTTTTCCCGCTCGAGTATGGCGAGTTCATCTGGTGACAGGAGGATGAGGCGCAGTTCTCGCACTGCATCCTGAGCGACCACAGACAACTGGGACATCCAAGACCACCTTAACGGGGAAAAGGGAAATATCAATGTGCATATACGGTATAACAATACGATATAGTAGTGTTAAAGGGGTATTATCAAGAACATGAGTATATACCCAATCTATGGTCTTTGATGATCCTCGTGTGAATGAGCAGCGGTTCGATCATGTGCACCACCACCCCATTCATCTTTATGAGAGTGCCAAAGACCAGCTAAGTCGCAGCGCTATCTCTGTGGACAGCGGTAAATGCACGATTGGTTCGTGGGTTCGGTGGGGGTCCCTGCAGTTGGGAAGTTTTCCTCTGTTCTATGTATAGGGGATAACTTCCAGTCTTGATACAACACCTTTAAGCCTGTAAGTTCACCATGCTTATGCACACTATAGAGGTGCAAGACACAGAAAAACTAATTCCAATAGGGTTCAGGGCAAAATGTAAGGACATTTTCTACTTCCAGATTCACAATTGCAGCAGGATCCTTACCGAGCTGACATATGCCCACTCCCGGACAGCCTGGATAAGAGGGACCTCATCAATAGCCAACCGGTCGCTCTGTAAAATACTGACAATTCCAAGGTCGGAGAGCTCCCGGAAACTCTGCGTCTTAATGATTTCCTGTAAGGAGGAGAAATCGTGAGAAAAGGTTGAAGGTCCACACTGAGGACAGGGACCACCATCCTTAGATGTTTATTCACAGTTTAAATCCTGTTTGGATAATTCCCACACAGGAGACACAAGACGGTCAGCTCAACTGGGAATCCATGATCATCCAATACATTATCAGTGAGATCCTCATACGTGTTCCCTCTATTACTGCTGATAATTACCATGACGAAAATTATGTCCAAGACTGAGGTTGTCACAACGATGATTGGGCATATTGTTCGCCTCACAGCCACCTCCACCAACTACCCAACTATCCCATAACGTGGAAGAGCGCTCTCTGGCGATCTAGATAAGAAAGCCGCCTAGACTACAGCTTGTCTCACCAAGAGCAAAAGGATCAAAATTCCAGAACCTGACATGCCGAATCCTTCTCTCTGACGACCTCATCTGTCGGGTATAGTACTACTGACAACAACCAGCCTCCAAATCAAGTCTAATACATTATCACCACCCTGTACCCTAAAACCCCAAATCAGATGACAATTATTTCACAACATGCTGCAATATTACAGTATTGTACTGTACTGTTAACCAATTCCAATGGACTAATAAAATAGTTATAGCTCATGTAGGATGTGGATGAGAAATGTAAAGTGTAGAGTGCCCGCTGAGCCGGCATAATCCAGGTGCCCGCCCTGTGGTTGGCATAGTTGGTTGTTTTGGTGACATTACTGCCGAATTATTTTGATACAAAAACTTATAGGGGAATCGGGATCCTTTGCTATTTTATTGGCTGCTGGATGGGTACAATGAATACTTGAGTGGTTCTATATGACCCAGCTTCATCTTGTGGGCAGCCGAATCAGCCGACGCAGCTAATCATTGGTCTCAGGGGTCTGCACTAGTGCTAAATGGACGCCATCTGCTGATAATTTTACCTTGCTCCTCTCACTACTGTGACAAAAGGTATAAAGTAACGTCCCCAAAATAAACGTTACGTTTTTTGTTGCCTTTATATTACCGGGTCGTATCAAGGCGTTAAATAACGTTCACTAGGCAGATGTGTCCCATTGTGTTTTAGGGTCGGGCACAGGCGGCTCAGGACAAGGATACAATACAAGACAGAGGAGGAGGGCAAGGAGATCTGTCACAGCCTGGACTGAAGTGAGAGGATCTGGAGACCCCCTGACCTCCGCTTTACAATCCAGGAGGTCCCATCCCCGCCCTCCACTGTGGGTCTCATTCTGGAGACTGCATGGAAATAAGACAAAACGGGCACAAAACTACCCCAGAAACGAATCCAAATGAAGACGCTGTTTGGGGGGGAACGCTTACTACATCAAGAATTGCCTATGTAAGAATTCCCTAATAAAATCCTAATATAATGGGCTCTTTGTCTTCAGGCAGCTACACCGCCATCCAGAGGTCACTCACCGGAGTATGGCGCTCTATGAACGCCAAGCATCTCTGGCGCAGGTCGTTCTGACCATAAGTCACCGCAGCCTAAAAGCCAAGAACAAAGACATGAACAATCAGTGTTACATAAACGTAATGTGAAATCAGCGTTTGGTATCTTAAAGAGTGCTAGACGACCACCTCCAATGGCTGCCATTACAGCCTCCAGAATCAGGACCAGCTCCAGGGTTATATGGGCCCTTGGGTGACAAAGTGTCCCGTGAGCCCCTCTATGTTTAGGGTATTCTTCCTTGCCTTCCAAGAGTTATAGCTTCTTTTTTTACCTTTGGGACCATATTGCTGTATTAGGGATTTTTCGTTTTACAAGTTATATATTTTCAAATGACAATTTTTGGGTTCCATATAACTTTTTAATTCATTTTTATTCTATTTTTCCTTGCCTTCCAAGAGCTATACAATTTTTTATCTTTGGGTCCATAGAGCTGCATTAAGGCGCTTGTCTTTTAGTGTTACAAGCCATAGATTTTATTGTTATGAGTTTGGGTTCCACATGACATTTTAATCCATTTTTCCAAGGATCAGATCAGGCCACTCGGGATGGGATCGGACACTCGGACGGGATCGATGGGGACACTCGGGACTGGATCGATGGGGACACTCGGGACGGGATCGATGGGGACACTCGGGACGGGATCGATGGGGACACTCGGACGGGATCGATGGGGACACTCGGGACGGATCGATGGGACACTCGGGACGGGATCGATGGGGACACTCGGGACGGGATCGATGGGGACACTCGGGACTGGATCGATGGGACACTCGGACGGGATCGATGGGGACACTCGGGACGGGATCGATGGGGACACTCGGGACGGGATCGATGGGACACTCGGGACGAGATTAAGACACTCTGGTGGAGATCAGACGACTCTGGTGGGGTTCTTGCAGTCGGGTGGGGAAAAGGCCACTCTGGTGGCGATTAGTGCCACTGAAGCCTCCACTGATGTTGTTTGATAAGTGTTATTTTTTCTTGTTCATTAAATTTGCAAATAATTTGGAGAATGTCAGCAATAACAAGTGACATGTTCAGTAACTGCAATCAAAGTCACAATAGGATCATGACAGACAAACGTATGTCCCTTTGTGACTGCAGATCATCTAAACACAGGTTCATGGTGGCGTGATGACGGATGGCTGTTTATCTGACATTCAGCCAATGATGGCTCTGGGACCAAGTCATACCGGAACTAAACCCGAAAACTGAAGTTTTATTCTAAAAATTAATTATGCAAATATGTAACAGGGAGATGAAGGGGCACATAACAAAGGAAACCGCACGCATGCGCTATTCCACCAATGTTGTGGTGTTACTATACACACTATTCAGTTTAAGAAGAATCAACAAAAGTTCAGACATTTTCGAAACGTTGGTTTCTGTTCCCTATGATCATAAGATCTCTGTTTGTTGTCATTGAATGGAAACCTGTCCTGATCCTGTCCTGCTCACATACCTGAAGATTGGTTGGAGTATCTTAACACAACAGCAAAAATCTCTCTAAGGCTATGTTCACACTGAGAATATTGATCCGTTTTTGGTTCTGCATTTTTTTTTAAACTGCACTAAAAACGGATCAGTCAAACATCTGCCAGCAAAGTGAATGGGATTTTCAGTTTGCTGTTCAGACGCTGCGTTTCTTGACTGCTGCGTTAGTGGTGCAGGAAGCGGATCCAGAAAATAATGAGCGTGAATTAGTGTGGCGTTTTTCTGGTCCTGCACCACTATCATCCAATTACTTACCCTCCCTGAGATCCCACGGTGATCCCCGGGAAGTCTTCCTCCCGGGCAGTGAAGGACCTGTCTGTGAAGACCTGTGCACCATGTGACTCTCCATGTGACTCAGTCTGAGTAATACATGGTGCACAGGTCCTAAAGTATTGTATTAATCACAGACAGGTCCTTCTGCTGCCCGTGAGGAAGAGATCACCAGGGATCACCATGGGAGTGTCAGAAAGTGTGTGTGTGTCACTGTCTGTGTACCCCAAAAATGGAGCAAAAAAGCAGCACAAATGGATGATGTGTTTGTGTGCTTTTTTACAAAAACAGGATCCATTTTTGCTGCAGAAACTGCACCAAACACAGATCAGTAAAAAAGGAGCACAAATGCCCTGTCTGAGCTTAGCCGAACTGCAAATCAGCTGCATTATTCAGCTGCTCCACTGACACTTATCCTTGAATTGTATGTTAGAGGGTTTTTTGCTGCTATCTGGATAAAGAATTATACATCGTACATGTAGGTGCAGCTCCTGCAGCGATGGCTCTCAATGATGAACCATATAATACATCCACTGCACAGTTTCCTACCTGTAACGCTTCGCAGGCCATATCCACTGTCAACGTCCGACAGATAAAATCCACACAAAGCTGGAAAATGGACAAGAAGATAAACGTTAAAGAACGTAAATACTAAGAAGTGAACTCACCAGGCAGGAAAAAAAATCATAACTTGTTGCATAAACTATAGTTAATCAGAAAAAATCTAGTCCTGATGAATTGGCTTTTAAGTATGTGAGAAATTGTTTTCCTTTATGGACATAAAATCAAACACAATCTCATCATGTATCTCTGTATACAGGGAGCTCCCCCTAGTGGTGACTGCAGACAGAATATTATCATGCATCTCTGTATACAGGAAGCTCCCCTAGTGGTGACTGCAGACAGAATTTATCATGTATCTCTGTATAAAGGGAGCTCCCCTAGTGGTAGCTGCAGAAAAAATCTTATCCTATATCTCTGTATACAGGGAGCTCCCCTAGTGGTGGCTGCAAAAAAATCTTATCCTATATCTCTGTATACAGGGAGCTCCCCCTAGTGGTGGCTGCAGACAGAATCTTATCATGTATCACTGTATACAGGGAGCTCCCCCAAGTGGTGGCTGTATGCAGAATCTTATCATGTATCTCTGTATATAGGGAGCTCCTCCTAGTGGTGGCTGTAGGCAGAATGTTATCATGTATCTCTGTATACAGGAGCTCCCCCTAGTGGTGACTGCAGACAGAATCTGATTATGTATCTCTGTATACAGGAGCTCCCCCTAGTGGTGGCTGTATGCAGAATGTTATCATGTATCTCTGTATACAGGGATCTCCCCCAAGTGGGGGCTGCAGACAGAATCTTATCATGTAGCTCTATATACAGGGAGCTCCCCCTAGTGGTGGCTGTATGCAGAATCTTATCATGTATCTCTGTATATAGGGAGCTCCTCCTAGTGGTGGCTGTAGCAGAATGTTATCATGTATCTCTGTATACAGGGAGCTCCCCCTAGTGGTGACTGCAGACAGAATCTGATTATGTATCTCTGTATACAGGGAGCTCCCCCTAGTGGTGGCTGTATGCAGAATGTTATCATGTATCTCTGTATACAGGGATCTCCCCCAAGTGGTGGCTCCAGACAGAATCTTATCATGTATCTCTGTATATAGGGATCTCCCCCTAGTGGTGACTGCAGACAGAATCTTATCATGCATCTCTGTATACAGGGAGCTCCCCTAGTGGTGCTGTAGGCAGAATGTTATCATGTATCTTTGTATACAGGGAGCTCCCCCTAGTGGTGGCTGCAGACAGAATCTCATCATGTATCTCTGTATACATGGAGCTCCCCCTAGTGGTGGCTACAGACAGAATCTCATCATTATCTCTGTATACATGGAGCTCCCCCTAGTGGTGGCTACAGACAGATTACCATTTTGCAACTTTGTATGAAGTGGATTGGAGTTTTATATCAGAAAAATAAAGTTCTGGGTAATAGAAAGATAGAGCACAATATAAAATAACACGATTTTCAAAAGAGAAATCTCATCTCCTATATGTTTTCCTAATTAGGATTTGGGGACGGTCTTTCCTCTCCCTCATGCACCCCATTATTCAGCGCCGCTGTCCAGTAGATCCACACATCAGGATTCCAGTTTGTGAATAACTTTAGTGTTTACTTTAGGACATGAATAATGATGCAAACTGGAGACTGTGAGATTGTGTGGGAATAATCTGCTGTGATACAGGATCCCGTACACTGATCAAATCTCAGCATCAGGGGTCTCCGATTTGTGTCATCGTCCCCTTATAGCACTGGACCAGGCGGTCAGGCAATGACCAGAGGCCCACAGACCCCCCCCATACAACCCCAACACCGGATATTGATGTCTCTAAAAGTAATGCTGGATAGATGACTGCATGATCATACTGCAAGTGTAAGAATGAACAAATAATGAAACCGCCATCACTCAGTAGGAAAGTTACATTTCATCATTGCTGGAAAGTGTCATGAAGACAAAGCATACACAAATGTGTCATTCCAGACACAGGGGGCGTCCCATGGGGTCATCAGGAGTCATGTCAGTACAGAGAGGTTGTGGGGGCAGGAGAAGGAATAGGAAAGCTGTGGAGGTGGGGGAGGGGTATACTTGGGGTTCCCCTGGGTAATTCTAGAAGAAGTGATGATCATTACATTCATGTCAGTAGGAGCGTGAGTCAGAGACAAAAACTACTAACAAGTCATAGACCTACTGAATGGACCCTCATGGGGAGGTCATAATGGCTTCCCGTCCACCCCTCCCCTGCCTGTTACTCATGGACAGTTCTGCAGCCCCACAAGGTCTCCCAGAAAAGTTGTCAGGGGTCTTTAATAGATATCTTCTCTATATCACACATTTCTATAGCAGAAAAAATATCTATAAGTGATATCAGCCTCTCCTATAACCTCTATATAGGTGACTTATAACAGCTGCTCCTCCTATAACCTCTATATAGGTGACTGATATCAGCTGCTCCTCCTATAACCTCTATATAGGTGACTGATATCAGCTGCTCCTCCTATAACCTCTATATAGGTGACTGATATTAGCTGCTCCTCCTATAACCTCTATATAGGTGACTGATATCAGCTGCTCCTCCTATAACCTCTATATAGGTGACTGATATCAGCTGCTCCTCCTAAAACCTCTATATAGGTGACTGATATCAGCCTCTCCTCTTATAACCTCTATATAGGTGACTGATATCAGCCTCTCCTCCTATAACCTCTATATAGGTGACTGATATCAGCTGCTCCTCCTATAACCTCTATATAGGTGACTGATATCAGCTGCTCCTCCTATAACCTCTATATAGGTGACTGATATCAGCTGCTCCTCCTATAACCTCTATATAGGTGACTGATATCAGCCTCTCCTCCTATAACCTCTATATAGGTGACTGATATCAGCCTCTCCTCCTATAACCTCTATATAGGTGACTGATATCAGCCTCTCCTCCTATAACCTCTATATAGGTGACTGATATCAGCCTCTCCTCCTATAACCTCTATATAGGTGACTGATATCAGCTGCTACTCCTATAACCTCTATATAGGTGACTGATATCAGCTGCTACTCCTATAACCTCTATATAGGTGACTGATATCAGCTGCTCCTCCTATAACCTCTATATAGGTGACTGATATCAGCTGCTCCTCCTATAACCTCTATATAGGTGACTGATATCAGCCTCTCCTCCTATAACCTCTATATAGGTGACTGATATCAGCCTCTCCTCCTATAACCTCTATATACAGTTAGGGCCAGAAATATTTGGACAATGACACAAGTTTTGTTATTTTAGCTGTTTACAAAAACATGTTCAGAAATACAATTATATATATAATATGGGCTGAAAGTGCACACTCCCAGCTGCAATATGAGAGTTTCCACATCCAAATCGGAGAAAGGGTTTAGGAATCATAGCTCTGTAATGCATAGCCTCCTCTTTTTCAAGGGACCAAAAGTAATTGGACAATGGACTCTAAGGGCTGCAATTAACTCTGAAGGCGTCTCCCTCGTTAACCTGTAATCAATGAAGTAGTTAAAAGGTCAGGGGTGGATTCCAGGTGTGTGGTTTTGCATTTGGAAGCTGTTGCTGTGACCAGACAACATGCGGTCAAAGGAACTCTCAATTGAGGTGAAGCAGAACATCCTGAGGCTGAAAAAAAAGAAAAAATCCATCAGAGAGATAGCAGACATGCTTGGAGTAGCAAAATCAACAGTTGGGTACATTCTGAGAAAAAAGGAATTGACTGGTGAGCTTGGGAACTCTAAAAGGCCTGGGCGTCCACGGATGACAACAGTGGTGGATGATCGCCGCATACTTTATTTGGTGAAGAAGAAACCGTTCACAACATCAACTGAAGTCCAGAACACTCTCAGTGAAGTAGGTGTATCTGTCTCTAAGTCAACAGTAAAGAGAAGACTCCATGACAGTAAATACAAAGGGTTCACATCTAGATGCAAACCATTCATCAATTCCAAAAATAGACAGGCCAGAGTTAAATTTGCTGAAAAACACCTCAAGAAGCCAGCTCAGTTCTGGAAAAGTATTCTATGGACAGATGAGACAAAGATCAACCTGTACCAGAATGATGGGAAGAAAAAAGTTTGGAGAAGAAAGGGAACGGCACATGATCCAAGGCACACCACATCCTCTGTAAAACATGGTGGAGGCAACGTGATGGCATGGGCATGCATGGCTTTCAATGGCACTGGGTCACTTGTGTTTATTGATGACATAACAGCAGACAAGAGTAGTCGGATGAATTCTGAAGTGTACCGGGATATACTTTCAGCCCAGATTCAGCCAAATGCTGCAAAGTTGATTGGACGGCGCTTCATAGTACAGATGAACAATGACCCCAAGCATACAGCCAAAGCTACCCAGGAGTTCATGAGTGCAAAAAAGTGGAACATTCTGCAATGGCCAAGTCAATCACCAGATCTTAACCCAATTGAGCATGCATTTCACTTGCTGAAATCCAGACATAAGACGGAAATACCCACAAACAAGCAAGACCTGAAGGCTGCGGCTGTAAAGGCCTGGCAAAGCATTAAGAAGGAGGAAACCCAGCGTTTGGTGATGTCCATGGGTTCCAGACTTAAGGCAGTGATTGCCTCCAAAGGATTCGCAACAAAATATTGAAAATAAAAATATTTTGTTTGGGTTATGTTTATTTGTCCAATTACTTTTGACCTCCTAAAATGTGGAGTGTTTGTAAAGAAATGTGGATAATTCCTACATTTTCTATCAGATATTTTTGTTCAACCCTTCAAATTAAACGTTACAATCTGCACTTGAATTCTGTTGTAGAGGTTTCATTTCAAATCCAATGTGGTGGCATGCAGAGCCCAACTCGCCAAAATTGTGTCACTGTCCAAATATTTCTGGCCCTAACTGTAGGTGACTGATATCAGCTGCTCCTCCTATAACCTCTATATAGGTGACTGATATCAGCCTCTCCTCCTATAACCTCTATATAGGTGACTGATATCAGCTGCTCCTCCTATAACCTCTATATAGGTGACTGATATCAGCTGCTCCTCCTATAACCTCTATATAGGTGACTGATATCAGCTGCTCCTCCTATAACCTCTATATAGGTGACTGATATCAGCTGCTCCTCCTATAACCTCTATATAGGTGACTGATATCAGCTGCTCCTCCTATAACCTCTATATAGGTGACTGATATCAGCCTCTCCTTCTATAACCTCTATATAGGTGACTGATATCAGCCTCTCCTCCTATAACCTCTATATAGGTGACTGATATCAGCCTCTCCTCCTATAACCTCTATATAGGTGACTGATATCAGCTGCTCCTCCTATAACCTCTATATAGGTGACTGATATCAGCCTCTCCTCCTATAACCTCTATATAGGTGACTGATATCAGCTGCTCCTCCTATAACCTCTATATAGGTGACTGATATCAGCTGCTCCTCCTATAACCTCTATATAGGTGACTGATATCAGCCTCTCCTCCTATAACCTCTATATAGGTGACTGATATCAGCCTCTCCTCCTATAACCTCTATATAGGTGACTGATATCAGCCTCTCCTCCTATAACCTCTATATAGGTGACTGATATCAGCTGCTCCTCCTATAACCTCTATATAGGTGACTGATATCAGCTGCTCCTCCTATAACCTCTATATAGGTGACAGATATCAGCCTCTCCTCCTATAACCTCTATATAGGTGACTGATATCAGCCGCTTCTCCTATAACCTCTATATAGGTGACTGATATCAGCTGCTCCTTCTATAACCTGTATATAGGTGACTGATATCAGCCTCTCCTCCTATAACCTCTATATAGGTGACTGATATCAGCTGCTCCTCCTATAACCTCTATATAGGTGACCGATATCAGCCGCTCCTCCTATAACCTCTATATAGGTGACTGATATCAGCCTCTCCTCCTATAGCCTCTATATAGGTGACTGATATCAGCCTCTCCTTCTATAACCTCTATATAGGTGACTGATATCAGCCTCTCCTCCTATAACCTCTATATAGGTGACTGATATCAGCCACTCCTCCTATAACCTCTATATAGGTGACTGATATCAGCCTCTCCTTCTATAACCTCTATATAGGTGACTGATATCAGCCTCTCCTCCTATAACCTCTATATAGGTGACTGATATCAGCCTCTCCTCCTATAACCTCTATATAGGTGACTAATATCAGCTGCTCCTCCTATAGCCTCTATATAGGTGACTGATATCAGCTGCTCCTCCTATAACCCCTCTCCTCCTATAACCTCTATATAGGTGACTGATATCAGCCTCTCCTCCTATAACCTCTATATAGGTGACTGATATCAGCCTCTCCTCCTATAACCTCTATATAGGTGACTGATATCAGCCTCTCCTCCTATAACCTCCATATAGGTGACTGATATCAGCCTCTCCTCCTATAACCTCTATACAGGTGACTGATATCAGCCTCTCCTCCTATAACCTCTATATAGGTGACTGATATCAGCTTGCTCCTCCTATAACCTCTATATAGGTGACTGATATCAGCCTCTCCTCCTATAACCTCTATATAGGTGACTGATATCAGCCTCTCCTCCTATAACCTCTATATAGGTGACTGATATCAGCCGCTCCTCCTATAACCTCTATATAGGTGACTGATATCAGCCTCTCCTTCTATAACCTCTATATAGGTGACTGATATCAGCCTCTCCTCCTATAACCTCTATATAGGTGACTAATATCAGCTGCTCCTCCTATAACCTCTATATAGGTGACTGATATCAGCCTCTCCTCCTATAACCTCTATATAGGTGACTGATATGAGCCTCTCCTCCTATAACCTCTATATAGTTGACTAATATCAGCTGCTCCTCCTATAACCTCTGTATAGGTGACTGATATCAGCCTCTCCTCCTATAACCTCTATATAGGTGACTGATATCAGCCTCTCCTCCTATAACCTCTATATAGGTGACTGATATCAGCCTCTCCTCCTATAACCTCTATATAGGTGACTGATATCAGCTGCTCCTTCTATAACCTCTATATAGGTGACTGATATCAGCCGCTCATCCTATAACCTCTATATAGGTGACCGATATCAGCTGATCCTTCTATAACCTCTATATAGGTGACTGATATAAGCCTCTCCTCCTATAACCTCTATATAGGTGACTGATATCAGCCTCTCCTCCTATAACCTCTATATAGGTGACTGATATCAGCCTCTCCTCCTATAACCTCTATATAGGTGACTGATATCAGCCGCTCCTCCTATAACCTCCATATAAGTGACTGATATCAGCCTCTCCTCCTACACCTCTATATAGGTGACTGATATCAGCTGCTCCTTCTATAACCTCTATATAGGTGACTGATATCAGCCGCTCCTCCTATAACCTCTATATAGGTGACTGATATCAGCTGCTCCTTCTATAACCTCTATATAGGTGACTGATATCAGCCTCTACTCCTATAACCTCTATATAGGTGACTGATATCAGCTGCTCCTCCTATAACCTCTATATAGGTGACTGATATCAGCCGCTCCTCCTATAACCTCTATATAGGTGACTGATATCAGCCTCTCCTCCTATAACCTCTATATAGGTGACTGATATCTGCTGCTCCTCCTATAGAGCTCCAGCACCATTATCAGCTACCTATTTTAGGGTTAATAAGTCATCCTCTTGGCTGTGGACATTGGTACATACAGGAAGCGTGTATGATCAATGGCTTCCCATACGGAAGTTATACTGCGGCTGAGGGACAATGGCTCATCCTCTCTAATGACAAGCAGCTGGGAGGAAGAGGAAGCGATGATCTCACGGGAGGGAGACCCCTGAACCCCCACTCTTTCTTCATGTCATTTTACTTCAAAGCCTTCCTGCTCTTGCGCTTACCTCATTGAGACATCCGGAGCTGAGAACAGGGGCCCCATGATGTCATGGCAGCGCTCAGACCACCGCTTCATCTCTGCAGTTGGGGGGGGGGGGGGTTGGTGCAGTGTACAGAAGCGAATGTGATTTTTCAGTCTTAGGATTTTTTTGTAGTTGCAGACAAAATCTGTTTTACATCAAGAAAAGTATTAATTCCCACGCAGCGCTGATGGAGCCGTTCTTGTAGGACATGCTCCGCGCCAACGCTGGGGTCAACTGTTCCATGGTGGCCGGACTAATGCCCTGTGAATCTTCTCTTTCCTGCCAGCATTTCAGGTGCCCCTCATGATGGGTAAGACCAGAGCAACGTTATGTATGCATCAAGTCACCCTGAAGACGTTGTGCCAACCCTACTAATCACCAGAGGCACTAGGGATGCCAGGGGATAGTAGGAGGTTCGCTGGACATTGGTCCGGAGTCATTCCAATAATTTTGCTCAATTACATTCTCAAGTATAAAGTGCTCAGACTGCAAAGAATATAACCATGTCTGCTCTGGTCTTTGTTTTTGAAAAGGACTAAGTGCTTGTCATTTGCAGGTGTTTGCTAATATTTGTCAGGATTAAATCACGCTAAGCTATGAATGACCCCAAGCTTAATGTAAGTCATTGGGGTTCATTAGGAACCATTGGCATGAATGGAGGTCATAGCCGCGGTGTGATCAGAGCAGTCAGTGGGATGACAGATGGAAAAATGGACGATGTATGATGATCCCATGAATCATATTCATCATCTTGTTGACTTCAATGTGGGGGTAAAAAAGAATATGACAAATAACAAGGAATGAAAGATGACAAATGATTAATGATCCTGGAAAGATAATGTTTGCTAAATGGTTGGTAATAAAAGATGGGATTTGGATGAAGGATAGTGATGGAATGATGCACAATGAATGACAGATGGATGATGAATGACGGGATCTGAACCACCGAGCCTGTCTTGTGTGATTTGCTTCTTTCTCCCCTGAGCCACAGTGTTTTCTGTTTCTTTCTGGTTCTTATTATCTGTTATCCTTGTTTCATTCCCTTCTGACAACAGGTGTTTTCATTTGTTAATTTAGTCTGCCCTATCACCTTTTGGGTGCAGCTATTTAAACCTTCCCCTGGCTGATCTTTCCTGCTGGTGATATTCTTTGTGGATTCTACTTGGAGTTATAGCCACACTGCCTTTGTATTTCTGCCAGTCAGAGATCTGCTAGGTTATTTATCTCCACTGTTTCTAACGTCTATCCTATCTGTCCTACTCCTTCTCAATTTCTATAGCTAGGAGGTATTTCTTTCTAGCAGTAGCACTTTATTTTGTAATTGCTTTCACGGTTTCTTTGTTTCTCACTTAGCGATTCCTTCTATCTCTGCACGCCTTCCTGATTCAGGGTTACAGTGCTCTTCCCTTTTCCCCCAGTTCCTAAGGAGTTACGAGGAATACTCTATGGCCGATTAGAAAGCCAGGTCTGAGTTGTCTTCTCCTAGTCCTGTGGTTAGGGTTATTCCAGTTTGCGCAGGGCCACTAGGAACCTTAGTCTGAACAGCAACCAGTTGGGTCAGGTGTATGTTTTCTGAGATAGATCCTATGTTCCCGTGTGAGTTACTGACAGATAACAAATGATAAGGTGATGGATGATAAATGATGTTTACTGAATGACATTTGGAAACTGTTGGATGATGAATGACAGATAAATGATCGCCGATTTATGATAAATAACAGAGGAAAGGATGACAGACGACAGATGAATGAAATTATGTTACTGAATGACAGATGTTGAATGATGAGAATGTAGCCAATATACATAGGGTCCTACATGACCGCTCATTTATAATACTGTGATACCTATACAAGGTATCATGGTATTAAAAAAAATAGCTGAAGAGTCCATCCTATACAAAGGGCAGGACGAGAGGACAGCCATCATGTGATGAACCACTTTGTCCAAGCATGGGGGTGTGCAGCGAAACAGAGCATGGGCAGAAGTCCTGACTTGTCTAGGGGGCCCCTACTCCTCTGATTCCCCTGGATATAGACGGCCGGCCTCACTTCTTTGTTTCTAAAGGATTTCTGAGGTCTCCTAATATCAAGAGATAATTACTGACGCCTGCAAGCCGGATCCGACTCCTAGGTGTGGGTCATTTACTGGCGTACTCACTTTCATCTTCTGCACTGCTGCACATGGGTATAATAATAATTAGATCAGCCCATATTCTTCTAACACAAACTGCAATCACTGCTGTTTAATCTATTTCAATGCCGCTATCATCACTAACAGAAGCATGTAGATGGACAAGTTGTCACCGGCATCCAGTGCTCCCTTCTCCTGCAACACGACCGCGGGTGCTGAAAGTTATCGCTGCCATCCTGGTCATCTGCCTATGCCTGGTTTCATAGGAGAACGTCATTTTGCAACATTCACTTCCTCAACATTGAATTACAACACCAAGAAAGAAAAGGCGAGCACTTATGGAAATTACAGGATAGATAGACAGGTTATTGATCTGCAAATAATGAAGAAAATGGAGACATAATTTTCAAAACATCTCAATTTATCCAGTATGGAGAATAAGCGCCATCTGCAGATATCCTGGCAATTGAAGCCTCGACTGCCACCAATGAGTTTATTAACGATCATCTGAGGAATGTTCTGTTGCACTGAATGCATTTGGACAAATCATCAAAATCCTCTGCTGGCAGCTCCCTTTGTAATTGACAGCCAATGATGTAGCAAATGGGAGACAAGTCCAGAGACATTACAGGCCACAGTAGCATGTTTAGGCTGCTCCCAGTAGTACCAGAAACATATGGCCTAGTATTGTCATGTTGGAAAATGGCCCATGGGACACTTTGGAGACATTGTTGTACTACTATTTACACTACTGATCCTGGTGTCAGGAGCAATTTTTCAGCACAATAAAAGCAGGCCACATGTTGCTTGTGCTTCTGTGAACAGTCTGCGGGGTGTAAATGCACCAACATGTCCTGCAGCATTCTGGATTTGTGTCCTATCGAGCACATCTAGGACATCACTGTTCGGTAATTACATAGGGAGCTGCCAGCAGAGGATCTTGATGATTTGCCCAAGGGCATTCAGCACAGCAGAACCTTCCTCAGACGACCATTGTGCAGAGATTTGTCCATGCCTTCCTAGGAAAACTACAACTTGGCCTGAAAAAAAAACAAGCCTTCGTATGACTGTTTTCATAGAAAAATACAAAGTTATAGTTCTTGGCAGAAGGAAAGGAAAAAAAGAAAAGTGTAACACACAGTATATAATGCACTCTACTAAGACACCGCACAGTATATAGAGTACACACCACACTATACACACAGTAAATAATCTACTTTACAGATGTATACCATGTTCAAAATTATATTATGCAAATTAGTTTTAAGTGTCATAGGGTTTTTTTTGTCAATGAAACCCATTGATGGTATTGTGTCTCAGGTTTCTTTGCATCACTGAAATCAATCTCGATACCTGTGATAATTAGTTTGGCAGGTGAGCCCAATAAAAGGAAAACTGGATGTTCCACAATATTAAGCAGGCCACAGTTTTCAAGTAACATGGGAAAGAAAAAGCAACAAATAGTGCATTGCCTTGGACAAGGGATGAAAAAATTAGATATTGCACGAAAACTTAAGCGTGATCATTGTATTGTGAAGAGATTTGTGGCTGATTCTGAGCACAGACTGTGTTCGATGCAGATAAAGGCAGAATGAGGAAGGTTTCTGCCAGCAAATTCATCGGATTAAGAAAGCAGCTGCTAAAAAGGCCTTACAAACCAGCAAACAGATATCTGAAGCTGCTGGTGCCTCTGGAGTCCCTCGAACCTCAAGGTGTAGGATCCTTCAAAGTCTTGCTGTGGTGCATAAACCACTATTCGCCCACCCCTAAACAGTGCTCACAAGCAGAAACGGTGCAGTGGGCCCAGACATACATGAAGACTAATTTTCAAACAATCTTGTTTACTGATGAGTGCCGAGCAACCCTGCATGGTCCAGATGAATAGAGTAGTGGATGGTTGGTGGATGGCCACCATGTCCCAACAAGGCTGCGACGTCAGCAAGGAGGTGGAGGAGTCTTTTTTTGGGCGGAATCATTGGGAAACAGCTGGTAGCCCCTTTAAGGTTCCTGAAGGTGTGAAAATGACTCTGCAAAGTTTATAGAGTTTCTGACTGAGAACTTTCTTCCATGGTACAAAAAGCAAAAACGTGCCTTCAGGAGCAAAATCATCTTCATGTATGACAATGCACATCTCATGCTGCAGAGAATACCTCTGTGTCATTGTCTACCATGGGTATAAAAGGAGATAAACTCATGGTGTGGCCACCATGTTCCCTGACCTCAACCCTATAGAGAACCTTTGGAGTATAATCAAGCAAAAGATCTATGAGGGTGGGAGGCAGTTCACATCAAAACAGCAGCTCTGGGAGGCTAATCTGACATCATGCAAAGAAATACAAGCAGAAACTCTCCAGAAACTCACAAGTTCAATGGATACAAGAATTGTGAAGGTGACATCAAAGAAGGGTTCCTATGTTAACATGTAACTTGTCCTGTTAGGATGTTTTGGAGTTAAATAACTTTTTATTTCAGTGAATGTGACCTCCTAATGCTACAAATTCAACAAATGAGCATTTTCAGTTCCTTCAAACATATCAAATGTTTAGAAACTCTACTGTGCGTAATAATTTGGAACAGTGCATTTAGAGGTTTTTTTTTAATTTTGAAGATTATACTGTTATCATTGGGAGGTTTCCTCAATAAAATTCAATGTATACTCAACGGGTGATGACTTTTATTGCACTGACTGTCATTTGCACCGACCATTTAGGAAAATCAGAGAAAAACAACATTTACATAATAATTTGGAACATGGTGTATATAATACACATCACACACAGTATATAATATACATCACACTATACACACAGTATATAATCCAGTCTGCAGACAGTATATAATACACACCACAAACAGTATATGACATATGCACTCATTGTTAGACATAACGGATATACCGCATAAACACAGGAGGTGACACTATATGGCAGCAGCTGTACAGCTTGGTCCCAGACGTCAGTCATTTCCTGACGGATTATTAATAGGAGTTTATATGGATAAATATTCTCATGGGACGAATCAGCTGCAATTATTACAACACTACAATCAGCCACAAACAACAAGCTTTTCTTAACTTTTTTTAAAGATTCATTTATAATAAAATGTTCCACAAGTTTCTAACAACTTTAAGTGTCAAGTAATCACTTTTTAACAGGATTTTCTGGGCACAAAAAAAAAAAAAACTACAAAATGACCTGCTATCCTTGTACTGAACCCTCAAAGCCCCTTGCCATCTTTAGTGTATTTATCTTTATTTATTGTACTACTCCTCTCCATCTGTCTGCTGCCATCTTTTATTTTAGCTTATATACTAAACTTGTTGCCATCTCTCAATCTGTGGCTCTAAACTACATTTCACAGGAGGCAGAGCTGTTTCTGTCCTACATCTCACACACACTGCACACCAACTATAGAGCATCATCTTGAGACTCCTATACAGTCTCAAGATGGATAAATGACGCACACATGCTTCTCCTTCCACGTCAGTCCCTTTTTGCTATTCTAACATTCTCATGCAGCCAGTAAAGTTACATGTGGTGAACTGGCTGGCTCGCTGTACTATGGGGGAGCAATGAGTGATCAAATGTAAATGTATTACTGTTGGCAGCGGATCATTCAGGATACTCAAGCGTGTGACAACAGAACAGAGCTTTAATTAGCAATAAACAGGTACAGATATGATAAGCTTTGTGGAATCAGGAATATACATATCTTAAATGTCTTAGGCTGGCTTCACATTTGCGTTTGTGTCTGCATGCTGATGGCATACAGACGCAAACGCAGTGCAAAGCAGTGTCTATATGATGTGTCCGCAGCGGAGAATGTCCGCCTGCGGACACATCACTGTGGAGCCCAGCAGCCAATCAGCGGTGTCCGGGGGCGGAGATCAGCACCGGAGATCTCCTCCCGGCCGCCGGTAAGCTCCGGGACATGTCGGCGGGGAGAACAGCTGATGTGACAGCTGTTTGAATCTTCCCGCGCCGACACCGAGAGGAGATGTCGGCGCGGGAAGATTCAAACAGCTGTCAGATCAGCTGTTCTCCCCGCCGACATCGCTAGCAGATTACCAGCGGCGGGGAGGAAGAGGACAGCAGTGGCTCAGCTGATCTCCCGGTGGCCGTCGGTGAGCTCCTGTGACATCACCGGCGGCCACCGGGAGATTTTTCAATGGGTCTGCAGCGTTCTCCTGCGCTGTCAAGCCCAGAACACTGCGGACCCATTGAAGACAATGCAGGTTTTGTGCGCTTGGGGACGCTTGCTGATTTTCCAAGCTCCCGAGCGCACAAAAAAATGCAACTGGCTGTGTCCCGGGTGCGGATGCTGGACACCGGAAGGAGCAGATATCGTCCGCATCCGCACCCGAACGCAGCAAACGCAAGCACTATGCGTTCCTATGTTAAACATAGGAACGCAGTGCGCATGCGTTTGACTGCGTATGGGAACGCAGCATAAGCTGCGTTCACATACGCAAATGTGAAGCCAGCCTTAAATGTTATCAGGCTGCTTCTCCTCTCATGCACAGACACAGGAAACTGAATACAGTTCCATGGTCTTTCCTGTGTGTGAGCTTTTGGGAGCTGTTTTTTTTATCTAACTTTATAGACAATACACAAACCTAGCAATAGAACATTTACATACACAGGAATGGAGTTGTTGCACTAAACATATTCCAACAATCATAAAGTAAGCTACCACTCGGGAACACTCAGCACCATCCACACTGGACAAAGTTACAAGCTGTAAATATTTCATATTTTGTCAGGCACATAAATCTGGAGAGCGAAAAAGTGTAAATGGGGTCTTATCTTGTATTCAGAAATGTGGTAATAGTGAAGGAAAGGCTCACCTTAGGTGGTTGTGAGAGACACAACCACTATTTATGCATATGAAAGCTGCTGCAGACCCACAAAGAAAAATGTCGATACAGGGTCACAAAATTGTGTATAAACCACACTGCTGTAATATCCACAAATACACTTTCAGATCACAGATGATTTATTATGTAAATGCGCTTTAGAGCCACCACGGACTCCTTCCTCAGGACAAATCATATAGGGCCACATGAATATGTTGGCTCTTTAAATAGATACAACAATGAAAATTAGAAAACAAATTTCATTTCATTTCACATTTCTAAAAACAAATGAATAACCTTTTTAAATAAATTAGTTTTTAGAAATAATTTTATGCATTTTTTGGATTTTATATTTTGAAATGTGTATTATAGATGTTTGGGTATAAGCTCTATAAATGTTAAAGGGCTTTTGTGATTGTTCTTAATGCTGTTATACTGGTTTGAGGGCTTTTAAGTGAGGGAAGCATCCTCCTCCTTTCTTGTTTTCATTGTTATGTCTATCTAAAGACCAACATGTTCATGTGCTCCTATAGGATAATCCTGACGAAGGAGCACATGGTGGCTCTGAAACGTGTTGACATAATAAGTCCTTCTGTATCTGCATGGACTGATCTGAAAGTGCATTTGTGAATTTAAAGGGACACTGTCACCAGGTTTTTGCCATCTTATCTGACAGCAGAATAATGTAGAGAAATAGATCCTGATTCCAGCGATGTGTCTCTTACTGGGCTGCTCAATGTAGTTTCCATAAAACCCTGTTCAACCAGTTGGAGATAAACATTGTAGGACTAATCAAATAGTCCAGCATAGTCATTTACTGCTAAATCTGAAGCAGAGAAAACAGAAATTTTATTAAATTGTGACAGCAAGCTGCTCAGTAAGTGACACATTGCTGGAATCAGGGTCTCTATCTCTACATTATGCTGCTGTCAGATGGTATTGCAAAAACCTGGTGACAGTGTCCCTTTAAGAGCAGCATGGGTTACCCTGTACTGACATTATTCTGTTTGGAGCATGGAAGGTCTCTGTGCTCTTTCTACCTGTACACATCCCCAGTCACTGTAAACTTGTGAAGGATCACAGAACACGCCTCACATGACATCATCATTCACATGACATCATCATTCCTGACCAGCAGGAATTAAGGAATCAGAGATCCCATCACATGTGACAGCACAGGAACACAGTAGAATTTTAACACCAATTCAATTGAGAAGTTTCCTTCTTTCTGTTAGCCTTTATTAACTTGTCTCTCTGGAAAAACTCCAACTTTGCCATCAATACATGTATTCCTGTCTATGACTAATGGTTTTAAGCCCCATCCTGAGCGGCAGCACAAATATCCCAATGATGTTTTGTCCCAATGTCTCTGGGCAGGTAAAGGGTCTGATTGTGAAGAGCAGTCTGTATGTATCAGGGTGGATTGTGTAGACCGGGGAGGACAGCAGCAGATCCTCATCTGTGTGATCAGGACTAGGTCACCATTCCTTGTCTTCCTTTGGTTCTACACAATGGTGCAGATATAATACACAAATCTGAAGTTGTGCAAAACATTTAGCAACATCCCCGGCCAGCTCGGATCGGGCAAAACCAAGGTCAACCGAGAAACTCCCCATAATGTACATCACAAAAGTGGGGGAAAGTGTGATAGAAATGTCCTTCACTTGCTCTCCTGGAGAACATTTCTTACAGTGGTGCTTCTTATTCCTGTACTGTTAGTCCAGACTCCCTTACAAAATGCCAGACCATGATGAACCACGGCTAGTCTTACTACAAAGGTGTAGAACGTTTCATTACACTATGATGTTGTAGGCAGAGCTATGGAGTCAGAGTCGTGGTTGGAGCCCATTTTGGTGGAGTCGGAGTCGGATTCAGTAGAAAATTGACCGACTCCAACTCCTAAAATAAATAATAAATACAGTACAGTACAGTATTCCAATGCAGAATATTATATTATGTTCTATCTAAATATCTAGATTATTGGATCATATCAATGATTAAAAGCCTGATGTTACCATGGTACTACAATACATTTATCACATAAAATTGAGCCATGTATGAGGAAGTCAGAGTTGTGGAGTCGGTGGTTTGGCTTACTGACTTCACAGCCCTGGTTGTAAGGAGGCGCAGCATGACATCTCACTATAAGGGTCAATCACTAATAATCGCCTAATATTAAAGGGGAGGTCCACACAAAGTTATCTGGAGGAGAAGGAAATATGACAGCTCCTACCATCTGGATCCAGATGAGCATTACCCAGCCCTGTGCACACCGCACTCAGTGATAATGACATTTCTGCAGCACATCAAACATCTAATAAGTAAAACTGCCTGACACTGAGGAATTCAGAAATCTCTAGTGGCATGTGAAGAATTCTCACTGCTGGACAGGAGCTCAGAAACAATATCCTCAAGGCCTAAAAAATGTAAGATGCAAGAAACATTTCACTCCAGCACTACATTACTTATCCTGAACTAATCCTGAGTTATCTCCTGTATTATACTCCAGAGCTGCACTCACTATTCTGCTGGTGCAGTCACTGTGTACATACATTACATTACTGATCCTGAGTTACATCCTGTATTATATCCCAGAGCTGCACTGACTATTCTGCTAGTGCAGTCACTGTGTACATACATTACATTACTGATCCGGGAGTTATATCCTGTATTATACTCCAGAGCTGCACTCACTATTCTACTGGTGCAGTCACTGTGTACATACATTGCATTACTGATCCTGAGTTACATCCTGTATTATATCCCAGAGCTGCACTCACTATTCTACTGGTGCAGTCACTGTGTACATACATTACATTACTGATCCTGAGTTACATCCTGTATTATACTTCAGAGCTGCACTCACTATTCTGCTGGTGCAGTGACTGTAAACATACATTACATTACTGATCCTGAGTTACATCCTGTATTATACTCCAGAGCTGCACTCACTATTCTGCTGGTGCAGTCACTGTGTACATACATTACATTACTGATCCTGAGTTACATCCTGTATTATACTCCAGAGCTGCACTCACTATTCTGCTGGTGCAGTCACTGTGTACATACATTACATTACTGATCCTGAGTTACCTCCTGTATTATACCCCAGAGCTGCACTCACTATTCTACTGGTGCAGTCACTGTGTACATACATTACATTACTGATCCTGTACTGATCCTGAGTTACATCCTGTATTATACTTCAGAGCTGCACTCACTATTCTGCTGGTGCAGTGACTGTAAACATACATTACATTACTGATCCTGAGTTACATCCTGTATTATACTTCAGAGCTGCACTCACTATTCTGCTGGTGCAGTCACCGTGTACATACATTACATTACTGATCCTAAGTTACCTCCTGTATTATACTCCAGAGCTGCATTCACTATTCTGCTGGTGCAGTCACTGTGTACATACATTACTGATCCTGAGTTACCTCCTGTATTATACTCCAGAGCTGCACTCACTATTCTGCTGGTGCAGTCACTGTGTACATACATTACATTACTGATCCTGAGGCGGCCGTCACACGCAAAGATTTCTTGCCCGATATCGTTTAAGCGATCTCCTTTTTGATCGCTTAAGCGATATCGGGCAAGAAATCGTTGCATGTAATCAAGCGATTCACGATGTGAAATCGCTTGATCGTGACATCGCTGATCTGAGGTCCGGAGCTCAGATCTTGCGATGAGCGATTTGACGATCTGTCTCATCGTGGTGTGTAACACCATGATGAGCGATTTCCCAGCGCAGAGCCTATGCTGGGAGATGGTAACTATGATACACGTCGGGTAACTAAGCGACGCGCGGCGCCTAGTTACCCGATGTGTACCATAGTTACCAGCGAGATCGCGGCTCCCCATCGCTGGTGAGTCTGTCTGTGTGACATCTCACCAGCGATGTGAGCGATATTGTAAGCGATTGCGCGTGCACGTGATCGCTTACAATATCGCTATAGATATCTCAGCGTGTGACGGCCGCCTGAGTTACATCCTGTATTATATCCCAGAGCTGCACTCACTATTCTACTGGTGCAGTCAATGTGTACATACATTACATTACTGATCCTGTACTGATCCTGAGTTACATCCTGTATTACACTCCAGAGCTGCACTCACTATTCTGCTGGTGCAGTCACTGTGTACATACATTACATTACTGATCCTGTACTGATCCTGAGTTACCTCCTGTATTATACTCCAGAGCTGCACTCACTATTCTGCTGGTGCAGTCACTGTGTACATACATTACATTACTGATCCTGAGTTACCTCCTGTATTATACTTCAGAGCTGCACTCACTGTTCTGCTGGTGCAGTCACCGTGTACATACATTACATTACTGATCCTGAGTTACCTCCTGTATTATACTCCAGAGCTGCACTCACTATTCTGCTGGTGCATTCACTGTGTACATACATTACATTACTGATCCTGAGTTACCTCCTGTATTATACTCCAGAGCTGCACTCACTATTCTGCTGGTGCAGTCACTGTGTACATACATTACATTACTGATCCTGAGTTACCTCCTGTATTATACTTCAGAGCTGCACTCACTGTTCTGCTGGTGCAGTCACCGTGTACATACATTACATTACTGATCCTGAGTTACCTCCTGTATTATACTCCAGAGCTGCATTCACTATTCTGCTGGTGCAATCACTGTGTACCTGCAGGTGCATCTCAATGAATTAGAATATCATCAAAAAGTACAATTTTTTTTCAGTAATTCAATATAAAATGTTAAACACATATATTATATAGAGTCATTACAGGGTGATCCATTTCAAGTGTTTATTTCTGTAAATGATGATTATTATGGCTTACAGCCAATGAAAACCCAAAGGTCATTATCTCAGTAGGGAGGATGAAGGGTTAAAAACCGCGCTGCCGTATTCCACGAGACATCAAAGGATGAATATAATATTGATTTATTAGTCAACGCTTTTCAAGACTCCCAGAAACGCCCTAAAACATAGCAATATGATATTGATTTGTTCTGAGAAAGGGGTCAGGGAGCCCTGAAATGCGTTGACTAATAAATCAATATTATTTTCACCCTTAGATGTCTCGTAGAATACGTCAGTGCAGTATTTAACCTTTCATCCTCCCTACTCTATATGCACCACGCTGGGGACTGCAGCAGTCATGATATGCTTTTATAGTGGTTGTGACTCTCACAACCACACAAGGTGAAGCCTCTGATATCTATTTAGGTCATATTTTATCTCTCAGACCCTTCATCCTCCCTACTTTAATTTTCTGAGATAATGACCTTTTGGGTTTTTATTGGCTGTAAGCCATAATCATCAACATTAACAGAAATAAACTCTTGAAATAGATCACTCTGTGCATAATGACTCTATATAATATATGGGTTTCACTTTATGTATTGAATTACTGAAATAATGTAACTTTTTGATGACATTCTAATTCATTGAGATACACCTTGGACATTACATTACTTAGCTTTTGTGGCACGATTGTTATCTAAATGGTTCTGTTAGGGACTAGATGGGATTTTTCTCCCTTTATCACTTCAACAATCATCACATCATTTATTTTATCCAGAACTACTCCACAATGTCATGGTTACCTTTCTCAGGTCGGTGAGGCCGTACTCCACGGCGGCGGTGAGAACCTCCAGTGCCTGCAGAAGAAAAATGTAATGATAGACATGAATGAATAAATGAATGAATGAATGAATGAATGAGCACATAGTGCCAGCACTAATGTCCTATTGTCTTCTATTAGTGATGAGATCATCCTAAAACACATGGGTGACCACATTGGCCTCATATATGGTCTTGACAGGTCCATGGGCTCATTGTAGCCTCCCCCTAACGTGGTTAGAAGTTAGAAGAAGGGTCCCTGTAAAGGAGCCCCCATTACCACCATACTATCTAATAGTTCTTTGTTTGCATAAAGTGGACGATTCCTTTATATACAGCGCTGGAGGTGATCTATGTTGCCATTAGGTAATGATGTTCTGCAGGGGTCATATGACAAATCCCAGGATATTATGGAATAAGCCACAGAGTGTCCTGTGTGACCCCCTCCCCCGGCTTTGTACTGCAAAATGGAGTAATGGCCCCGGCGTACGACGCCTTGTGTAACTTTTATTTCTAGTGCGATTGTTCAATATCCGTCTGCAGATGATCTAGATGTCTGTGAGTCATGGGAAACTTGCAATAATACCAAGAAATGAGTCTGTGATAGGCATCAGACCGTCTTCTGCAAAGTGACGGACATCCAATATGGCCGCATACCCAGCACACCCCCCAACGTTGTCACTGAGCTTCAGATGTGATTGTAGGAAATTGGTTGGTCACCCAGCTTTCCTAGAGACCGATACAGACAGGTAGTGGCTGAATGAAACTTGTAACAATGGAAGAATGAAGAGGCAATGAGGTTCATCTCCCGCCTTGATTATTGCAATTCTCTATTAATCGGCCTCCCCTCTCTAAACTTTCTCCTCTCCAGTCCATCCTTAATGCAGCAGCCAGAATCACCGATCTGGCCAATCGTTACGCAGATGCCTCCGCTCTGTGCCAGTCATTGCACTGGCTGCCTGTACACTGCAGGATCCAATTCAAATTGCTTGTTCTCACCCACAAAGCTCTTCACAGAGCAGCACCTCCCTACCTCTCCTCCCTCATTTCTGTCTATCACCCTACCCATTCGCTACGTTCTACAAATGACCTTCGACTAACATCTGCACTAATCCGATCCTCCCACTCCCGGCTCCAAGACTTCTCCCGAGCTGCACCAATTCTCTGGAATGCTTTACCCCAAGAACTCAGGACTATCCACAACTTGCATGGCTTCAGACGCTCACTAAAAACACATCTTTTCAAGGCGGCCTATCATACTTCCTAATAGAAATCCTTTGTACTGTACATAGCCCATTCACTATCTCTCTGGACATAACTCTTCCTCAAACTCCTCCAAACCCAAAAGGTCTACACAGATTGTCTGATGACCATTCATGTAACTTTATTTCTATCCCCCATTTCCTAAAGATGCCTGGACCATCAGTGTTATAAGCCCTTGTACCTTGAATAACCCCTATCCCGTTGTAGATTGTAAGCTCTTGAGCAGGGTCACTCCTATTTTTTGTTTTATCTATTGTATTGTATTTTTTACATTGATTTTATGCTTATTGTATTGTTTCCTATTATTGTACTGTATTATTTCTCTACTGGAATTGCTGTATTATATTGTGTATTTTCTTACTGCATTATACTGTGAATTTTCATCTGTTAGCCACTGTATTGGAAAGCGCTGTGGAATATGTTGGTGCTACATAATAATAATTAATAAATCTTTATATATTATCTCAAACGTCTGCCCACCCGGAAGGGAAAACCACAGAGATTGCGGTGCGACATGGAAAATCAGGAGAAGACTCCAGCAGCAGGAAGTTTCAACAAGATGGAAATTTATTTAGCAAAAATTTAAAAATAACTAAGTAAATGATAATCGAAATCCACCGAAACGCGTCGACATGGTGCTGGATTTCGGATGTGATCTCCTTATTTTTTTGGGGAATTTTTGCTCATACGTTTTTGGATTTATTAGACCTTCCTGCTGCTGGAATGTCTCTTCTACTGATGAATGAAGAGCCTATACTTACATACACGCAACAGATTGTGGGATCGGGCCGAGATAAATGCCCCCTCCCAGTCATTAACCTTTTTCTGTCTCATGATTTCATAAACAATCAAAAAAGCAGAATTGAAATAATAGGAAGAAATTATTCGGCACCAGTTATTGCAGCCATTTCCTGCACTATTGCAGCAAAGGGAGGATACATGAGCAGATGCCCGCCACACAAGCAAATAAGCGCAAGTCACCATGGCGGAAAAAGAATGTCACAATTGAAAGAACAGAGGATATTTCATATCATCATTTATAATGTGTTCTATTATTCCCTGCTTTGCATTATATGGGAGGCAGCTATAAACCTGTTCTTGTGTCACGCCTGTGACTGTAAGGTAGCAGGGCGCTCCTGAGCTGTCCCTACAGCTAGAAGTTCCTGGTCTAGTCCCTGTCCCCAAGATTACCCCTGAAAGTGGGGATGCATGGGTCTCGTACCTTGCCTAAAGGAGCGAACACCTCTGCTTAACAGGAACAAACTCCTCCACAGTGGTCAGAATAAAAATTCTATATTTAGCATGGAGTGAAGCCAGTGGTGGGTAGGATAGATATAGCGGAAGGGAGAGATAATCACAAGCTACAGTTGGAATAAAGGCTGAGACAATTCTCAGCCAGCAGAGAAGGGGTTCTTAACACCTTCAGCATAGAAGACAACAGTCAATTGAGCTGTACAGAGGGTCTGTGATTGATTAAACCCTGAGACTCACGACCCAGGTCCCTCAGTGGTGACATCAGAACACGGCACACTCATGATATCATCTTGAACCTCCAGTTTTATGAATAGGTAGCTAATCAATATCAGATCAGTAAGGCCCATATCTGGCTTCTCCACCGCCACCTCAGCTGTTTTCAGGTCCAACCAATGAAGCTGAACAGCATAGGGGAGCGTTTTACAGTTATCAAGAATTGCATCTCAGCTCCTATTCACTTCAATAGGAGCTGGGAACATCCAGCACACAGTGAGAGAAGCTGTGCTGTACTGGCTGTGTTCACTGTTTGGCCCTGGTAAACTGAAGACAATAATATGTGCCCTCTGCACCATGTGGCGCTATGAGGACCAATGTCCGGGGCGTGGGGAGTGGAAGAAGTGGATAGAGTTATAGAATGAAAGTTCTGCATCTTTCCAATTCATTGCTACTTTAATAATGTCTCCTTGTTGTCCTGATCCCTCCCTGTGGGCTGGTCACAATGTATCGGTGTGACAAAATTGTGTCATACATTGTAACAAGCTCTATACCACTGTAGTGCAGCACAAGCCGATACTCACTATGGCGCTGTCCAGCGTCACACTGTTGTGTAGATGAATTCTATGACTGCCAGGAAGACCTCAGGCTGCACGTCTGCCAACACGAAAGGGACCTGCATCTCCTGGGGGGTCTGATGAGAGAACATTCTGTGGAAGACTTTACAGCGACACATCAGGATACAGCGATGAGCATGGACCACCTGCCGCTGTTTCCCCACCACGAATGAGACATCACTAGAAAACAAGATCAAGAGTGAATCATAGCAACTTGAGATAGAACAAGACGCCAAGGGGGTGACCTTTACTACAAAATGCCCAGGGGGTGACCTCCACCTACAAGACGCCCCAGGGGGAACCTCTACCTACAAGACGCCCCTGGGGGGAACCTCTACCTACAAGACACCCCAGGGGGGAACCTCTACCTACAAGACGCCCAGGGGGGAACCCGCCTTCAAGACGCCCGGGGGGAGGAACCTCCGCCTACAAGATGCCCCGGGGGGGGGCCCTCGCCTACAAGACGCCCCGGGGGGGGGGACCTCCGCCTACAAGATGCCCCGGGGAGGGGGGACCTCCTCCTACAAGACGGCCCAGTATGGGACGTCCGCCTACAAGACGGCCAGTATGGGACGTCCGCCTACAAGACGCCCAGTATGGGACCTCCGCCTACAAGATGCCCAGGGGGGACCTCTGTCTACAAGATGCCCCAGGGGGGACTTCCACCTACAAGATGCTTCAGGAGGGACCTCCACCTACAAGATACCCCGGGGGGGGGGAACCTCCTCCTACAAGATGCCCCTGGGAGTGACCTCCACCTACAAGACGTCTCAGGGGGTGACCTCCACCTACAAGACGCCCCAGGGAGTGACCTCCACGTACAAGACGTCTCAGGGTGTGACCTCTACCTACAAGACGTCTCAGGGTGTGACCTCCACTTACAAGACGTCTCAGGGGGTGACCTCCACCTAGAAGACGTCTCAGGGGGTGACCTCCACCTACAAGACGTCTCAGGGGGTGACCTCCACCTACAAGACGTCTCAGGGGGTGACCTCCACCTACAAGACGTCTCAGGGGGTGACCTCCACCTACAAGACGTCTCAGGGGGTGACCTCCACCTACAAGACGTCTCAGGGGGTGACCTCCCTACAAGACGTCTCAGGGGGTGACCTCCACCTACAAGACGTCTCAGGGGGTGACTTCCACCTACAAGACACCCCGGTTGGTCACCTCCACCTACAAGACTCCCTGGTTGGTGACCTCCACCTACAAGACCCCCAGGGGGTGAGCCTGCACCATGAACGGACGGGCCCAAAGTTAATGATTCTTAAAACAAGTCACAGTTGCAGAAACAATATTATCAACGGATTATTAAACATTAACAGAAATATTTAGGACACAGCTTTTCACTGATGGCAGCAGTGATGGATCATCCCTGTGCACAGAGGAGGATCAGCTCCTGAGCTCAACAGGTAGTGACCAGGTTATGAAAAGATTATCAAAGTGATAGCTGCAGTGCCCCCCCACAGCACCAGCACCCCCACACAACAGCACCAGCACCCCCACACAACAGCACCAGCACCCCACAACAGCACCAGCACCCCCACAACAGCACCAGCACCCCCATAACAGCACCAGCGCCCCCACAACAGCACCAGCGCCCCCAGAGCCAGCGACAGAACAGAGGGCGGCCACAAAATACCCACCACGTGTGATCCTGCCGGTGCTGCCATCACCCTTCTCGTAATGACACCGCGTGCTCTATTACCCAGTCCTATCCCCAGGGGGGTAACTACAATGGGTGCAGGGGATGCAATCACACCCGGGCCCTGCAGCCTAGGGGGCCCAAAAGTCCCTTTGGCCCATAGAAAAAGACTATTGCTATTAAAGATTTGCAATAATTGGGGGCCCCGCTGGAGCTTTCCCATCGGGAAGCTTCAAGTTGCACGATTGCCCATTGTGGGATGGCGGGGTTGCTTTGGTTGTCACCCCGACACAAGAGTTGCCGGAACGTTCTGGGAAAGGCGCCACAAAAAAAGGCGACTTCCTGTTTAACCCCTGCAGTCCCGCTACACGGAGGATACGCTGACGTGCTGCACTCTCACTATAACCGCGGCTCAATCTTTCCATCTTTCATGCAAATCTGCTGATGAGACGAAGACACAGCGCCAAAACCTCAGCGAAGAGGCGATTAACCCTCTCCTTACTCCAGAACGTTCTCAATTCCTCAGGGTAAACCCCAGCAGCACAGAGTATTTCAGTAGAGAAGTGCACTGATTTTGTTGGAATTCGCAGTTTGAGAATTGCATAGAAGGAACAAAGTCCACAGCAGCACAGAGGTTTTCAGGAAAGGAGTGAGCGCAGGACAGAAAAGTGCAGGCTCAGTATTTGGTGACTGCTTGCACATATTTTTTAGGGCCACAGGACAAAGGAGGGCACTGTGGTCCCATCCTGCCAGTACTGGGTGACCCCTTTATGACCCCTCAGTTCGGCCATTTATAATCACGCTGACCAGGGGCGTAATTACAATGGGTGCAGGGGTTGCATCGTACCCGGGCCCTGGAGCCTAGGGGGCCCCATAAGTCTCTTTGGGCTATAGAAAAAGACTATTGCTATTAAAGATTTTCAATAATTGGGGGCCCCTGTTGGAGCTTTTGCATTGGGGCCCCTGAGCTTCATGTCAGTGACCCCTCCATGGCTGCACAGTGATTGCGGCCTGCACTGCCCACACCGGGCCCTGGCACTTACCTGAACTGGGCATTGTTAATGAGGCCCCTCAGGGCCGCGGGCAGAGCCGAGGTGTCCCCCTGTAGAAGGACCCCGGGGTGTCAGGAGGATGGGACATGGCTGCACATGGAATCCCCCCACAGAGATCCCAGACAGCCAGGAAATGAGGCCTGATGTGGAGGCTGGATGGGAAGGGAGGTCTGGGCGGACTCCCCCTGTGGGTGTCAGGAATGTGTGATATGGCTGCACATGGAATCCCCCCCAGGTGATCCCAGCAGCAGGATTAATATCCTGATGTGTACGCTGCTGAGGTGATCTAAGTCTTGCCGGACTCACACTGCTGAGCTGTGTATCTAATCCTCCTGTGTGATACTGTCTGCTGAGCTGTGTATCTATCCTGTCCTGTGTTATACTGTCTCTGAGCTGTGTATCTAATCCTATCCTGTGTGATACTCTGCTGAGCTGTGTTATCTAATCCTCCTGTGATACCTGCTGAGTGTGATATCCCCATATCTACTTCCTGTGTGATACTGTCTGCTGAGCTGTGTATCTAATCCTATCCTGTGTGATACTGTCTGCTGAGCTGTGTATCTAATCCTGTCCTGTGTGATACTGTCTCTGAGCTGTGTATCTAATCCTGTCTGCTGAGCTGTGTATCTAATCCTATCCTGTGTGATACTGTCTGCTGAGCTGTGTATCTAATCCTGTCCTGTGTGATACTGTCTGCTGAGCTGTGTATCTAATCCTATCCTGTGTGATACTGCTGCTGAGCTGTGTATCTAATCCTGTCCTGTGTGATACTGTCTGCTGAGCTGTGTATCTAATCCTGTCCTGTGTGATACTGTCTGCTGAGCTGTGTATCTAATCCACCTGTGTGATACTGTCTGCTGAGCTGTGTATCTAATCCTATCTGTGATACTGCTAGCTGTGTATCAATCCTGCCTGTGTGATACTGTCTGCTGAGCTGTGTATCTAATCCTGTCTGCTGTTGAGCTGTGTATCTAATCCTATCTGTGTGATACTGTCTGCTGAGCTGTGTATCTAATCCTGTCCTGTGTGATACTGTCTGCTGAGCTGTGTAAACTACATCCTGATACTGCGCTGAGCTGTGTATCTAATCTTCTGTGTGATACTGTCTGCTGAGCTGTGTATCTAACCTGTCCTGTGAATTGACAAAACGCTCGACTGTCTCTTCCTTAACCTGTCTGCCCAGGTGCAGTTTCTATTACTGATTATTATATAAATATCAAAACAATGGCAGCACACTGGTAATACCAATGATCGGCAGAACCAGTGTGCTGCTATTGTTTTGATATATATAATACTGCACTGTGTGATGCTGTCTACACAGCCACATATCTAATCCTGTCCTGTGTGACACTGTCTGCTGAGCTGTGTATCTAATGCTATCCTGTGTGATACTGTCTGCTGAGCTGTGTATCTAATCCTGTCCTGTGTGATACTGTCTGCTGAGCTGTGTATCTAATCCTGTCCTGTGTTATACTGTCTGCTGAGCTGTGTATCTAATCCTATCCTGTGTGATACTGTCTGCAGAGCTGTGTATCTAATCCTGTCCTGTGTGATACTGTCTGCTGAGCTGTGTATCTAATCCTGTCCTGTGTGATACTGTCTGCTGAGCTGTGTATCTAATCCTGTCCTGTGTGATACTGTCTGCAGAGCTGTGTATCTAATCCTGTCCTGTGTGATACCGTGGGATGATCCTGTGTATCTCCAGTAATTCGGTTCTGGTCTCGGAGGTTGTTGGCACTGTGACGTTCCTGTGCAGACTCTGGGGGTTCAGTCTCCGCACAGCGAAGAGTCACAGACTGGGTATAATGTGCCCACAATCTGCTGAACAGCACAGAACCCTCCGAGCAGCCACAGCCCTGGTAATATGGCCACCAGCCACCAGGAAAGGGCCCATGAGGGCTGGCAGCTCTGCAGCCATGTGGGTCATACAGTATTGGCCCCTGCAGGCGGTAAGATCTCACACATCAAGGTTCACAGGAGCACAGAGTATTTCAGGAGACAAATGTGCTGTGCTGTGGAAACTTACATACTCAGAGCTCCATAGTGAGAAAAAAGGTCAGGGCCCCACAGGAGCGCAGAGTATTTTGGAGAGGAGTTTACTTCTACCAACCTTGATGAGACTGAAATCTTACATAGCAGGGTCCCAGCAGTACAGAGTATTTCAGGAGAGCAGGGTCCCAGCAGTACAGAGTATTTTGGAGAGCAGGGTCCCAGCAGTACAGAGTATTTCAGGAGAGCAGGGTCCCAGTGGTACAGAGTATTTCAGGAGAGGAATATGCTAATATACTGGGAAGTTACAGGCTGAGAGCTCCAGTGCTGATCAATCATTTTTTGGCCCCTTCATTTTTTCCATAGATTGTACAATATCTTCAGAAATAAGTGGAAATGTACCAAAGTTATATCCTCAGGATTTTGTAATTAGTGTCCAAAGAAAGTGAAAAAATCTTAAAATGTGAGAGAGCCCCGAGCCCTGCGGTCCCTGCATTACAGGCTGGAAAGTTACTATTTATTACCATCTTTCCAGTTCACCATTTAAAAGTATCAAGCACTGAGGACTCTCAGATTGTAATATATTTCTACCTACTGACACGGTACAAACATATGTTACCTTATCAAAGTAATACAACAATAAAACAATGTTTGACAACTTACATGTTGCAACTTCAAAGAGGAAACAGAATAAACAGCCTGTGCAGCAATAAAGGCCCCTAATCAGCAGTGTAACTGGAGTCCGATGGGCACCAGTGCAAAATTTGGACCTGGCCCCCTTGTGCAAATGTTGCCCTACCCCCCCCCCCCACCACCACTACCACACACGCATTTTGACACCCCCTGTGCATGCTGGCCAGATGTATATGGCCCCCATCCTCTACTGTATATATGATCCCCCAACCTGGTACATGGCACCCAATCCTGGTACAGTAAATTGTGCTCATCTTAGTACATGGCCCCCACCCTGGTATGTATAGCCCCCATCCTGGTACATGTTCACCACACTGGTACATGGTCCCCACCATGGTGTCTATAGCCTCCCATCCTGGTATATGGACCCCCCCTCCACCCTGGTATGTATAGTCCCCGTCCTGGCATTTATGGCCCCCCATCCTGGTACATGGCCCCCATCCTAGTACATGGCCCCCATCCTGGTACATGGCCCTCATCTGGACATAGCACCCATCTTGGTACATGGCCCATACCTGGTATTTATGGACCCCATCCCGTACATGACCTCCCCCTAGTACATGAACATACATCCTGGTATGTTGACCCCATCATGATATGCATAGCCCCAATACTGGTACATGACCCTCACCCTGGTATGTGTGGCCCCCATCCTGGTACATGGCCCCCCCATCATGGTGTGCACGGCCTCCATACTGGTACATGGCCCCATCCTGGTATGTGTGGCCCTCATCCTTGTACATGGCCCCCCCATCATGGTGTGCATGGCCTCCATACTGGTACATGGCCCCCATCCTGGTATGTGTGGCCCTCATCCTGGTACATGGCCCCCCCCCATCATGGTGTGCATGGCCTCCATACTGGTACATGGCCCCCATCCTGGTATGTGTGGCCCTCATACTGGTACATGGCCCCCACCCATTATGGTGTGCATGGCCTCCATACTGGTACATGGCCCCCATCCTGGTATGTGTGGCCCTCATCCTGGTACATGCCCCCCCCCCATCATGGTGTGCATGGCCATCCATACTGGTACATGGCCCCCATCCTGGTATGTGTGGCCCTCATCCTGGTACATGGCCACCACCCTGTTATGCATGGCTCTCATCCTACTACATGGCCCCATCCTGGTTCATGACCCCCACCCTAAAGGAAAGTTGTGTATATGATCTGTGCCGCCGTATGATGAAACAAACCACTGGGATAGGCCAAGCGATGGTGGCTATTCTACACATTATCCTCACATCTTCCATCGTTGGTTTCCTGAGGAAAGAGCGAGGATTACGCTTATCATTTGTTCTTTTATATTTAACAAGAATCTCAATACAAAACGGCTGTTTCACTGGATTCCTTCTTTTCAGGAGACATTCCACATTATGTGCAGGAGCAGCTCAGTGAATTACAATATCATCAAAAAGTTAATTTTTTTCAGTAATTAAATTCATAAAGTGAAACACATATATTATATAGAGTCATTACACACAGAGGGATCTATTTCATGTGTTTATTTATGTTAATGTTGATGATTACGGCTTACAGCCAATGAAAACCAAAAGGTAATTATCTCAGAAAATTAAAGTAGGGGGATGAAGGATTAAAAACCGTGCTGCCGTATTCCACGAGACATCAAAGGGTGAATAGAATTATGATTTATTAGTCAACGCGTTTCAGGACTCCATGAAACATGGCAAATATGATATTGATTTGTCCTGAAGAAGGGGCTAGGGAGCCCTGACACGCGTTGACTAATAAATCAATATTACATTCACCCTTTGATGTCTCATGGAATACGGCAGCGTTGCTTAGCCCTTCATCTTCCCTACTCTATATGCACCACACTGGGCACTGCAGCAGCTATGATCTGCTTTTATAGTGGTTGTGACTCTCACAACCACACAAGATGAAGCCTCTGATACCTATTTAGGTCATATTTTATCTCTCAGACCCTTCATCCTCCCTACTTACATTTTCTGAGATAATGACCTTTGGGTTTTCATTGTCTGTAAGCCATAATCATCAACATTAACGGGGCCCCCAATTATTGCAAATCTTTAATAGCATCAGTCTTTTTCTATAGGCCAAAGGGGATTTTGTGGCCCCCTAGGCTCCAGGGCCGGGTGCGATTGCAACCCCTGCACCTGTTGTAGTTACATCCCTGATGAGAGCTACATAGAAGAAAGTGAAGGGTCCCCAGCAGCAAAGAGTATTACAGGAGAGGAATGCTAGTCCACAGGTGTTGGAGGGCTCGGACTCCATAACCGACTCTCCCCTTATAAGAAATGTCTGATTTCGGATTGCCGTTCACTTTGCTCTTGGTGAAGAGTCTGGTGAAGGATTCATGAGAGATCAGCCGAATCATCAGAGTGAGGAATCATGAGCGATCAGACGAATCATCAGAGCGAGGAATCATGAGTGATCAGCCGAATCATCAGAGTGAGGAATCATGAGCGATCAGACAAATCATCAGAGCGAGGAATTCTGAGTGATCAGCCGAATCGGAGCGAGGAATCATGAGCAATCAGACGAATCATCAGAGCGAGGAATCATGAGAGATCAGCCGAATCATCAGAGCGAGGAATCATGAGCGATCAGACGAATCATCACAGCGAGGAATCATGAGCGATCAGCCGAATCATCAGAGTGAGGAATCATGAGCAATCAGACTAATCATCAGAGCGAGGAATCCTGAGTGATCAGCCGAATCATCAGAGCGAGGAATCATGAGCGATCAGACGAATCATCACAGCGAGGAATCATGAGCGATCAGCCGAATCATCAGAGTGAGGAATCATGAGTGATCAGCCGAATCATCAGAGCGAGGAATCATGAGCAATCAGACTAATCATCAGAGCGAGGAATCCTGAGTGATCAGCCGAATCAGAGCGAGGAATCATGAGCAATCAGACGAATCATCAGAGCGAGGAATCATGAGAGATCAGCCGAATCATCAGAGCGAGGAATCATGAGCGATCAGACGAATCATCACACCGAGGAATCATGAGAGATCAGCCGAATCATCAGAGCGAGGAATCATGAGCGATCAGCCGAATCATCAGAGCGAGGAATCATGAGCGATGAGACGAATCATCACACCGAGGAATCATGAGAGATTAGCCGCATCATCACACCGAGGAATCATGAGCGATCAGCCGAATCATCAGAGCGAGGAATCATGAGCGATTAGACGAATCATCAGAGCGAGGAAACATGAGCGATCAGCCGAATCATCAGAGTGAGGAATCATGAGCGATCAGACAAATCATCAGAGCGAGGAATCCTGAGTGATCAGCCGAATCGGAGCGAGGAATCATGAGCAATCAGACGAATCATCAGAGCGAGGAATCATGAGAGATTAGCCGCATCATCACACCGAGGAATCATGAGCGATCAGCCAAATTATCAGAGCGAGGAATCATGAGCGATCAGCCGAATCATCAGAGCGAGGAATCATGAGCGATTAGACGAATCATCAGAGCGAGGAAACATGAGCGATCAGCCGAATCATCAGAGTGAGGAATCATGAGCGATCAGACAAATCATCAGAGCGAGGAATCATGAGCAATCAGACGAATCATCAGAGCGAGGAATCATGAGCGATCAGCCGAATCATCAGAGTGAGGAATCATGAGCGATCAGACAAATCATCAGAGCGAGGAATCCTGAGTGATCAGCCAAATCGGAGCGAGGAATCATGAGTGATCAGCCAAATCGGAGCGAGGAATCATGAGCAATCAGACGAATCATCAGAGCGAGGAATCATGAGAGATCAGACGAATCATCAGAGAGAGGAATCATGAGCGATCAGACGAATCATCACAGCGAGGAATCATGAGCGATCAGCCGAATCATCAGAGTGAGGAATCATGAGTGATCAGCCGAATCATCAGAGCGAGGAATCATGAGCAATCAGACGAATCATCAGAGCGAGGAATCATGAGAGATCAGCCGAATCATCAGAGCGAGGAATCATGAGCGATCAGACGAATCATCACAGCGAGGAATCATGAGCGATCAGCCGAATCATCAGAGTGAGGAATCATGAGTGATCAGCCGAATCATCAGAGCGAGGAATCATGAGCAATCAGACTAATCATCAGAGCGAGGAATCCTGAGTGATCAGCCGAATCAGAGCGAGGAATCATGAGCAATCAGACGAATCATCAGAGCGAGGAATCATGAGAGATCAGCCGAATCATCAGAGCGAGGAATCATGAGCGATCAGACGAATCATCACAACCGGGAATCATGAGAGATCAGCCGAATCATCAGAGCGAGGAATCATGAGCGATCAGCCGAATCATCAGAGCGAGGAATCATGAGCGATGAGACGAATCATCACACCGAGGAATCATGAGAGATTAGCCGCATCATCACACCGAGGAATCATGAGCGATCAGCCAAATTATCAGAGCGAGGAATCATGAGCGATCAGCCGAATCATCAGAGCGAGGAATCATGAGCGATTAGACAAATCATCAGAGCGAGGAAACATGAGCGATCAGCCGAATCATCAGAGCGAGGAATCATGAGCGATCAGCCGAATCATCAGAGTGAGGAATCATGAGCGATCAGCCGAATCATCAGAGTGAGGAATCATGAGCGATCAGCCGAATCATCACAGCGAGGTATCATGAGCGATCAGTCCGAATCATCACAGCGAGGAATCATGAGCGATCAGACGAATCATCACAGCGAGGAATCATGAGCGATCAGCCGAATCATCAGAGTGAGGAATCATAATGATCAGTCGAATCATCAGAGCGAGGAATCATGAGCAATCAGACTTATTATCAGAGCGAGGAATTCATGAGCGATCAGACGAATCATCAGAGCAAGGAATCATGAGCGATCAGTCGAATCAGAGCGAGGAATCATGAGCGATCAGCCGAATCATCAGAGCGAGGAATCATGAGCGATCAGCCGAATCATCAGAGCGAGAATCATGAGCGATCAGACTAATCATCAGAGCGAGGAATCATGAGCGATCAGCCGAATCATCAGAGCGAGGAATCATGAGCGATCAGCCGAATCATCAGAGCGAGGAATCATGAGCGATCAGCCGAATCATGAGAGCGAGGAATCATGAGCGATCAGACGAATCATCACACCGAGGAATCATGAGAGATCAGCCGAATCATCAGAGCGAGGAATCATGAGCGATCAGCCGAATCATCAGAGCGAGGAATCATGAGCGATGAGACGAATCATCACACCGAGGAATCATGAGAGATGAGCCGCATCATCAACCGAGGAATCATGAGCGATCAGCCAATTATCAGAGCGAGGAATCATGAGCGATCAGCCGAATCATCAGAGCGAGGAATCATGAGCGATTAGACGAATCATCAGAGCGAGGAAATATGAGCGATCAGCCGAATCATCAGAGCGAGGAATCATGAGCGATCAGCCGAATCATCAGAGTGAGGAATCATGAGCGATCAGCCGAATCATCACAGCGAGGTATCATGAGCGATCAGACGAATCATCACAGCGAGGAATCATGAGCGATCAGCCGAATCATCAGAGTGAGGAATCATAAGTGATCAGTCGAATCATCAGAGCGAGGAATCATGAGCAATCAGACTTATTATCAGAGCGAGGAATCATGAGAGATCAGCCGAATCATCAGAGCGAGGAATCATGAGCGATCAGACCAATCATCAGAGCGAGGAATCATGAGCGATCAGACCAATCATCAGAGCGAGGAATCATGAGCGATCAGTCGAATCATCAGAGCGAGGAATCATGAGCGATCAGTCGAATCATCAGAGCGAGGAATCATGAGCGATCAGCCGAATCATCAGAGCGAGGAATCATGAGCGATCAGTCGAATCATCAGAGCGAGGAATCATGAGCGATCAGACGAATCATCAGAGCGAGGAATCATGAGCGATCAGTTGAATCATCAGAGCGAGGAATCATGAGCGATCAGCCGAATCATCAGAGCGAGGAATCATGAGCGATCAGTCGAATCATCAGAGCGAGGAATCATGAGCGATCAGACGAATCATCAGAGCGAGGAATCATGAGCGATCAGCCGAATCATCAGAGCGAGGAATCATGAGCGATCAGTCGAATCATCAGAGCGAGGAATCATGAGCGATCAGTCGAATCATCAGAGCGAGGAATCATGAGCGATCAGCCGAATCATCAGAGCGAGGAATCATGAGCGATCAGCCGAATCATCACAGCGAGGAATCATGAGCGATCAGTCGAATCATCAGAGCGAGGAATCATAAAGCGATCAGTCGAATCATCAGAGCGAGGAATCATGAGCGATCAGACGAATCATCAGAGCGAGGAATCATGAGCGATCAGTCGAATCATCAGAGCGAGGAATCATGAGGATCAGCCGAATCATCAGAGCGAGGAATCATGAGCGATCAGACTAATCATCAGAGCGAGGAATCATGAGCGATTAGACGAATCATCAGAGCGAGGAATCATGAGCGATTAGACGAATCATCAGAGCGAGGAATCATGAGAGATCAGCCGAATCATCAGAGCGAGGAATCATGAGCGATCAGACGAATCATCAGAGCGAGGAATCATGAGCGATCAGCCGAATCATCGCTATTTAGTGTAACACATTGGAAGAGGAGATGCCCCCAGCAGCACAGAGTATTTCAGGAAAGTCGTGCACATGACGCGTCCGTGCAGGAATCTACTATATTCCCGAACAAAGGGTGTTAATTCATTGTGAATGTGCCCCAATTAACAGCTCAGTAATAAAATCTGAGCGCAGGCGGCGGCGGCGGGACGCGCGGTGTCCAGGGTGACCCTGTATTTGGGCTGGCCCCGAGCCTGGGCTCTGCACGCTCAGCTGGCATCGAGCTGTCTCCTACAGCCTGGCAATGATTTACAGTAGCCAGAGGAATGATTAAACTGAGGACGAGCCCAGGCATGCTGCTGCCCCTTATAAGATCAGGGCTGGACGGGCATCGCTGCAGCAGAGCGACCCGCACATACCGGGCACACAGGTAACCACAATCCCTATTACTAATCCCTACTGACCCCTCAGGTGACCACAGACAGGAGCGGGCGCTGAGACGTCTACAGTGATCATATCTACAATCTGTTCTGCTAATCACCAAAGTTTGTGAGTTTTACACGATTCGTCTGTGAAAACTGCGCAGACAATGATTTATGTATTCTGCTTTGCTTATATAGCACCATCATAACCCACAGCGCCTCACAGACTCCATTATCTCTGTCCCCATCGGGGCTCACTATCTACATTCCCTATCACTATGTATCACGAGCCACAGAAATTCACCATAAGATTGTGCACAGTTATGGGGTGCGGTTATGATCTGCACAGTGTGAACGGACCCCTGTCCTGTAGTCAATGGGCATGAGGGGTGAGGGAGGGTGAGAGATTAACCCTGACTATGCCACAGCGAGACGTGATACATTCCTGGTTACTGTATCTGAATCTGTGAAATGTCAGTGGAATCAGACTTTAGAAGAGATTGTTATCAGATGTGATCATTCATGAGCGGCTTAGATACACAGCACTGCTGACATAACAGGGGCGGACACAGAGAGGAGAGGCTCCTGGACAAAAACAGTATAGGGGCCCCTCACAGGCCAAGAACTCATCATAATGCACAATTCCACCTGCTTTGGAGGTAGATGTGGCCCCCTTAGCCACTGGGCCCCGGTGCGGTTGCACCAATGGTGTGTTCACTCCTCAGACAGTATCACAAACGATAGGATTAGATACGCAACTCAGCAGATAGTATTGTACTTTATAGGCTTAGATACACAGCTCAACATAGTATCACATATGACAGGATTAGATACGCAGCTCGACAGAGAGTATCACACAGATGGGATTAGATACACCACTCGCAGACAGTATGACACTGGACAGGATTATACACAGCTCAGCAGACAGTATGACACAGGACAGGATTAGATACACCACTCGCAGACAGTATGACACAGGACAGGATTATACACAGCTCAGCAGACAGTATGACACAGGACAGATTAGATACACAGCTCAGCAGACAGTATCACACATGATAGGATTAGATACACAGCTCAGCAGACAGTATCACACATGATAGGATTAGATACACAGCTCAGCAGACAGTATCACACATGATAGGATTAGATACACAGCTCAGCAGACAGTATCACACATGATAGGACTACATACACAGCTCAGCAGAGAGTATAACAACAATATTATTCATATATATAGCGCTATTAATTCCATAGCACTTGACATACTTTCTGCAACACTGTCCCAATTGGGGCTCACAATCTAAACATCCTATCAGTATGTCTTTGAAAGTATCACACAGGATTGGATTCACTGCTCAGCACAGAGTATCACACATGATAGGACTAGATACACAGGACAGGATTAGATACACAGCTCTGCAGACAGTATCACACATGATAGGACTAGATACACAGCTCAGCAGACAGTATCACATAGGACAGGGATTAGATACACAGCTCAGCAGACAGTATCACACAGGACAGGATATGATACACAGCTCAGCAGACAGTATCACACAGGACAGGATTATATACAGCTCAGCAGACAGTATCACACAGGACAGGATTAGATACACAGCTCAGCAGACAGTATCACACAGGACAGGATTATATACACAGCTCAGCAGACAGTATCACACAGGACAGGATTATATACACAGCTCAGCAGACAGTATCACACAGGACAGGATTAGATACACAGCTCAGCAGACAGTATCACACAAGGACAGGGTTAGATACACAGCTCAGCAGACAGTATCACACAGGACAGGATTAGATACACAGCTCAGCAGACAGTATCACATAGGCCAGGATTAGATACACAGCTCAGCAGAGAGTATCACATAGGATAGGATCAGATACTCATCTTGGCAGACAGTATCACACAGAATAGAATTAGATACACAGCTCAGCAGAGAATATCACTCAGAATAGGATTAGATACACAGCTCTTCAGAGAGTATCACACATGATCGGATTAGATACACAGCTCAGCAGATAGTGGATGATCTGTGGGTACAGATTCTCGGTGTGGTACAATGCATGTAAATGGCCTTTCCATGGTCGATGGTCCACAGACACTTTGGTTCCACCTTGGAATGACATTGACATATTAGTTGGGGTATGTGTAGCTAAGATGACAGCACGATGGATAAATGTAACTTCTACCCTTTAATCCTCTAAGTATGTGATCGTCTCCACAAATAATGAACATGTTGAAACTTGCAGCGTTGCCTTATATCTCCGGTTACTCCGGATAATGGGCAGAACACGTATCACAGACTTAGATACAGTGGGAGCTGGCGGCAGAGGGGGTGATATGAGATCAGGACTGTTCCCCTTCTTCCTCTGGCTCCTGCCCTGTACCCGCTGTCTGCCCACTCTGCTGAGGATCCCTGCTGGTACATTGTAGCAGTTCTTCTGCTGGGTGAGTGTTCTCTGTGATATTAATGCTGTTATATACTCCTCTGCACTTTATATACATTTATTACAGAGATCTGTGACATCAGTGGTTTGTTCACAGATCATTGCTTGCTGTTAGTGAATACAAAGAATAGTTCATATTCCGTAACTTCTTGTAGGTGATTGGGAAGAAAACATGCAAATTAGCTCTAGAAGGAGAGATATCCATCCCTTCAATGCAAATTCAACCAGACCCCATCTACAAAGCCTGAACATATAGTTATGTCTGTTACAATGTATCAGTGAAGACAATCCTCTGTGAGCTAAACATGGTGGTACAAACCTCTGCCCTACCCTGGACTCCAGGCTGGTGACCATAGTCATATAGGGCTGTCATAGAAGTGCATAAGGTCGCTACAGCACCTCCATCCACGTACATACAGACACATCTAAAGAATACAATTTCCTATTCATTAACAGCAAGCAGAGATCTTGAACACTATAAGAAAAGAAAAACACCAAGGGGTCATGAGAAATCAGGGGCATAACTACAATAGGTGCAGGGGTTGCAATCGCACCCGGGCCCTGGAGCCTGGGGAGGCCTAAAAGTCCCTTTGGCCTATAGAAAAAGACTAATACTATTAAAGATTTGCAATAATTGGGGGCCCATTGAAGCTTCAAGTTACACCACTGCATATAATAGTTGAACTGTTACAAAAGTTTGGAGTTGTGCAAAAGTTTGGCAACTTTTAGTCCTTTATCCCAGTCTGGTCAACTTTATGAACAGCGAGAAAGGTTGAGTTCAGCTGACAAATTTCTCAAAATGTACGTCACAAAATTGGGAGCTGAAAGATGGGTGAAATGAAGAGTCAAACGCCCATCAATACCTCCAGGGCGCCCTTTATTAGGACTGGTGGGGGGGTTGGCGAAAGTGTAAGATTTACAGAACTGTTCATTATACGATGATTACTCCTCAGACATCAAAAACAAAACTAGAACAGCATTTGGACTAAAAAGTTACTTTAATGGTAAAATACCAAAATTACATAAACTTAAGTGATTAGTTTCAGTATATAACATGAATTACAACATATATGCATTGTACAAAGTTGAGAATGGATAATAAAGTATAATGGTGAACAGGCAGGTCACCTCCTGAAGACACTTACATGAAACGTGCGTTGGGGCGACAGGAACGGTCAGAGCTGCTGACACTAGGCACGATGGTACCTTTTATTCAGCATGGTTTACTTTTATTGAGACGTTTTCAGGGTTAATCCCTTATTCCTAAGGCAGCTCGCACTAATATTACTCCTTTAGCCACATATACAGCCTTCTGGGGTTTTTTCTCTACATTCTTTAATGATAGAATAGTTGCAACTTGTAGGAGTATTGTTGTGCCTGTTATACTTTCCAAGCCATTTACAACTCTGCATATTGCATATATGTTATCATTCATGTTATATAATAAAAGTGTGATTATAATATTATTATAGGTCTAATACTGTTCTAGTTTTGTTGTTTAATATGTATGTATATAGTGCCGTAACATGAAGCTTATGGGCCTCACTGCGTAACCTCCAATGGGGCCCCCAATTATTAGCAATACTCCTTTCTATAGACCAAAGGGACTTTTGGGGCCCCCCTAGGCTCCAGGGCCTGGGTGTGATTGCAACCCCTGCACCTATTGTAGTTACGCCCCTGTATATATGGTGTATAACCCCAGATAGAATTCTTAAATGGTACGTGGTTTTGAGGATTGCGCCTTGTATTGTTGTGCTATAAATGACACAGTTTTCTTCTGTCCCGGTCTTCAGGACAATGGCAGATAACCCTCCTCCTTCTGAGGATATCATGACCCTGGCGGTCGCAGGAGATGCTCAATCCAAGTCAGGTCCTCGCTCCAGTCGCCGCCACTCTCACTCCATAGAGATGCCTCCCCGCCAGCTGGTACGATTGAGAAGCATCGAAGAGCGTCCCGCCATGTTCTCCCGCCGTAGCTCGGTCGTCAGCAACATGAACGTCCCGTTCTCCCGCAAGAACTCGCTGTGCGCAATGGGCTCCAACAAACGCTTGTCCCTAGGACCTTGGGCCCATTTTGGACGAGTTAGTTTTTCAGGTCTTCCCCTCTATCAGCCCATTAAGGAGATTCAGTATGAAAACACTTATAAGATGGGCCCTGACCTGGACTGCAGATTCAACCCATGTAGGGTCCAGAAAGCTCTGGAGACCATCCTGAGAAACTACCTGGCAGACACCAAGTACAACCCCATCACCAGCGGGCAGCTGACCCAGAATCTGTCAGACATCATCCGCAGCAAACTGAAGGAATTCACCCCCACCCGGTACAAAGTGGTCTGCAGCGTCTTCCTGGGCCAGATGTGCCACCAGGGGGTGAAGGTGTCCAGCCGTTCCCTGTGGGACGCCCAAAACGATCATTTCGCCTCGGCCTCATATTTTAATGCCACATTGTTTGCTGTGGCCATGGTGCATGGGCTGTACTATGAATGATGGCGGCATTCAGAGTGTATAATAAACTCATATTATGTACATGTGTTGTGTGTATGGTCAACAGAGGGGCCCAAAGCAAATATAAAATCAGGACCCTCTTTTATCAAGACTTTACTGATACGGCCAACCTCCTTCCAATTTATTGCAGGGCCCCCAATTGGTTCTTCCTACTTGTCTGCTAATATTGCAAAGTGCATAGAAGCGGTCACATACCTGCTTCTCAGCATGTGACTTGGGGTTGAGACTGCAAGGGTTAATCTATCTCCTCTCACTCCATCCAGCACTCAGCCTCTGTTCTAGGCTCAAAAGGAGCATAAATCACACCCCGACCCAGATTACACAACAGAGGCGATACCACCAGGGGCATAAGTACAATCGCACTCGGGTCCCAAAAGTTCCTTCGACCTATAGAAAAGACTGCTATTAAAGATTTGCAATAATTAGGCGCTCTGTTGGAGCTTTTGCATCGGGGCCGATGAGCTTCCCAGTTACGGCACTGGATACCACAACTTAAAGGGAACCTGTCACCTGGATCTAAGCCCCTGCACCTTCCTAGCTGCTCCCTATCTATCCCTCTCTGAGCTAAATCCGCCCTATAAAGCTGCAGAAAAAATAGAATTATTCTTACCGTTAATTCGGTTTCTAGGAACCTTCCACGACAGCATAGGAGGTAGCCTCGCCACGCCCTAATTGGGACAGGAAGCAGAAGAGGTTAAAAGGACCCTCCCACCTCCCACTAGCCAGTGTCTTACAAAGAACCATAGCCTGAGAGCAATGATAACAGTAATACATTCCAGGAAAAATCGAGGAACATAGGGAGGGAAATAAGTGCTGTCGTGGAAGGTTCCTAGAAACCGAATTAACGGTAAGAATAATTCTATTTTCTCTAGTCACCTTCCACGACAGCATAGGAGGAATACCAACGAACTAATACTTAGGGTGGGACTACAGCCTGCAGGACTATCCTGCCAAAAGCCAAAGCCCCAGGGGAAGCCAGGGCCAGACAGTAAAACTTCGGGAAGCATGCAATGAACCCCAGGAAGCAGCTTAGCAAACTGCTCCGGAGAAGCCCCAGCCCCTTTCCTCCCAGGAGACAGAGGGAAAACTGGAGAAACGAGCAGGAACAGCTGGGAAAGGAAGGAGTCCGGAAAGACATTCCGAAACCAGGGGGCGAAAGAACGTAGAGCCATTGCCACGCCCGTATGACGACCAAAAGGCCGGCCAACATATAGAGCCACACGTCAGGACGCCCACACTCCAGAGCACTGCACCATGGACAGAAAAATAAAGAAAGTTCACCACCAACGGAGTCCGCGGAAGTTGACAAAGGGAAGGAAGAAACATCCACTGGGAGCGAAAGAAGGCCGAGACGACCTCGGGAAGAAACGAAGGGTCCAGGTGAAGGACAAAGCAGTCATCCAGGACAGACAGCGACGGGTCCTGGCCAGAGAAAGCCTGAAGCCCCCCCAACACATAGGCCAGAAGCAACCGCCAGCAGAAACGCCAACCCGGTCGACAACAATGGATATCACAGGAGGACAGAAGTCCAAAGGAAGGGCGAAAAAGCCCAGTCAGGCCAACAATGAGGACCCCGCCAAATCCGTGGCAAACCTAGAACCAAACGCCGAACCCGGCCCGTGCCGGATCAAAGACGCCGGCCCTGACCACATTTAGGGAGAAAAAAAAAAAACACTTCACACCCGCATGACAAAGTGCCGAAGTAACCGGAATGCGGAATGTCCGCAAGGAGGCCACCAACTCGGCCGACAGGCCCAGAGGCCTCAGCCCTGGCCCTCAGAAACCCAGCAGCTAAGTCGAGCTGCCGAGCATCCGAAAGGAACAGAAGACCACGAGATAGCAAGCAGAGGTCCGAATGCAAAAGGACTGGTCCACTGACCTAGAGCGCCATGAGCAGGATGAACCAATACCACCTCGCCCATAGAGGGGCCCTCAGAACAGAGAGGACTCCTTACCAGACCCTCCCCAGGAATCTCACGAGAAGGGAGAAGGGGGACAGAAAGCCAGAAGCAATAAGAAAAAACCTCAGTCTGGGAGAAAGAGGTCCATCCCCCACCAGGCCTCAACTCGAGGTACAGGGAGACATAGGCTGCTACAGTATGAATCGCCCGGGAAGCAAAAAGGACGAGCTCCGGGCATCCCAACTGGCGACCAGGGAGCAGAACACCTCTTGGACCAGGCTCCCCCTTCCCGGGAGGACCTCCCGGAGGCTGAAAACCCAGCCTGAAGGGGCAGGGATCCTATCAGGCGGACTACAGAAGGAAGAAGAGGAATGCGGTCGGACGAATACAAACAGCATCGCCCAATGGCAAGTGGCCCACAGTTGCCAGGGAACGGGGCCCGCTAGGGGGAGAGCCTGTAGCCAGCAATTGTCATCCATAGATTATGACTCGGATGATAATACAGCTTAGGAACTGAACCGTCAGCCACAGCTGGGGGAATGGGGCACGGGGCAGGAGATTCACTGCTCCATGGGTGCGGCCACAGCAGCCACTCGCTAGAATGGCCCATCCCCGGAAAGGAACACGAACAGCAAAAACAGGACCTCAAGTACCACTCTCAGTTCCCAGCGAATAGAGGACCGCGAATGAAGATGAGACCCCAGACTCCTTGGAGAGGGCGACCCCCGCCCCCCTCCCCCCACCTAGGTTGGCATCCAGAGGAAAAGCCACCAGGGGAGTCAAAACCCAGGCCGCCCCTAAAAGCAGGCCGTTGGATTCAACTACCAGAGGAGGGAGGAGGAGGCAACCCCGGGAGACGAACCCGGGGATTCAGAGGACGGCAGACTGCCCCAACAGGACAAGACATGGTCCAGATGAACCTGAGTGAGCCTGAGCCCACCTGACAGGCAGGATGGAGAACGTCAATGATCACAGAGCCGACCGTCGCCCGAAAGGAGGGAGGCGCCCGACTGCGCAGAAGCGCAGCAGAGATTCCACCACCCTGCACCCGAAGGACAGAGGAGAAGGAGCAAGAAGAAGGAAACAGCCCAGACATAGCACCCAGACAGAGGCTGCAATCCAATAGGAAAGCAACGACCTCCGCCATAATGATCGAGAAACCCCGGAGCCGAGGAGAACCCCCATGAAAAGAAAGCGGAGGACTGTACCTCTGTACAGGATTATGAACCTGAGGAGCATCTGGGGGTGAGGGAGAATGGGCACCCGCAGTATGCGTCAGTCCAGTAGAGTGGAGCCATCTGGTGGCGTAGCCCTGCCCCCATGAAGGGGGAGGCGTTGGAAGCCGACGATGACACAAGCCCCTCCAGAGGGCTAGTTCGACCAAGAAGAGTCGGGAAAGCCCCCAACCCCTCCTCACAGCCTGGACAGACGAGAAGACCGTCGGGCGAAGGAGATCCTGAACTCCGGAGTACAAAAGAACCTAAGTACCCTGAGAGGGCAGGGTAGGAACCCGGAGAGCAGGCGGAGGAGGCAACTCGAACACGATGAGGAGGTCTTCGGAAAGACCCTCAGAACCCCCGGCAAGCGGCGAAGTCAGCCACTGGGGGAGAACACCACAAAGCATTTACTGATCTCAGGGAGACCAGTCCAATAACCCACTGCGGCCAGCAGGCGAAAATGCCCAACACAGAGAATTCCGAGGCGTAATGCCTCCTGGGAAATATGAATATATCACTAGAGCCCGTGGTGCCTCGGGTAGGAGGCTCAAACACAGGACCGGGAAAGAAAGGCTGAGTTCGCCCCGTTACCCCTTACCCCACCGAGCCACTGAGAGGCAGAGTACAGCAGCTGCAGCGGACAAGGCACGAGGACAACTAGTCCAAGGCCTACAAGGGAACTCCCCCACCCAGGAACCCCTGGCTAGGAGGTCCAAGGTACCGAGTGCCAAAGGGACCACCAACTAGTAGGCCGCACCGGAAGAACCCTGCGCTCAAGTTGCCTGGTCCATAAAGGCAACAAGGCCAGGTCCAAACACCAAGAACCCAATGAAGGGTAGAGAGTCATTTAGGCACTCCTCAAAGTCAGCCCCAAAATCCGTCAGATGGAGACGGATAGACAGAGATACAGGGTGTCAGACGGACCCAGGCATCTGCAAGACCCCAGGAAGCTCACCGGAGAAAGGGAAGGAAGACAAGGAGCTTCCACCTTAGGGAGCCCCTGAAGGGAGCCCAGTTGACCATCGTCCACAGACAAAGGCAGAAGGCCCACAACCATGCAGCCCATCTGGCCCAGGTGGGAGGCAGCCTCAAAGGGGAGCGCAGTCTTGTTAGCTACATGCCGACCTGCACCCCCCCCGGGGATCCCGTGAATCAGAGATGCCACGAGAGAAACCAACTACTGGGATCACCCCCTGAAGGAATTCTCAGGAAAGCTCCAATCCTGAACGATGGTAGAATGGACTGGAAAGCGGACTGGGCTGGCAGCTCCAAAGCCGCCAATATCCCCAGATGGTAGAACTTTCCCATAGAGCTCTGACCGGCCCTAGCCCAAGTTCCTCCAAGTAGAAGAGGAACCTACTCAGTTCAGTGGCACTGGAAGATGGAGCGACAGCAGCCCAAACCTGACCTTCCCTCTCCCAGGAGCATCCCCAAAAGGAGCTGCCAGAGAGAATGAGGAAAGGGAAGCCTGAATCTCCAGGAAAACCCGGGATCTCATGCCATACACTAGGCTAGGGTGTGAAGCCCAACCAGGACAACAGGCATTAACAGCCCTCCCAGAGGGGGTCTGATGCCAGACTCGTCCCCTGAACCAAAGCACAGTTAAGGGGACCAACAATAACAACTGCCCATAGGCAGAAGAGAGGACTTCCCCCCACACTCCATCAGACATACACTGTGGCAGGGGAAACACTGGCACTGCAGCTGCAGGAGAAGACTCAGTAGCACACATAGGAACAATACCTTACCGTGGCTCAGAAGTCTTCAGGGCAGCCTTCCTAAAGAAAGGCCTGCCCCCCAGTGTCTGTAACGAGTTCCCCGCTTCCCGCACCGGGTCCTGGCCAGGCCACCTGCAGTGGTGGCGTGGCCGCATGCTGATCGCCAGGTCCCGTCACTGGAACCCGGAAGCGCTACGCTCCCGCCGGGGAGCGCGTGACCGGACGTCCCGCCCACCAGCGTCACTTCCGGTCGCGCTGGAACAGTAAGAAAGCGCGGGAAGCGGCCGGCGGGCTCCGAAACAGGGGAGGTCGCCGGCCAGGGAGCCCACAGCCCGCTTCACCCCGAGGGGATCTGGAGAGCCAGGGCAGCAGTCCCACATACATGGGAGCAGCAGGAGGAGGAGCGGAAGCCCGACCAACGCTGCCCGGTCCTACCGCGAAAAACATGCGGTAGGAGCAGCCGGAGGAGGAGAGCCGTAGCACCGACCAACGCTGCCCGGCTAAACATCAGGTATGCTGCAGTCGCCGGCCCCACAGCACAGGAAAAAAACCTCTCCATGCCCCATGGGGACAGGAAAGACACTGGCTAGTGGGAGGTGGGAGGGTCCTTTTAACCTCTTCTGCTTCCTGTCCCAATTAGGGCGTGGCGAGGCTACCTCCTATGCTGTCGTGGAAGGTGACTAGAGAAATAAGTTATAACTTACAGAAGTCCCTGAGGCTTTGGGACTGAAAAGGCGGCCCTAGGCTCCATTGTGCCCTTCTCAATGGTGCAGCGCACACCCCGCTGGGCAGCGTTATTCTTTCTTTCAAGCCGCCTCTTTAATTTGTAATCTCCCGCCCTCTGTAGTACTATCAAGCACCGGCCACTACGTCACTTCCGGCGCGGTGCATTATGGGCCGCTCACGTGACCTCCCCCAGTGCATTATGGGCCTGATCACGTGATCGACACGGATTCAATAAGTGCATTGCGCATGTGCAGAGACGGGCCGATCACATGATCAGGCCCATAATGAATTGGGGTCGATCACGTGATCGGCCCATAATGCACTGGGGGAGGTCACGTGAGTGGCCCATAATGCACCGCGCTGGAAGAGACATAGTGGCCGGTGCTTGATAGTACTACAGAGGGCGGGAGATTCCAAATTAAAGAGGCAGCTTGCCTTTCCAGTCCCCAAGCCTCAGGGACTCCTGTAAGTTATAAGTTATTTTTCTGCAGCTTTATAGGGCGGATTTAGCTCAGAGAGGGATAGATAGGGAGCATCTAGGAAGGTGCAGGACAGGTAGTGATAGTGTAGGGGCTTAGATCCAGGTAACAGGTTCCCTTTAATCCTGCAATATTGAAAAGGGAAACCTGAGCTGAAGCACCAAGATTCCCCAAAGACGGCCCTCTAGCTGTTGTGCAACTACAACTCCAAGCATGCCCCAACAGCTAGTCTATTTACCCATCCTGTACTGTTAGGGTACCGTTACACGTCGCAATATCGGGCAAAAGTCACGTGACGTTCGCAGTTGCAGTTGATATCGCTAGTGCGTCGTGTAACAGGGTGATGCGACTGCAATAAATCGCTGGAGCGAGATCGCCAGGTTCTCTCACGCATTTAAATCAGGCGATATTGCTTAGCGATGTGGTAGGATCATACTGTGTAACAACGCGACAACGATATTGCAAAGCAATTTCCCCTATTCATTGCATTGAAAAATATCGCTCGCCGGGTTGCTCATACCCAGCGAAAGAAATTTGCTTACTACATCCTAGTCGTGTTTCTCCTCGTGTGACAACTACAAGACAATCTTTGAAAAGTGCCAAAAACATGCGCGCTCCCGTGAAGTTGCAGGCGATATCGCAGTGATATTGCGACATGTAACGGTGCCCTTAGGGCTAATTCAGAATTCTATAGAACGGTGGTACTTTCTAAATGGACCACAAGCTTGAGTGTCACAAAAACCTTCATTTTTGATCTACATTGAATTTTTGCATATAGTCTAAAAGGGACTGTCCAGGCCCAATAGCCATCTAGTCATCAGTGCGAGATTTGGAGGAGGAGGGGGGCAGGGTCCAATGCCCCCCATTGATCAGCTATTCCTGCTGAATGCAAACACCTTAAATAGAGCAGCCACTGCAGAACTATTCTTTTGATAGAAGCTGTTCTCCAGTAACTGGTAGCCTTCACTATACATTGATTGAAGCTGTGGCTTGTAAGGCTGGCTTCACACTACAGCTGGGATCCGATCTGTGGCTGTCCGCTTGAGCCAGACAGCCCCAGACCAGATCAGCACACAAAACTGGAGGGCTAATTTGCCCTCCGGTCCGGGGTGCAGCTGCCGCCGCTGCTGATGGGAGCTAGTTGCGGTCCTTAGCTACCAGTGGCGGCAGCTGCACACCAGACCAGAGAGCAAATTAGCCCTCCAGTTCTGTGTGCTGATCCGCTCCAGGGCTGTCTGGCTCAAGCAGACAGCCACGGATCGGATCCCAGCCGTAATGTGAAGCCAGCCCAAGTTGTTTCAAAGTTTTTACATCCAACCAGAACCAGAGCAAACAGCTGAGAATTAAGGGCTTCCGGGGGTCAGAGCTCACCAATCTCATATTAATTACCCGATCAATAGCTGGTGTCTGCAGCCCCTTTGGATAAGGGCTCACTCACACCACGGTATAAATCAGACGAGTACAGCTGGAAATAGCGGCACTCACCAATTACAACTTCATTTCATATAATAAAAAAAAATCAGTTGCAGGCAGGCGGCAGGACGTGGAGCGCTGTGCTGGACGGTGGCTGTTTCGTACTATACCAGCACTTTTAGGGGTTGGATTATTGTATTATAGGAAATAAAAGGTTTAAATACAGTTGGTAAGGGCCGGTATTTTCTGTTGTAACACAGAACTATTTAGCAGAGCAGCGCCTGTTTACACACCTGCCCATTATCCAGGACACCATGCTTTGATCATTTAGTGTAATCCACACATGATTTTTAGTCCACCACCTTTTATCGTTCATTCATAAATCAGACGAGTGCAAACAAAATAAATCTGTCGCTATACAGAGCCACAGTAAGATTTTTTTTTTTAGATATCATTGCAATTCACAATTTAGAGATTTTCTTCAGCTATCAATCATTTAGTTTCCCTTCTATAAATAAAGGAAATTTACAGCAGCTCACTTACTACCAAAACATATATGTTTATGGTAGAATTAAACCCTTGGTATGAGAAATTCAACGTGTTTCGTTCACAGGGCGCTGTGAATATGCGCATCCCAAGTGCAGGCACCATGCGTCCAAGCGTTTGGCTGCACTTGCAGACGCTGCATGTCAACACACACACACACACGTGAAATCGTGTAAGGGCCGCTTTACACACACACCAACTTCTGTGTCCAACTTCTGAACAGATCTCTGGTTGCAGTGAAATCATGGACAGTTATATTTGTACACAGCCACAAAATGGAACAATGTGTCCATGATATCACTGCAACCAGAGATCTGTTCAGAAGTTGGACACAGAAGTTGGTGTGTGTAAAGCGGCCCTAACAACAAAGTCGGTGACCTCCAAGTGATGTTGTGTCTGTCGGTTAGGACCCATCAGGTTAAGGTCCCCTTGTTGGGGTTGATGGTCAAACATCTATTGGCCAATACATGCACCAAAGAACCTTACAAAGAAAAAAAATTGCCTTGTTATAAAGTAGTTTTATAAAAAGTTCTGTGAATCAGGAGGCTCTTCTGTCTGATGGCCGGACACGTAGCTAATAATTTCCTATTGAGTATTCAGTTTGAACGCATGCAGACAAAAATGCAAACGCATGTGCACGCGGGTTTTTTTTTTTTTAACCACATACATAAGCGCATTAGGCCAAAAATACACTGCGCATGCATGCGCTTTGACATTAGTTTGTGCATGCAGATGATCCGCGTGCGTTCCAGACGCTAATGTGAACCTTAGACCATGCAGTCCTCCCAGCAGCCCCTCTGGTGTGTTTATGTCCCCCTACTTCCCATATAAAATGTAGGCTTTAAGAAGTCCAAGTGAGGTTCAGTGTAGATTAGGAACCATCAGATTAAGGTCACCTTGCTGTGGTTGATGGGCAAGCATTTATTAGCCAATACATGCATCAAGAACAAAAAAAAAAAAAAAAAAGCTTCAAATACCAATGTTTTAATCCCATTGAATCATCCACAAGTTTTGGTAGTAACAGTGCGCACATGCTTTTCTGTATGAAAAGCTTTATATTGTCTGGCCCCATCCCTTGTTCCATTATCCACAATTCACACATTGCTGTGAAGAAATTCTGCACCTTGCGTGAGCCAAGGGGAGCGTTACATTGAACTTAAGCCTAGTTATACTAAAGGTATTCTCTCACTTTGGGTGTGTCTGGAGAAAAGGAAATAAAGAGTCACATCACTCATAATCAGCACAAGTAAAGTACCGGTAAGTTACTCACCATTTAGGCTGCACACAATCATTTTCTGGATCATGTTCTGGATGCAGTATGTTTTTGCAGTGTTCAAAACGTTGCATTGTATAATGCAGGGGTGGGGAACTCTAGGCCGAGGGCTACCAACAGGTCATGTTTTCAGGATTTCCTTAGCATTGCACAGGGGCTGGAATAATCACCACCAGTGCAGGTGATTATCACATGTGCAATACTGAGGAAATCCTGAATAGCTTGTTGGCGGCCTTAGAGGCCTGGTGTTCCCCACCCCTGCTATAGTGCCCACTGTGCTTTCTTTTTATGCAGCATAAACTGACAGCTTTGAGCCACAGCATGGCAATTTAAGCTTTTGGAAACGCAAGTGTTCTTTGCAAACATTCATTGCATCCAGATCCTTATGTTAAAGGCTTGTGTCTGAGACAACACACCGTGTCCAGAACACGAGGAAGCCCGATGGTGGGCACTTAGCAGAGACCATAATTGAACTCTAAAGGTGGGGTCACACGCGGCGATCTGGTCTGCGATGTCGGAAGCGACGTGCAGGTGCGCGGTCGCTTCCGACATCGCAGGCCAGCTGTCACAAGGCACGACGGTGCCGGTGACGCGGCGGCGATGTGGGCGGAGCCGTCGCTCGCTGGGCTCAGCCCAGCGAGCGATGGCTCAGTAACCCTGTGATATAGGCTGGATCGCGCCGCCAACAGTGTCAGACGGCGCGATCCAGCCTAATCGCTGGTCACAGGTTGAAAGGTTTATGAACATGTTCATAAACCTGTCAACCTGCGACCAGCGATAATTTGCAGTTGCGTCGCGCTGTCACACAGCGCGACGCACTTGCAATATCGCCCGCGACTTCGCTGTGACGTCACTGTGCGGCGATGTCGCGGGCGACATCGCCGCGTGTGACCCCACCTTAAGTTGCCTTGGAGTGGTCATTGCACAGATACAATGGTCAGATGAGCATACAATCAGGTTTGGCATAAACTCAGCAGCCTTCCTCTACAGATGGAGCAGGGTTTGTTTCAGCTTGCCTATTTCTGATCTCCCTCATATCACACTCCTTACGTCTCCAGTACACAGGATTAGATTAAATGTATAGAATTACATAAGAGTCCATTGTTTGACTTCTCTAAAGATTAAAAGTAATCCTTCACCATATTGACAAGGCTGAATAACGAATCCCAGCCCATTCTCTGGACGTATCTACTAAGGATGACGAGCACTACCATGCTTGGGTGATCGGTACTCGAAATGAGCAGGTTGGACGCTCAGACGGGTGCGGCTCAAGTAGAGAATAATAGAAGTCGATGGGAAAACTTAAGCATAATTCCAGAAGATCTAGAAAAATGTTCAAGTTTCCCATTGACTTCCATTATAAACAGAACTTGAGTCATGTCCATCTGAGCATCAAACTCCTCATCAAGTACTGATCACTCCAGTGCCCGCTCATCACCAATCTCTACAAACAAGTCTGAAACTCACTCAGTTATAAAACACAGGAGCTGCATTTACCCAAATGAACTAGAACAAGAGATTTTCTGCAGTTTTCAGATCAAAGTTTTTTTATTTGTCATGTTTTGTATAAAACTTTATTTTGCTTTGATTAACGTAAATCTAAGAAAAAAAAAATAACACATTAAAAATAAATACAATCTTCATAAATAAAACATAAATAAATGTTATTATGCAATGGAAGAACAAGTATAACAGTAGTGGGGCCCACACTGCTCTCGTGGGGGCCCGTACCATGAAAAAAAAAAAGACCAAAAAAAATATTCAAGTAGCAGCCTGAGCTCTGTAGTCCTCCGCTCTGGTGGGGTCTGTACTCTCCACATGGGGGGAGCCAGACTCCAATATGTAGCGTATACGATAGTGGGGTGTACGGGTGCAAGGGCATAAAGTGCGGTGATTGAGCCCTGTATAAACCCTTCTATACAGAGATCAGGATTCACAGATTCAATCCCATGTCTCCATAGAGGGGTCTTTGGTAGAAGAAGTCGCAAGAAACCCAAGAAGACCGTTGTATCAAGTTTGTGAGAAATGAGGATTCTTTCATTTGTTTTTTTGCTTATAACAGCAAAGTTCACAACAATTAAAGAAGCCTTTGGTAGTAATGTAGTGCATTAAGTGAGGGGGAGGGGAACCATTGAAATTAAAAGTAACCCCACCCTGTGATGTAGCATCCACAAGCATTTCCCCATTCAGTTTTTACATTTGGGGCGATATACTATTTAAATCACTGGACACTTTGCATGTAGAACAGGAGTGGAGATATGGGTTGGCAGACATGGGCATTTATGGAATGGAGTACCCCTGGCATGAGATGGCAGAGAAACAAATCAATTCACAAGACGCAGTTACAGTATAAAGGTTGTGCAAATTGATTTGCTCATCTTTAGATGGCAGATTAGTAAAATGATTAAGAGGATAGATCTTGCGAGACTGATACTCGGCATCAGGCATGAATGGGCACTGCCATGCACATGCGATATGCACTTAAAACAAGGAGCTGCATCCACCAACTCATACTGGGTATAATAAAAGCCAAAGAGACTTCAGCATTTTATCAGAGTTATTGTTTCCCATTGACTTCCATCATACCTGGTATACGAGTCAAGCCTGTCGGTGCACAGTAGTGCTCATTCATCACCATTCTGGATCCCAGCATGGGGGATTCAGCTCTACACACTGAAATCATAAAGTTTGTTGTAACCAAGGACTGTTACCGATCTATAATGAACCTGTCAGCAACTCAACCTAGAGCAGCTGGGGTGACTGTCACCCATCGTTGACCCCTGGGTCTGTTCAGGGCAGCCCCCAGCAGCTGGTTGTATTGTGTCAGCGACACCCTGATGAATGGGTGGTTTTTAAACAGCCATAGTAGAAGAGTCAGGAAGTCAGCGGCTTAACATCCCCAGTGCAGATCTGCTTAATCCTCTTGTGTGGATCTTAATACAGTAAGCGAGCTGCCAAATCCACTGATCAGATAACAGGAGCTTCCCGAATACACAATCCTATTCGCCAGTCACATGAGCACCCGAACGCCTGCAGTAAACTGGGTAACAGTGTATCCCATAACCTTATATTATCACCACGTGACGTGTGCAGGACCAGCCACTGCCGGGTCATTGTGAGCAAAGTCAAGTGAAGGCAACTTCAAGAATTCGCTACAGATTTCACAACTCAAGCACCAAAAAGCTCTTCGGAGCCTCGGATTGTACAGTCCCAGGGTCCAGTCCTCCAGATAAGACTCTGCCCCATATCCCCTGGCCGCCACGGTGTTAAGAGCGGGGAATGGCATGAAGGATGCAAGTAAGGTGGCGGTAGGAACATTTACGACTCAGACTTCTGCTCTAGAAGTTTTAAGGTGTACTTCAGGCGGTGGTACATGTCTGAGGTGCAGCCGCTTTGCACCAGGGAGCCGAGCAGGAATGTCTGGGAGCTGCGATCACGGTTGATGTAGGTGAGAAGGTAGATGTCCTGAGGTTTGCTGAGGATGAGCTTTGTGTGATCATTGTAGAAGTTCACCTGAGAATAAGAGGAATTGATCAAAACACAAAATAGGGAAGCAGAACAGCACCGAGGTATGTGAGCAGAGATCACTTGTTACTAGGCAGTGAGCACTCATCTTTAATGCTTAAGGGGGTGGGAAGGAGTCTGTTGATTAAATAATGACCTAAGGGTAAGCCATCAATGGCTGTGACACCCCAGTCCACCCCCCCCCCCCCCCCAATCAGCTGCATAGCCCCAGCAGCTTTATAGGCAAGTGCCCCCTGATGTCATCCAACGTGGAAGCCACTATAGTTTTGGTTCACCGGATATAAAAAAAAAAAAAAGTGTCAGCAGAACCCATACTCTAGTTGTAGGATGGGATTTAATTGAATAAAATCTAATGCATCAGCACCAGTAAGGTTTGATCCTTCTCCTGAGTTGAGGACAAACTTATTTGGGATTTTACAAACTTGAGGAATCTTTTGGTTATTTCCTGAGTGCATTTGAGATTTGACTAATACTTACTGGGGTTTCCCAGGACTTTATTAACAATTAAGGAACAACTATAGATTTTACAAGCCAAAAAACCCTTACAAAGATGCCCTGGTGTCTTGACTTTTTTTTTTTTTTAAATAAAGAAAACTTTGCAGTTCATTCTGTCAATTTTGTGCATGTTTTTTCTGGTGTGTTTTAGGAGCAGAAACTCCATACCTTGGGTGAATGAATGGGACTGTACCTTGAGGCAACGATCATAGGTGGCAGTGAGGACAGAGGTTGCAGTAACCCTGGGGCGTTCATAAGCCATGCCCTCACCTGTAGGGTGCCATTGTTGAAGAGCATAAGCAGGGCATGTTCAGTCTTCACCCACTGTAGAAGCAGCAGCAGCGGCTGGCTCCCCTCGTCCTGACACGGCAGATCCCCTCCCTGCAGGCACAGAAATGGGAGTCAGTTACAGCCAAGAAAACGAAGGAATGGCAGCAATTCAAGTGTTGAAAGAAGTGAGCAAGGACAAGAGCAACCCGCACTTCCCAATGGAGCCTTACAACTGGTTATGTCACATTCCTGACCCATGAACACCAGAAACCGCCAACAAGAGGCAAGAAACAGTGACAGTTTAAGTGTTAAACTATGCCTTAAGACACTGCTGGACATTAGGGAGGAGGACACCCATACTGTTGTCCATGCAGAAACTCAATACACAATTACCTCTCCGACTTAGTGTAAATGTCATTCCATTGAAAAAAAAATAAATAAATACTGCACTGATTATTAACGATGGGTCACCTGGCAGCTAAGATAAGTCATGTGGCACACAAAAAAAAAAAAAAAATCATTCCATGCAGCTTTTAAAAGCTGTACTCTGGCTGTGTGGACATTGCCAGCATCTGCCAGCACTATTTCCACAGCTTCTGAGATCAGACTGATAGGGAGCCAGCAAACAAGGGGTTAACAGACTGAGCAGTGTGGGGGCCAGATGACAGAACAGGAGTTTTAGGGTATGTGCCCACATAGTGGTTTAACAGCGAAAACCGCCGGCGGTTTAGCATAGGTTTTATTTAAATTTATGTAAATCCTAAGCAGAGTTAGGACTTACATGTAACCCTATGTAATTTAGAAAACGCTGTGCGCACAGTGAGTTTATGTGAGCGGATCCGCCAGCGGTTGACCGGTTTCCTAGCGGTTTAGGAGCATACAGCATGTCAATTCTTCAGCGGTTTAATCGTTTTCATGAACAAAATCCTCAATAGAAAAACTGCCTGAAAACACTGTGCACACGCTGAAAACCGCTGGGAAACCGCTGGAGACTTCAGAGCTCAGAACTCTAGGCTCCTGCAAATTTCCACCGGTTTACCGACGGTTTGAACGTCACTAAACCTCTATGTGGGCACATACCCTAAATCATGACATTGCTCAGCTCTAGGTTGTTATCTGATACACTGCTGACTGCAGCTGATGAGGAAATAATGTAGGCCACACCCCTTTATCCTTATATGGTTACATGTCCCGTATTCACCGATGCGGGAACTGAGTGAGCATGCACATATGTCTGCTTTACACAGTGCAGTGGGGACAGACATCTTGTGGAAGATTTACAAATGTTTTCCACCAGATTTCTCCGAAAAAAAAAAGTATATTTGAAGTTATTAAAATCACATGCAATACATAAAAAAAAAAAAATATATAATTATATATATGCAAATACAGGGTACCAGGGCCCTTGGCTGGCATGGTAACATCAGTTCCCCCAAATTGCAGGGCAAACTTGCAGTTTAGGCAGCCAGACGTTGCAGAACGTGAGCGACTTAGGTGGTGGACGAAGTTTGGCATTGCTTTAACCAAGGGAGCAAAATATTAATTTGTAAGTTCATGCAGTTGTGTAGCTCATTATAACAGAAGCAAAAGGGTCTGTGGGCAAAACCCCCAGCTGAGGCCTGGGATGGATGGGGGGGGGGGGGGGGGGGGGTGAGAGTTGGGTTCATGATCAGTTACAGTGCAGACAGCCACCAACTGACAGGGCATTGGGGAACTACCCCCAACACCTAAGGGGGTAGAGAATCTTACCCCCAGACCCTCACTTCCATTGCCACCAAACACCTAACCATGCACCTGCAGACTTCCAGCCACGCATTCTGCAAGTATGCCCATTGCGGTGGAGGATCTGATCAGAGCCAGTGCAACCACACTACCCAAATGATAGGAAGTGAGGAATATAACTGCTGTCAGCAGTGGACACCATGGCACCTAAAGAGATACAAGATATACAGGAGTTTAGTTGCAGACATGAGTGGCCAGATGCAATGTAAAAGTTCAGGTGAACAGTTTTGCATTTGTTCTGACACCTGTCATGTAAATGTTTGATTTGTGATGCAAATAAGCATTCAAATGTTCTTTCATGAAGCTAACAATAGCGCACCACATCCTGGCATCCCACCAAACACTCACCTTCATGAGGTTCTTCTCCATGTAAGTGGCAAAATACTGCAAGATGTTCATTTGGCCCTGGAGCTGCTCTGGTACGGCCGAGGCCGCAAACACAAAGTGCCGGCTATTTGTCAGGTTGTAGTGGACATTTCTATGGTAGGAAAGAAATCAGATTAATTCCACCATTCCCACATACATTGTAGCAGTCAGTATTTCAAGGGTTTGTCCCAGTCTGCCTCCATCTTCAAAAGGACTATGGAGGACAGCCATTGTACTGCGGCACCTTTGAGGCATCAGGCTCATCAGAAATTGAAAGAACAAAGGATTGCATAATTTAGAGGCACAAATCTGAGGCAGGGCTCAGGTCTGACCCAGGCTTACGAGGTAGAGTCAGATCCGTACCTGCGGCTGGCTGGTAAAACCATGTGGGTGCCATTGTTAAAGAGGACACCGATGCTTCGATTGGACAACTGGTAACCAAATCCATATTTGTTGGAGTAGTCTACCCACTTTGATACCCACATGAAGTCTTCATGTTTGGAGAGGGGGGTGGGTTTCCCTTCACCTGGGGAAACAAGAACCATTAAAATCCAACCATTCAAGAGTTGTGGATGGACAGTGTGTACAGGACTAATTGGGTATTCACCTATGGGCATGGAAGACAGACAATCCTTGAGGACTTCGAGAGCAGTCTCCATAACACCAGACGCAGTGACACACTCTTCAAGACCTGTCAGGAAAGGGAAACTGCAAAGTCAGCTATGGTCACACTGACAAGCATAAAAAGCCATCATAGAAGGCAGGACATGGGTCTTACCGTCATTGCTGACTAGGCTCCCACGGATCGACCTGGACACAGACTTCCCAGAAGCCTCTTCTGTCAAAGTTTCTACCGCGCTACAGCTGAGGACATGACCGGTGACTGGGGCTGCTGCCTGCTGGAAGAAGACAGCTCAAGGTTAGCAGAGTAATAAAGGTGCCAAGATCTAAGTCTAACGAGGAACATGGCTGCTTGGTGAGCCAGAGTTTTAGAGTTGGTGTGGAATAATTCACAGGTTGCGATCCAGGCCATTGTTGCAGCATCATACATTACTATGCGCCAATCAAAAAAAGCCAGTATGCCATCACGAGGCGGCATTAACCTTAGAACAGCTACAAGATGACTCGCAGATCAAAAGGCATTTGAAACAAGACTGGCACGGAAAGCCAGGTCAGGGAGTTTTTATTCCCTTTACAAAATGAAGCTAAAGGTCTTGACTCAAATCACCGTAAGGAGGGGGAGGTGAGGGGGAAGGGAAAAAAAAAAAAAAAAAAAAAAAAAAAAAGTCGCTTTTAGCTTGTGCCATGTACCTCATTTCCTTCTACGGTTTTATAGCTCAGCTGACGGCAGATGGACGTTTTCACCAGACCCGTCACCAGCTTCGATATTTCATCCTTCTCGTCGGGGGAGCTATTCTTTGCTGCAAGAAAAAAAAAAAACAAATGTCAGGACACAGAACTGAGAAACTGCTGAATGTGTCAGTTTGGAAACTGATCAGAATTCCTGCAGGTTCAGCATAACCAAGGTGAAATCCTGCAGTGAGGGTCCTTTTATTTTTACTAGGACAGACCCCCCCAAAAAAAACTGAAGATGAGTGGGGGTGGGTGGTGCAAGGAGCTTGACCCCACTGATTGAGGGCATGGCTTATTGCTAGGGTGTCACCAGTATTGAAATCCCTAAAAACCTACTTAGTTCAGTAATGGAAAGAGGACCCAGATATAGTTGGCAATGTATAAGGGAAGGTTGTCTGCTTGAGGCAACAGCATAAAAAAGGATGGGCCCTAGAGAAGCCAAATGTAAGGCAGTAATTCGGTTATGGTAGCAGAGGAAATCTCAGGCTGGAGGCCATGGAGTCATCAAGTCCAGGATTGCACAGATTAGAGTCCACATTTGTTACCTTTAGACTTTCCTTTTCCAAACAAACTCTTGGCAACTTTGGTGAGGAGGCTCTTGGCAGGGTTGGGCGGGTGAAGATCCGGGACCATGACACAGCTGCTTGGAGGTAACTTTTCTGGGGTGTAACCCTGAACCAGAACACATGGGGTTAATATACTGCCAAGAGGAAATAAAGATTTCATGTAAGTGTATGGAGTTGACGAGACGCACCTTGGAGAAGAATTCATGCTCAATGATTTGGTCAAGTGTCAGCCGCTCGCTGGGAGTGCGCTTCAAGATCCCCATGATAAGCTGCTTGGCGAGGAGGAGAGGCAGGCTGGCAGGGTGTACTTCACCTGCTTAATACAGCGGTAGGTCTCCTTTAGATCTGCAGTTTCAAAGGGTGGAGTGCCACAGAGAAGCGTGTACCTGGAGGGAACAAGGGTCATTTAATAAAATTATTTATAATCATGCAGAACACAGACATTTATAGACACATTGGTGGTGACATTAACACTTTCCAATACCTGTACTGACGTCAAAGATAAAACATGAGTCAATTAAATCACTGGGGACTGACATTAGGAACAAATATTCCCCAGTAATTAGTATCATGTCAGCATACAGCACAAGTGTCGCTTATGAATGAACACTCGGGGAATTCTACTGCCAGGGAGGAGCTGACAGAGCACTGAAGATTTGCCATAATGTTTGTAACGTCAGGAAATGCAGAACAATCGGTTATAAGACGATGCCACAGGTTTCCTGTGTGACGCTAAACAAGAAGAGCAGTTGGAGAAAAACAAGAGATCGTTCCACCACAACATGCGGCTGAGCCCACGTGCTGCTCCGACATGACAATTACAAGCTGACATTTTCCTTTCCCTTTTACATATATAAAAAAAGTGATACAAGAGGAAAGTAAACCTACATGACACATCCCAGAGACCAGATATCAGACTCCGGGCCGTGACCGTGTCTGTGGAGGACTTCAGGTGCCAAGTAATTTGGGGTCCCGCAGATAGTCCTAGGAAGCAGACCAGAGGACAACATGTTACTATACAGCCAAGAGTAAACCCAGGAACAGTCCCACGATATTACCCTCCCCACCTCTACGGTGGGATGCTACTTCACTGTCCAATGCATCCCATCACATCCTGCCCATATATTTGCACTCAGTGTTATTGTCCCCCCTCCCAGTTCCTACAAAAACTCACTTCTTCCTCTGTTCTGGGGGCTCCAGCCTTGCTGCCAGACCAAAGTCACCAACTTTCAGCTCCATGCCCTCATTGATGAAAAAGTTTCCTGCAGAAACAAGGCAGCAAAACCGATCAGGACATGAGCCGCATAACCGATCGAGGCGCGAACCGCGCACTTTTGGATATACTGCAGGGCACATTTCTTACCCAATTTAAGGTCCCGGTGAATGATTCCTCTCATGTGCAGGTACTTAAGGCCAGAGATGATTTGCTTCAGGTAATACCTGACCTCAGGTTCCAGCAGAGTATGTCGTGCCTTCCAGATATGTGCAAGAGACTGCAAAAAAACAAAAGATCCAACACATTCATTGCATTGCAGCAGCTAAAACCTCAAGATGTTGAGCCCCAGAGGCAGACAATCTCCACTGCCAGCTGGAAACAATGACTAGAAGATACAGAGTGTCTGGAAACATTCACCACGGCCTATATCCTGTTACATAGCAATGCTGGGACACGATAGATCTAAGTCTCATGATTACTCGAGAGGAATTTATCAAAGTGTACTGAACTTGTATAATCTGCAGATCAGCTCCAGTGCACTGCAGCCCCCCACCCATTTCTAACTTCCCCCTGCTTTTGTCCATCTATAGGCTTTATCCAGCAGTAGCGCCATGAATCAGTGGTTACAGCAGGCAGCTTTGTTCTCCGTAACATCTGTATTGTGTCTGGGGAGACCCAGGGGCCACAGAAGAGCTGGGATTTATTTTTGGATTCTTTACTACAAAGACTGTTCAGAGCAGCTGCAGTGAGAGCCGGGACGTACAGCTGGCTGCGTTTGACTGGGACCCGGGTTAGGTTACATATTTCCACAGGGGTGGGGGTTGTGTAAATGTAACCTGCACAAAGGGGCAATTCTAGAACCGAGCTCTTGCAGCCGTCTGACTCCTCTGTACAAAGCTGACAGCTGCCTCAGTGCATGTGAATGAAGCCGACGACAGCGCTGAATAAACCTTCCATGACCGGAGCACAAAGCAGCTGCCGACCAGTCGCTGACAGTGGAGACGAAGTGCATTGGGCCAGAGCACACAGACGCCACAGGAGGAGTGCACGAGCCACAACTCCAGACATTTCTCTAGATGCAGCGATGATTGCAATAACTTTCTTACTGTAATGCGAAGACTTACTTTGCGGCTGCAGAGCTCCAAGAAGATGTAAATGTTCTCAGAGTCTTCAAAATGGTGGGAGAACTTCACCACGTGTCTGTGATAAAGCTGCCGGTGAAGGTCGATTTCATTCACAATCTGCAAAGTGAAAAATTAAATATCAGAAACTCAATCTTTCATAGGTGCTTGATTATCACTTAAGTGCAAAATCAAGCTTTATAATTGAACACATGATCACTGCATAAAAAAATCCAAGATATTCCAGAATACTTTAATCTGGCGTAAAAAGTGGGATTATAAGGAATTTTAGCTAACCAAGATGAATCTTTCACATCTTAGAGCGAGTAATGCAGGCATCCTCCCATTTTCTCACTCTCAGGATATGAATTACGCCGCTTTAAGTCGGCAGATTCCTTTGAACATCCCAGAAAACAAAAGGCTTGGTGTCCTTTAATTGAAGTCACAGAACTAGGAACGTCAGGATCCTTACAAGCCTATGAAACCAGGGCCGGGCATCTAGATCATTAAGCCATTAACCCACACACAGGACACAAGGCAGCCCATAGACCTAAGCAGATTGGATCACTTCATTTCACCGAAAGTCACATTTCTCACCTTTTCCCGCTGATGCGGTTTGGCTACACGGCTGTGCGGGATGACTTTCACAGCGTAGGATTTATTAGTGGAAACTTCAGTCATTTCATAGCATCGAGCAAATCCTCCCTGCAAAAAAGGCAAAAATCGTGATGAAGACGTGAACCACAAGACATAAGCAAAATCCTAGTCACTGACAGCAGAGGAGCAGGAAGATGGGAAGTTACAGAATGGCAGTCTATGGTTATCCCGGTTTATTTTAGGTCTTATGACCCTGAAGTCATGAGCTCCTTATAGCAATTATCAGCCAAGGAAGGATGTGGATGAGCCGCGCTCTCCTCACAGGAAGAGTCCAGCCTGATTCACCCTGTCCTGACTGATAATCAATGACAGAGCTTAAAATAACAGCTTGTGATCCTACAGCTTCCTCTACATGAGACATTTATAGATCCCCCCCCCTCCTCCTATAAAATGATTATTTAGTGTCTGCAGAGGCTATAATGGAAGGCGGCTGCAGACAACGCGCCCATAATAGCTGCTCAGTCCATTAACTGCTGCAGAGCAGAGATTACAGCATAGGATGCGGAAAGACACCGCTTCCATGTGCAACACATCAATGTGCCCAAGCCATAAGTGATCTGGATGGGGACACATCAACGTGCCCAACCCATTAAATGATCAGGGGGTGCATTTATAACATTACTGTGCCCGACCCAGTCACGATCAGGGGGTGCACACATCACTGTGCCCAACCCATTAATGATCAGGGGGTGCCCTGGAAAACTCTACATAGTAACCAGCAGTAAACAATGAATGACTAGTGCATAAATCAGATGCCTATAGAGCAGAAGTCCCCCCTCACATCCAGGGAATGGCTGTGACTCAGAACTTCACCTTTCATCTCCAATAACTTCAGGAGTGTCAGTGCTGCCAGCCGCACACCACCTCTGCCAGTCACCGATCACAAACACTGAATGTAAACTCACTGCAAGAACTGCGTGTCCCATAGAAGAACAATGCCGGGAAGGGGGCACGCAGCACCACAGGCAGGGCAGTGTGCCATCTGCACTATATATAATCCAGTGATTTGAACACTAAAATAATTGTTTAGTGCACAATCACCAACATAACAATCCACACCAACACTGCAGAGCGCAGCACACTGGGGGCGCCGCACACTCCTGCAGGGACACATTGATATTCCAGACCCATCTCCACTGGATGAGGCCCCAGCGCCATCTACAACACAGCATATACACAGGGCCGTGATGGACTATACAAGGGAACGGTTACCAAACAACAAGCAAGACATGGTGCTAAAGCACAAACCAACCATTAAGTGGGACAATGCATTCTGGGACTTGGTGTCCTACAGCAGACAGATGTATAATGGAAGCAGTGAGGAAGGGGTGGGGGGGGTTAGGGAATGAGAAACCCCCATCACATCAGCCCCTGACCTCGCCAGAATATAGAGGGGGGGAGAAATCACAATATAGCAGGGGTGGGATTGGTTCTTGAAACATCTTTCAAATGCACTATATAAAAAGGGAAGATAAAACAACAAGTTTCACAAATAGAGAAGAAGAATGCAGCAGTCAGTAGAGGACCCTCCACCCATATATACAGTAAAGCACAATTTTAGTCATTCATTTTTGTATATTATTATTTTTTCTCAATTAGAGTCCTTCCCTTCCCTCTGGCTGCCCTCCCTGCAGGTCCTGCCCTCCCTGCTACCCTCACCGCCAGGGTCTTTCCCCTACCTCTGCTGCCCCTCACCTGCCCAGGGTCTTGCCCCTACCTCTGCTGACCCTCACCATCCCCAGGGTCCTGTCCCCTTTCCGTGCTACCCTCCCTTGCCCAGGGGTCTTGCCCCTCCTCTCCGCTACCCCTCACCTTGCCCAGGGGTCCTGCCCCCCTCCCTGCTGCCCCTCACCTTGCCCAGGGGTCCTGCCCCCCTCCTCTGCTGCCCCTCACCTTGCCCAGGGGTCCTTGCCCCTCCTCTTGCTGCCCCTCACCTTGCCCAGGGGTCCTGCCCCCCTCCTGCTGCCCCTCACCTTGCCCAGGGGTCCTGCCCCCTCCTCTGCTCCCCTCACCTTGCCCAGGGGTCCTGCCCCCCTCTGCTGCCCCTCACCTTGACCAGGGTCCTTGCCCCTACCTCTGCTGCCCCTCACTTGCAGGTCTTGCCCCCTCCTCTGCTGCCCCTCACCTTGCCCAGGGGTCTGCCCCCTCCTCTGCTGCCCCTCACCTTGCCCAGGGGTCCTGCCCCCCTCCTCTGCTGCCCCTCACCTTGCCCAGGGGGTCCTGCCCCCCTCCTCTGCTGCCCCTCACCTTGCCCAGGGGGTCCTGCCCCCTCCTCTGCTGCCCCTCACCTTGCCCAGGGGTCCTGCCCCCTCCTCTGCTGCCCCTCACCTTGCCCAGGGGGTCCTGCCCCCCTCCTCTGCTGCCCCTCACCTTGAACAGGGTCCTGCCCCTACCTCTGCTGCCCCTCACCTTGAACAGGGGTCTTGCCCCCCTCTCCCGCTACCCCTCACCTTGACCAGGGGTCTTGCCCCCCTTCCCTGCTGCCCCTCACCTTGACCAGGGGTCTTGCCCCTACCTCTGCTGCCCCTCACCTTGCCCAGGGGTCCTGCCCCCCTCCTCTGCTGCCCCTCACCTTGCCCAGGGGTCCTGCCCCCCTCCTCTGCTGCCCCTCACCATGCCCAGGGGTCTTGCCCCTACCTCTGCTGCCACTCACCTTGCCCAGGGTCCTGCCCCCCACCTCTGCTGCCCCTCACCTTGCCCAGGGGTCTTGCCCCCCTCCTCTGCCCCTCACCATGCCCAGGGGTCTTGCCCCCCTCCTCTGCCCCTCACCATGCCCCCCTCCTCTGCCCCTCACCTTGCCCAGGGGTCTTGCCCCCCTCCCCTGCCCCTCACCATGCCCAGGGGTCTTGCCCCCCTCCTCTGCCCCTCACCTTGCCCCCCTCCTCTGCCCCTCACCTTGCCAAGGGTCTTGCCCCCCTCCCCTGCCCCTCACCATGCCCAGGGGTCTTGCCCCCCTCCCCTGCTGCCCCTCACCATGCCCAGGGGTCTTGCCCCCCTCCCCTGCTGCCCCTCACTTTGCCCAGGGGTCTTGCCCCTACCTCTGCTACCCCATACCTTGCCCAGGGTCCTGCCCCTTGTGTAGCTCCGGCCAGTCAGGGGGTCAGTGATGATCTTGCAGGGGGCCTCAGGTTTGGGAGCCGCCAGCAGAGCTCCGGGGAGCGGCTGACTCTGGATATAGCAGGCCGTCTCCATCTTTCACCTCCGCCGCCCGCAGCGCCTCTGCCCCGGAGCCTGGGCTACAGCTTTTATGAATGAGAAGGTGACGTCAGGCGCATGCGCGAAGGTTAAGGGCCGGGTGAGGCGAAGCCACGTGTCTCCTCTTTCCTCCTGCTCCAGAATGCCCCGCCCACCGGCATTCAATAGACACGCCCTCTGCCGGAGCAGCAGTGTGATGTGATGGCGGCATATACAGTATACAGTGCCTTCACAAGCTTATAGCAGTATACAGGGGCACCTCAATGAATTACAATATCATCAAAAAGTACATGTTAATGTTGATGATTATGGCTTACAGCCAATCAAAACCCAAGGGTCATTATCTCAGAAAATTAAAGTAGGAAGAATGAAGGGTGTGAGAGATAAAATATGACCTAAATAGGTATCAGAGGCTTCACCTTGTGTGGTTGTGAGAGTCACAACCACTATAAAAGCTGCTGCAGCTCCCAGCGTGGTGCGTATAGAGGATGGAGGATGAAGGGTTAGGCTGGATTCACACTACGATTTTGCTAAATCCGATGCTGTCCGATCAAAATCAGATCCAAACTGATCCCTGCAATCAGATTGTGGTCAGAAACAGGGACCGGACCTGAGCACGGCACGGGAGTCTAATACTGAACCGGAGGCTACGAGCTTTATAGGCTGTAGCTCAAACACCTGGCGTATTCCCAGAGAAAGCAGCCGGACAAGGGTCCGGGGACAAGGTACAGTCACCCGCTCATACCCCAGGCTGCAGGATCAGGGCTCTGTGTGCCGCCCTGCTCACACAGGTAACCACAGATCTCTCTAATGTACCAGGTCTCCTAAGCAGAGACACCCATAGGGACAAATGTTTATTGTTAGAATGTGAACTTTGGAAAGACTTTTCCCGTTTATTACCTGGAGCGTGCAGAAATGGACTGTAAAGACTCTTTGAACCTTTTCCCTTTGAACTTTCCCTTTTTGAACTTTGAACTTTTAAAATTTCAAGCGGACTATGGTTAACGGACTAACTTAGCCACAAACTTTAAAAAGCCTGCGCTGGGTGGACTAGCACCGTATGGACTTACCTGTTTTTCTATTTTTCAATATTTTTCAGTGTCTTTTTGTACATTTTTTATATTTTTCAGACTATGTAAATATGTTGCCTGTTTTATTGTTATTATTGTTATTCTTTGTTCAAAACCAAAAATTGCTCAGTCCAGGAGTACTGATGTTACCTAGGGGGGTATGTGGCGCCCTGCTCATGCAAGTAACCACAGATCTCTCTGATGCACAGTTGGGTTTCCACAGCAGGTACCTACTTCATACAACACCTTCCACCCCTGAACAGTAGGGGGAGCTTCACTTGCTACCCTTAGGCAAGATCCCCTATAAATACTGCTGCTGGGGGAGGAGTTAGTCAGAGTGTGCAGACGCTAGGAGAGCTGCAAGGAAGTCCTGGTGGTCGGTGCTGCGATTAGGCCCGGGCCTTTGACCCAGAGTGGCCCTTCAGAGTCCCGCAAGCCTAAGTGGGACTGAAGTCTAGGAGCAGAGAACCGAAAGGGAGCAAGGAACTTGAGGGAGTTCGTCCCAGGAGAAACACCGGATATTGGAGATCCGCACCTGTGGGACACTATAGGACCACAGAAAACCCCGTTGCACTGTGGAGGTCTCGACTACCCTGTTTCTTTCCCCCCTGGGAGTCAAGAGAGGGAGCCAGGCACAGCAGGGCAGAGCCGCAGTGATCAGGAGAAGGTATCCCGAAGACTGCACAGGAGGAGAGGAAGACACTACAGTCAGGAAGAGAGAGGAGGCAAGTCAGGCTGCAAGCAGGCTGTGCTTCAGACAAACACTACAGAACAGTGGAGGCCTTATACCCACTTGCTGTGGGGACTCACTGTGCAACCTGTCCACCCGTCAGTGCCCTGGATCGTTTTACCTGTTCAACAACAGTAAAAGGTAAAAGAGACTTTCCTGCGTGTGTGTATCCTTCCTTTCCACTCCCAGTATCCTCCATAGACTATTCCAACTCTCCCTATACAATCCCAGCTCCACTACAACCTGTCGCTCCTTACTATGCTGCCCCAGAGGTCCCAGTCCTACCTGCGGAGGACTACAACACCTCAGCCGCAATGCCACCGACCTCCGGAGCACTGTGTCTGCGCTGGTGCTACTTCACCAGAAACTGCAGGTGGCGTCACGACAACTGACTTTGTAAATAATCCCTTGTACATAATCCCCCTTTTCAAAAGAACTGTCCCCCGGGACACGGGATCGGGCGCGGCCACCATTCCCCGTGACACAGTTAACCATTTTGCCGCCTGATACACGAGCACCCCACAACCCGGGGCGACACATCTGCATACAGAGGCGCTTGAAGGAGTGCTGAGGAACAGGACCAGTGAGAGGCAGAAGGCAGGCACACCACCGAGGATCTCATACTTGCAACCCCGATCTCCTAAGACTATGCAGGCCAGAGCTTATCCAAGAGTGTGTAACATCAATGACCTGTTGAACTTCAAGTTTACTGATAGCGAACCTGGGTACAGAATTGCAGAACGGTGTGAGACTGTGTTATTTCCGTGGCGACCGGCTGTGAAAGCAACTGAATAAAGTAACGAGGCCTGGGATAATCCCTGCCTGTCAGAGACTATTAATCACCACTCCTGCAGCCCTGGAGACTCGCTCCTCCCATGAGGAGCCACTACATCCCAGCTGCCTATCCACCGTCCCCAGAGGTTCTGCAGCATCGTCAGCTCCTCATAGCCACAAGCCACAGGTGGCATCGCGAACATTTATCCCTAAAACCACCCTATCCCTACACTCCCTAAGAACTCGTTAACACTGAACCCAGGGTCACGGAGCTGGGTCTCGACCCCTGTGACTCCCCAGAAACACCGCAGCCCGGTCCCGCGTTCCCCACGGCCCTAGGGGGCATCACGTCCAGTTGGATTCACATGGATACCGAAAAACGGTAGTGTGAAACCAGCTATATTGGATCCAATCTCCATAGACTGCAGTGTTGAAAAAAACGTATCCTGCAGATATAATTTTTTTTAACACAGACTAAAAAGTTATGTTCGCACAATGGATTGTCCTGGATCCAATCTAACGGATGATTAAAAGACATGTGCACTCAGCCTTAGAAAGTTGTAAAATTTATCAATATACAATAATTATATTGCAACCTCCTACTCTCTGGCCTCCCCTCTAGCACTCTTGCACCACTCCAATCTATCCTAAACTCTGCTGCCTGACTAATCCACCTATCTCCCTGTTATTCCCCGGCCTCTCCTCTCTGCCAATCCCTTCATTGGCTTCCTATTGTCCAGAGGCTCCAGTACAAAACCCTAAATATGACATACAGAGCCATCCACAACCTGTCTCCTCCATATATCTGTGACATGGTCCCTGGTACTTACCTGCACATACCCTGCGATCCTCTCTAGATCTCCTTCTCTCCTCCTCTCTTATCTCTTCTTCCCACAACCGCATACAAGATTTCTCCCGTGCTTCCCCCATACACTGGAACTCTCTGCCCCAACACATCAGACTCACCCACCGTGGAAACCTTCAAAAGGAACCTGAAGACCCACCTCTTCCGACAAGCCTATAACATGCAGTGAGCCACAGTCCACCAAACCACCGCCCAACCAGCCCTACCCTATCCTAGTGTATCTTAATTTATCCCTTGTAGACTGTCAGCCCTCATGGGCAGGGTCCTCTCTCCTCACCTACTGTATCCTCACCCATCCATCCCTTGTAGATTGTGAGCCCTCTCGGGCAGGGTCCTCTCTCCTCCCCTACTGTATCCTCACCCATCCCTTGATGACTGTAAGCCCTCGTGGGCAGGATCCTCTCTCCTCACCTACTGTATCCTCACCCATCCCTTGTAGACTGTGAGCCCTCATGGGCAGGGTCCTGTCTCCTCACCTACTGTAACCTCACCCATCCCTTGTAGACTGTGAGCCCTCGTGAGCAGGGTCCTGTCTCCTCACCTACTGTAACCTCACCCATCCCTTGTAGACTGTGAGCCCTCGTGGGCAGGATCCTCTCTCCTCACCTTCTGTATCCTCACCCATCCCTTGATGACTGTGAGCCCTTTCGGGCAGGATCCTCTCTCCTCACCTACTTTATCCTCACCCATCCATTGTAGACTGTGAGCCCTTGAGGGCAGGGTCCTCTCTCCTCACCTACTGTATCCTCACCCATCCCTTGTAGACTGTGAGCCCTTGTGGGCAAGGTCCTCCGTCCTCACCTACTGTATCCTCACCCATCCCTTGTAGACTGTAAGCTCTCGCGAGCAGGGTCCTCTCTCCTTGTATTACTCACGTTTATTGTTCTTGTCTATGTATGCCCCTTTTCACATGTAAAGCGCCATGGGATAAATAGTGCTATAATAATGAATAATAATAATTATATGTTGACCTTGCAACCAGTGTTCGATAGATCAGCAAGAACAGGAGTGAAAAAGAGAAACGTGTGACCGCAGAATCGTGTTACACAAGTATTGTTTGTAGTCTGAAACTTTGGACTCCAATATGTCTGCAAAGGAGCTGTAAACACAGAATGGGAGAGAATACACCAAATGGCGAGGGGAAAGGAGGGTTCATAAGGCTGTCCATCTTTTTCACTGATAGCACTCGTACCTGTGATAGTGGATGGGGTCATTCCCACGTCTGTCATTATTTTTCATGGACTGAGCAGTACGTCCGAAATCCCAGAGACATGTCCAACATCGAGCATCAAATCCAAATTAGCAATGCAAGTCAATGGGTCTGTGAAAAAATCGGACAGCACTCGGATGACAGGCAAGCACGCTCTGACACTCTGAGACATGAGAAAAGGTGGAGAATCTTTTATTTTTTTCACTTATGAGAAAAAGTGATGAAACTCGGATTGAAAACACTGATGAAACTCAGGGTACCGTCACACGCTGCAATATTGTACAAATGTAACAATGTGTCCATGATTTCACTGCAACCAGTAAATTGCCGGTGACATTGCATGCAATGTTGTGACGTGTAACGGTTACCCTCAGTTTTTCTCGCACATGAAAAAAAATTACATGTAAATGAGTCCTGATGTTGTTTCATGCTTATTCTTTGATATTTTGCATTAATAAACAAACACCTTTGCATACGTTTGCACCCCCTTAAGGTACCGTCACACGCCGCAATTTCGCCTGGCGATATGAGGCGATCTAACGTGCACGTTTTTCATGGTTGCCTCAGATCGCCGATGGCGGCATTACACGCCGTAATACTGCCCTGAAGCTAAGGCGATGTGTCGCTCCGGAAATCGCCTCACGTTCAGCGGAAGCAATCCTGCCTAATCCCATCCCCGATTCACACGCCGCAATTCCAAAGGCAATGTGGGCGTACATGTTCAGCGCGGTGAGGAGATAGGCGTGCCACAGTTGTTACACCGCACCCCATATGCGCTCATTGGACAACGCAACAGCGTTACGATCTGTCAGCCTGCTCTGGAAGGCTGGCTAATACATGACGCCATTGCCATTGTGTGGTGCTGGACGGACAGCTCTTCAAATATGGCGCGGTATCAATTGACAGCCAATGGGAACACAGTAGCCAACACCAATCATTTCAGAAGGGGCGCGGACTACAGCACTCTGAGGCACACCTACGGGAAATCAATAGGCACCGTTGTTACCATCACTATTGCCCTATCACACGCCACAACACAGAAATATCGCCTTCATGGTTGCGGCTGATTTCAGAGCAGTGCTCAGGAATCAGGCGAGAGGCGATTTATCGCAGCAGAATTCCCCAATCACACGCCGCAACTGTGAGGCAATTTCACAGCGATTGCTCCGGGGCGACATATCGCCTTTAGGATTCCCAGGCGAGATTGCGGTGTGTGAAGGTACCTTAAGACCTCACTCACACATACAGGAGCATCTCAATGAATTACAATATCATCAAAAAGATCATTTATTTCAGTCAGGCCCCTTTCACACTGGCTTGTTTGAAAAAATGCGGCAGATGCGGCAGAATTACTGCATCTTCCGCCTAACGGCTGCACTTGCGGCACCGATCCGGCAAGCCCCATGCATTGTCTATGGGGCTCGCGGTTGGGTGCAACAAGTGCGGTTTTGCCGGTTGCGGCAGATGCGGCAGTTGCAGCCGCGAAAAAAAACGCTGCTGACTGCATAATAGGGGCTTGGTGTGGGGACATAAGAGGGGCTGGGTGTGGGGACATAAAAGGGGCTGGGTGTGTGGACATAAGAGGGGCTGGGTGTGTGGACATAAGAGGGGCTGGGTGTGTGGACATAAGAGGGGCTGGGGTGTGTGGACATAAGAGGGGCTGGGTGTGTGGACATAAGAGGGGCTGGGTGTGTGGACATAAGAGGGGCTGGGTGTGGGGACATAAGAGGGACTGGGTGTGTGGACATAAGAGGGGCTGGGTGTGGGACATAAGAGGGGCTGGGTGTGGGGGACATAAGAGGGGCTGGGTGTGTGGATATAAGAGGGGCTGGGTGTGTGGACATAAGAGGGGCTGGGTGTGTGGACATAAGAGGGGCTGGGTGTGGGGACATAAGAGGGGCTGGGTGTGTGGACATAAGAGGGCTGGGTGTGGGGACATAAGAGGGGCTGGGTGTGGGGGACATAAGAGGGGCTGGGTGTGTGGATATAAGAGGGGCTGGGTGTGTGGACATAAGAGGGGCTGGGTGTGGGGACATAAGAGGGGCTGGGTGTGGGGGACATAAGAGGGGCTGGGTGTGTGGATATAAGAGGGGCTGGGTGTGTGGACATAAGAGGGGCTGGGTGTGGTGACATAAGAGGGGCTGGGTGTGGGGACATAAGAGGGGCTGGGTGTGTGGACATAAGAGGGGCTGGGTGTGTGGACATAAGAGGGGCTGGGTGTGGGGACATAAGAGGGTCTGGGTGGGGGGACATAAGAGGGGCTGGGTGTGGGGACATACGAGGGGCTGGGCGTGGGGGACATAAGAGGGGCTGGGTGTGTGGATATAAGAGGGGCTGGGTGTGTGGACATAAGAGGGGCTGGGTGTGGGGACATAAGAGGGGCTGGGTGTGGGGGACATAAGAGGGGCTGGGTGTGTGGATATAAGAGGGGCTGGGTGTGTGGACATAAGAGGGGCTGGGTGTGGTGACATAAGAGGGGCTGGGTGTGGGGACATAAGAGGGGCTGGGTGTGTGGACATAAGAGGGGCTGGGTGTGTGGACATAAGAGGGGCTGGGTGTGGGGACATAAGAGGGTCTGGGTGGGGGACATAAGAGGGGCTGGGTGTGGGGACATACGAGGGGCTGGGCGTGGGGACAAAAGAGGGGCTTTGTGTGTGGACATTAGAGGGGCTGGGTGTGGGGACATAAGAGGGACTGGGTGTGTGGACATAAGAGGGGCTGGGTGTGGGGACATAAGAGGGGCTGGGTGTGGGGGACATAAGAGGGGCTGGGTGTGTGGATATAAGAGGGGCTGGGTGTGTGGACATAAGAGGGGCTGGGTGTGGGGACATAAGAGGGGCTGGGTGTGTGGACATAAGAGGGGCTGGGTGTGTGGACATAAGAGGGGCTGGGTGTGGGGACATAAGAGGGTCTGGGTGGGGGGACATAAGAGGGGCTGGGTGTGTGGACATAAGAGGGGCTGGGTGTGGGGACATAAGAGGGGCTGGGCGTGGGGACAAAAGAGGGGCTTTGTGTGTGGACATAAGAGGGACTAGGTGTGGGGACATAAGAGGGGCTATGTGTGTTGGGACATCATATTATATGGGAGACTGTGAGGGACTTTATACCGGCACTGTAGCAACATCAGACTACAGTGCTTTGTGAAAGTATTAAACACCTCTCCCCTCCCCCCTTCACATTCTTAATGTTTTGCTACCTCGCAGCCTGGAATTTCACTGTTTTTTTGAGGGTTTGCATCAGTATAGAACCTTCCTACCATTGTGAACATTTGTTTTTCTTTTTATTGAGACGCAAACAACAAATAGGACAAAATAACTTAAAACTTTAATGGCCAACTATTCACCCCCCCAAAGTCAGTACTTTGTAAACTTCCTTTTGCGCCTATTACAGCTGCACGTCACTTTGGATAAGTCCCTATAAGGCTGCTTTCACATCACCGATTTTTGTCAATCGCGGCAGATCCAGCAGTTTTGCCACATCTACTGCATAATGGCTCACTTGTGGCAAGCCCAGTTCATTCCCTATGAGACTTTCGGTCATGAGCGGCACTTTCGGTTTTGCCGAATCCGGCACTTGCTTGCTGCTAGCAGTTTTTTTTTCCTTTGCCTCACATGACCGAAAGTCCCATAGGGAATTAATTGGGCTTCCCGCAAGTGAGCCGTTATGCAGTATATGTGGCAAAACTGCCGGATCTGCCGTGATTGACAAAAATCGGTGATGTGAAAGCAGCCTTAGTTTTCCACATCTTGCCACTGGGATTTTTGCCCGTTCCCCACAGCAAAGCTGCTCCAGCTCCTTTAAGTTAGATGAACAGCAATCTTCAACTCTGACCACAGATTCTGCACTGGATTAAGGTCTTGACCGCTCCAATACACTTACACATTTTCCCGTGAACGACTTGAGCGTTGCTTTAGCAGTAGCTTTGGGTCGTCTTGTTGGAAGTTGGTCCTCCTTACCAGTCTCAAATCACTACCAAACTGACACAGATTTTGCTCAAGAATATCCCTGTAATTGACACCATCCATTTTCCCCTCGATGAGGACCATTTGTTCTGTCCCTACTGCTGTAAAACATCCCCACAACATGATGCTACCCCCATCATGTTTTACTGTGGGGATGGTGTTCTTGGGGGGATGAGTTGTGTTGGTTTGTTGCAAGACATAGCGTTTACTTTGGTGGACAAAAAGTTCAGTTTTGGTCTCATTGACCACAGCACCTTCCTTCACACATTTGGGGAGTCTCCGACATGTTTTTTGGCAAACTCAAAATGAGTCTTTCAAATTTTGACTGTAAGTAAAGGTTGCTCTTCCATAAAGGCAAGCTCTATGGAGTATGCAGCTTATTGTGGTTGTATGGACAGATAATCCAGTCTGTGTTTGGGAACTGTGTAGCTCCTTTAGGGTTACTTGTGGTCTCTGTGCTGCCTCTCTCATTAATTCCCTCCTTGACAGGTCTGAGATATTTTGTGGGCATCCCTCGTTTGGCAGGTTTGTTGTGGTACCATGTTCTATCCGTTTGACCATAATGGATTTGATGTTGCTCCGGGGGATCATCAGAGAGTAGGAAAAAAAATTTAGAACCCAACCCTGACTTGTACTTCTCAACATCTTTGTCCCTGACTTGTTTGGAGATCTCCTTGGTCTTCATGGTGTTGATTAGTTAGTGGTGTCTCTAGCATGGTGTTGCCGCCTCTGTGGCCTTTCAGTAAAGGTGTATACACACTGACTGACCATGGGACACTGAGATTACACACAGGTGGACTTCCTTTCACCAAGCAAGTGATTTATGAAGGTAATTGTTTGCACCAGAAATATTGAGAGGCGTCATAGTGACCCGCCCCACCAGGGCTGTGGGGTACTCGGAACCGAGCCGTTCAATTCTTAGGTGATGTCATGGTGGCATGACCCAGCTCTGTGACCCTGGCTGTGTCATAAAAATGGAGGGTAATTACATGAAATTAAGTTGTGACGCCACCGGTGGTATTCGGCAATTGGATTGCCGACGCTGCAGTTCAGGACCACTGGGGCAGTTGGTGATGCAGCAAAGATGGTACAGCTCCCCATGGGTGGAGCAGGGCCCCAGGGCAGATGTAGGACAGTCTGTTAGGGTGATGGTAACCGTTGGGGTGCAGAGAATAAGCAAGTGACACAGAAAAGTCCAGTTTTCTTTACCTTTTACTTCTTGGCAGATGATAATGCAATCTGGGGTACTAGTTACAGATGATAGAAGGAGTCCGGCTAGCCTGGAAGCATTTGGGGGTCTACCTCGCCAGGTGGGGTTGGAGGCCTTCCTACTGCGCTCCCTTTTAGGGTCCCTGCTGCCTGTAGGTATGCTGCGGCAATCTCCTGAATGTTGGTTCTAACCTGTGTGGCAGGCAGCATGAGCCTATCACGGTCACTGCCTTTCCACTGGCAGCCCCAGGCTCTTGGTCTGCTGTGGTGCCTCCGGGTGTTCTGTCTGGCCAGGGGGCTTGCAACCCCTGCCCTCCAGATTCTGCTGTCGGGGCGTACAGCACCCTCACAGCCAAGGACTCTGGCGTCCATTTTGTCAGTGGTCCGCTCCGGGATGAGCTCTAACACAGCTCCAATTCCCCAGAGCCCTTGTCTCTACTCCCCTCTCTTCCCTCTCCTCAGACTAACTGCCTAACATACCTAACTACCTCTTCCTCCTGACCAGAGAGAGCAGCTCCCCTGAAGTCAGGTTATAGAGCTCCCCCTTCTGGCCTGGAGTAGCAATTGTGCTGCATGCTATGTATTACCTGGCATGGGGACCTCCTCCTGCTTCCAGGCATGATATCACCCCTCTGAGGGAGGCAATGTCACAGTGGCAACCAGACTCTGGGGTGCCACAATAGCAAAATGGATGAATACATATGCACATGTCAATTTGTATTTATTTTATCCCATAAATTAAATTTTTTGCTTATATTTTTCTCACTTCACTTCCCCAACCTAGATTATTCAGTGCTGATGCATCACACACAAATTAGATTATAAAATTATTTAAACATGGGAAATGCTGTAGGTATAAAGCAAAGGGAGTGAGTACTTTAGCAAGGCAACTGTATTGATTGAGGTTTTGGTGACACATTAACGTATTTATGGTGGCTTTAATAATGTATTCATGTACTGATGGTGGTTCTGGTGACATATACATGAACTCATAATGGTACTGGTGTTGTATTTATTTACTCATGGTGGTTCTCATAATGCATTAATCTACTGATTGAGGTTCTGGTGACACATTAAGTACTGATGGTAGTTCTGGTGATGTATTCATATACTGATAGTGGTTCTGGTAACTTATACAAGTAGTACTGGACCACAGATGGGCTGCAGAAGCTGAACCCCAAGACAGAAAAGGCTGGAGAATAGTTTTGAAAAATGCACAGTCTTTATTTAGCATACACCGCAGAAGTGACACGCATGCGCAATGCGATGCTGGAGGCATAACAGAGCGGCGCGGGTGTACACACGTCACCCGATGCCGGAAATGACGTCATTACAGCCGCACTGCAGCCCGGCCGGCAGAGGAGAGCGGGGTGGCGCAGATTAGAATCAGCATTCAAGATCATGCCTATTAAGGCGTGATATTATGAGGAGGAGAGCCCGCCTGAGTGACTATGAATATAGCCACCGGTCATTAACATGGCTAATGAGTTAAATAACGTTTTTATACATTTTCACTAGATGCATTTCTGAGCAAAAAGGAGTGTAGGAATAGTGATAATATGCTCTAGGGACATGTTTTAATAGCTTATGAGGTGTTTTGGGGGTGACAGATCCCTTTAATAAAGATGAAGATTTTAATCAATATGGGACTCGCCACTATGTCCTTTATGAGTTAATGTTTTTGATCAGTTAGGTCAAAAGTCATCCACATTGGGGTGTTTATGGGTCGTACATTCTACACGATGAGGGTAATATTGTTCGCCTGCGCTGTGTTAACCCTTCTGGCTCTAATCAGTCTGTCGGAGACGTTAGAAAGAATGTGACTGATAAATCTGTACCGGGACACGATCCCATAACGTCATTCTGCAAACATCCTGTAAAATCTCGATGGACTCCTCACTGTATCTCCCCGGCCGCGCCCTCCTGTACATTGCTGAGCTGAGATATCAGGACTTTGCCCTTGGAAGAAATATCTTTTTTTCAACAGAAAAGTGCACACAGCTGCAGGTGAACGTCCCGCCATTATTATGATGTTGCATACTGGGGAGACCTCTAAATTAATCATTATGTCTGTGACTCCCCCTCAAAACCTTTTATTACATTTTTATGGTGAATTATTAAAAATAAAAAGCATTTTATTTTCCAAAACAAATTCTTAAATCAGTGAAAAAAAAAAAAAAAAAAAAAGCAAATGAATAATGGAAGCAGCTGCAATATTCAGTGTGATCACTGGGTGCAGCATAATTTGTAGATTATACTGGGCAGCAATTGATATGATAATTAGCGTCTGATATATGTGGCGCCCTGCGGTCTGGTCACCACAGAGGTACTACAACTAAGCCATAGGCGCGGTAACTCACTCCCAGGTAAGATGGGAATACATGACGAGACACTCTTGCACCCAACACCACTCCTAACTCCAGACCAGGAGATCTTGGGCGGACCCTATTCAGGGAGGGCCCCATCTTCAGGCTGGAGGAGGGAATAGGTAGAGGGGGTGGGGGGAGCAGAGAGAGAGAAGAAAAGTCTTGAGGAGACAGTGGAGTGAGGAGGGTGGAGTCCTAGGGCTCCATTGCTGGGGACCTAACGGGACCAGGTAAAGGTCGGCCAAGGTCAGCCCAGACGGACACCCCAAACCCACCACCGGCTGCCGAGCGGTGGTAAGAGAACTGGCTGCACAAGGGGACCGGCGCTGATCTGACAGCAGTGCTGGATGCTTATCCCAGGAAATCGGAGGCCACTGGATTTCAAGTCCTGTGGTCAACTCCGTAGACGGCCTCAGGCACAGTGGCTACATCTAGAGTCCGGACCTGCAGTGATCACTGCAGAATCTGTAAAAGGCTCACAGCTACCTGCCGTGGGGCTGGAACACGAAGGCGTGCAGTAGAGGGAGAGAGGCAGTGCAAAGGAGGTCAACCAGGAAGGCAGACAAAAGGTGGTCTCAGATATGTGTTTCCTGGACGGCCTTGGAATTGGTTGGACTGCAGACCTGAAGAGCCCGGCACTCAGCTTGGTAAATTGAACCATCTGCCAAGTAAAGGTAAAAATAACTGCAACCCTCGGTGTCCTCTGGTTATTTGCTGCTGTCCTGCTTTATCCTGGGCCCCAACAACTATTACTCTCTCCCTCATAGACTTCTGTTCACTTTAATCTGGGCTCCTCTCCAACTGTGGGGAGCAATACGATCCCGGCTGCCACACCATATGCTCCAGGGGTCCAAATCTGCAGCATCGGCCATCCCTGATCTAATACCACAGACGGCACCCACGAGAATCCCTATAAATACCCCCCTTCACTGCATGGCCAGAGCCATGAGCTGCATCACAGCCACAGTGACCTCCCCAAGGAAGTTGACCGGTCCGGCTAACGAGTAAACCCCTTGCGGCGTTGTGTGGCACTTCGGGGTCCAGTGCCACAATACTAAGCTTGGAAGCAAGGCAGGGCATCCACCAGGTAACACACACACAACACTTCCTGACTCCAGGCCAGATGGGGAAGCTCTGAAGCCCGGGTTCAGGGCAGGTCCCCTATAACTTCTGGTCTGGGGGCGGGAGCAGGCAGTTCAGTTCCTGGGAGGACTGTAGAAGTCACCCTAGAGACAGGAGCCGCGCTAGGCTCATCCTATGTGACTAACCAGCCATGTGTGAGACCCCAGAGAGGGTCTTGGGAAGTGGAGGACTAGGTCCGGGAGTGGAGCCAAAAGCGGCTCGCCCCAGTACCTAGTGCAGTGCGGTCACCGGAGACCGAGGTCACCAGGGATTCTATACCAGCAGCCAAACCTGGAGGGTGGGTGATTCTAAGTTGCCTGTCCAACCTGAGGCTAGGAGACACAGCTGCACTACAGAGCTCATGAGACTCGAGAAGATAGGGTACCACCAGAGACCTCGTGCCGCCTGTCACACAGCCAGAGCAGACCAGTGGAGGCCCAGCACAGTTACACACAGCCAGGGCCCACAGACACTAGAGCAGTAGTAACCTCAGAACTTGCCTGGAGTGTGTCGCCCAACTTGCTTCCAAGCCGGATCCCTGATAACAACTGTGAACAGTTCCTGGACAATCCTACTGTACAGTAAAAGAGAACTGTCCCTCTGTGGTCTGTCTGTTCTTCTATGCGCTGATCCTGCACCCCACTGTCCACCAGACTGCTCATCCTGTGCCTGCAGAGCCGCACACTGACTTTTGCAAACCGGCAGTGAAAATGCCTGAGGGGGCTGGGAGCCTGGATTACCACTATCAATACCACAGCTCTGGGAATAGCCCTACCCGTGGAGGCTTACCATCCCCACTGCCTCATATCACCATCATCCCCAGAGCCCGGACCGCAGCGATGGGCCTTATTGGCCACAGACCACAGGTGTTGTCACGACATCTTTCTTATTTTTTTTTCTTATTTTTTTTAATTCCTTTACACTCCCTTTTTACTGCTGACTTAACGAGGGGATCACGGATCGGTCATGTCACCGTGACACTCCCGCAGCCTGCAGGCGACGAGTGGAAATTCAATTGTATTTTAAAGTTGTGACAGACCGTGTGAGTAGGTGAGGGGTGATGGTGGCTATTGCGGGTATTGCCCCTGCAGCGGTGACATTGGGATAATGATGTTTTAAGAACTTCACATTGTATCTCTTGCCCTCCATAGATTTGTCGCACTCACAGGTCACTGGTCACAGATCTGGTTTCTAAACCTGTATTTCAGTTCAAAACATTTCTTTAGCTTTTACGTGAAACATTTGCTTGTTTTTCACTAAAAGACACATTTTTATTTTTCATGAATAGCCTGAGGAGCTGATATATCAAAGTGTGTCTCCTCTCCCAGGGTCTCTGCTTGCATTGTCCTTGCTGCACACCATTTATTGCAGTCTTCCTTAGCTCTGATTCAGTATAGATATGCATTAACCAGGGGCATAATGACTCCAGTTGCAAGGATCGCCAACTACAGCTCCTGCATCAGCTGGAAGAGAGTCAGAGGACGTCCATACAGTACAATGTAGTCTTAATAAATTGGGACCTGGGGGTATATGTTGCCTGCACCCAAGTGTGCCTGCCAGTGGCGTAACTTCAGGCCATGGGGCCCCGATGCGAAAGTTCCAATGGGGGCCCCATTTATTGCAAATCTTTAATAGTATTAGTGTTTTTCTATGGGCCAAAGGGACTTTCGGGGCCCCCCTAGGCTGCAGGGCCCGGGTGCGATCGCAACCCCTGCACCTGTTGTAGTTACGCCCCTGGTGCCTGCCACACAAAGAAGTGCATAAGAATGCTGCCTTCGGAGGGAAACATACTTATGCAAGATGCAAGTGAGATACTTACATGAATTTCGCATGACTCACATGGAACGGCCCCTGCCTCTCTGGACAGGAGCGTGTCAGCTGCTTGTATTTTTATGCAGCTGACACGCTCCTGTCCAGAGAGGCAGGGGCTGTTCCATGTGAGTCATGTGAGATTCATGTGAATATCTCACTTGCACCTCGCATAAATGTGTTTCCGCTGAGCTGGTCAGTATAGAGGTTAGGAAGAATATTGAGATGGCACAGCATCGTAAAAAAGGGAAGGTTGGTAAGAAAAGTTTGCCGGGTCCCATCTTCAATATAGGTGAATAGGTGTGGTTATAATCCAAAAATGTTAAGCTAAAAATTCCATCAATGAAGTTGGGTCTTAAATTTATTGGCCCATATGAGATTCTGGAGGTTGAAAATTTGGCGACCTTTAGATTAACGTCCTCTGACGCTTTGCATCCCAAATGTGTTCCACAAATCCCTGTTGGAAAAGTTTGTCTGTCGATGTTATCTAGCTCGCCTCTGCTTCCTCCTGTTTCTGTTGATGGAGACTTGGAGTCCGAGGGTCAAAGGATCGTGGATTTTCAGAGAGTCCAAAATTCTCTCCAGTATCTCATCCATTGAAAGGGATACGGACACTAATAGAGTTCATGGGTGCCGGCTCGTTCCATGAAGGCTGATTGTCTAGTCAGTGCCTTCCATTGTTGGTTTTGGGTCCAATGGTCTCCCTAGAGGAGTGGGTACTGTCACCTAGCGGTGAGTCTGGGTACAGTGACAATTCAGCCATACAGTCTTGAACAGGGACATGCTGAATTGTGAGTGTGATGACTGACAGTTCAGACATCCAATTTTAGGCTGAGATGCGCTGGATTTTCTCCATGTGTCTCCTGTTCAGAGTGATTATCTGGGTATATAGCTGGCTCTCTGCCTCCAAATTACTGCCAGTTGTAGCATATGCTTGGTGGTGTCTGTATGCCTTTTTTTTCCTGCGCCCTGTATTTGATCTATTGTTACTCGAAATTGGACCTTGCTTCTGACTGTCTGTTTGCCTAGCCCCTTTGTCTTTATCTGCTACCTTCCTGGACTTGTGACCTTGAAACATGACCTGACTGTGACCCTTTTTGTATGACGAGCCTTCTTGGTATCTGACATCTAGACTACCAAGCCTCATGGCTAGTCCACAAGTAGTGACTAGCATCACATTATTGCTGTACTTGTTTCTGAAAGAGCCACATGTGCATTGAGTTTGGTGGAGGTGGGGGGGTATAATCCTGTTGACAGATTCCCATTGTTAAAGGGATCCTAATAAACTTTCCCCCACCCTCTGAACCTGAAACTTCCACAAGGAACATGGATCAATGGCCTCCTTCTGCTGGAGCTTAGGGGGAGCCCATCTTGCTCATGACATCCACCTCGACCGGCGCTCAGTTGTTCATAAGGAGCCAAAGTTGAGGTTTAATTCAAGTTTAGGGGAATAGGAACTCTGCTGCAGGGCCGGCGTTAGGGGGGGGGGGCAGACTGGGCAGTTGCCTAGGGCCCCCACTCTCTTAGGGGCCCCCAAAGGAGCTGAACTGAAAATAGCAATAAAACAGTGAAAAAAATGTAAAAATACACATATTTGGTATCGCTGCGTTCGTAAGAATCTAAGCTATCAATATATGAAGTAAATTAATCCAATTGGTAAATGGCGTAATGGTAAAAAAATAAAAAAACGCCAGAATTATGTTTTTTAGGCCACCACGTTGTTACAATAAAATGCAATAAAAGGCAATCAAAATGTTGTATCTGACTCAAAATGGTATCAGTAAAAATGTCAGCTCAGGGCACATAAAGTAACCCCTCACATAGCCCTGTATCTTCAAAAATTAAAACATCATGGGTCTCGGAAAATAAAAAAAAAATATTTTTTTTTTTTTACAAATTTCAGTTTGTTTTTTTTATGATTGAAATAAAAATGACGTTCAGTATGTTCTTATTCTGACCTAGATAATCAAACTTATGAAGTCACTCTTACCATATAACTACGGCCTGTTCCACATCTAAGGTTGGTGTGCATTTTGCTAAATTTGCCTTTCTAGCCGTTCTTACCGCTAAAAACGCATTAAAAACGCTAGCGTTTTTTCCCCATTGATTTCAATGGGAACGCATGCATTTTTGCGAACGCAGCACAAAACGTCTTCCCCGATGTTTTGGGCAGCGTTTTTGCATGTGTTTCCATTAAAATCAATGGGAACAAAAACGCATGCGTTTTGATGCGTTTTTGCGGTAAAATGCGGTAAAAATTGAGCAAAATACAGCAAAGCGTTAGATGTGAAAGGGGCCTGAGCATTTAGGGCCCACTTTAACCTTTTGCCTAGGGCCCCACTTTGCCTAAAACCGGCCCTGGGTACCGTTACACGTCGCAACATTGCATGCAATTTGCTGGTTGCAGTGAAATCATGGACACATTGTTCTATTTTCTTGCTGGGTACAAATGGAACAATGTGTCCATGATTTCACTGCAACCAGCAAATTGCCTGTGAATTGCATGCAGTGTTGCGACGTGTAACGGTACCTTTAGTCCTACAAGCAATGCGGCCCCCCGATATCAATTTTTTTCTACGTGCGGCCCACCAACCCAACCGAGTTTGAGACCCCTGGTCTATAGTATACGGGGTCCAAGGATCCATTCACCAGCACTGAAACAATACGGTTGAGTTCTAGCCATCCATTTTTGAACTTGCATAAGATATGAGGCGTTGACCTGACGATTTGGGAGTGGAAGGGCGAGTAACAGAGCGGTGGCATGAGGGATGAGGGGCCCCTGCCTGCTAGGCCTATACATGTTACTGACCCATCTGAATCATTCTTTCGGCAGTAGTCCATGAAGCTAATACTTGCGCCATCTGAGTGTGGTGGAACGAAAAATGTATTGGAGCGGTTTGCATGAGGGATGAGGGCTCACTGCCCACTAAGCGTATATATGTTACTGACCCACCTGACTAATTATTTCGGTAGTAGTCCTTGAAGCTAATACTTGTGCCACCTGAGTGCAGCAGAGCATAAAACTAATTGGAGTGGTTTCATGAGGTATGAGATCCCCAGCCCAACAGTCCTACAATTTTTAGCCTTAGTAAATTGATGCCACTTTCATAGTGTCTGGCCTAATCTTTTTCTAATGCGGAGACTCTTCTTGTGGTGTCTTTGTTGTGAGTTTTGTGAATTGATCAGGGCTCTCTGAGCACTATGCCTACACCTGTCACTCATATCACTGTTCCTGATCAATGCTTGAAATACTGGGCTAGGCCTTGTCCTATGCATCCATTATGCACAATGATGAATATTTTAACTGTGAGAAATATCACTTTTCCTGATGTCTGTCCCTAATTTGAGCTGTTTTTGCAACTTTTGGGCCACTTTGAGGGAGTTTTTGATTTTGCCTACCATTGATTTTAATGGGATTTGGAAGTTCTATGAACAGTTTGTTAAACAATTCGGTGAACATATGCTCATTCAGAGAACCGAACCTGAACTTCAAAAGATTCGCTCATCTCTAGTTATCATACCTTGCATGCGCAACTTTGCATAGCGCTGGCAAATACACCGGCTTTCCTAAAGCATGTTATTATGCCCACAGGTGTGTGATAACCTGCTAATTGGGCCGACTAGTCGGGGAACGAACGCACCCTTGACTAGTCAAAGTCCAAATTTGCATCTCATGAGTGGTCTTTAGAAATACTTTTTCTATAGATATGGTTATGTGTGTTCCTACATAGAGGGACTGTTAGGCAGGGATTATAGTATGTGCACAGAACTACTTACAGATCTCGGGGAACAGAGGATATGACAGGTTCCCTTTAATTCTGCTTAATATTTAGTGATACAATTAATATAAAATCATCACTGGACACAGTTTTGAGATTTGCCCCTTCAGATTTATTCGGTTCTGTCTATTGTACATTCATGAGGGTTGATGAGGAAGTTCAGGGCTTGAGATCTGACTTTATTAAGGGGAGACATCTCCATCAGTTAGGCAGGGAATATAGTTATGTGCATAAGACTACTCATGGTTCAATGGAAACAGAAAACCTGACAGGTTCTCAATATTAAGTGATACAGTTACTATAAAATCATCACTGGACACAGAGATTTGAGTTTTGCCCCCTCAGATTTTTTCGGTTCATTCATGAGGGTTGATGAGAAAGTACAATACTTGAGACGTGACTTCATTAACATCATGAAACAATCACTGATCTCAGGGAGACCAGTCAAGGAAACACTGCGGGCAGCCGGCTAAAGCGCTCAAACACAGTGAAATCCGTGTTTGAGACGCCTAAACGAGGCTCCACGAACTCTATTTACATATATGTATTTCCCAGGGGACAATCCCCCTGGGAAATACAAATATGCAGATAGAGTCTGTAGAGCCTCATTTAGGAGTCTCACACATGGGACCAACCAACACCAAAACCAGGTATCAATCCACAGACAGCTGGAATACCAAAATCAGGTATTCAGCTCGGTAGCTGTTTCGGGGTTTTGCCCCTCATCAGTGTGGAGTATGATTTGCTAGGTGGACTTAGCTTGGGTGCTTTTTTTTTTTTTTTTTTTTTTTTCTTTTTTTTCATTTCAATATTCATGTGGGGTCTTTTTTTTTTTCTTTTTTCTTTTTTTCTCAATATTCACATATTCACTGTGGGGGCTTTTTTTTTTTTTTTCTTTTTTCTTTTTTTCTCAATATTCACATATTCACTGTGGGGGTTTTTTTTTCTTTTCTTTTTCTCATTTATTGGGGCTTTTTTTTTCTTTTTTTCTTTTTTTCTCAATATTCACATATTCACTGTGGCAGCTTTTTTTTTTTTTCTTTTTCTTTTTTCTCAATATTCACTGTGGGGAGACCTCTCTTCATGCCGTCCGTTGTTCATCTCTATTGTCTGACGTGGCAGCGTCTGCGTCTATGAACTGCAATGAGAAAACATGAGTTAATATTCTGCCAACAAACTATACATAGAGATGCTAGATGTGGCATATATATTTGCCTGTTCTACGGGCACGGCATTTTTGGGGGCTCCTCCAGGTTCTGCGTCGTCTCCTGGGTCCGCTATGTTCTTCCCTCATTCTTGAAGGCACAGTTGTTTTTTTTCTTGACAGACCAGGAGACAGATGATGAATGATGGCTGCTGGGCTATGGAGGGAGTTTTATAGCCACAGACTGTTGTGACCTCATAAAGCAATGACAGAGCAAGCGGGTGTGGCTGGATGACCTAAGTGATCTGTAAACTTTTCATGAAGCCGTGATGTCATCGCACTTCTGAACATTCTATTTGGAATCCTGCATTCATCAGCCTCATTCAGCTCCGGCTCCTAAGAGAAAACAACATTACAATATCAACATGGCGTCTAGAAGGAGTTATAGAAGCGCGACTGAGGATCAGGAGGAGGGGTCACCGTCGTCACCACGTGACCCATAGAATAGGTAAAGAAATAAAACGACACAAAATAGGAGGAAAAATGTTTAGACAGAATGGATCTGAGGGATAACCAATATGGCTGCTGATAAACACCGATCCTCTCCATTCCACTCAGCTGCTAACTTGGGAGACTTTGGGGAAGGCTAGAAGTGAGCTCTTTATCTAGAAAGGCAGTCCTGTTGATGGTTATCTTATTTTTGGCTGAAACCACTGTGGAACATCCATATTAGGATAGTATATGATCCTATTGGGTGGAGTATGACACTAGCATTACCGTTTAGGTGTTCACTGGCTCCACCCCCTCGGAGCCTCATTTGTCAAAACAACAAACTTGTTGCCCACATCAACCAATGCAGTAGTCCAAGCAAAGCCAGGGGTTTATTGCCAAATGAAAAATAAGCAATATTTTAAAGCCAACAATCTTGATGGTTAAGGACTAACCCCCAAAACACACTTTGGGTTTGCTCCATTTGTCCTGACAAAAGGTGACTGTTAGTAAATAGGCTAAGGAGGGCGGAGGAGGACACAGGGATTCTCTTTTTGGCTATCTTTGACATGATCATGCCATACCTCATTGTCAGATTTAGCAGCAGAACTGGTCTTGTTGCCCATAGCAACCATCAACAATGTAACATTCCGAGCTGCATTAGGAGCAAAACCTGAGCTGTGATTGGTTGCTACAGGCAACAAAGTTATCCTAAATCAGCCCGGTGACTGACTGTGTCCTCTGCGGTGCGCTCCTTTCAGGGAACAACAGAATATTTATCATTTTGGGATATTTCTAGATTTTGAGTAGGAATGATCTAGAGGCAGAATCTGACGTTATTTTTCTGTTTGACGCAGGAATCGCCGGCTGAGAAGTGAGAAGGGGACGTCTCCCGCCAGCGATGGCTCCGAACAAATCATCCACCTGTGATCAATGTATCAGAATAAAAATAATCATTAATCATCGTTAAGTGGCCGGAGATAATGACAAATGCAGCAGAACTTGGTTCCCGTGATTTCATGACGCGGCGTTTTCTAACTTCTATTCAGGCTGAATTCCCCCAACAGATATGCTGGGACTTGTAGTGTCTATACACATCTATACTATGTTACAAGTCCAGTAACAGAGTAATATGTTATATCATAATATATACATATACAGTATCTCACAAAAGTGAGTACACCCCTCACATTTTTGTAAATAATTTATTCTATCTTTTCTGAAGATCTGACCCTTTGATACAATGTACAGTAGTCAGTGTGAAGCTTGTGGTGTCGCCTACATAACTCAACACAGCCATTAATGTCTAAACCACTGGAAATAAAAATGAGTACACCCCTAAGGGTACCTTTACATACCGCCACAGCGGCTAGCAACAGGTATCCACCGCACGTGCACGCGCACGTTTTTAACGGTGGATACCGATCGCCGATGCCGCATATACAGGCCGCCACAACTTGCTCCACTGAAGGCATCTTTGTTCCCCGGAAATGCCGACGGGTGCCGCGGCTTATTCCCTGTAGAATACCTTCGCTACTTCACACGCCGCTACCACAAAGGAATATGGGCGTACATATTTCGCGCCGTAAGTACATAGGCGTAACAGAGTTGTGTATTCCGTGATGCACAAGCATTGATTGGACAATGCAATAGTGTCATGATTGGCCAGCCTGCGCAGGAAGGCTGCCTAATACATGACGCCATTGCAATTGTGGACTGTGAATGGATAGCTCTTTATATATGGCGTCCTGTGAAGGGACAGCCAATCGTAACGCAGGAGCCTCCACCAATGATCGCTGATGGGGCATGGTATCCATGGCGCCGTGGCACGCCCCTGGGAATTCGCTAGGCCACGCAAATACCTTGCCTGTGCCCCGATTACACGCCACCACCATAGGTATTGTGCCTTCCTGTTTTTGAGCACGGCTCAGACACAGGTATTCGAAGGAACTGTAGGACACCGGGAGGAATTTCCCTATTTACAGCCGCCATTTCGTAGTAATTTCATGGCAACAGGCACAATTGTCCCCAGTGCATGGCAGTTTCTGCCTTCCTGTGGCGGCGTGTAAAGGTACCCTAAGGGAAAAAGGCCAAATTTTGCTAAAATATTTTGTGTGGCCACCATTATTTACCAGCACGACCTTAACTCTCTTGGACCTGGAGGTCACTAGATCTTCACAGGATTCGCTGGATCCTCTTCATCCTTCATAATGACGAAGATGGTGGATGTACTGTAGAGACCTCGCGCTCTTCCACCTTCTTTTTGAGAAGGCAGCATAGATGCTCCATAGGGTTCAGGTCTGAAGATGCTCGGCCAGTCCAGCACCTTCACCCTCAGTGTCTTTCGCAGGGACCTCCACCATTAACCCCCTCCATCCTGCGCTGACCACCGAGCCTCCATGCTGCGCTGACCACCTCATTCCCGGTTCAAGCTTCCATCAACGATGGGTGAGACCGGGGGAGACCGGAAGGGGGTGTGTAGGTGTGTGTCTTTGTGTGTAGATCTGTGTGTGTAGGTGTGTGTGTGTCCAATTAGCTGCCCCCCCGCATCCCGCATCCCGCCGCCGCACCGATCCTCGCCCTCCGATGTGATAGCATCAGGCACTCATCTAGTATATATATATCCTCCTTGAGGCTGTCTTGGGCTAATTATGTTATACGAGGCTATGCTGTAAACAGCACCCCCATAAACAGCACAGTACCCCCATATACAGAACAGCACCCCCATAAACTGCACAGTACTCCCATATACAGCACAGAAGCCCAATATACAGTACAGCACCCCGATATACAGCAGAGCCCCCCCACATACAGCACCCCAGCCCAATATTCAGCACCCCCACATACAGCAGACCCCCGCCAGATACAGAAGAGCTCCCCATATACAGCAGAGCCCTATATATAGCAGAGTTCCCCTATATACAGCACTGCAGCTCCATGTACAGCAGACCCCCCCATATACAGTACCCCAGCCCTACATACAGCAGAGTCCCCCACATACAGCAGAGCTTTCCTTAGTACTGACTGTGTCTCAATAAACTTCTCACTTTGAAGCAAAAGAAACCCTTATACGTGTGCTTTGATTCTATCGTCTATAGCAGGGGTCTCAAACTCGCGGCCCCCGGGCCGCAAGCGGCCCGCCACGCTCCTTACTGCGGCCCGGGGCACCATGAAAGAAAAATGCATGCCCCGGGCCATTATATATGCAGCCGCCGCGGTACCGCTTTACTGTGACAGGTACCGCCGGCTCAGCTCACACAAGCGCCTTTGCGCCTGTACATTCACGGAAGCAGGCGGCCGGCGGACCAAGCCGCCTGTGACGTCACAGGAGGCTTCTGATTGGTCCGCCGGCCGCCTGCTTCCGTAAATGTACAGGCGCGAAGGCGCTTGTGTGAGCTGAGCCGGCGGTACCTGTCACAGTAGTCACAGTAAAGCGGTACCGCGGCGGCTGCATATATAATGGCCCGGGGCATCAGGTGTGTATGAGTGAGTGTTAGAGAGAGAGTGTGAGTATGTGTGAGTGTATATGTGAGTGAGTGTGTATGTGTATAATAGTGAGTGTATTTGTGTGTATAATAGTGTGTATGTGTATAATAGTGAGTGTATTTTTGTGTATAATAGTGTGTATGTGTATAATAGTGAGTGTATTTGTGTGTATATGTGAGTGAGTGTATAATAGTCAGTGTATTTGTGTGTATATGTGAGTGAGTGTATAATAGTGAGTGTATTTGTGTGTATATGTGAGTGAGTGTATAATAGTCAGTGTATTTGTGTGTATATGTGAGTGTGTATGTGTATAATAGTGAGTGTATTTGTGTGTATATGTGAGTGAGTGTGTATGTGTATATGTGTGAGTATTTGTGTGTATATGTGAGTGAGTGTGTATGTGTATAATAGTGAGTGTATTTGTGTGTATAATAGTGTGTATGTGTATAATAGTGAGTGTATTTGTGTATATAATAGTGTGTATGTGTATAATAGTGAGTGTATTTGTGTGTATATATGAGTGAGTGTATAATAGTGAGTGTATTTGTGTGTATATGTGTGAGTATTTGTGTGTATATGTGAGTGAGTGTGTATGTGTATAATAGTGAGTGTATTTGTGTGTATGATAGTGTGTATGTGTATAATAGTGAGTGTATTTGTGTGTATAATAGTGTGTATGTGTATAATAGTGAGTGTATTTGTGTGTATAATAGTGTGTATGTGTATAATAGTGAGTGTATTTGTGTGTATAGTGTGAGTATTTGTGTGTATATGTGAGTGAGTGTGTATGTGTATAATAGTGAGTGTATTTGTGTGTATGATAGTAGTGTATGTGTATAATAGTGAGTGTATTTGTGTGTATAATAGTGTGTATGTGTATAATAGTGAGTGTATTTGTGTGTATAATAGTGTGTATGTGTATAATAGTGAGTGTATTTGTGTGTATATGTTGAGTATTTGTGTGTATATGTGAGTGAGTGTGTATGTGTATAATAGTGAGTGTATTTGTGTGTATATGTGAGTGAGTGTGTATGTGTATAATAGTGAGTGTATTTGTGTGTATATGTGTGAGTATTTGTGTGTATATGTTGAGTGAGTGTGTATGTGTATAATAGTGAGTGTATTTGTGTGTATAATAGTGTGTATGTGTATAATAGTGAGTGTATTTGTGTGTATATGTGATGTGTGTATGTGTATAATAGTGAGTGTATTTGTGTGTATAATAGTGTGTATGTGTATAATAGTGAGTGTATTTGTGTGTATATGTGAGTGTGTATGTGTATAATAGTGAGTGTATTTGTTGTATATGTGAGTGTGTATGTGTATAATAGTGAGTGTATTTGTGTGTATATGTAGTGTGTATACGTATAATAGTGAGTGTATTGTGTGTATATGTGAGTGTGTATGTGTATAATAGTGAGTGTATTTGTGTGTATATGTGAGTGTGTATGTGTATAATAGTGAGTGTATTTGTGTGTATATTTGAGTGTGTATACGTATAATAGTGAGTGTATTGTGTGTAAGTGATGTGTATGTGTATAATAGTGAGTGTATTTTTGTGTATATGTGAGTGTGTTATAATAGTGAGTGATTTGTGTATATGTTGAGTGTGATACGTATAATAGTGAGTGTATTTGTGTGTATATGTAGTGTGTATGTATATGTGATGCATTGTTATAGTGATGTGTATATGATAATAGTGATGTATTGTGTGATATGTGATGTGAGTTATAATAGTGAGTGTATTTGTGTGTATATGTGAGTGAGTGTGTATGTGTATATTGTGAGTGTATTTGTGTGTATATGTGTGAGTATTGTGTGTATATGTGAGTTGTATGTGTGTGTGTATAGTGTGTGCGGTATATTTGTATGTGAGTGTGTATATGTGTGAGTGTATGTATATGTGTGAGTGTATTCCTGCACCGCCTGAGCGGCACATCGCGGCGGCTGGTGCCGGGTGCAGGCTGGTGCCACGTGCTGGCTGGTGCCGACTGCCGGTGCAGGCTGGTGCCATATGCTGGCTGGTGCCGGCTGCCGGGTGCAGGCTGGTGCCATGTGCTGGCTGGTGCCGGCTGCCGGGTGCAGGCTGGTGCAACGTGCTGGCTGGTGCCGGCTGCCGGGTGCAGGCTGGTGCCGGCTGCTGCCAGCAAGCGGAAGACTGGGAGCCACAGAGGAAGAAGCTGCCGGAATGAGAAGAGTGGAGTCAGGTAAGGCGCTGTTACAGCCGAAGATAGCAGCCTGGGGGGGGAGGGGAACGTGACCGCTGAAAGTGCCTAGGGCGGCAGGAACTCCAGATATGGCCCTATGTAAGTGTGTCAATGTGTGAGTGTGTATGTGTTTGTGTGAATATGTCTGAGGATGTATGTGTGGATGTATGTGAGTGTGTGTGAATGTGCGGGTGTGTATATATGGGCTTGTCCACACACCTGCGCTCTCAGTATTTAGCGCTTCTGCGCTAAATACTTAGGCTTTGACAGAGAAGCAGAGGTGCGTGTATGCGGCCGCTTTCAGCAGACGCTGTCCCTGGTTACCCGATGTGTATCGTGGTAACCAGTTTATACAGCAGCCTGCATAGTGTGCGCTTATCCCGGGCGCACAGGGAAATGCTGCTTGCAGTGTTTCCCTGTGCGCTCTGGATAAGCGCACACTATGCAGCCTGCTGTATAAACTGGTTACCACGATACACATCGGGTAACCAGGGACAGCGTCTGCTGAAAGCGGCCGCATACACGCACCTCTGCTTCTCTGTCAAAGCCTAAGTATTTAGCGCAGAAGCGCTAAATACTGAGAGCACAGGTGTGTGGACAAGCCCTATGTGTGTGTGTGTGTGAGCGAGAGAACAAAAAGAACAGAGACCAGGACATTACTACAAGATGACAAGGGAGGGAACATTACTAAAAGATGGGGACATTACTACAAGAGGAGGACCAGGATGGGGGACATTAATATAGGATGGGGACCAGGATGGGGACATTACTACAAGATGGAGACCAGGGTGGGGACATTACTACAAGAGGACCAGGATGGGGACATTACTACATGATGAGGATCAGTTTGGGGGACATTACTACAAGAAGGTGATCAGGATGGGGACATTACTACATGATGAGGATCAGTTTGGGGGACATTAATATACAATGGGGACCAGTATGGGGACATTACTACAAGATGGAGACCAGGTTGGGGACACTACTACAAGAAGATCATAATTTGTACTTTACTAGATTGAGCAAAAAATTCTGGTATTGCTAAAATGTCACTTAGGGTACCGTCAGGGCCGGCGTTAGGGGGGGGCAGACTGGGCAGTTGCCTAGGGCCCCCACTCTCTTAGGGGCCCCCAAAGGAGCTGAACTGAAAATAGCAATAAAACAGTGAAAAAAATGTAAAAATACACATATTTGGTATCGCTGCGTTTGTAAGAATCTAAGCTATCAATATATGAAGTAAATTAATCCAATTGGTAAATGGCGTAATGGGAAAAAAATAAAAACGCCAGAATTATGTTTTTTAGGCCACCACGTTGTTACAATAAAATGCAATAAAAGGCGATCAAAATGTTGTATCTGACTCAAAATGGAATCAGTAAAAATGTCAGCTCAGGGCACATAAAGTAACCCCTCACATAGCCCTGTATCTTCAAAAATTAAAACATCATGGGTCTCGGAAAATAAAAAAAAATATTTTTTTTTTTTACAAATTTCAGTTGTTTTTTTTTATGATTGAAATAAAAATGACGTTCAGTATGTTCTTATTCTGACCTAGATAATCAACTTATGAAGTCACTCTTACCATATAACTACGGCCTGTTCCACATCTAAGGTTGGTGTGCGTTTTGCTAAATTTGCCTTTCTAGCCGTTTTTACAGCTAAAAACGCATTGAAAACGCTAGCGTTTTTTTCCCCCATTGATTTCAATGGGAACGCATGCATTTTTGCGAACGCAGCACAAAACGTCTTCCCCGATGTTTTGGGCAGCGTTTTTGCATGTGTTTCCATTAAAATCAATGGGAACAAAAACGCATGCGTTTTGATGCGTTTTTGCGGTAAAAACGCATGGAAATGCAAATTGAGCAAAATGCAGCAAAGCGTTAGATGTGAAAGGGGCCTGAGCATTTAGGGCCCACTTTAACCTTTTGCCTAGGGCCCCACTTTGCCTAAAACCGGCCCTGCTCTGCTGACCACATATTTACCCCTAGATCTCCAGGATGGCCAGCTCATTAGGGTTTGGCAGTGTCACCCTTAAAATGTGAGGATAAAATGTGTAAGGTGAGGACAAAAAAAGTAAATTTATCTATAGTTTCTGATCAGATCTGTCCACTGGATTTAGCACAATGTCCTTCTGTACAGACGTGTAGAGAAACCTTCTGTGACTTGGTTTATTTAAAAAAAATGGAGCACAGACCTAGAAACGGGGAACACCTATAAGACACACGGCATCCTTATTATTGTGTAATATCTACCTTTTCTGACTACATTTTGGTAATTCTCTGGCTGGCAGTGCAACCATTTTTGCCCAACCCAATCAATTTTTCTCACTATATATACCGTAAGTAGAAAAATGAAACAAAAGTCGATAATTTTAGCACAAATATGGGATGCACAAAACAATTACATTTTTTCAGAAAACTAATGGAAGTCTTTTAAAAAATGTACCCAATGTTTGAAATAATTTGCATGCAATAGGTCAGTCCCATCAATGGGCTCCCAACACTCCCAAGGGCCACTTTTACTGATTATCACATGGTCTTTCTTTTGGTGGTGTCAGTTACTTTTACTCCAGATAGAGTTTCAGAATACATTAATATTCTTCCCAGGGTCAGACTGGCTCACCGGGAGATCGGGAGATCCTCCGGTGGGCCCCAGGTCTGCATGGCCACGCCCCTCTGCCCTGCCCCCCTATTCCCTGCAGAGGCGGCCCACAAGCTCTGCCCATAAGATCTAATCCATTGATCACATCACTAGCGGACACAAACAAAAAAGGGCCCCTGAGCCGCAAACAAAATACGGGCTCTTTGAAATCCAATAACTCATTATAATGTACAATTCCACCAGATTTGGGGGGGGGGGAATGGCCCCCTCACCCTTGGGCGGCTGCACAGGTTTCACCAATGATATGTCTGACCCTGCTCACATACACCTACAATACTGGGCAGATTGCTATTCTGGAGCTGAGGGACTCTGGAGACCTCCCTCGTGAGACCAGTAATGTTGACCTTAGTTATGTGTTCCAACTCGGACCAGAAAAATATTAAGTAAATCTGAGAACTGCGGTATTTGTAAACTTTTATGGGGAATTTTATTCTACAGGGAAATATTGTTAAATGTCAGTCTGAAAAAAAAGGGAAGATGCATCACAGCAATGGTCTGCGGTAACAAGGGAACACAAGTAAAAGTACCTAGAGGGGAAATCTGGTCAGACAATCTGTATTTTTTTTTCTATCAATGCAACTATACTATGAAAACTAGCTAAGGCTGAAATACCAATTCTCAGACATTTTACAAGTGTAGAGACTCACCTTTGTGATATTAGCAGTAGCGTTCTGTAGGATCCACCAATTATACTGTAGACTCCGTGGCATAGCTAGAGTCCAATGGGCCCTGGTGCAAAATTTTAACTTGCCCTCCCCCTCATGTTGGTCAAATCTATGGGCACTTGTAGCATTCTTAATCCTACAAGTATAAAGACTTAAGTGTTGCCACCACCCCACCACCCTGCTCCCACTACATTATGTAGTAATGTTCCCCATCCTGGGCACCTTCTTGGTAAATATGTCCCCCATCCTTTTATATATCTCACCATCCTGGTATGTATGCCCTCATTCTGAGCCCATCTTGGTATATATGTCCTAATCCTGGCCCTATCCTGATGTATATGTCTCGCATAATGAGCTCATCCTGGTATATACACCTGTCATCCTAAACCTATCCCGGTATATATGTCCCCCATCCTAAACCAATCCTGGTATATATGTCCCCCATCCTGGGCTCATCCTGGTATACATGTACCATATCTTGGTATATCTCTCCCCCATTCTGCGCTCATCCTGGTTTATATGTCGTCATGCTGAGCCCATTGTGGTATATATGATCTCATCCTGGGCACATCCTGGTATATATGCCCCCCATCCTGGGCCACTTCCTTGCAAATATGCCCCCCTTCCTGGTATATATGCACCCCATCCTAGGTTCCATCCTGGTGTGGGTAGCACTGGGAGGATGATCACGGCGGTCTTGGTCCGGACAGTGTCCCGAGTCCCACAAGTAAAAGGGGATATTTACATGGGAGAGTTTGTTGTGACGCCACCCACGGGTTGTGGTCAATGAGGGGACCACCGCTGCAGTGGACTTCTGTCAGGAGGATGGATGGATGCTGCAGCAAGGTGGATGAGCCCGCCATGGGCCGGGGCTGCTCCTGACAGGGTGTAAAGGTGTAATAAAAGTTCTGTTTGCAGGGAATCACACACAGAGTCTGAAGCAGGGTTCACCGGGTTTACTTGCAAGTTCTTAGTGCAATTCAAACAGTTTACAGCACAGTTCTCATTCACGGTTAACTCCAGACACTCTGAACCCTCTGCAGCCAGGTTATCTCTCTGAGACCCTTCACTTTCTCTGTAGCTTTTCCGGCTTGTCTCTCATCTGCTCTTCCCGGTGGGTTGTATGGCGGCAACTCGGTCCCTTTGTGTGACTTCTCCCTATATGTGTGGGAAGCAAGCCTGGGTCCTATAATGTTGCTGTACCTCCAACCCATGTGGTAGGAACTCTGACTTGGAATTAGGGTCCCCCGTCGGTTTGTCTGGGATCTGGCGTATAGCTGCGGTCCCCCCTCAGAGCCGAAAACCTGGTCCCAGCCTAGCCTTGGGTAACCCTGTCTTGCAAGGGATTACCGGGCTCACTCTGACCCGTGTGACTACCTGATATAACAAGGGAAACCTATCCCGCCTGTAATCGGTCAAAGCTGCCGTACTCCTCGGACCCAGTGGCACCGGTCCGGTCTCCGTCCTCACTTTCCTTTGGGCTGCAGGCTATGGATGGGCTTTCTCTCCATGGATCTGAGTCTCTGTGGATTCTGCGCCTCCAGGGAGCCTTATGCCTCCAGGAAAGTGTCTTTCTGTCTGCTTGGTCTTGGCTTCTCGGCACCCACTGGCCTACCAACTCACTCCGCCTACTGTTCCTCCTTTTATCCCTGGTCTATCACCTGACCTACCTTCCACCCACTTCCCTCTAAACCCTACCACCCCTTGCCCGCCTAGAGTCCTGGGCTCCGGGTTGGGTGTTGTGGTCTGAGTGGTATGTGTGTACTGAAGGTGTTTGGTGCACAAACTATCTCCCTCCTGCCTGGCTGCAGTTCCTCTTGAGGCCTCCTGGTCGCAGGGGCGCCACACTGGTATATATGTCCCCCCATCCTGAGCTCTTTTTGATAAATATGTCTACCATCCTTGTATGTATGTCTCTGTACTGGGCCCCTTAAATATGTCCCATCCTGATATTTATGTCTCTCATCCTGGGCCCATCCTGATATATATCTCTTATCCTGGTATATATGTCTGCCATCCTGGGCCCCTTCCTGGAAATATGTCATCCATCCTGGTATATACCGGTATGTCCCTCATCCTAGTATATATGACTTCTATTCTTTGCCAAGCCTGGTTGGTATATTGTGTCCTCATCTTGGGCACCTTCATGGTAAATATGTCCCCCCTCCCATCCTGGTGTATAAGTCTCTCATCCTTAGCCCAATTGTGATATATATGTCCCTATTCTTGGCCCCATCCTGGTACATATGTCACCCATCCTGATATATTTGTCCCCCTTCTGCCAGTGTCTAACACTCTACTCACCCTTCTCTAATCCCTTGTCGCACGACGTCCCACTCTGTAAACATTGTGTAGCGTCCGGTGGCAACGAGATGGCACAGCAGCTGGGACTGGTAACTCGGTCACCCCACACACACCCAACACATCCCCCGATCCCAAGTCTAAGTTACTTCATGTCTAGCAACGGGATAGCGAGAGGAGCCAGGTGGAGGGTAGAATGTAGGACAGAACCCGGTAAGGGTTGGAGACAACACAACAAAAGGGAACGCACAACACCAAGAGAACCTAGAGCGGTTAGTTTGGAGGGAGAAGGAGAGAGAACAACAGAGAGACCCATCAGCCAAGTAGTCAGAGAGAGACCGGACTGAAAGAACCTGGACCCGGTAGCCTGTGCCACCGTATGACTAGCCCAGGTTCCAGGCTGAGAACCAAGGGAAGACAGAGGGGGTCCAAGGTGTGTCCGAGTCAGAGGGAACACAGAGGAACCAGGCCGGAACCAGAGTACCGGCTCTGCTGAAGTGGCAGGGAAGCTGCATGCCCCAACCACAAACTCTGATGGGGTGCGGAGTCTTTATGTCCCGAGACCCTTCCTCCGGCACAGCGAAAGGAAGGCCGTCGAACTAGGGCTAGAAAACCTGGAGGGGTGCCCACAGAGAGTCTGTGACTGCTGGACCGTAGCTAGTGCGCGGAATAGAGTGAAAAAGGCCCGAAAGGAACATGAAAGGGGGTGTCGCAGACAAGCCGTCCCAGATGCTAATAACGCACCGGAGCCGCTGTTGTACTGAACTGTGTTGTAACATCTAATGAGTGAAGAAGTAAACCCGCTATAAGCTCAGAACTGTGTGAGACTTAATTTCTGTGCCTGAGAGGTGGAAATGCAGTTCGCGAGCCAGCAGCAGGAGGTTGCCTGAGGATACAGAGAAGTTTACATCACACTTCCACTTTTTACATGGACCAACCCTACCCATGGAGGGTGCAACATCTCTGCTGCAAACAACCATCATCCCCAGAAGTCCCGACTGCAGTGGTGGCTACCTCTAGCCACAAACCACGGGTGGCGTCACGATTTAATGAATCAAAAACTGTTTTCCCCCCTTTTATTGACTCTCCCGGGACCAGGGAGGCGGGTCAGGACACCGTGACATCCTGCAGCCCCAGACAACGAGAGGGCCTGGTTCCGAGTACCCCATGGCCCCAGTGCGCGACTCAATTGCAGTAGCTGGCAGCTGACATTGGCGTGCCAGGCATTGGCGTTGCATGGCAGTTACGTTATATGTCGCCAAAGCAGGCACGCCGATGCCAGCTACTGGCCTCTGTTTGGCCAGTAGTGTGTTTTGCAGGGACCTGAAAAGTCTCTGCACTGCAATACACTTAAGCTGAATGTGTGTTCTCAGGTGCAGATCCGGCTGAAGTAGGCGCTGGTGTCGGCGGGACCCTCCACCCCGGGCCCATTCATGGTTGCGACCTCTGCAACTGCAATTGTTTTGCTCTTTCTTGGACTAGCAGACTATGTACCCAGAGTCTTTTGACCAGTCAAAAGTTACAGTCACAAGATGGCGCTGTGGGACTGAAGCAGCTTTGGTAGATGTTGAAGGTGAGTATATGACAGGGGGTAGGGGACTTTGATTTAAAAGCGTCACTGCAGTGCTGAAAAAAACAACAACAAAAAATGCTGGGGTGGCTCTTTAAAACGGTTCCTGATGGAATCCATTCCAATTGGGGCACTTGTCCAATCAAAAGGCTGCAAAAAAAAGAATGCTTAAAAAACTCCTACAAACTGCATCAAGAAATGAAAAGTTCCTCCATAAACTCTCCAAAAGAAGGACATTTCCTTTGATAGTTTCCACTTGAAAAATACATAATTTTTGAAAACCTCAAAAAATCTGTGTGTGCACATTTTGGCGCAGGTACAGGATCCTTGGAGTATGTGCACACCTGACATTTTTGCAGCATATTAAATAGCTGAGCTTTTTGCATCATTTTTCAGGTGGATTAGATGTGACTGTCTACATACAGTTGGAGCTGTGAGATCTGAGTTTTTTGCTCATGGATAAGACACAGCCTCAAAAACTCATCACAGGAGATTAGCCTAATACTAAACCAATAGTTCATAGGTTAAGATAGACTCTGACTTATTACCCCAACACAAGCACCTTTATCAGACAGCCATATAAGATGTATGACCACAAATACAGAACAAATAATGAGGGCGGGTAAACTGCTTGCAAGTCAAATGGTGCTTGTTTAATGATTAAGGGCAGACACAATGTGTGTGGGGGACAGAATGATTGTCACGTCCCCACCTGGACCTGCTCCTACAATTCCTGCCCCGACCACTAGGCGCCACCATATTTCATCTATGCTCCTTCTCTGTATCTTTCGCTGGCTCCTCTTCCTCTCCTCTTCCCCTTACGGTTGGGGTTCCTCAGGGTTCAGTCTTAGGTCCCCTTCTCTTCTCTCTACACACTGCCCCATTGGACAAACCATCAGATTTGCTTTTCATTACCATCTCTATGCTGACGACACCCAGTTATACACCTCTTCTCCTGACATCACCCCCATGTTACTACAAAATACCATATATGCAAATTTGCACTTCACTAAGGAAGTTGAGAAACTCCCGTGCCACATTTAAGCAGCTTCCTCAAAGTCATAATCGCTTTCCTACAAGCTTTTAATATAACTAAGGGATTTGTGCCAGATCAGAACCCCAAACTACAGACGCTGCGTTTCGGGGTACCTGCCCCTCATCAGTGTAGTGTGTGGGATATTCTGATCTGGCAGAGTGAGTGGGCTAAGACAAGGTCTGGGAACTTGCTCTCAACCTTATGGAGAGAGCGAAGTAGGTGAGGAGATTGTAAGCCACTTCCCTCCTCTCAGATATATGCAAATATGCAAATTTGCACTTCACTAAGGAAGTTGAGAAACTCCCGTGCCACATTTAAGCAGCTTCCTCAAAGTCATAATCCAGTGATTGTCTGTCTGCTGTCTCTAACATGATGTCTTCTCTCTGCCTTAAATTGAATCTGCCAAAAACTGAACTTCTCGTGTTTCCTCCCTCTACTAATCTTCCGAAACCTAATATTGCCATTTCTGTGTGTGGCTCTACCATTACTCCTCAACAGCACGCCCGCTGTCTTGGGGTTATATTTGACTCGGATCTCTCCTTCTCTCCCAAATCCGGTCTCTCGCTCGCTCATGTCACCTACACCTCAAAAATATCTCTAGAATTTGACCTTTTCTTACTGTTGACTCTGCAAAAACTGTAACTGCTGCCCTTATTCATTCTCGCCTGGATTACTGCAATTCTCTATTAATCGTTCTCCCTCTTAGGCGGCCGTCACACGCAACGATTTCTTGCCCGATATCGTTTAAGTGATCTCCTTTTTGATCGCTTAAGCGATATCGGGCAAGAAATCGTTGCATGTAATCAAGCGATTTACGATGTGAAATCGCTTGATCGTGACATCGCAGATCTGAGGTCCGGAGCTCAGATCTAGCGATGAACGATGTCACGATCTGCTTCATCGTGGTGTATAACACCACGATGAACGATCTCCCAGCGGCAGAGCCTATGCTGGGAGATGGTAACTATGGTACACGTCGGGTAACTAAGCGACGCGCGGTGCCTAGTTACCCGATGTGTACCATAGTTACCAGCGAGATCGCGGATCCACATCGCTGGTGAGTCTGTCTGTGTGACATCTCACCAGCGATGTGAGCGATATTGTAAGCGATCGCGCGTGCACGTGATCGCTTACAATATCGCTAGAGATATCTCAGCGTGTGACGGCCGCCTAACTAAACTCTCTCCTCTCCAATCCATCCTCAATTCAGCTGCCAGGATCATATTCCTCTCCACCCGCTTCACCGATGCCTCTATCCTGGGGCAGTCATTGCACTGGTTGCCAATCCGCTATAGAGTACAATATAAAATTACTCTCACCCACAAAGCCCTCCACAGTTCTGCTCAACCCTACATCACCTCTCTCATCTCTGTCTATCGCCCTACACGTGCCCTCCACTCCGCAAGTGACCTAAGACTGACATCAGCTACAATCCTAACCTCCCATTCCCGTCTTCAGGACTTCTCACAAGCTGTACCAATTCTCTGGAACGGGTTACCAAAAACAATTCAATTAATTCACAATACCAATAGTTTTAAGCGAGCCTTAAAAACACATCTCTTTAGACTGGCCTATCACCTCACCTGTCTAACTATTCCTATCTTCCCTTTTCTAAATCTGGCCTCTTGTGTCATCTGTCTGCACCTGCAGATGGTCTGTCTTTCCCCCATGCATAATATAGCACTATATCTGTACTTGTACAGATCCCGTTCGATGACCGATTCCTGCAGCGTTACGTGAATCCCCTAATTATTATATTGATGGCTGGTTTATATATGACATAATTTGTTACTGTTACCTTTTGTGCATCCCCTATTTCCTCTAGATTGTAAGCTCTTGCGAGCAGGGACCGCACTCCTCATGGTTTTTGTTACTCTGTATTGTCTCATATTGTCTGTACATGTCCCCTCCGATTTGTAAAGTGCTGCGGAATATGTTGGCGCTATATAAATAAAATTATAATTATTATTATTATCTATGGGTGGTGCTAGTGATGCGTCCTCGTCTGGGCCTGTTCCTATAATTCCTGCTCCAGTCACTAGGCACCGCCATGTTCGCCCTATAGATGGCGCTGAGGATAAAGCAATTGCGCTGCGGCTTTTGCCCCTGTCACCTGACATCACTGTGTTCACACTGCAGGTGATGCTGGTGTGGGCGGAGAAGCCCTTGGATGATGTTTATATGTGGGACCAAAGGGTAAGTCAGCCGAGGAAACCCCAGCCAGAGGTACCCTGAATCCACAACCGCCCTACAGGTCATTGTTGGAGGAACTGGCTGCATGAGTTGACCGGCCCCAATCTGATGAGAAGACTGTATGCTTCAGCCAGGCTACTGGTCTGCAAGATTGGTAGCCAACCCGTGGACACTCCCAGGCACAGTAATTATGGAGGGTAAGGAGGACTTGCTAGCTGTCACTCGACAGGACCCGCAGTCACCTGCCATGGGATTCATAGCATGGAGGCGCAGGACAGGAGTAGGCGAGAAGAACAGCACAGAGAGGGCAGCAAAGAAAGGTTAATGAAAGGTGTCTCAGAGGAGTGTTCCTGGATCATCTGAGAGTTGGCCGAGCTGCAATCTGGAGGAGCACAGCACCAGACTGGGACTGCTTTGATAGAACTACAAGAAATGAATCTGGTAAGAACTACATCCCCTGTGTCTGTCTAGTCCTTACACACCTCTCTGCACCCAGCACCATAACTACCACCACCACAATCCAAATAGACTACTACTCCGAGACCCAGGGGCCTGCTCTGCCTGTGGGGAGTGTTCCATTCTGGCTGCTTATCCATCTGTCCAATAGGAACTGCACAAGCAGCGCTGGTCATCCCTGACCAGGCACCACAGGTGGCGTTACAATCAACTACAAATCCCCTTTTAATATTTCCCTTAACTAGTTTAGTCAGGGCCACGGAGCTGGGCTACCGCCACCGTAACTACCCAAGAGACTGCCGGCCCAGCTACCGAGTACCCTGGCCCTTACGAACGCTCCATATATACCAGAATGGGCCCACGATGGGAGACATATATGCCCGGATGGGGAACATTTATACCAGAATGGGTCACAGATATAGCAGTATGGGCCAATAATGGCAACATATATATCAGGATGGGGACAAATTCACCAGGATTAGAGACATATATACCAGAATGGGCCCATGATGAAGATCATATATACCAGGATTAGGGACATATACCAGGATGGCTATCCTATACAAGTATAGGGAACATACAGTATATACCTGGAAGTGGCCCAGGATGGGGAACATTAGTACAAAATTGGGGGACATTATTCCCATAACAATGTCAGCAGCAGATCCCCTCTATAACAGTACGTCATGGTGCATCATATAGTCTAAAAAAAAATACGGTGATTGACAACTGACTGCAGAGGCTCCAGACAAGGAGATTGCTTTATTATCTAGTTACTTATTCTCCTGATCCAATATTGCTACACAACAAGGATTTAGCATTCAGTAAATAAAGGGTTATTCCCTTCTTCAGATTGACATTATCAGATTGTGCTTGTAAATACAAGCGCTCTTGCAATTTACTGCTTATTAATATTTCTAGCTGTTCTTGAGATATTACCACTTTTCTTTCTCATTACCGCAGAGACCGAGCGCCACTGCTGTCTATCTTGTAAGCAATGCACTTGGGTGGAGGGATAAGGAGGTAACAGTGCGCTGAAGTGATCCTGGCCACCTTCACAATAGTGCAAGCTCAATAGAAAAAGGCTTGTAAGCACCGCACATGTCCTGCAGAGGTGGTCGGTCTCCAAGACAACAAGCGGTAAGTTGGCCGTATTCACAAGCACTATCTGACAATACCCATTTATGAAGATGAGAATAAAAGTTTAAGGAATGTTGGGTCACGATCCTTGAGGAAACGCTACAACTACAATACTGATATATGGGTTGTCGCCAGTTTTTCCCAGAACCTTAAAGAGAACCTGTCAGCTGTTTTAGCCCTTCTAACTTATCCCTACCTGTCCCTGCAGCCACATACTACTGTCCTAACCATCCCTCTCTGACCAATCTTGCATTTATAACAGTGGTATAGAACAGTTTTTAAACTTCCAAAATCTCTGACGATGGGGCGTTCCTGACGGGTAGGCGGTGTCTCCAGGGCCGCGCTCCCCCTGCCTCACTGTTCTAATTACACCCTGATGAGCGGCATCATTCCTTCAGGACCGATGTCCTGATTTAAATCTCTAGGCCCGCACTTCCTGGTGTATGATGTGATGCTGGGTGCCGCATCACCCTGCGTCATACCCGGGCATACGCAGTGCGCCGGGTGTAGAATGCTCAGGCCGCATTCAATATGCAATCTGCGCATGTGCTGAAGGCGGCCTTGTGTCGGCGCAAGGTCGCCAGGCAACAATCCCCAAGCTTTGCACACCCGGTGCACTGTGCATGCCTGGGTATGGCGCGGCGTGATACGGCGGCTGGCATACGTGTCATACACCAGGAAGTGCGGGGCGGGAGATTTAAATCAGGACATAGGTCCTGAAGGATTGATGCCGCCCATCAGGGTGTAATTAGAACAGTGAGGCGGGGGAAGCGCGGCCCTGGAGACACCGCCTACCCGTCAGGAACGCCCCATCGTCAGAGATTTTGGAAGTTTAAAAACTGTTCTATACCACTGTTATAAATGCAAGATTGGTTAGAGAGGGATGGTTAGGACAGGAGTATGTGGCTGCAGGGACAGGTAGGGATAAGTTAGAAGGTCTAAAACAGCTGACAGGTTCCCTTTAAACTGTGGATGAATTTCATCTACCGTATATTTGCAGTCCCATAGTAGTGGTTACAGTGTAATTAGTTACAGATGAATCTGTATTTTTTGTGACCTTTGGAAATATTGAGTCGGGACATTTCAGCCGTCTGTTATGTCTGAAACAATAGGAAAGGAAGTGAAAGAGAGAAATGAGAATAGTGACAGATTACTCGAAAATCTGTACTAGGAGTTTGGAAGTTTTCTTTTCACAAGGCTAGGTTTCCACTGTGGGCGATAATAGGACAACTTAGGTCACATGCAGCTAGAAACATTGTGCCACAAAAGATGTTCCATATAAAGCACAGCAGCAGCAGTTACACGAGGCACCGCAGCAGCAGATGTTCCATACAAAGCACCGCAGCAGCAGGTACACTTGAGGCATCGCAGCAGAAGAGACACATGAGGTACTGCAGCAGCAGATGTTACATATAAAGCACCGCAACAGCAGCAGATGTTGCATATAAAGCACTGCAGCAGCAGTTACAAATGAGGCACCACAGCAGCAGATGTTACATATAAAGCACCCCAGCAGATGTTGCATATAATGCACCGCAGCAGCAAATGATACATATAAAATACCACTGCAGCAGATGTTGCATATGACCCGCCCAGGGGTTTTGGGAACTCGGTATCCGGGCATTAGTGCTGGGGTGATGTCTCGGTGACCAGTGCCCTTGCCCGTAACCCTAGGGGTCACTGGGTAAATAAGGGAAAATACTAAAAATAATAAAGAATAAAGTCTCGTGACGCCATCTGTAGTTTCTGGTGATCTCACCAGCACCGCTATCTGTCCGCATGGCATGGTGGTATTGCAGCCAGTTGATATCGCTCCCTGGAGGCGGAGTGGGGTCCCCGGGGCAGTGCTGCTGCTGTGCTAGTCGATGTGGCAGCAGCTACTTCTTAACTTAAGCAGAATAACACACCGGAGGCTTGCTGACTCTGTGCGGGTACTTTACTGGTAACAGTTCACGGTTCACTTCAGTTTACAGTCACGCAGTCTTTGCGGGTAGCTGGCTGGGTAGTCACGGAGGGTACAAAGTCTTTCTGAGGCTCTCCAAGTGTTCCTTCTACTACGTTCACTGTCCTCTGTGTCTTTCTTACGCCTCCTTTCTATCTGTGCGCTGCCCTGTACAAACCCACTTTCTACCAGGCAGTTGGGTGTGATGAGGTTACCCTTCTCTTCTCTAAGGGGCTCAACCCAATTTGAGGGTACCTAGTGGGGCTGTATGTTGTGGACGAGGTCGGGGGCTGCTTGGCAGACCTGCGACCCACCGGTATTGGCAACTCAGGGTTGTACTCGCCTGTACCGCGACTCAGAGCCGGTACCCCTTTGTGGACCGTGATTACCCCAGACCGTTTACTCGGACAGTCTGGCACTGGGTCTCCCCTTTCTGTCTGGGTCACCACTCCTATTCGGGCGCCCTCCCTCTGGTGTCCCTCTAGGACTTGGTCCTTGCTTCGTTCCTCAGACTAGACTCGATCTGTCTGTGTGTTTCCCGCTCCTTCTACCCTAACACTCCTCCCACCGGGACCAGTTACCCTGGTGACTGGTTAGCTGATTTGTCCTCTAGACTAGGTGTAGGAATGCTGGGAAAAGAGGCTCAGTTCGACATTATCCCCTCCAATGACTGGGATACCACACACTCTGTTTTGGGTGCAGTACCCTACTGTGGCGCACTGACCAGTGGGGTGCCACACATATAAAGCACTGCAGCAGCAGTTACACATGAGGCACTGCAGCAACAGATGTTGCATATAAAGCACCGCAGCAGCAGATCCCAAATCAACTCTTTGAAACCTTTGACTCCATCCTGAGCCATAAAGTACAGACCCCTGTCACCAACCTCAGGGCTGAGGTTTTTTTCTTACAAAAAAATCAACCAAATTTGCCGGGATATTTCCAGGATGTCTCTAATCTTCCCTTTATTTCTAAACTCCTGGAACGCTTGGTCCACTGCAGTCTGAACCGCTATCTCTCTAATCACGGTCTCCTCGATCCACGGGCGTATCGAGCAGAGGCAGGGGGGGTAGCTGCCCCCCCAGAAGCAAAAAAAAGGACCAGAGCTGCAGGGGAGTAGTGGCGGCAGCAAACCTTGGGCCCTGCCATGTTCTTTGTGGCCGGCTGCATTCGCTAACTGTGCATCCGGCAAGTAGAGCTTGAGACTTCTACAAAATGGCTGCTGATTTCCATTTGGCCACGGCCATTTTGTTGAAGTCTGAACGTCTACCAACCCCAAATATTGCAAACAATTTCTAGCCCTCGTATTTTAAACGAGTCTTAAAAACACATCTTTTTAGACAGACCTATCAACTCCACTACTTAACATAACTTTCCCCTTTTTCCTGATCCACCCTTCTAAATGTTAAACACAACCTGCACCTTCCTATTCATCTGTCTTCGCATCCTCCCTAAAACTAACAGCACTTCAGTGCATATAGACAATACTGGCTGATGACTGGAGCATATGGCCTTATATCATAATGATGACTGGCCTAGACCCTACAAGCACGTTACCACTACGGCGTCCTCCTATGTACTTATAGACTGTAAGCTTTCGAGCAGGGCCCTCACCCTTCATATAATTTGTGAGCTATGTATTACTTTGTTACTGTCGTTATTGTCTGTACATTGCCCCCACTTAATTGTAAAGTGCTGCATAATATGTTAGCGCTATATAAATAAAAATGTATTATTAGATGTTACATATAAAGCACTGCAGCAGCAGATGTTACCTATAAAGCACTTGTGGCGCCACGCAAATGCAGACGTCACAGAGGGGTACTACACCCGTAAAAGAGGTGCAAATACTCCAGCTACAGGTGAACCCTAGGATGGTGGGTGGGGACCCATTCCCAGCACTCCCACATTAGTTTAGGGTGGGAGGTTACCCAGGAGGGGATAAATTCACCTCTAGGGGGTCAATGAGTTCTTTGGCTTGAGGTCTTTTGCCTGAAGTCTCTCGGCTGAGGGACCAGGAGGAGATGGAGGAAGTGGAAAGGTTCTAAGAAGACTGAGCTTAGTGGAACGAGGCGGAAGATCAAACCGGGGCGGTTTCAAGCCGAACCGGAGGGAAGAAGAAGGGACCTTGAGGAGGTCCTGAAAGAGGGTGCCTGACGGGAGAAGTCCGGGCCCTAGAGAGAAAGGGAGATCCTCAGAGTGGAGCGCCCATACTCCAGGGGATACTCCAGTCCACCAAGGGAACGCCGGGCCCTGGGATCCGGCTAGAGTTCAGCTTTGCAGTCGGCAACGTGCTGCTGTGGCTCGTTTATCAGCCACAGCACCCTACCATAGGAGCGGTCTGCCTGCTTCCTCACCAACGAGGGAGGGGACTCCCGGTACTACCTACACGGAGCTACTGGGTATAGATCGATCCAAAGCGGGGAAGAACGGACACTGGTTAGTTAACGAAGGTAAACCAAGGGTCCCACTGTACCACCTGGGATCCACTTACAGCCACCTGTTAAGCTACCTGTCTTTGTAACATCTAAAGTGCTGAACTGTGGCTATAACTGATGCTGCTACAAGTTAACAGTAAAGTACCCGGGAGAAAGTGATTTGCTTCTGCCTGTGTTTTTCTACATCAACCTGTTCCCATTCCAGGAACGCTGCCCCGGAGGAACAGCCCTAGCTGTAGGCTTAGTCATCCTAGCCGCATTACCGGCTACCTCCAGCGGATTGTGGCGGTGCTGGTGACCTATCACCAGAAACTACAGGTGGCATCACAAGAATTGTATATAGAATTCCCCTGTAAATACGTCCCTTTTTGAAGTGTCACCCAGGACACAGCAACGCTACCCCTGGTGCCTGATACCCAAGTACTCTAAAGCCTGGGGCTCGACACACTGCAGCAGATGTTGCATATAAAGCACTGCAGCAGCAGATGTTACATATAAAGCACCACAGCAGATGATACATATAAAGCACTGCAGCAGATATTACATATAAAGCACCACAGCAGATGATATATATAAAGCACCACAGCAGATGATACATATAAAGCACAGCAGCGGATGTTACATATAAAGCACCACAGCAGATGATACATATAAAGCACAGCAGCGGATGTTACATATAAAGCACCACAGCAGCAGATGTTACATATGAAGCACAGCAGCGGATGTTACATATAAAGCACCACAGCAGCAGATGTTACATATGAAGCACCACAGCAGCAGCAGATGTTATATATAAAGCACCACAGCAGCAGATGTTACATATAAAGCACCACAGCAGCAGCAGATGTTATATATAAAGCACCACAGCAGCAGATGCTATATATAAAGCACTTGGGCAGCAGCAGATGTTACATATAAAGTACTTGGGCAGCAGCAGATATAAAGCACTGCAGCAGATGTTATACATAAAGCACTAGAGCAGCATTAGCAGATTACATATAAATCACTGCAGCAGATGTTATTATCCTCATTATTGGAATCAGACAGGACCTTGACCCTGAAGGCCACTTTACACACACCAACTTATCTGTCCAACTTCTGACCAACTTACTGGTTGCAGTGAAATCATGGACACATTGTTACATTTGTACACAGCCACAAAATGGAGCAATGTGTCCATGATTTCACTGCAACCAGTAAGTTGGTCAGAAGTTGGACAGATAAGTTGGTGTGTGTAAAGTGGCCCTAATATCATGGATAGTTAGATACAAAGGGCCACTTTACACACACAGATATCTGTGACCAACTTCTGAACAGATCTCTGGTTGCAGTGAAATCATGGACACATTGCTCTATCTTGTGGCCGTGTACAAATGATACAATGTGTCCATGATTTCACTGCAACCAGAGATCTGTGAACAATATCTGCACAAATATCTGTCTGTGTGACGTGGCCCAAAGCCCAACAACAATGTGGAGTACAACTTCCCCTATTCTCTCCCATGTTAAATGGTCGTTCCTGGGTCGCCCGTACAAGGGGGCGTACACATCGCAGTTGCGTTGCCTGCCGATATCGCACTGTCTAACAGCTCCTATGCGATCTTGGAATTCTGCCCAGAAAAAGCGCGCTCCTGCGCCGTTGTATCCAACATTGGCCCGATGTTGGGACGTGTAAAGTGGCCATCAAGGGTTCAGGTTAATTATGCTACTACCTCATTATCAGGTGTGGGCAGGGGGCACTAGAAGTAATCAGTCTTTATTACATGCTCAGTATAGGGTGTGTAAATGAGGGTGATACAAAGATTATCCTGGCTCTCCCAGCAGGGAGGGGTATAAGAGACATAATCTTGTTTGCACTAGTGAGTGAAAGTCTCACAATGTTTGCACCACACAATGGACATATTGTTCAAAAGTTTACAGTAAACGACCCCCAAGGATGAGGAGGGAGCCAGGGGCCCCCGGAGTCTGCCCAAACACAGGTAAGGCTGCCTTCACACTTGCAGATGGATCTGCAGCGTTTTGCAGATGCATCTGCAAGTGTGAGCATGCTGACCGCGGCCCCTATGTTTATAATAGGGCGCACGCGGTGTGAAAGCTCTCATTCACTCCTATATGTGTACTGTCAGCAGGCGTATGCCTGCTTACAGATCACACTCTCCCGCCCGCAGCATGGACGCTACATCTCGCGTCCACAGTGCGGACGGGAGTGTGTGATCTGTCAGCAGGCATACGCCTGCTGACAGTACACATATAGGAGTGAATGAGAGCTTTCACACCGCGTGCGCCCTATTATAAACATAGGGGCCGCGGTCAGCATGCTCACACTTGCAGATGCATCTGCAAAACGCTGCAGATCCATCTGCAAGTGTGAAGCCAGCCTAACAATGCAGAACACTGCACCTATGGAGACAAGATGCTGCTTCATCATCTAGAAATCACCCAGGTTTCTGCCCATTTTCATCATTTTGAAGTTATTTTCATCTTGTCCTTTTTCCCCTGGTAGATTTTGCCCCTAATTAAGCACAATGGTGCACGCTGTAACTGTGCGGCTTCTTTCAATATAATGTTGCATAACCCTTTCATAAATAAACTTTGACTTGTTGCAGATGAGTCTTCAACTGTATAGAAAGAAGAGATTTTTCTCCTCCTTGGGGTGGAGTCATTATTGCTTTTCAATACTGTCAGAAATAAGAGCAGCACTCACCGGGTTGCAGGCATATGGATGATTTATTCAGTCCATATCTGGGTTACACATGCAGGGAGGGAGGGGGTGCAGAGCTGGACGACAATCGACTGTTTCACTCAGTCAGTGCTTCAACAGGTCCTGGTTGATTTGGACCTGTTGAAGCTCTGACTGAGTGGAACAGTCGATTGTCGTCCAGCTCTGCACCCCCTCCCTCCCAGCATGTGTAACCCAGATATGGACTGAATAAATTATCCATATGCCTGAAACCCGGTGAGTGCAGCTCTTATTTCTGACATTATTGATTACACTTGTGCTTGAGCTGAGCAACACCGTTCGGGTGTGTCGCAAACCCACATAATGGAATAATTGCCCGAAGATAGGACCCAGTGCCTGGTTTTCTTTCTTCAAGTCTGCATTATTGCTTTTGCACCTCCTTTGTAGAAGTTTTCAGCAGCGTGTATTCACAGCAAAGTCTATGGGATTTGTGTTGTCCTGTCCACATGATTCGTTTTTTTCCACAATGAATGTGCTGCATATTTTGCAGAAAAATCTGCAACATGTCAATTCTTGCTGCTGATTTTAGTGCGTTTTTCACCTGTAGACGCTCATGTTAGCTCAAAATACACAGCAGATACTTAGCCGTGTTCACACTATGCGTATGTATTGCTCATTTTGTGCCTAATTTGCATTAAGGCTGCTTTCACATTGCATATTTTTACCATCCGTGGCTGTCCATTGTAAAGCGTACAGCCATGGATCCGATTTGGCCCCCAAGTATCCCTATGGGGATGGGATTTGGCCTTATTGCCATCCGATTTTGTCAGATCCGATTCGGTCCGATTTTTGGGCACAGCGGATCAAATCAGACCGAATCAGATCCGACATGATCTGTGGCCCATAATATGGGGGCCTTTGGAGCACAGGTCCGAGAAAACATCGGATGGTTTCTCGGACCCGATTATAGTGTACTGAGCATGCTCCGTACATTACAATCAATCTTAACCATCTAATTTCATTTCTGCAATGTATATATACATTGCAGAAGTGAAATTTAAGTGAAAGCAAATGTTAAAAAAAAAAATCGATTCTCACCTGTCCAGCGATTCCCCCGATGTGTGACATCTCCGGATGTACAGGACCTGGCATGACGTCACAGTCACATGAAAGGTTACCGCGGTAACCGGTCATGTCACCGATGACGCTAAGCGGGTAGCCCCGCCCAGCCAGGTCCTTTCAGCATCCGGAGCTTTTTAACCAATGATTTCACTTAAATTTCACTTCCGCAATGTATGTATATATGTATGTGTGTATATATGTATATACTAGCTGTAGTACCCGGCTACGCCTGGGTAAATAAATAACTGCTGTTAGCTATAACAAAATAGAATTTGAATATGTCATATTAATGACCTGTAGGAAAATAGAAGCTGAGCTGTGATTGGTTGCTATAGGCAGCCTAATAAATCTCCAGCCAACAGTAATCCCTCCCCCTGGCCGGGCAGTATATGTTACCTCACACATACACATAATAGACGGCTCATGTGACTGACATCTGCCTTAATTCCCTATATGGCACATGTGTTGCACATTGGCTGCTTTTAATCAGATGTCAGGTGAATGCAGGGAGAAGCCCCCAGTACCCACCGCAGGTGGTGAGTACATACCCTTAGCCTAATTCATCAATTAAGACTTTGGTGGCAACATTTTTTGCAGAATTGTAGTTCAGTACTAAAGAGTTCAAGAGAATGAATTGGCAACTGCCCGCATAGGGCTGTGGCCATCTTGGGGCAACGGGCTGCAGCATTAAAAAACTGATGAAGAAGGATGCTCATTGGTCCAGCAGGTTGGTTGCTGGGTCAAATGACGAAATTTGAGCGGGAAGAAGCCCGCCAAATTTGGATTATTTAATTGGCCAGCCGTCCTTTGGCTGGGATATATAAAGGGGGCAATCTTGGGACGGACAGTTCAGTGAACACCAGTTGCTGAAATTACCGCCCGCCCCATGGAATGGGTTATCACCGTTTAAATTTTTTGCTGGCACTTTGTTAGAGATAGGGTCACCCAGCTCTGCTGGGGGGATCAGTTCATTAAATAAAGTTACAATTCAGTATTTACAAACAAAAGAGTCATTTGGTTACATGACTATGGAACGAGCATGTGTTTAAAGAAATTGTTGAATAAACAAGTGAAAATGGATACATTATTAAATCTTAATAAAGTACCAGCCTGTTATACCCACAATGCTCTGGTAGTTAATTTGTTTGTTATAAAGGGTAAGTTAAACCGTCGGGTAAAGTTTAAGCTCTGTTGCACCAAAAGGTGACACTCACGGTTCAGATAAACGTCTTTTTTTATTTTATGTAGTTAAAAACATGTATGCAGAGAGATGCGGACAGCACCTGGACGATGGCCATTTTGCACTAAGGGAATGAATTGGCAACTATCCACATAGGGTTGGAGCCATCTTGGGGCAACGAGCTGCAGGATTAATTAAATGATAAAGAAAGCCAGTCATTGGCCCAGCAGGATGGTTGCTGGGGCAAATGACGAAATTCAGGCGGGAAGAAGCCCGCCAAATTTAAATTTTCTAATTGGTCAGCCGACCTTTGGCTGGGGATATAAAAGGGGGCACTTTGGGCCAGAAGGATCAGTGCAACAACAGTTGCTGACATTCCCGCCCGCCCGCCCCCATGAAGTTGATTGTTACTGTTAAAAAATTTTTGCTGGCACTTTGTTAGAGATAGGGTCACCCAGCTTTGCTGGGGGGATCAGTTCATTAAATAAAGTTACAATTCAGTATTTATAAATAAAAGAGTCATTTGGTTACATGACTATGGATGGAACATGTGTTAAAGAAAAATGATTAATAAACAAGTGAAAAAATGGATACATTATTAAATCTTAATAAAGTACCAGCCTGTTATACCCACAATGCTCTGTTATCTAATTCTTTTATCTTAAATATAAGTCTTAGAGAAACTGTAAGCTCTGTTGCCCCATGTTCACACCGGAGAATAGTGGTGCGTGTTTTCTGCTGCGTGAAATCTGCACCTGCAGACAAATCTGCACCAAACCCATGTCTGTTCGCACGATGGGTTTTTACCCGCTGCAGATATGGTGCTTTTTGCCATTTCTAGACTCGTTTTTGTAGTCAAAGCTGCAGCGTATTGGCATGAAGAATTGACATGCTGCTGATTTTTCTGCACTAAATTATGCAGCGTATCTGCAGCAGAAAAACAGCGTATCATGAGGACAGGACTTCTCAAATCCCATAGACTTCGCTTAGGCCGGCTTTACATTATGATTTTGAGGCATCCGAGTGTATCCGTGTTAAATCGGATACACTCGGACGTGATTTTGCCTCCCATGTATCCTTATGGGGCTCGGATTGTGCATAAATCAGATGGCAAAAAGGCCACATCCAAGCACATCCGTGCCCCATAGCAATACATGGGAGGCAAAATCGGATCAGAGTGTATCTGCTTTGACACGGATATACTCGGAAATTCCGAAATCGTGGTGTGAAGCCGACCTTAGATAACACACTGCTGTATATTTAGTCTAGATCTGCTGCAGATCCACACCAAATACATGGCAAAATACGCATCGTGTGAACAGCCCCTAACAGGTGCTTCAAATAGACCCTGGCAGAGCCTGTTGAAGCACTTGTTGGACTGAGTTCACACATCCAGTGATCATCTGTTAGATCGGATCCAGCACAATCCATTGTGCAGACACCATTTTTTTTTAGTCCATTTTGCAAAAATTGCTTTGTGAAGGATCCGGTTTTAACATTGGAGTCTATGGAGAACGGATCCGGTAATTGATCGCTATTTATCTTCCATTTGAAACTGATCCAGTAAGAAAAAAAAAAAGGATCCTCACAGATGAAAAAAAAAACTGAGGATAAATAGCAGTCCATTAAAAAAAAACAGGTGAGATACTCTATTAATAAAAATATTAAAACAGAAAAAAACAGATCTGCAGAAATTATTTAATAACGGGCAAAAAAAGGTGCGTTTGTACAACTTTTCCGCCAACGTATCTCTACAGGATCCACTCTGCAGGATCACTGGACATGGACCTTTTTTTTTCTTGACCTGTTTGCTTGCACAGATGTCTTTACAAGGTCGAGCACCTCCTGTGAAGAAGCTCTGTGCGAAACGTACGTCTGGGTCTGTGGGACGTTTCTTGGTGGAAGACCTTGCTTTATTTGTTATGCATATTTATAATCTGACACTATATTTATTACTGTATCCTTGTACTATACCCTATATCAGGGATAGGGAACTGCAGGTCTTGAAAGCCGTATACAGTGCAGGTTTTCAGGATTTCCCTAGTATTGCACAGGTGATAATATAATCACCTGCACTGGCGATGATTCCAACCCTTGTGCAATGCTAAATCCTAAATCCTGAAAACCTGCACTGTGTGCAGCTCTCGAGGCCTGGAGTTCCCTACCCCTGCCCTGTATGGTTTTGATATTAAAGTGTTATGACACCATCATTTATATGGATGAGATAATTACCACTACTATGCCCTAATCTAGATTTTCTGCTTCTACATGTAAGGCTGGTTTCACACTAGCGTATTTTGGAATCCGGGGCATGCAGGAAAAGCCTGATGCCATCGGATACCCCCGCAGTGACAAACTGGATGCACTCGTACCCCATGCGGAGATCCGTTTGCATATTTTCCTGGGATTCGGAGGATGGTAGATGACACGCCCGCTAAGGGCCATTTAGTTTAGAAATGGGTTCTGCGCATGCATAGTTCATAGAACACAGACCGGAAGTACAGGTCCACCGGGATCCAGAGTCCTGTTGATTCCGTGTCGCATAGGCACCCATTGAGATTTCACACGTGATGTCCTAGATTCGGGTGAATCCAGGGATGCACGTTTTTTTTTTTTTTTTTTACGGAGAACAAAATTGCAACACAATGCAGATTTTATCTCCATGAAAAATGTGTGGACACCTTCATCCACCCGAATCCAGGATGAACCACACACAACTGGAGGCACCCGCAAGTGTCTCCATCTGCATTGAAAGTCAATGGGGCTGAAAACTGATGCGTGTGAATCCCATATGTGACGGACTCACACTGATGGTGAAAATACCAAGGTGAAACCAGTCTAACCTGTTGTTTGTGCACTCCCCACTATTTTTAATGGCAGTGTTATCTTTTATAGAAGTATTAAGAAATAAAATGTAATTATTTTACTGCATCTTTGTGATTTTGAATCATTCTTTTTTGAAGGGTAAGCACCATATACTTTCAGCACCTTTGCTACATTCTGCCCCTACGACTGATGACATGCATCTGTGAATTGGCTCCGGATCATTTCTCCTCTGGTGTCGCGCTCCAGTGCCTTAGTGGAGGAGTACAATGTCTTTTTTTTTTTTTTTTTTTTGGGTGTGTGCAGGTCAAGACTAATGTGACATTTTAAAGCTTATTAAAAGGATTGTGCAACTTTTAATTCTCCGGCTATGTTCCCACGATGAGCTTTTGATGTCAATTTCTGCACCTATTAGGTTTTTTCTTTCATTGCAATTGTAATGCTTTTTACATGCATTTTAAGGGTACATCCTCACCATCAGGATACGCAGCGTTTTGGACGCAGCATCTTGCTGTAGCGTCGTACAGTACTAGCATAGTGGATGTGATTTCAAGAAATCCCATCCTCACTATGCGTAACCCACCCCCAGCGTGTTTGGAGCTGCGGTGCGGGTTGCCGGCAGTCCGCTCCTCCTCTGCATGTTTATTTCATGCTGCAGAGTCGGAAGCCGCTCCCATCGGGTGACTGCAGGGAGAAGCCGCCCCGCACCCGCCGCACTCGGTGAGTACAGGGCGGCTGCGGTCTCCCTGTGGCCACCCACGGCTTCACTCAGGTCCCGAGGAGCAGCGTCCAACACGCAGCTCCTCCGGACCGTGAGTATGCAGCCTTACAGCGTTCTTGCACAATACTTTCAATGAGCTTAAAAATGTCACATATGGGTACCTTTACACACAGAGATAAATTGCTTGCAACTCACTGGTTGCAATGAAATCATGGACACATTGTTCCATTTTGTTGCAGTGTACAAATGTAACAATGTGTCCATGATTTCACTGCAACCAGTGAGTTGCAAGCAATTTATCTCCGTGTGTAAAGGCTGCTTTACACGGCACGATATTGTAGCCCAACTACGATAAAAAGTCATGTGGTTCGTGTGTTGCCGCCGATATCGTTCGTGCGTTGTGTGGTGTAAATGAGCAATGCGATGCAAGAACGATGCCAAAAACGATATCGTTGAGGAATTGTGCAGGCTCTCCAACGGGCCGATATTGGATGGACGTTGTGGCAGGATCGTGCTGTGTAAAAGCCCAACACCGACTTGGAGAGCAACTTCCCCTATTCTCTCCCATGTTAAATGGTCGTTGCCTGGGTCGCTCGACATCGTACTTGCCGATATCTCCCTGTGTAACATCTCCTATGCGATTTTGGACAGGTGCCAAAAACGTGCGCGCTCCTGTGCCGTTGTATCCAATATCTTAACGATATTGCGACGTGTAAAGCGGTCTTAAGGGTACCGTTACAGGTTGCAACATTGCATGCAATTTCACTTGTAGTGAAATCATGGACACATTGTTCTATTTTGTGGCTGTGTACAAATGTAACAATGTGTCCATGATTTCACTGCAACCAGCAAATTGCCAGTGAAATGCATGCAATGTTGTGACGTGTAACGGTACCCTCAAGGTACCCTATTTGTCTTGAACTGCGCAAAAAAACCAACCCAAAAACCAACATATTTTGTACTCCACTATTGTACTGGAGATTCTTCCAAAACATTCACACCTAGTGTTCTTCCTACATTTTTTTGTTTACAGAAAAATACAACATTTTACAGTAGCAGCAAAATAGATTTTTAAAGTCCCATTCACAAGGTGCATTTTTTTTCTCTTGCACCTTTTGAGCCGTGGTGCCTTTTTCTATTTTCAAACTGCAGAATGTAAATTCTTCCATCGTTGTTCATGTTTTTTTTTTTTAACCTATTCAATTGAAATGCATAAAAACCTAGCGTACCATATGCAGCGTTTTTCCTACTAAGGGTACGTGCTGCGATCTGGAGGCACTTCGTCTTGAACGCTGTGCATCTGGACCTGAGGGGACCCGCCGGTGAGCGCAGGGAGACCGCAGTCACCTGTACTCATGATCTACAGTGGGTGCAGGGCAGGGGCTGGCTGGCAAATTTCAGACAGGGAGGCAAGCACAGCAGTGGTCCATGAGCAGTGGGCATCTCAGCTGTAGCCACCTGTTATTGCATCCAGACTGGGATCTTCAGGGGCAGAGCGACCGTGCAGACTACCATGACAGATGAAACTGTTGCGTGGCCACTGGCCTGGGGTCATCTGCCCCCCCTGCCATCTGGGCCAGCCAGCCCCTGGTACAGGGTGACTTCTCCCTGAATTCATCCGCAGGAGATTCCCCGACTCCACAGCATGAAATGAACATGAAGATGTCAAATTCCGGAAACCTGCACCACAGGTGAGATAACGCTGCGGTTGGGAGATGCTTACTGGGCATGGGATTCTAGAAATCCGATCCATTATGCTGCTACTATACAACGTAGTGTTATGGACACAGTGTAAACACAGTGTGTCCAAAACACTGCAAATTGTGATCGTGTGCTCACACCCTAACACTCAGCATTCTTCATCGAGCCAAAAACACACACAGTCGGTACGGAAAGTATTCAGACTCTTTACATTTTTCACTTTGTTTCATTGCAGCCATTTGGTAAATTCAAAAAGGTTCATTTTTCCTCATTAATGTGCACTCTGCACCCCATCTAGACTGAAAAAACTGAAATGTATATATTTGTGCAAACATATTAAAAAAGATAAACTGAATTATCACATGGTCATAAGTATTCAGCCCCTTTGCTCAGTGTTGAGTATTTGCACCTTTTGAGCCAGTACAGCCATGAGTCTTCTTGGGAATGATGTAACAAGTTTCCCCCCCTGGATTTGGGGATCCTCGGCCATTCTTCCTTGCAGATCCTCTCCAGTTCTGTCAGGTTGGATGGTGAATGTTGGTGGACAGCCATTTTCAGGTCTCTCCAGAGATGCTCAATTGGGTTTAGGTCAGGGCTCTGGCTGAACCAGTCAAGAATGGTCACAGAGTTGTTGTGAAGCCGCTCCTTTGTTATTTTAGCTGTGTGCTTAGGGTCATTGTGTTGTTGAAAGGTTGAACCTTCAGCCAAGTCTGAGGTCCAGAGCTCTGGAAGAGGTTTTCATCCAGGATATCTCTGTACTTGGCCGCATTCATGTTTCCTTCAATTGCAACCAATTGTCCCGTCACTGCAGCTGAAAGACACCCCCATAGAATGATGCTACCACCATGTTTCACTGTTGGGATTGTATTGGGCAGGTGATGAGCAGTGCCTGGTTTTCTCCACACATATCGCTTACAATTATCACCAAAACATTCTATCTTCGTCTCATCAGACCAGAGAATCTTATCTCTCATAGTCTGGGAGACCTTCATGTGTTTTCTTGCAAACTCTATGCGGGCTTTCATATATCCTGCACAGAGGAGAGGCTTCCGCTGGGCCACTCTGCCATAAAGGCCCGACTGGTGGAGGCTGCAGTGATAGGTGACTTTGTGGAACTTTCTCCCATCTCCCTACTGCATCTCTGGAGTTCAGCCACAGTGATCTTGGGGTTCTTCTTTACTTTTCTCACCAAGGCTCTTCCCACGATTGCTCTGTTTTGCTGGATGGCCAAGTCTAGGAAGACTTCTGGTGGTCCCAAACTTCTTTCATTTAAGGATTATGGAGGCCACTGTGCTCTTAGGAACCTTGAGTACTGCAAGTACTAATTCTTTAGTAACCTTGGCCAGATCTGTGCCTTGCCACAATTCCGTCTCTGAGCTCCTTGGGCAGTTCCTTTGCACTCATGATAATCATTTGGTCTGACATGCACTGTGAGCTTTTATATACACAGGTGTGTGCCTTTCCAAATCAAGTCCTATCAGTTTAATTAAACACAGCTGGACTCCAATGAAGGAGTAGAACCATCTCAAGGAGGATCACAAGGAAATGGACAGCATGTGACTTAAATATGAGTGTCTGAGCAAAGGGTCTGAATACTTATGACCATGTGATATTTTAGTTTTTCTTCTTTTAATAAATTTACAAAACTTTCTACATTTCTGTTTTTCAGTCAAGATTGGGTGCAGAGTGCACATTAATGAGGAAAAAATGAACTTTTTTGAATTTACCAAATGGCTGCAATGAAACAGAGTGAAAAATGTGAAGGGGTCTGAATACTTTCTATACACACTGTATCTACAGCTCCTCAAAAAACTCCTCCAAAAAGGAATGTTTTCCGAAGCAGTTTCTGCTTGACAAACACATTGATTTTGAATTCTTCACAAACTGTGTGAACAAAGGCTTAGATAATTGGATGATTTCATTGTGTGCAGTGTTTTAGCAGCCATATGGGGTTTACCTGACACCAGATCTACAAATAATGCAATGATCGGCTATGTTCACACGGTGCGTTTCTCTCTTTTTCAGCTGGAAATCTGATCAGGTTTAAAAAAAAAAAACAGATCAGAAATGGATCATCCGTCTCTGATCCGTTTTTGATGCACATACACAATGATTTCAATGGGAAAAGCGGATCAGAATAACGCAGCCAATACACAGATCATTCTTCTTGTGGATCACTTTTCAAGGGAAAAAACACACCAGGTTATGAAAGCACAGACTGAACAGCAAAAGTGGAAAACCATTGACTTTGCTGGGATTCCAAATAAGTGATGTGTGCACTACATTTTCACTGCAAAAACGGATCCAAAAAAGGATAAAAAAAACTGCACAGTGTGAACAGGGCCATAGATACGTCACAACTGTATTGCCGTATCCTTAGCCTGATTCTTCTATCAGGATCTTTTGTTTTCAGTGTTGGTTATTTTGGTTGTCTCGCAGCTTTTCCAGAAATATAACTAAAAATGTTGGAGTGTAATTTCTACCAAGGGTACCTATGGCATTTTGGAAGGATAGGTCTAATGTGCCACCTGTGGAGAATCCACACAAATCAATCACCAGGTGATGGGAGCCATGTTATAACAGCCCGCCCCGCACTGTATTCCGGGATCTGACAGGTGATGGAGATTCCTGTGACAACGACCTTACATCCGCATGACAATAGCGACCATTCATCCCGATGACATCACATCCAGTATAGAAAGCCCATGTCACTAATTATTTCCTCGTTAGCTCGTTATGACAACCTGATGGAGATGAAAAACGTGAACGCTGAGCAATAACACGTCACATCTGTCAAATGCTTCTTGCACCTTCTGCACCCTCAATTGGTTTTAACCCGTTTTCCCTTCCCTTCTTCCAAAAGCCATAACTTTTTATGTTTCATCAATATACACATATGAATTCTTGCTTTTTGCAGGAAGGGTTTTACTTTTGATTGACATCATTTATTTTACCATATAGTGCACTGGAAAATGGAAAGAAAAATTCCAAATGCAGTGTAATTACATGATTGTTTTTGTTTTATTCACCAAGTTCACTATATGGTGAGACTGACATGTCGGTATGATTCCTCGGGTCGGTATCAGTTCGTAGATACCAAACATGTATACTTTTAATTTATATAAGTGGTCAAAAAAATTCTTACATTTTAAAAAAAAAAAGAATTGCGCTTTTGACACCATTTTCTACACCCTGTAGCGTCCTCATTTTTCGGGATCTGGGGCTGTGTGACGGCTTATTTATTACGTCTTGAGCTAATGTTTCTAATGATGCCATTGTTAGGTGAATACTTTGTTTTGATCACCTGTTATTGCAATGTTGCAAAAAAACGTAATTTTGGCATTTGGTCTTTTTTTTTTTCCATTACACAGTTTACAGATCTAATTAATTGATTTTATATATTGATAGATCAGGCATTTTTGAATGTGGCGATACCAAATATGTGCATTTTCTTAATAGCTTTATTTTCAATTGGGCAAAAAGGGGGTGATTTAAACTTGTATGTTTTTTTTCTTTTTCTTACTTTACACTGCCCCTTATGACGCCTCAGCACTGCACAGTTCGATCGCTTCTCCTGTGTACAGATGAGCTGCTGCACGTCTGTGAACAGGAGAAATGATCACTTTCTGTGGATGCAGGCACTCGCTGGGCATCCACAGGAAGTAACTACAGACAGTATCTAGAGTCATCAGCTGACCCCGTGCTGTGTTGGCAACGCATCGAGGTCCTATGATCACATCACGGTACCTCCAATGCCGGCAGGGAATACCGAGATCGCCGCCGCGGTGCATAGGATAGTGCTGTCAGTGATTGACAGCTTGATCTAAAGGGCTAACGCACCAAATGGATTGCTGATCAGATCAACTGATGTGGGGGATGAGCTCACATTAAAGGGAGGGAAGAGATCTATGACATTCCTATATATCATAGGTCAAGATGTGTGATATGTTTTCAAAATATTTATACCTTTAATTCTCACTTTTGAGATATAAAAACTGATGAACGTTGAGTGTGCTCTCTGATGACAGAAGATACCAAGGGTCCTATTATACTGCTAACTCTCTTTGTTTCCTTGCTTCTGTTCAGCCCTCGCCCAGCCTTATCCTAAGCCGCAAATTACACTGGAAGCGTGGCGTGAAACATTAAGATATTGAGGAGATGCCGGAATAACTTGATGGGATGCCCTGGCCCGGCGGGAACTTGCGCCTCATTGAGGGGAGCACAGCAGGGGGCTTCACTGCTGCTCCTTGGGGCTTGAATTGCTTAATTCAGAGGCTTCAAGGGGGTTTATTTTTGTCATTTATATCAGCTGCAGTTTCACACTTTAGGGTCATACATTCGTTTGTGTCCTCCAGGAGGCCCCACAGGAGTCCGGGAGCCTTTACTGCAGCTAAGTCCATTATATGCGTGTCGCTGTAATGATTGGAGATTGTCAGGCGGCCTGGGCCCTAATCTTTCCTGACAACCCTTATCCACCGTACTAATGAAGTTGTCAGCTGCACAGAGGTTTCTATATGCCATGTTTACCGCCGTGGACCTAACGAAGAAATATCACTGAAGCCATATAGTAGAGACGTCGTCCGCAGCAACTAAAATCCTTCTAGATGAAATGTGACTCACTTCCATAAAATATACAATACAATACACTTTATTGATCCCGGGGGAATTGTAGCATCACGATACACTTTACTGATCATACATAAATGATCTCATTGAATGTGGACTGGCTGCATCAGGCAACTTCACTCAGGCTGGTGTCATATAGGCGTTCAGGTTTGATCAGGCGGAAAACATGTATCCCTGCATCCGACTTTGTTTCTGCAACCGTATATGTCACCGCAGTTGTATTATGCCTAGAGAGAGACAATGTTATCTGTGGAGCGAAGCAGCCAATCAAAATGGCCGACCCTGCAGCCTATCTTATCTGCTTTGTCACCAGACAGGCTTCAGGTTTTTATGGGCCCCGGACAAAAGTCTCAGTGGGCCCCTTTAACACATACTGGCTATAATATATATATATATATATATATATATATATATATATATATATATATATATATATATATATATATATATATATATATATATATATATATATAATATGTGTGTGTGTGTGACTCGCCCTGGTGGGGACAGTGGGGTACTCTGAATCGGGATGTCACGGTGGTGTGACCCGGTCCGTGGTCCCCTCGTCAGGCGGCCAGTAAAAAAGGGGTTGTTTGAAAAAGGGATGAAAAGAAAAATATAAAAGTAAAATAAGAGTTTGTATCGTGACGCCACCTGTGGAAGGTGGCCGGTAGAGCCGCTGCTGCAGTGGGGACCTCTAAGGATGATGGGAGTAGCAGCTGTGATGGTTTGGCTCTCCACGGGAAGAACAGGTCCCCAGGGCAACAGTAAAGTCTGTGGAGGTGACTTAAGGTGGGGTCACACGTGACGATTTCGCCCGCGACATTGCCGAAAAGTGACGTCACAGCGATGTCGTGGGCGATATTGCAAGTGCGTCGCGCTGTGTGACAGCGCTACGCAACTGCAAATTATCGCTGGTCGCAGGTTGACAGGTTTATGAACATGTTCATAAACCTGTCAACCTGTGACCAGCGATTAGGCTGGATCGCGCCGTCTGACACTGTTGGCGGCGCGATCCAGCCTATATCGCAATGTTGCTGAGGATCACTCGCTGGGCTGAGCCCAGCCCAGCGAGCGACGGCTCCGCCCACATCGCCGCCGCGTCACCGGCAACGTTGTGCCGTGTGACAGCCGGCCTGCGATGTAGGAAGCGAGCGGGCACCCGCGCATTGCTTCCGACATCGCAGGCCAGAATCGCCACGTGTGACCCCACCTTTAGGGAGATAGAAGGCCAGTGGGGCTGAGCTGGCTGCTGACAGGACACTCTGCAGGACACTCTCAGGCAGGCTCCTGCAGCCTGCTCGTCGTTTGTCTACCTCTCCTCAGGCGCAGAACAAACAGTCTGACACAATGCTGAGTTTCAACACAGCTTACTTGGCTTTTCTAGTCAGGCGTTTCAAGTTACAAGCCCGTACAGTGGCGGCTCCGGTAGCTTTTTAGCAGCCGGGATGGCTTGTCCAGTTCACCCCTTTTTGTGTTCCTTTCCGTGGGCCTCTCTTCACAGCGCTGCCTATTTTCCACCCTCCTGCACGCGTGTCCGCATGCAAAGCTCCAATCCAGCAGCCACGGGCCTTCATTGGGCAACCGATCAGGTCCCTAGGCCCTAGTATTGTGGCCTTCTCTTCATTGCGCTGGGGGTTGGGCCACGGGACATAAAGACCTTGCATCTGGCCAGTTTTGTGGTTGGAGCTTGGAACTTCCTTGCCACTTCAGGTCTAGCTCCCTGGTTCCTGCACAGTCCGTCGGCTTCACAGCCAATTCGGGCGCACGGGTGGATTGCTCACTACCTGCGCCGCTAGGATTCCTTCTGTCTCTCTATGGTCTGTAGCCCGGGACCTGGAACAGGCCTCATGATGGTACAGGCTGCCCGGTCCGTGTTCTCACAGTCTGTTGTTCTCCTCCGACTCCTGGTGTTTCTCTGACTGCTCCCAGGCTGACTCTCGGGCTAACTGGCTGATGGACTAACTTCCTGTGGTGTTACCTATTTGTTCCCCCCCCTTTTCCTGACTGCTTCCTGTGCTTACTTCCCACTCTCCATCTATCTGTTTCCTCCCGACATCCCACAGCTGGGCTTAAGAGTCCCCACCCTGGGACCGGGATGTGTTGGGTATGTGTGTGGTTGACTGGACTTACCGATCCCAGTTGCGGCAACTTCTAGTGGTGACTGGACCGCAGGGGCTCCCCATATGTGTGTGTAATAAAAATATATATAATATGAATATAGAGGCTGCAAGCTGTACATGTACATTAATGTAGAGGCTGTTGTGCGCTGGGTCTATGATCCCGCTTGTTCGCTGGGTCTCTCCTCCCTGGCAGGTGGCCCTGTGCACTGTCTCTCCATCCTGATAGCAGGCCCTGTGCGCTGCCTCACTCTACCACCCTCCTGCCCCGTCAGGTGTTCTGTGCACTGTGTCTCTCCCTCTAAATCCCCTTCCCCGCTCATGTGCTGTCTGCTACCTCCTGCACTGCGATTATGAGCGTGCAGTGTCCGACTGAGGGCAGCAGATTTGTGTTGCTGGTCCCTGGCAGGGACTGATCTCTTGCACTGTGATTATAGTGACACCACTGTCGGCTTACTACTAGGTTGCCTGCAGAAGTATACGAAGGAGGAAGCAATGCAAGGGCAGGGGACACTGTTCTGCAATCAGCACGGACGATGTCCCCGGCAGCGAGTGGCTCCCCCCAGCTGTCTAGGGCCCTGACACTTGCCCGGGTGCGCCAGGTGCTGGTGCTGACTGTGTTACCACATATTGACCCACGCAAGGTCTTTTTCAAGTGTACTTCACCCTCAACCACTCCTGGTATTTACACCATGTTCCAAATTATTATGCAAATTGGTTTTAAGTGTCATAGGGTTTTATTTATTTTTTCAATGAAACCCATTGATGGTATTGTGTCTCTGTGGAACTGGATGTTCCACAATATTACGCAGGCCACAGTTTTCAAGTAACATGGGAAAGAAAAAGGATCTCTCTGCTGCCGAAAAGCAACAAATAGTGCACTGCCTTGGACAAGGGATGAAAACATTATTGCACGAAAACTTAAGCGTGATCATTGTAGTGTGAAAAGATTTGTGGCTGATTCTGAGCACAGATGTGTTCGTGCAGATAAAGGCAGAGTGAGGAAGGTTTCTGCCAGGCAAGTTCATCAGATTAAGAGAGCAGCTGCTAAAAAGGCCTTACAAACCAACAAACATATATTTGAAGCTGCTGGTGCCTCTGGAGTCCCTCAAACCTCAAGGTGTAGGATCCTTCAAAGGCTTGCTGTGGTGCATAAACCTACTATTTGGCCACCCCTAAACAGTGCTCAAAAGCAGAAACTGTTGCAGTGAGTCCAGATATACATGAAGACTCATTTTCAAACAGTCTTGTTTACTGATGAGTGCCGAGCAACCCTGGATGGTCCAGATGGATGGAGTAGTGGATGGTTGGTGGATGGCCACCATGTCCTAACAAGGCTGCAACGGCAGCAAGGAGGTGGAGGAGTCATGTTTTGGGCCGGAATCATTGGGAAACAGCTGGTAGGCCCTTTGAAGGTTCCTGAAGGTGTGAAAATGACCTCTGCAAAGTATATAGAGTTTGACTGAGAACTTTCTTCCATGGTACAAAAAGCAAAAACGTGCCTTCAGGAGCAAAATCATCTTCATGCATGACAATGCACCATCTCATGCAGCAAAAAATACCTCTGTGTCACTGGCTGCTATGGGCATAAAAGGAGAGAAACTCATGGTGTGGCCACCATCTTCCCCTGGCCTCAACCATATAGAGAACCTTTTGGAGTATAATCAAGTAAAAGATCTATGAGGGTGGGAGGCAGTTCACATCAAAACAGCAGCTCTGGGAGGCTATTCTGACATCATGCAAAGAAATACAAGCAGAAACTCTCCAGAAACTCACAAGTTCAATGGGTGCTAGAATTGTGAAGGTGATATCAAAGTAGGGTTTCTATGTTAATATGTAACTTGGCTTGTTAGGATGTTTTGGAGTTAAATAGCTTTTTACTTCAGTGAATGTGACCTCCTAATGCTGCAAATTCAACAGATGAGCATTTTCAGTTCTTTCAAACATATCAAATGTTTAGAAACTCTCCTGTGCCTAATAATTTGGAACAGTGCATTTAGAGGTTTTTTTATTTTATTTTGAAGATTATATTATCATTGGGAGGTTTCTTCAATAAAATTCGATGTTTACTCTAACGGGTGATGACTTTTATTGCACTGACCGTCATTTGCACCGACCATTTAGGAAAATCAGAGAAAAAGAACATTTGCATAATAATTTGGAACATGGTGCAGAGTGGGATTCTGGGATGCATCATGAATCCTACCGGCTCCTGTATTTTAAACATCATGTTTTACTCTAAAATGCAGTTTCAGAGAAACACATAGTTGGAAGCGAGGCCAGGGATGAAGTTACTAGTCCAAGAGGCTGGTCCCCACAGACTTCTCCCCACCCGTTCAACTAGACTGACAGGTCTTTTCATACACCCATCATAAGAATAACCTATGAGGTTGGAGTCACACAGTCACATGAGCCACACAAGGATCACATCAAAATATCTGGACTAGCCATTGGCTCTTCTGACCTGAGTGCGTCATCTGTAAAGAAATACTGAAAGCGGACACGTGACACGCCCACCAGGGTCGTGGGACACTTATAATCGGGCCTTCAGTTCTCTTGGGGATGTCACAGTGGTCCTCCGGCTCCAAGGCCCCGTCGGCGTCAATAAATGGGGAAAATTTTATTATGGAAAATGAATTTGTGACGCCACCTGTGGGTTTCGGCAATTGGGATGAATGCAGTACAGATCCTCTGGGGCCGTTGGTAATGCAGCTGAGGTGGTTCTGTTCTCCACGGGTAGAGCCGTATGTCCCAGGGCAGTGGTAGAGTTTATTGTACAGTCAAGGGTCAACGGTGAGGTAAATAACATGAGGACACAGCAGGATGCAGTCTTTGAAGTTTACTCACAGTTGTTACACGGCTCCAGCTGGTTCCAGCCTACAATGGGGTATTGTGTTCTCCGGGTCAGAGCTCCAGACAACTCTCAGATAATTCAGGGACTATCTACCAGGACCCCCTTCTGATGCTCCTTTCTCGACTGTCTCCCTGCGCTGGATTCTCGCCTTCCTTCCCAGCGCCTCACACCCAGTGTCTTGAGCCAGTAGTCTCGGGTCCTGTCGGGCAACCTCGTCTTGGCCCCCTGACCTTATGTGGCCACCTTTTCAGTGGAGTGTGGACTTGGACCATGGTCCTAGAAGTCACTTTGGTCCCCGGTTCGCCAGTTAAGTTGTTCAGTTGCTTCACTAGTCTGGGGCCGGTCCCCTTTCTGTGGCCCAGTCTCTCTAGCTGACCCTAGATTCTCTGTCAGCTTCGATGCGGGCACCATGGGTGGATCACTCTTTTCCCGGGCCCCTGTGTCTCCTTCTGTCTCTCTTGAGCCCTTCACTGGCTCCTCTGTTGGTTCTGTCCTCTTTGTCTTGGGATGACCTCCACCGGCTCCAGTCCCCCAGAACGTCTCTCCCATGTCCATTCGTCTCAGTGTCGCATCTCCAAGTCTCTCACATTCTCTCTCTACGTGCTTCTACATCAGTCTGTCCTCCTGTCTGCTTCCCACTTTCTGGTGCTCCTGTCCCACTTCCTCCACCCACACTCCCTACCTGTCTCCCCTTGGCCTGGGATGGGTCCCCCATCCCTCCCTAAACAGGATCTGCCCGAATCCCCAACCTGGAGTGTGTAGTGATGTGTGTGGGTGGCAGATAGTGTCCCCTTCCTTACCTGAGAGTGGGGTACCGCACGTCTGGCTGAGGTGCAGTACCTCTGTGGCGACTGGAGCCCCCAAGGCGCCACACATGTCCAGGTCAGGAGAGCCACTGCCGGTCCAGGCAGTGCTATGTGATCCTCGCACAAGTGAGGTATGGGGAATGTAGCCTTAATCTGAGCCGGAGGGAGAACGCGGTGACCTGAATTTTGCACTAGTCCCTTCGTCCACAGGTGCACTTTCAACCGTGCTGTTTTTCTGCTCTGAAAAGCCATAGGGCCCAATTCATTATTGCATTTGAACCTTCTCATTATGTATTTTTTGCCCGTTTTGAATTTACGCTTACTCCTTCTTTTAATATCTGCTTTATCTTTAATTCTATTCCATGTGGTCACCTATTTTTTTTCTTCAATATTATATTGTATTTAAAATATTGATGTACAAAATGAATTACATAAGGAAGTAAAAGAGAAAAAAGACTGGTGCAAAGATAGAAGAAGAAAAAAATTCTGGTTGAAAAATGGATGATTTTGCATACACTTGTCTGAACTCTGCCTTAATTGCATCTGTTGCACTACAAACATCTGTGCATTGCTGTAGGTTGAGACAAAGGCTACATGTACCTGTAATGTTATGTAGAACGAACGCTGGGATTTCATATAGATTGTAAAAAAAAAGACATGGAAAATCCCAGTTGATAATGGGAAACTCTCAATCCATTTAGGCTGTGTGCACACATTGCAGATTTGTTGCTTTTTTTCTCTCTTTGCGTGCAACGTCACTTGAAGGGAGGCCTGTTGCAGCAAAGTCAATGAGAATCCTGAAGGCTCCTGCACACGATGAGGGTTTTCTCCTTGCAGATTTGATGCAGCAATTATGTGCAGCATGGCAATTCTTGCACTTTTTTATTTCTGCAGATTTCACCCATTCTAATCAATTGGTAAAATCTGCACCAAAAATATGCCAAGAGATGCAAAATGGTGTTGCAATTTCTACACCTGTTTTCTGTGCGCATATTCTAATAAACTGCAATGACTTCACTGTTGCTGCTCCTCAGTGTAGGATCCTACTGTAAATCTGAGATGTGAGCGCCCCCTAGTGATGGCAGCAGGATGCTGCACACATGTTGTAACTATCCCACCGAAACAAATGTTGGAAAGGAAAAGGGATATAGATAGGGGCATAACTACAATAGGTGCAGGGGTTGCGATCACACCCGGGCCCTACAGCTTAGGGGGGGCCCCAGAAGTTCCTTTGGCCTATAGAAAAAGACATTCTATTAAATATTTGCATAAATTGGGGGTCCCACTGCAGATTGCGCACTGGGGCCCCTGGGCCTGAAGTTACACTACTGGATATAGACAACTAAAGCATAAGCATACCCAGGATAAAAACAGGGGAGGGGGGGGGGGGGGAAGGGCAAGCCATGGTAATCCTGGTATATAACCCCCATCACTGCTATAGCACACCAATCACTTGTATATAATTCCATCACTGGTATATAGTCCCCATCCAGGTACTCCTGGAATATAGCCCCCATCACTGATTTACCGTACCCAATCACTGGTATACTCACCCTCCCATGCCCCCTACCCCCCCCATCCCAACCATCACTGTGTTTGTTATTTTGTGAGCAGCAGCATGGGGGCAAACACTGTGATGATTGGAAGGGGGGGGGGCTTTAGATATGATATGCACTGCATCCCCCCCGTCATTACATTACACTATCATACTAATGGGCAGGACCACGTGACCTGCTGCTTTCTCTACAGCCTCTTGCAGCACCCACTCAGATATAAATATATATATATATATTTTTTTTTTGCTTTTGGGGGGGGGGGGGGGCAGCTGCCCCCACCCCTCGCTGGGTACGCCCATGAAGCTACAGCAATAAGTAAAGTTTAAATAAACTTTCTGTAATTCCTCACTTTATTGTGATATGACAAGAAGCAAGAGATTAAGGGCAGAGTCATCACTTTTTTTTCAGTTACTTTTCTAATTTATTTTTCTATGAGTTTTTTTTATTTTAGCTAAATTCATCAAAACAAATCAAACTTATGCATGCTGTGATTTTTTTTTTTTATACCACGCAATCGGGTCACGGTGGAAAATCAGCCGTCTATACCGGCACACACCGGCTATAATGGGTCAGTGATGGATGGTTATACACTTGTGTGGACGATTCCTTATTCTGGTTAGGAAACTGATGCTCTAGAATGAAGTGATGCTTTATGGTCTTGATAGGACTTAATGCTGTAGGTCAACCAACCCTAAGAACGAAGGTGTCCTCTACTTCTTTGTGGTAGGTGATCCTAATTTTTAAGAACAAAAATTAACAAATATGGGAAAGACGATTGATACTCAGGATTGGGAGAAGTGCTTTGTGATGTCTCATAAAACCTCAGGCTCTTGTGAAGCGCTTGAAAAGGGCTACAAGATACGCCTTCGATGGTATCTCACCCCAGACAGACTACATCGGTTTTCCCCTTCCACCTCCCCCCTCTGTTGGAGATGCGGTCTTGAAGTAGGCACGATGATACATATCTGGTGGAGTTGCTCCCTGATCAAAGATTTCTGGACGAAGGTAATCCGTAACTATAACCTAGTCACAGGTAGGCATGTTGAGGGTTCCCCCGAGATGGCCCTGCTCTCATTGCTCCCTGGATCCTGGAAAAGACAGAGGAAGGATATCCTCCGATTCTGCCTTTGCGCAGCACGCAATGTAATCCCCCGACATTGGAGGGAACAGTCACCCCCTTCCATTCTGGAGTGGTTTACCGAGATGGAGAACCTCCGACGATATGAAGAGATTTCTGCCGATCTGTTTCAAACCCAAACAGAATATATATTTACCTGGACAGATTGGCTCTTGTTTAAAGAAACCCCTAATTTTAGCGACTTCTTCACTTGAATGGTGGAACGCCTGCACTACTCTCTTTCTATTATCGTCACCCACCTGACATTTTATAACACCTTGCTCATCTTTGTCTTTTACTCTCCTTATTTCATTATCTATGTCTTACTCCTTCGCCTTTCTTCCCCTTTACCTCATCCCTCCCCTTACACTTTATCACCCCCCCTTTTTTTTTTTTTTTTTTCTTCTCTCTCTCTTCCTTCTGGTCTCCCTCTCTTGTTCTCCTTTTCCGGTCACTGTGACATTCCCCTCCACTATCCCCCTGTTGGACTGACTTAGGTCAATGAATTCATGTTTACGACCTTGTAAGTAAATTCTTGTTATTCTTTTTTATTATTAAGAGATAGAGACTTCTATTTTATCTTCTTTGTTTTGAGGAGATATATCTTAGTCATGAGCTCAGGAGAGTTTGTTCTTTCTTTTAAACCGCAATGATTTCGTTCTGTAATTGCGATTTGTTTTCATCTGACATTATATGTCTTAATCTCTCCTGAAAAAATAATGTTTTATATTTACTGTTATACATTGATTTTCTGTAACTGAAAAACTTTAATAAAGAAATATTTAAAAAAAAAAAATTAACAAATACACAACTAATAAATGAACAATGGAGGCTGAGCACTTACTACTGAGTGTAATGAAAGCGAACACGTCTTATCCACCTCTAGAAGGAAAACCTCATGAATTTGTGACCAGAACCACAGATCAAACTCACTAATGCAAATCAATGGGTCTGTGATAAAAAAAAAAATATATATAAGTGTTCTGTCCTCTTCTGATGACTGCAAATCCCAAGCGCTGTAATCACTAGTCTCTTAGATAAGTGTATGCTTATACTTACACAATCATGGGTAAACAGACAGTGTCAACTCAATTGTCACTGCAGCTGTAGAAAGAGCAGGATAAATGCTGTAGTTTTCTTCCAAATCTTGTATTGCTTGCAAAGGAACGATAGGTGAAAAGGAATAATCTGTACAGGGTTGCACACATGCATCTTCAGTAATGGCTTTTCTAAACTAAACTGAAGAAGAAGGGAGGAACCTGTACAGAGGAAAACTAAGGGAGGGAGGTAGGGACAAACTTGAGTCTAAATCTACCTAGCAACAACATGGAATTTCCTGATAGGAGGAAAAATATACAATGCAGGAATAGGCATTGCAGGTTGTTCCTATTCGTGGGACACAACAAGTGTTCAGATTCCATCTGTGATTCTTCCAAATGCAGTTTTTTTTTTAGTATGACATTTTTATTTTTGCAAATACGGAAAAGACGTCACACAGATGTTAAAAAAAAGCCCAGATGGACCAAAAATGGAGAAATCTCTGCCCAGTTTTTTCTACTATGCAAATAAATACAAACATGAATGAGGCTTAACGGGAATACATTAGTGTAGTGAAACACAATTTTAGACAAAATGGGGCACGGGCAAAAGTTAAAAGTGGGGCCCCATCCAAAAAACATATTGCACCATAACACACAAACATTTCAGTTGAATTTAAAGGAGCAGATTTCAGATCTTTAAACAAACACAATTGACTATTGTAATGTCATCCAGCTCTTGTGTGTCGGCTCCTCATAAAGGCTGACAAAGAACAATGGAGTTAGAACGAGCAATAATAACATCTGTATGGGGACAGAATGATCGAGCGGCAGCACATCTCCTGTTTACACCGGGCAACGTGCTGCCAAAAGCAATGGTCCGGATTCATGGAGACAGGTTGTGCATGGCCAGTCTTAATAAGGGGAGCCAAACATGTATATACAGTACATACACATATATGATTGTAGGGTGAACCAAAAGTAGGTGGACAGAACTTAAAATTCTAATGAATTGAGATACTTATCAATTGGACCTAAAACACCAGAACTTGAAGTACCAGCCCGAACACTGACACCAGGCTGGATTAATTGTGCTCTGTTAAATGTTAGTTCTCACTATACCAGTAATCACTATTATGTCTGTTAATTTGAAAGAAGCTACATAGGATCAAACCATGTTATTTAAATCATTATAATTTTTCAACTTCTATCAGCATTGTCTCACTAAAATGTGACGTCATTTTACAAGAACCCAAGAATTAACACAACCTGTATTCCACCTACTGTTGGTTCATATATGTATGTATATATTATACACACGAGCATCTCATTGAAATAGCATATCATCAAAAAGTTAATTTTCTTCAGTTATTTAATACAAAAAGAGAAACATTATAATTATATATATACATCTATATCTCTATTATATAATTGCCTAGAATTCTATTTCCGGCCAAAAGCCAACTTCCGTGGCTTTGTCCGGAGATAAGTGACGTCACCAGCGTCTACTACACCCGCTCAGGGTGGACCAAGATGGCGGCCCTAAGCGGAGCGGACCTCAGCAAGGTCCGCTGCGCTTAGGGCCGACCACCGGCGGACATTTATCTCCGGAGCGGCCGCGAGGTAGCCGGGAGCCGAGCTCGCGCTCGCTCCGTGCCCCGCTATTCTTATTGGTCGCTCGCGGCTGCCGGCGACCAATCAGAATAGCGGCGCGATTAATGCCGCCATATTTAAAAGACACTCAGTACACTGTATTTGAAGGATGGCGCCATACAGCGCGCTGCTATTCTGATTGATTGGTCGCCGCGTTCAGCGCGGCGAAAAATCAGAATAGCCGCGCGCTCTCTGGCGCCATCCTTCAAATACAGTGTACTGAGTGTATTTCAAATATGGCGGCATAGCGCCCGCCGCTATTCTGATTGGTCGTCGTGCTGAAGGCGCCGACCAATCAAAATAGCGGCGGCCGCCATATTTAAAATACACTGTAGTCAGTGTATTTGAAGTATGGCGCCATAAGGCGCGCCTATTCTGATTGGTCGCCACGTTCAGCGCGCCGACCAATCAGAATAGCGCTGCGCTGTATGGCGCCATCCTTCAAACACACTGTACTTAGTGTATTTCAAATATGCCGGCATAGCGGCCGCCACCATTTTGATTGGTCGACGCGCTGAAGGTGCCGACCAATCAGAATACCGGCGCGCTGTATGGCGCCATATTTCAAATATGGCGGCATAGCGCGCTCCGCTATTCTGATTGGTCGGCGCGCTGAACGCGGCGACCAATCAGAATAGCGCGCGCGCGCTATGCCGCCATATTTGAAATACACTACGTGCCTCTGCCCGCGGCCGCTCCAGCCTCTGCCGTCCTCGCCCCTCTCAGCCACCACACTCAGTGCTAACCACTGAGCCACCGCACTCAGTGCTAACCACTGAGCCACCGCACTCAGTGCTAACCACTGAGCCACCTGTATACACACAATTAATTTCACCGCACTCCCCTATATATCGATTCTAGACTACCCGATTCTCTAGAATCGGGCCGCCATCTAGTATATAATATATACCCATTACAGAGTGAGCTATTTCAAGAGTGTTTTTCTGTTAATGTTGATGATTATGGCTTACAGCCAATGACATCTCAAAGGTCATTGTCTCAGAAAATTAAAGTAGGGAGGATGAAGAGTCTGAGAGATAAAATATTACCTAAATAGATATCGGAGGCTTCACCTTGTGTGGTTGGGAGAGTCACAACCACTATAAAAGCATAACATGGATGCTGCAGCCCCAGTGTGGTGCATATAGAATGGGGAGGATGAAGAGTTAAAGACTGCACTGCTGTATTCCACAAGACAAAGGGTGAATATAATATTGATTCGTCAACGCGTTTCACGGCTCCTTGGCCCCTTACTCAGGACAAATCAATATTAGGGTATGTGCACATACGTTGGCGGGTTAGGGTCGGCGGCGGCTGGGTGGACCCGCCAGGAAGCTCTGCAGCCATCCACCGGCTTCCTGGCGGGTGCACAGCGGGTTAGCGGCTGGAAACAGCACATGATTCTGCTTGCAGCCGCTGCAGAACCGGCCGGTTTATAGAACGTGCACATTCGTTGCTAACCCGCTGGGAACCCAGCGGTTTAGCAACAGATGAGCATGTGTAAACCGCCGGTGTGTGCACATCGGTGTCGGTTTCCATAGGTTTATATGTTAACCCAAAAGCCGCTTTTGGATTAACATAAACTTACATAAAACTCATGGAAACCGACCGGCGGTTTCCGCTGCTAAACCTGCACAAACCCGGCCAGTGTGCACATACCCTTATATTGCCATGTTTCAAGGAGATCTGAAACATGTTGACTAATAAATCAATATTCACCCTTTGATGTCTTGTGGAATACGGCAACGAGGTTTTTTACCCTTCATCCTACCTACTTTCATTTTCTGAGATATTGATCTTTGGATTTTGATTGGTTGTAAGCCATAATCATCAACATTAACAAACACTTGACACAGATCACTGTTTGTAATGACTCTATATAATATTTGTTTAACTTGATGTATTGAATTACTGAAAATAATTAACTTTAATATCCTAATTCATTGAGATGCACCTGTGTATATCATAATATTTATATACTTATTCACTTATTTAGCACCATTAACTCCACAGCGCTTTACAGATGTCATCCCTGTTCCCATTGGGGCTCACAATCAACATTACCTAACACTGTCTTTGGAATGTGGGAGGAAACCGGAGAACCGGGGGAAAACCCACGTTAAATACCGGGAAAACATACAAACTCTTAAGGTACCTTTACACGCCGCTACAACAGGATGGATACAATCCGCTACAGGCTACAAATGTAGCTTGTAGCGCCAATATAGCCCGTAGTAGCGACGTGTGAAGACGGGACGGGACGGGACGTGACGTGACAGCCGGCAACAGATATATCTGTTTCCGAGCACTGCTCGAAAACAGATGGCTACAAAGCCGATTGCAGCGAGCTGTATCGGCGTGTAAAGAAGCTACAGAAGGGAACTCTGGACACCCGGCGATGTAGCTGCAATGTAGCTAAGGCGTCACCCAGGCTCCGGGATACCACACCCCTTCAGCGATCATTGGAGGAAGCTCCTTCGTTGCGATTGGTTGTCGCTGCACAGGGCGGCATATTTAAGGAGCTGACCAGTCACACTACACAATTGCTCGAGCGTCATGTATTAATCAGCCTCCTGCGATGCCGGGCCAATCATGGGTTTCTTGCTTTGTCCTATCAGCGTACGGACGTCTCGTAATCCACAATTGTGGCACGCCTATGTGCTGTCCTGCTGCACCAGGTACGCCCATATTAGCTGGTTGTAGCGGTGTGTAAATGAGGTACGATGAGCTACAGATGGCTACTTGAGACACCGGCGATGTATCCGGGGATAGATGTAGCGTAGCGTAGCGCACCTTGTGGCGCCGTGTGAAGAGGGTGCGTTTACCGTTTGTGCGTGCTCGTGCACGTGAAGTAGCGGATTGTATCCATCCTGTCGTAGCGGCGTGTAAAGGTACTTTATGGCCACTTTACACGCAGCTACATTTCTAGCTTATCCACAGGTAACTTACTGGTTGCAGTGAAATCATGGAGACATTATTCCATTTGTACACAGCAACACGATAGAACCATGTCTCCATGATTTCACTGCAGCCAGTAAGTTACCTGTGGATAAGCTAGAAATGTAGCCGCATGTAAAGTGGCCATTACAGATGTTGTCCTTGGTGGGATTTGAACCAAGAACCCCAGAGCAGCAAGACTGCAGTGCTGTCTTATCTATAAGGGGACCCAGAAAAAGGAGAAAGGGGGTGCTCTAAATTAGCTTTACTGTCAAGGAAAAGAGGAGAACCTTATTTACTAAACCCTGGAGGACGTCTGTAATCTTGGACTCCTACTTATTGATAAAATTTAGCAGTCTGGCTCTAATGAAGTGAATGAGCTTAAGCTGTAATACCACATACAACCTGAGGACAGTGGTGGTGCTGTTTTGGGGAAATAAAGCCGCTATGAACTTTTTCTTTTATGGGGTTTTCTCATAATAGGATTTTGTTTTTCCATCTACATCGATGTGACCTTCACCCATGCACCATTAAGCAACAAGCGTATAAAAACTTAAGTCATGCGCCAAATTTATTATGTGCTTTTCGCCACGTTACCGACCTCATTAGTTTTGTAAAGTTTCAAGAGAAAAAGTTGTACAGTAACAGGATGCACCATATTATTGGTATAGATGTACAATAGTCGGAGGCGGTACAAGCGAGAGATGTGCGTCTAACATGGCAGACTAGCTGCGTCATTGTGATAAATTTGGTGCAATATGTGCCATGTTTACCATAAGTGTAGGTCCCCATTATTTTGAATTTTTCAATTGTACTGGCAGAAAGACCGGAGATTGTGCCGTAGGTATTGCTGAGAGCTTTCCACTTTGAAGAGCTTAGGCTGGTTTCACACTTGCGGTCCCCTCCGCAGCGTCCTGCGGAAGGGATCCGCAAGCTGAGCGCAGGCACCGCAAGTCCCTATGTTTAACATGGGGACGCAAGTGCCTGCGCTCGTGTGCAGACGGCCGTGCGCGCACCCATTGCCGGCAATATGTGATTTGTGCGCATGTGGATGCTTGCGCACAAATCACAGTCTCGTCCGCAGCAGGAACGCGACATGTGGCGTTCAGGGTGCTGACGAGAGTGTGTGATTTGTACGCAAGCATCCGCCTGCGTACAAATCATACATTGCAGTGAATGGGTGTGCACGCCAATCTGCATCAGAGCGCAGGCACCTGCGTCCCCCATGTTAAACATAGAGACTTGCGGTGCCTGCGCTCAGCCTGCGGATTTCCTCCGCAGGACGCTGCAGAGGGGACCGCAAGTGTGAAGCCAGCCTTATGCCGCCATACTGTACGCACTCCATACAATCAGGATTCATCCTGGGACAGGAAACACCAAGGTCAAAATAGTTCTTCATAAAAACAATGCCCATTGGAAACTGTGTGCTGAGACCAGGGACAATAAACAGTCTATTTATTGTGCGGCTGAATACAAGCGATCATTCTCTGGAATCAGCCAATTTCGGTTTAGAGATAGCGTTCTTCAATGGGAGGAATGCCAGAAAGTCTGGAAAAGTCACTGCTTTGTTCTGATTCTCCAGTTCGGAGATAGTTGTAGCAGCCTCTCATCAGGATGCACTTTAGGGTTAAAGCTCCTTTAGCAGATTTTTCTGAGCTTGGGGGTTCGCTCACATCTCGGAGTAAAAAATCTGTCCGATTTATATCCAGAAAAGTTGGGCAAGTGAAACCCGATTGTCATGTGAGTATGTGATTTTTTTTTTCTCCCTCCATCTGTATACAATGCATTTTTTTTGTCAGCAGCTATTATTCTACAATCATTTGCAGTGTTCTAAGCTACAGAATGGTAATGTATCCCTATAAAGCGGACGGTGTACAGATGGTCCATGTGCCATCAGGTTTTATTTCTCGCACCCATTGACTTGCATTGGAGAGTCTCATCCGTTTTACGTGATCATACGCATCATGCTGTGATTTCTTTTTTTTGTTCCCTTTTGCCGTATACAGATGAGAAAAAAACTAACACATCAGCACTGATTCATTGAATAACATTGGTGTGAGTGCAATCTGGTTTTTTTCCATTTTTGTCTGATTTCCTTCATTGTATTTATATGCAGATGTGAGCAAACACTGAAGCTAGAGATTCGTACAGATGGAGGCGGACATCAATCTTCATGTTTCGAGTGATTTCTACCTGCACAGAAAAAGCAAAAATATATACACACGTGACATTAAGAGCTTGTCTATGATTGGGATTAAAGGGATCGGTTTTTTTTCTGGAAGATTACCACCAATGTCATTTCATTTAAAAAAAAAAAAGAAAAAAGAAACAAAATACTGCACTGTTTGTTAAGGATGGGTCATATAGCACAAAAAAAGCATCATTTTAGCTGCTATGTGACTTATTTTCTCACATTTTTATGTGCGCTTTTAAAAAACTGCATTTTATGGCTGTGTGAGCGTGGCCAGCAGCTGATAGGGAGCAGTGCAATGTGCCAGCAGAGAAGAAGTTACCAGAAATCGTGACTGAGCTGTGTGGAGCCAGATGACATTTTGGAAGCTTGTGCCAAGGAAAGAGTAGTTTGCAGTAATCCTGACATTTGTCAGCAGGCTGTGCTACAGGCTTAAGTAATCTGATACATGGCTGACTGTAGCTGATGAGGTGACAATGTGATTGCTGTGTAGGTCCTGCCCCTTCTACCCTTATATGGTTACATGCCCCGTGTTCAGTGTGAGAAGCTTGAAGATGGATCTGACTGAGAATGAACATATGTCTGTATCAGACACCGTCTGAGGGGCACTGCAGCCGCAGATTAGGCTGCTGCCCTCCGACTGCCAGGCCCCCTCCCCTTCCCTTAGTATCAGCTTCCTCCCAGCTTTGACGTAGGAGGAGGAGGCCCTCTCCTGGAGGGTTCCACCCACCGATATAAAGCCCCTGCCCAATAGCGTCCGGCACTCTCTTTTTGGACCCGGACCTGTTGGGCAGCCGGTATGATGGACCCGCTCCAGGAGGTGGTAAGAGAGCGCATCAGCAGGGAGGGTAGCGCTTGGATCGCGGCGCTATTAGCCGGCGCCGGCTCCCTCCCTGCTGAAGTTCAAGCGGTAGATGCCGGCGAGCGGCGACCTAAAAGAGCTACCCGCCCGCCGGCGAGCTTGAGCCCGCCACTTAATTTAAAAAGGAGCGCGCGGAAGCAATCTTCTCGCGCCGCTCCACAAGCTCGTCTCCATGCTTCTTTGGCCGCCGGAGCACACGTGCAAGCTCCTGCAGCAATTACTGCTGTGCCTTCCGCTGCGTATTCCACCGTGCCCCTTGCTGCACAGATTACAGCAACTGCTGCTCCCCTGATCATCCCTGCTGGGGGTCCCAGGATTAATACCCCCTTCTCAGGTCCACAAGGTAGGGTTAATATGGGAGGCGCTCAGAGTTCCTCCAGTGCATCAGTTGGGGGGGATAGATGAACCCTTGATGTCACAGCCTATTACCAACATTAACCCCCTCAGTCACCCCTGACATGAACAGGGGAGGGGACGCTGCAGCTGGTGGGGAGGTTCAATTGGCCACGGACAGCAGCCAGTATGGCCAAATATGGGCTGCCCCCCGGCTGTGGGACAGTCTACAACAGAGGTCCCCAACTCCAGGCCTCAAGGGCCGCCAAAAGTGCAGGTTTTCAGGATTTCCTTAGTATTGCACAGGTGCTAATGTGATCATCTGCACAGGTAATGATTCCAAGCCCTGTGCAATACTAAGGAAATCCTGAAAACCTGCACTGTTGGCGGCCCTTGAGGCCTGGATTTGGGGACCTCTGGTCTACAATGTCGGCAGCTTTATTTCACCCGGGGTCAAGTAGTTTATCACCGATATTTGTCTTACCCTGCCATATTCCAGGCGATGAACCAGCAGTCTAACCCCACGGGGCTCATTGTGTCCCCACTATTTCCACACCTCAGTTCCCAGTACAGTCGGGACTTTTGGGGACGGGTGGCGCGGAGCTTGGTTTACCCCTACCAGGTGCAGGAACCCCAGCCCCAGGATCAGCAAGGGGTGCGGGCATCCGCCCTGGACGCAGCTTGTCCTCTTCGGAGGCGGACGGTTACAGGCGGTGTACTTCACTCAGTCGCAGACGTAGGAGCAGTTGTCGCCGTTCCCACAGGTCGAGATCTGGCTGCTACAGTAGACATTCAAGATCCTCACGCTGGCGGTCTCCTCCTTCATCGGATGACTCGTCTGTTAGGTCACAAGGACGAACAGGACGCGCAGCAGGGCGTCACTCAGCTCAGCGTTCGGATCCTCCTCAGGAACCAGCAGAGCAGATACCTGTCTCAACGGTCGGTGAGTACCCATATGTGGTAGCCTGGGGGGCGGGATTGGTGTCTACGGGGAGTAAGGTATTCGTAAATCTCAAATTGATGCAACTAGTGGAAGTTCCAAAACCACCTCCCCCTCCGCGGCCTGACATATATATGGATGGTTTATTTTGTGGCGTCCCCCCACTGGGTTCACATTTGGATTTAACAGTTAGAGAAGCCATTTGGGCAAACGATTTTGTCGACATTTGGTCGCTAGTGTCGACAGACCAGCACTCCATAGATAAAGAGCTCTAGGTCGGCGACAGGGTTTACAACCGCAAGCCCAAGGTCGCGAAGACTATTAACAATTGGTTGCAGACTTTCGCAGTCTTGGGATGTGTAATGGGGCAAAGACACCCTGAAAGATGTTCGGAGCTATTCATGTGCATGGATAGCATTTATAACTTTTACAAGGCGCATGGTGGATCAGCGTGGTGGAGGTACAACGAGTATTTGTCGTTGACTAGCACTACACCCGCACCTCGGCTGGGGCGTTAAGGCCACGGATTCGTGGCTTTGCCTGATGATGGCTCAAAAAACTGCCACATCCCCCTTTCCAGCAGTGGCCGCTGAACCTGGTGCCAGCACGGGTACAGCAGTTGTTCGCAGACCGGGCACCTGTTGGCTCTTCAATGAAGGGCATTGCAAATTTTATGGCTTTTGTAAGTACAAGCACGAGTGTTCCTCTTGCGGAGGAACCCATGCAGTGGCTAAGTGCAACCGCCCCCCTCAAAAAACCGGGGGACCTAGAGGCAATGCGCAAGGTGATGTATGTGACACCAGTGAACGTGAAAAAGATGGGGCCGTGTTTAGACCGGTACCCCAATAAGGCCGCCGCGGCCCAGATTCGTTTTGGATTTTCCTTTGATTTTTTCATCCCCTTCGTTTTTTCTAATTTTCTGTCCTATGCCTCTAACTTGCGGTCGGCAGTGTTGCTTCCCGACGTCCTCCGTGAAAAATTGCATAAAGAAGTCCTATTGGGACGTTTTTGGGGGACGTTTTGACTCCCCTCCTTTTCGTAACTTGCGGGTGTCCCCGCTGGGAATCATTCCCAAAAAATAACAGGGGCGGTTTCGCCTCATTCACCATTTATCCTACCCGAAGGGAGGTTACGTGAACGACGGAATCCCGAGTGCCGATTCAGCGGTGTATTGTGTTTCTTTTGGACAGGGCGATTGATTTAGTCAGGGAGGCCGAGCGCGGCGCCCTCATGGTAAAATCGGAGATCGAATCAGCATTTCGGCTATTGCCTGTCCATCCTGATTGCTACCACCTTTTGGGTGCGACATTCGAAGGCCAGTATTTTTACGACATCTGTTTGCCCATGGGCTGTTCAATCTCCGGTCAGTATTTTGAAACTTTAGCACCTTCTTGGAGTGGGGGATCCGGGCAGAGGACCATACCAAATTTGTTACCCACTACCTCGATGACTTTTTGTTCGTGGGACCCGCCGCTTCCCCTGCATGCCAGGACATCTTGGATCAATTTCATTTTTAATGGGGATTTTCGGCGTGCCCCTATCAGTAGAGAAGACCGTAGGTCCGGTTACGGAGCTATCGTTTCTGGGGATAGTCATTGATTCTTTGGCGATGGAGTTTCGGCTCCCGCAGGACAATATTCTGGTCTTGAGCGAGCTGATCGAAGGATTTCTTTCAGTTGGGAAGGTGACGCTGGTTCAAATGCAGTCTTTGTTAGGATCCCTTAATTTTGCTTGTAGAGTGATGCCGATGGGCCGGATTTTTGCCAGGCAACTGTCCATAGCAACGAGAGGAGTGTCCCGCCCTCATCATTGGATCAGGATTACACGGCCCCTTAGGGACGATTTGAGAGTCGGAAGACTTTCCTGTCAACTTACAACGAGCATAGTGTTTTCAGGAGCAGGAATGCTCCAATTCAGATATCCAGCTCTTTTCGGATGCGGCAGGTTCTGCCGGCTTCAGGGTTATTTTCATCAATCAACGGTGCTCGGCTGGCTGGCCGGATGCATGGGTGGAGAGGGGCTGGACGAAAAACTTGACATTGCTGGAATTATTCCGAATTGCGGTGGCAGTGGAGTTATGGGGCTCGGAGCTTCACAACAGGCAGGTGCGTTTTTGGTCGGACAACGCTAGCGTGGTTCATGCGATTAACCACTTATCGTCTTCATCCCCTCCGGTCATTATGCCTTGCGGCGTCACACGTTCAATTGCGAACGTTTTGTTTAAGCAAATTGTCTTTTGATCGTTTAAGCGATATCGTTTGTGCATCGCTAGTGTCAATTCAGCGATTTTAACAGTGTAAAATCGCTTGATCGTTTACCATCCAGATATGCAGGACGGAGTTTCAATCAAGCGATAAGATTGTAATATTTCCGCTTCATTGTGGTGTTGTGACACCACGATGAACGATTTCCAGCGTCAGAGCCTTGCTGGGAGATGGTAACTATGATACACGTCGGGTTACTAAGCGCCGCGCGGCGCCTAGTAACCCGATGTGTACCATAGTTACCAGCGATCTCGCTGCTCCACATCGCTGGTGAGTCTGTCTGTGTGACAGCTCACCAGCGATGTGAGCGATATCGTTAGCGATCGCGCGTGCACGTGATCGCTAACCATATCGCTCACGATATTGATGAGTGTGACGGCCGCCTTAGGTTTATGTTAAAATGTCTGTCGTTTAACGTGTGGTTTAGAGCTAAGCACATTCCAGGTTGTCATAACGAGGTGGCTGACGCTCTCTCCCATTTTACCTTTCAAAAGTTTCAGGAACTTCACCCGTCCGCCCAGGGGATAGGTTGGATTTACCCGGCGTCGATGTGGGAATTGCTGGAGACGTGATGCAACTTATCCGGTCATCAGTTGCTCCTTCCACGTGGAGGTCATACGATAAGGCGTGGAGCGACTGGTGTAGGATGGTGGGCGACAACCCAGTCGGGCTGTCCAACGAATCACTGTTGAGGTATACTCGATATACTTGCATGATCTGCGCAGCAGCGGCGTTTCAGGAGCGGTGGCCCATAATCGAGTTTCCGTTGTTTAGCTTTTCATTTTCAGTTGCGCAGCTGGCCGGATGTTACAAAAAGTTTTTTGGTAGGTCGCATATTGAAGGATTGGCGGAGATTGGATCCTCCGACGGATAGCAGGAGGCCGATTACATTTCAGCTGCTAGCTGATATGATAAAGGGGACGGTTGCCGCGTGCGCTTCCGCTTACGAGTCGGTTTTATTTTCAGCAGAGTTTGGACTCACCTTTTTCGGTGCACTTAGGATTGGGGAAGTTTTACCAAAATCCCGCGTGGGGCAGAAGGGCCTGCGGCGTGATGACATCATGTTTTGTGGGGATGGTTTACGACATTACAGCTACATTACAGTGTAATGCAGATAAGAGTGCAGGGTTTGACCCACAAAGAAACAAACCACGAAAAAACTGGTTCGGACTTTTTGACACTTGCTTGGGGCAGTGGCGGTATGGAATGACTTAGCAGTAGCACAGGATAATCTTTAGTCATGTGACTCTAAACATGAATCTGATTGGTAATTAAGCTTTATTGAACCTTATTTTCCCAGTAAATATAAAATGATTCACCGTTCACAGCAACACAGCAGCGATGTAGACATGTCCTCCACTTCTCTGTAGCGTCCGGAAGTTGGTAAATCCTTACACTCTGACACAAAAGTGTGAAGCTCGGACTGCGGGAAGCCATCTTTTTGATAATTCTAGGGAACATCAAAATGAAAATTACATAACAATATCTTGTAAAAGGTAAAGTTGTACAAACATAGACATTTTTCAGATCTACACTGCAAATGTGGTTGTGGCTCCACGTGGATTCGTCACCGGAAATATTCCACTGTGTCTGGACCATCCTTGTTCACACTATGGTTCTCTCTGCCGGTCAAAAAACTGATTTTTCAAGTGAAAACCGCTTCAAGAAATAATCACTATTTTTGTATTTATCCTTAACAAGAAAACAACTTTTATTTTATTTTTTTTTGAGTATTGTTAGAGTCGAATTTAGTTAGTATTTTTATTAAATCCATTTAGCAATGAATAAAAGGCTACTTTTTGAGCCTAAGGGCCACGTCAACACGCTTCAAATTGTTGAACGATATTGTAAGCGATCACGTGCACGTGAAATCGCTAACAACATTGCTCACATCGCTGGTGAGCTGTCACACAGGCAGACTCACCAGTGATGTGGACCAGCGAGACCGCTGGTAACTATGGTACACATCAGGTTATAGGCGCCGCTTAGTAACCCGATGTTTACCATGGATACGAGCTCCAGCATAGGCTGTGCCGCTGGGAGATCGTTTCATCGTGGTGTCACACACCCACGATGCTGCAGATCGCTCAACGGATTATCGCCTGATTTGAGGTCCTGCTCACCAATCTTCACACCAAACAATCAAGTGATTTTCCATTGACAGATCGGTCAGTAACACGCAGCGGTGCACAAACTATATCGCTTAAGTGATATTGTTCACAAGATTGAAGCGTGTGACATGGGCATTAGAAGCTTACAAAGTGCCCAAAAAGACACCCAGGCATCTGTCAAGTGTTCATTTTTTTTTTTTTCTTTTAGGCCTGTATTGTAAAAGGATAGAGGAGGCTTCATAGCGGAAATCTCCTGAAAAATGGTCTGGTTACCTCTTTTAGCCACTTTGTATTTCTGTACACCTGAAGTGGTTAAAAAAAAATATATCACTCAAAAGACTTAACATATGAATATCAAGTCAAGTCATTTTACACAAAATGACTAGGAAGAATTTTTCAAGCATTTTTTTTAAAAAGTGGTTTTTGGAAGGGATCTGCACCATACAACTCAGTGAACACACCCCAGGAATGATGAGTGAATTATTTCTTTGGGGGTAATTAAAATGAAGCGCTAATAATATAGGTTTTTCATTAAACTTGCATGTTAAAAGCCCCACACTCACATCCCAGCAAGAAAAGGACAGCACACAGGTGGCAAAGACAGAACGCAGAGTAGAAGGAGAGAGCACACGAGAGGAGAAGACCGCACAGTGGGGAGAGCACACAGGGGCAAAGACAGTACAGTGGGGAGAGCGCACACAGGAAGGAGAGATGGCCACAACCCCAGTGCCCGCCCCTTAGTGATGTCACCGTCATCACGATGCGATATGGCACTCCTGTGGTCCAGTTGCCACTATTGTTATTGCATGCATTATTCATGTATGGTACCATGTCTGGAGGTAAGAGGGGAAAGCTTTGCCGAGATCCCCATTTGCACCCAACACATTCCAAACTCCAGGCCAGGGAGGTGCTGGGTGGAAGAAACCCACATTCAGGGCAGTCCCCACCTACTGGATGGATGGAGGAGTTAGGCTAGTGTGGTGCCCTGCATATGCAGGCGTCACAGAGGGGTACTACACCCGTAAAAGAGGTGTAGATGTTCCAGCTGCAGGTGGACCCTAGGATGATGGCTGGGACCCATTCCCAGCACTCCCACAATAGATGAGTGGTGGGAGGTTACCCGGGAGGGGATATATTCACCTTAAGGGGGGGATCATGGAGGTTTTTAGCCTTTGGCAGGAGGGCCAGTGGTTCTTCTAGCTTTGGTCGGTGGCCCCTTGTCTTCGGGCTATATGGAGGAGGAGGAAAGGACTTGGGAAGGCTCTGACTAATTGGAACGAGGTGGAAGGTCAAACCAGGTCACGGGGAGTGGTGACACAGCAACGCTACCCCTGGAGCCTGATACCAGAGTACCCCAAAGCCTGGGGCTCGACACTAGGGGTTGGTGGCAGATGGCTCAAGTGAGATCCAGTTGGGCAGCTAGTACTACACGTGGGTTAGGTGCTAGTCCCAGGCCTGAGGACACAAATCTGCTGCTGGCTGTTAAGACCGTGCAGAGAAGCTAGCTGCAAAAAGGGTACCAGCCCCAATTAATTTGGATTCTTCATGACCAACCATGAAACTGGAGGTCACTGGGCTTCAGGTACAGTGGCTACCCATAGTGGACCCTCTCCAGGCTCAAGGAACTATAGGGTTAGAGGACCAGCATGTCTGTCACTCGTAGAACCCACACTCGCCTGTCTGCTGGGACTGGCAACCACAACACTTAGGAGGAGACAGGAGTAGCAAGTGTTAAAGAGAAGAGAGCAGCAAGGAAGACCAAATACCCTGTGTCTTAGTAAAGTGAACTCTGAATACCTCTGGGCTGGCCGGCTGCAATCTTGTTGGACTATGTTCTCCGACTGGGTTGTGACTGCACTGAACGGTCAGTAATGGGCAAGAACCACAAGAACTCTGTGTGTTGTCTGGTCCTTCCTGCGCGCCTCTGCACGCACCTGCAGAGCCATCACCTTACAGTGCTACAACCCTCATCCTCCTCCTTATCTCATCTCGATTCTACGCCTCTCAGAGAAGGCTCAACATTTGGCTGCCAAACCATCATCTCTTGGAGGTTCCCCAAGCCACATACAAGACAGAACTGCAGATGGCATCACAACAACCAATTTCCCCTGTATGTATTCCCCTTTAACATGTCCGGCCTGGGCCATGACCTCCGGACCCCACCACTGTGACCCACTGAACCGTGTGCGCCACCGGATGTTCAAGTACCCCGGGTCCGCAACAATAGCATCTGGCCTACACTAGTTAGCTGCATAAGTTCTAGTAGGACAGGTCTTTAGTAGTGGTGACTGAGCACTACCCTGCTCGGTGCGCGGTACTCTTAATGAGCAGTTGATGCTCAGATAGGCGCGACTCGAGTACAAGAATAATGGAAGTCAATGGTGAATTCAGCATTTTTCTACAATAATTCCGGAAAATGCTCTAGTTCGTCATTGACTTCCATTATACTCAGAACACATGTTGCGCCTATCTGAGCATCAACTGCTTGTAATGAGTAACGCGTATCCACGCAGGGTAGTGCTCCTCATCACTCACTCACTCACTAGTCTTTAGGCGGTGTCATCATTTTATGGCTTAGGTTGGCTTCAGACTTGCGGACCTCCGCAGCGTCCTGTGAGGGATCCGTAAGCTGACTACAGCCCTATGTTTATAATGAAAACGCACGTGCTGCGCAGGTCTGTGCATGACGTGCACTCCCATTCACTGCAATATGTGATTTGTACGCAGGCGGATGCCGCGCACAAATCTCAAACAATCACACACTCTCGTCTGCACAGGAACGCGACCATGTTGCGTTCTGGTGCGGATGAGAGTGTGTGATTTGTGCGTGGGCATCCTGCATACAAATCACATATTGCAGTGAATGGGAGCGCACGGTCATGCACAGACCTGCGCAGCACCGTGCGTTTTCATTATAAACATAGGGCTGCGGTCAGCTTACGGTCCCTCGCAGGACGCTGCGGAGGGTCCGCAAGTCTGAAGCCAGCTTTATTGAGTTGGATCGTGATCCTAATAAACAATGTACTGTTAACAAATATGATTACGACATTAGTTTTGTAAATAGGCAAGTCTTCTGGTTGGGATCCTCATCTCTTGATCTGAATGGATAGATGACTTGCACCGGAGGACCTGCCCTGTATTACACAGACAACCATTTTATTTAAATAGGCCTTGTGTAATACTTCATTTGTCCTGTGGAGGTGCTACAAAGAAAACAAGAAATTACCATTGAATGGTAAAGTTTGGAGAAACCTCCTGGGTCATCTAGTCCAACCCCTGCTCAAAGCAGAATTCACTAAATCATCCCAGACAAATGTCTGTCCAACCTGTGTGAAGATTTCCATTGAAGGGGAACTCTCCACCTCTCGTGGTCGCCTGTTCCACTCATTGATCACCCTCACTGTCAAAAAGTTGTTTCCAATACCTAATGTGTCTCCTCCCATTTAGTGTCATCTCATGGATTCTAATATTTTCTTGGGCAAATGAGAATAAAGCTGATCCCTCTACAGTGTGACAGCCCTTGAGATATTTGTAGACCGCTATTAAGTCTCCTCTCAGTCTTCTTTTTTGCAAGCTAAACATTCCCAGATCCTATAACCGTTCCTATAGGACATGGTTTGCAAACCGGTCACCATTCTGGTCGCTCTTCTCTTACTACCAGTGTTTCCTCACAGATTACTGAGAGCATTCTAAAATGTTAGGATTGTTCAAAGTGGGAGATCCTCTTTAACCATTGCAGCAAACAAATCTAGAATGCCACCCACCTTAATAGTTTCATAGGTGTCAGTAATGAGGGCGATAAACAGACTGAGGACCATGTAGATGAACAGACTGATGAAGGAGTAGAGATAAACCCGGCTGAATAACCAGACCAAGTAGCTTTTCTGCTGCATGATGGAAAACGTGGTGAACATATCGTCTCCATTAATGAGGGAGAACAGACACTCTGAGACCATGTTCAGGGACCTAAACTGAAGAAGGAGAAGGATACAGATCACTGGTGAGTGGCGTAAGGCATGGACAAGGACGGACAGGCTGTGCTGGTGAATTACCTTGGTGTGATATGGGCCCAGTACGATCCAACCGCAGAAGCAGTAACCCAGATAGATCATGGCCGCGCAGCAACAGAACCGGATCACGTTAGGGAGAGCCGCCCTCAGTGTCAGGATCAGGATCTGCAGAAAATGCAGGAAATCAATGGCTGCCTTGATTTATAATCTGACAACCAAATACTAGAATTTGGCTGCTTTCACACTGGGGTTTTTTTTAAAAATGCGGCCGTTACGGTAAAAAACGCATCTGCCGCATTTACCGCATAACGGCCGCACTTTCGGCAAGCCCCATGCATTGTCTATGGGGCTTGCGGTAAGTGTGCGGCAGCCGCGGCAAGTGCGGTTTCGGCCACGAATAAACCGCCGCTGACCGTTTTTTTTCGCGGCCGCACCTGCCGTAACCGCCATTGCCGCGGCTGCCGCACACTTACCGCAAGCCCCATAGACAATGCATGGGGCTTGCTGCAAGTGTGCCGCAAGTGCAGTCGTTATGCGGTAAATGCGTTATTTTTTTTACTGTAACTGACGCATTTTTGAAAAAAAAAAAAAACCAGTGTGAAAGGGGCCTTTATGTGTTTTATAAATATCAAAATGCTGTTTTTGAAAAAAAACTTTTTTTTTTTACATGGGTACTATTATGCACAAAAAAAAAAAATGCATGTTACAGTGTATGTGTCACCATATTTTGGAATATAAAACAATATATTATAATATGTAATATAATATAAATATATAATAAATTAGATCGCATAGGCCTGATGAGGCTGATGTACTTACCGTTTTTAAAATGTTTTATGAAACCTTTCCCGCTTGAAATTGAAATAAGCATTTTAAGTCTATGTTCACACTGTGCGTTTTTGCTCCGTTTGCTTTTGTTCGCTATTCTCTCTTTTTCAGCTGGAAATCTGGATCAGCTTTTGAAAAAAATGCAGCAGAAACGAATCATCTGTTTTTGCTGTGTTTTTTTTTTTTTTTTTTTAGTTTTTTTTTAGCACATACACAATGGTTTCAATAGGAAAAGCGGATAAGAAAAGCGCAGAAATAATAGACAGATCATTCTATTTGTGAATCACTTTTCAAGGGAAAAAAGTGCACCAGGTCATGAAAGCACAGACTGAACAGCAAAAGTGGCAAAAGCATTGCCTTTGCTGGGATTCCATTTAAATGATGCATTCACTGCAAAAACGGATCAAAATCGAAGAGTGTGAACATAGCCTAAAGGTCCAGTTAGAGCTTAATTTAACATCAATATTACCCAGTTGTTCAGCAAAGATTTTAATGGTAGTTCTGCACCACCCTACATCTCCTCCCTCATCTCTGTCTATAATCCTACCCATCTTCTCCACAGTTCTGCACCACCTACATCTCCTCCTCATCTCTGTCTATAATCCTACCATCTTCTCCACAGTTCTGCACCACCCTACATCTCCTCCCTCATCTCTGTCTATAATCCTACCCATCTTCTCCACAGTTCTGCACCGTCCTACATCTCCTCCTTCATATCGCCCTACACGTGCCCTCCATTTTGCAAGTGACCTAAAGCTAGCATCACACCACAGTTTTTGGGATCAGGTTCTGTCCGGTTTGAATCGTACAGAACCTGATCCGGTTTTGCCTCCCATGTATCCCTATGGTACCGAATTGGTCTTTTTTGGCCATCAGGTTTTGTGTTTTCTGTGCCTGATCTGGTTTTGTCCGGTTTTTCACCGTACACAAAATCGGAGACTACAGCAGTTTTGGGCTCCGGTGGGGGGAAAAAAAAAAAAAAAAAAGAAGACAGTCCCAGATACGAGGTGATCTGGCGCCTATAACATGGGAGTCTATGGGCACCGAATTCGTGAAAAAAAAAAAAGCAGATCGTTTTCTGGATCTGATTTTTTTTGCACAGAGCATGCTCCGAAATCCTCCCATCCAAATTTCAGCACCATGGACAGAAGTACTTCTATAGCACAGGCTGTGAATTCAGCACCAAGGACAGCAGCAGAGCAGACACAGGCAGACTTCAGCACCATGGACAGCAGTAGAAAGTGAATCCTGCAAAAAACAAGATCCATGTTTGGCCACACTTTTCTACACATCTTGTCCTTTCAGGTTTTGTCTGGTGGATCCTGCAAAACCAGGATCCACCCTGAGACAAAAACCGAGGTGTGAAGCCAGCCTTAGGCTGACAGCACAATGTCCGTGTGCCTCGCACCAGTGTAATGCGAGGGAGACTCTCATTGCACTCGGACCAGTATCATTACAAGATTCTGGTCCCATTAGTGCGAGTTACTCGCATTACACTTGCATTGCGAGGGAAATGCGTGTGCAATCGCAGAATGCTGTGATTGCACGCGATTTCCCCGCACGAGTGGATAATCAAAGTCTATGGGTGCAAACCCATACAGCACATGGTGCAATAGTCGCATGCGTGTGCTGTAAAAATCGCTGCCAAGCCGCGGGGTTTGAATTTGCCAGTTTGCCGGTATAGTAACCAATCATCTAGCACCGCTGTGACAGCAACGGTGCAAGACGATTAGTAAAATCACAGCATATGTTAATTTTAAAAATCACATTCAGTACCTCGGAAAGCTCCTGAACTCAGGAGCCGCTGGCATTTAATGGTAATTTCTCTGCCCCAACAATTAGCGGCTTTGAGTTAAACATATTAACCCATTCACACCCAGTGTGTGATGTCAGCATGTGTCCAGATAATGTGGACACTCCCTGGACACATGTTGGCACCACAAAAACGGCGGGTTAACCCTTCAGACACCGGCTTATTAGCCGCATCTGCCACCTTTATGCTGACATGCCGCACAGAGGCTGCAGATGAGGTTAGTATGCAGCAAAACCCTGCAATTTTTAAAATTTTAACATATGCTGTGTTTTTACTTATCATCATGTCACAGCAGTGCAAGATGATTGGTTACTGTACCGGCAAACCGTCAAATTTAAACCCTGCAGCTTTGACAGCCGCAGAGTTTAAATTCACCGGTAAATGCTGTCCACGGACCTCAAGTTTGCTTCAGGACCATGGACAGCATCTCACACGCAGCATACAGTCATGCACACTCACATGTATACAGTCATGCACACTCACCCACACGCACCACACTCGCATTACTTTCATGCATCAAACACGCTCCGTGTTTGATGCATGGCTGTGTGCCTCCAGCCTTAGATTGACATCCTCTATAATCCGAACCTCTCACTCCTGTCTCAGACTTCTCACCAGCTGTACCAATTCTCTGGAACGGGTTACCAAGAACAATTCAATCAATTCCCAATACCCACAGCTTTAAATGAGCCTTAAAAATGCATCTCTTTAGATTGGCCTATCACCTCACCTCACCTGTCTAACTATTCCTATCTTCCCTTTTCCAAATCCGACCTCCGGTGTCATCTGCCTACACCCTCCATGCAGTTAATAGCACTTTATCTGTATTTGTGCAAATCCTGGCTGGTGATCGGTTCATACAGTGTTATATGAATCCCTTATTTATTCTATTAATGACTGAACCTTGTATGACAGCACTTTTTACCCTTACCTTTTGTGCCTCCCCTATCTCCTCACAGCTTGTAGCTTGCAAGCAGGGCCCTCACTCCTCTTGGTATCAGCTGAATTCTATTACTCTCTTGTCTCATATTGTCTGTACATGTCCCCTCTGAATTGTAAAATGCTGCGGAATATGTTGGCGCTATATAAATAAAAATGATTATTATCATGGTAAGTACGTCAGCCTCACCAGGTCTAAAATGTATTTAATAAAGTATGTAGTTTGCTTTGAGAAATATAGTGACCGTTACCCTTTAAGGTACCTTTACACGCCGCTACAGAAGGTTGGAAACAACCGGGTTTATGAGATAAATGTATCTTGCACCATCAAATCAACCCGAGGTAGCGGCGTGTAATTCAGGTTGTTGCAACCCTTAACTTTCGGCACCTGTTTCAGAGCAGTGCTCTAAAACAGGTTGATTTCAACCCGATGGTAGTGGCGTCTAAATACGGTACGGTAAGGTTTTTTTTCGTCACCTAGATAACTCCCCGGGGCGTGACACAGCCTCAGGGATACCGCCCCCCTTCAGCGATCATTGGTGGAAGCTCCTGCGTTACAATTGGTTTTCCCTGCATAGGGCGGCATATTTAACGAGCTGACCAGTCACTACACATTTGCTATAGCGTCATGTATTAGCCATCCTCCCTGCGCTGGCTGGCCAATCATGATACTATTGCATTGTCCAATCACCGTACGAGCGTCTCGTAATCCACAACTCTGGCACGCCTATGTGTTGTCCCTGCTGCACCAGGTCCTCCCATATTACCCTCTGTAGTGGCGTGTAAATGAGGGACAGTGCTCTACAGAAGGTAACTTGTGGCACCCGGCGGTGCATCCAGGGATAGATTAAACCTTCTGTAGAGCACCTTGTAGCGGCGTGTAAAGGCGGTATCGGGTACCGTTTGCAACCGTTGGAACGTGCTCGTGCACGTGAAGCACCCGGTTGTTTCTAACCTTCTGTAGCGGTGTGTAAAGGTACCATTAGGGATCGTGGTGATTTAGTTTAAAGATTGCTGCTTGCATAGATTTTTTTTTTTTCTTCTGAAGCCATTCTATATGAGACAGAGGACATTTACAGCTTTCCAATGTGTTTTCTCCGGTCATCGGACTTTGCTAGGAGGCAGCTGACACCCATAGACATTGGATTATATAAAATAATTGCAAAACTTCACAGAAATGTTAATCTGGTAGAACAGTCGACTCTTACGTTGTATTTCTGGAAGAAACCTAGATAGCGAATAACGCCGAGCCAGACCAGCATGGTCGACGTCCCCAGGAGGATGCTGCACACGTCATAACTTGTCAGGCTCTGTTGGAGAGAAATATACCATACTCATTATTGGTGTACATACTATATACAGTATGTAGGCAGACGATATGGAATATTGCAAAATGTTAATGTGGTAGACTAAAGAACTGTAGTAACACTACACAAAAGGTGCATATAGACATGCTGATAGATGATCCAAACAAAACTGATGGGAACAGAATGATAAGAAACATTATCACTGTCCACATAGAAAATTATCATAACAAAAATATACATTTTTTCCCTACCATAAAAAAATCTGATCATCCATCAACCAAAGCTGAATTTCGTTTTGAACATTTGCTGATTCTTGGGTCATCACAATGCACCTTTAAAGTGTAAATGTCATTTCATTGAAGAAAAAAAAAAATACTGCACTGGTTGTTAATGATGGGTCACATAGCAGCTAAGATGATGTGTTTTTTGTGCCACATGACTAATTTTCTCACATTCTTCTGTGCTCTTTTAAAAACTGCATTTTATGGCTGTGTGGGTGTAGCCAGCATCTCTCAGTATCTGCCAGCACTGTGTGTGTATTTTCACAGCTTCTCAGAGAAGGCTGATGGGAAGCAGTCTGATGTGCCAGCAGAGAAGGGGTTAACAGGGATAGTGACTAAGCCGTGTGGAGCCAGACGACAGATCAGAAGCTAGTGCCAAGGAAAGAGGAGTTTGCACTAATCCTTACATTCCGATATTGCTTAGTACCGTATATACTCGAATGTAAGCCGAGGCCCCTAATTTTGCCCCCAAAAACTGGGAAACCTTATTGACTCAAGTATAAGCCTAGGGTGGGAAATGCTTCTGGGAGGGCCGATTTCCCGGATCCGGCAAAACCGTACTTGCCGCATATGATTGCAAGTCCCATAGGGAATGATTTAGGCTTGGTGCAGTCTTGCCTCAAGTGAGCCATTATGCAGCAGATGTGGCAAAGATGCCAGATCTGCGGCGAAATGGCAGAAAGAACTGATGTGAAAGCAGTCTAAGGCACCTTTCGGACCATGGACAGTACCCTGCCAGACAGCAGGAGCGGCTTTTAATAAAACAAAACTATAACCCGACGAATGCCAGGATCAGATAAATCCTGCTATTAACCCCTCCACTGCCAGGGTGGGATGTCACGATGTGTACACAGTGTACACATTCTGAGTACACATGATGGCAACACATAACAGCACATTAACCCTTCATACAATGGCTTTTATTAGCCGCATCTGCAGGCTCTGTGCTGACATGCAGAGCATAGCTTGCAGAGAGGGATAAAATAATATTCAAGTTATAGGGCTTAATCCTTTGATTACCACCTGAGTTTTTAACTAGGATGTGTCAGCGCTGACACTTTATTGATTACTGTACCGGGAAATCGGCAAATTTAGACTCAATGGCTGTCAAAGCAGCTGAGCTTAAATTTGCCGGTTTCCCAGTACAGTTTAAAATCACCGGAAAATGCTGTCCACGGACCTGAAGTTTGGTTCAGAACCATGGACAGCATCACACTCACACGCACCACACATGCACACAAACCTCACATTTGCAGTACACTCACATGCATACAGCCATGCACACTCGCCACACTCAACCAAAAACACATATTTCACTCGCATCACTATTGTGCATCAAACACGCTCCGTGTTTGATGCATGAGTGTGCCTAGACTGAAGCTGACATTAGTAGCGTTTTTTTCTTATGGAGATTAGCTATGTCTGGAGTATATTGGCAAAGTTCCACAGGAAAGAGTATGCAAATTACCGAAGAGAGAGAATACTATCTCGCTAGTGTTCAGCTACCTATCCTATAGGTGATTATAGTGTAGCTACCTCAAAAGGAAGGTGCTAGGTGATTTGTTTTTTTATTTATTAAAGGAGAGGGCTGATATGCCTAAATTAAAGCTAAACTATCATCTGCTTACAATGGGTCTGAATGCAGAACCCGCCAGAGATCGAATCGGTTGTCAATGGGATAACTTGTGGGGCCTTACCATTACTTTGCAGTGGTCTGTACAGTGCAAGTATAATATTACAAGTCACCATTCATGTGGCTGACTATGCAATGCACGGGTTTTCTGCAGCCACTCTTTACAGTGGTTCAAAGAGAAAGGTCTCCATCATGGGATCTGTCACGATTCCTCCTGTGCGTTTTGGCCACAAATGGTGACTGTTTGCTGCACTATAGATTCCAAGTGTATCGAGCTGTTGGTATACTGATGGTCAGCTCAGTAATCTATTCTAGCGCAGGGATGTGCTGGGCTGTTGAGGTGTTCAGTGACCACTATGATGTCCAATCTGAGACTGAGGTTTCGGGTTTTCCCACTATGCCCTGTTCGGTTTGAATGCCCAGCTAACTAGATAACTGCCAGTCTTAGCCTTCGGCTCAGCTGTGCTAGTTGACATCTTGTATCTGTGCTCTGGGAATTGATCTTTTGCTGCCTAGCCATTGGCTTTCTTTGACCATCCTTTTGCCCAGTCCTCTTGCTCTGATCCATTACCCTCCAGATATTCTGACTCTGCACCATGACCTGACTATGCCTCTGCCTATCACCATAATCTTGATATGGTCTACTGTACCTGATCTGCAGTGGCATAACTTGAAGCCCATGGGTCCCAATGCGAAAGCTCCAATTATTTCAAATCTGCAATAGTCTTTATCTATAGACCAAGGGGATTTTTGGGGCCCTCTAGGCTCCAGGGCCCGGGTGTGATTGCAACCCCTGCACCTGTTGTAGTTATGTCCCTGCTGACCCAGAAGACTATCCTGCCTCACATCTTGCCTGTGTGGTGACTAGCATCACAATCATCCTTTTATAATGTTTCTATGCCCCCTCAAGGGTATATAGTTCAATAAATGTCTGGGAATGTTAGTGCCAATAAGCACATCATGGCTTTATGTCTTGATAAATATGGTAATACCTGAGCAGATGGTCGCTGCTAAAAAATAAAATGCTGAAACATGTACAAAACATGAAATTGGGTCAGGAAACAGAGGGAAATGAGTAATGTCGAGAGACAGGATCCGATTATAGAGCAGGTGGTAGGCGGTAATTCTGGTAATGGGCACTATGGACAGATATTAGAGTCGCTGATGCAGGGAGATGGGCAAAATAATGGATAATAGCAGCTAATAGAACAAGTCATGCAGTGAGTGGTGGTGATAATGCCAGTCATTAAGTCATCAGGTGACCCGCTATCTCATCACAAGTACAGCGTGTACAAAATCCGCTGCCCTCCTGAAATGGCGAGCTCATGGGTTTACAGATAAAAAGGATAGAAGATGCTCTGCAATTTTAAATATATCTCTGCGAAAATAATATTTGCTACTGTATGGTCCAAGTACAGGACAATGTGAATAAAGGCATGATGGCGCCAACAACAACTGTAGAGGTTTCCCCAAACTGAACAGAAATCTGGCCCCAGGAGGCATTGTCCTGCACCAGGAGTAACCCGCACCCACTGCACCAGCGATAGGTCTTACAACTAGTGATGAGCAAGCACTTTAATGCTTGAGAGCTCGGTACTCAAAACGAGCCAAGTCAGATTGCTCGGACCGGCTTGACTTGAGTATTATGGAAGTCAATGGAAAACTCAAGCATTATTCTGGAAGAGTTTTCCATTGACTTCCATAATACTCGAGTTTCCCATTGACTTTCAATATACTCGGTACATGAGTCGAGCCCATCAGAGTGTCCGACTTGCTCTCAACCATTGCAGTGCTCACTCATTACTAATTACAATGGCTCAGATTTCATCCCTGTGCCTAAAGGCCAAGTCACACATACCGACGCACCAGCGGTCCCGATAACGATGCGCAGAGATCGCTGGTGCGTCGTTTTTCACATCGCTGGTAAGATGTCAAACAGGTATCTCACCAGCGATCCAGAATTATACAGAGGTCGTTGGGAATTGTCACTCCATAGCGTAGCATTGAGATCGTTGCTCATTGTCCTGTCAAACACAACGATGTAGCGCTCCCAGGAGCACAACGACGTAGAAATGATCCAGCAGTATGTAACGATCAATGATCTCACAGCAGGGGCCAGATCGTTAGTGCGTGTCACACATAACGAGATCGCCAACGGGATCGCTGTTGCGTCACAAAATCTGTGACGTTACAGCGATCTCATTAGCGATCTCGTTATGTGTGACAGGACCTTAACAGTCAAGGCACAGCTGGCTACAGAGTAGATGTTTGCATAACCCTCTAGATATGCCACCCCAGACAATCACTGACCCACCGCCAAATCGATCATGGTACATAATGTTACAGGCAGAATAAATGTTCACCACGGCGTCTCCAGATTTGTTTACATGTGCACGGTGTGAATGGGGCACAAATGGTGGACCTGACAATTCTGGTGATCGCTGAAGAATGACTATCACATTATAAAGTGCTGGGTTGTGAGCACAGGTCCAACTACAGGATGTCGGCCCTGACGAAGTCTGTTCCTGACAGCTTTATTAGAAACGTGCAGAAGACTAATCCACTTCACATAAAGGAGCAGATAGCGGTCCTTCTGCTGGGGTGACCCTCTTCTACAGCCCTCACTGGCTCTCCTTGTGTCATGGTGTCTGCTCCATGTTCTTTAGAATGTGCTAGGAGAAAATGCACATGTTGATGTGCCATCTTGGAGTAGCTGGATGACCTGTACAAGAGGCACTGCCTCATGCCACCAGTAGTAATAAAGATATAAGGCTGGTTTTCACACTGCAGTTTTTTCACTGATCAGGTTTGATCAGGTTTGTGTGCCACAACCAGGAGTGTCTCCAAAACTCAGAACAGGAGTCAATCTTTCAATTATAGTTTCTCTCTGCGGGTTCCTCTCCGGGTTTTGGCACACAAACTGGATGGACACTGATCAGTGAAAAAACTGCAGTGTGAAGCCAGCCTTAGAAAACCTAGAGAAGAACCAGTCAGGAAGGATAAGGAGAGAGGCATGGTTTGTGGCCACCACCAGGACCAAACCAACCATCCTCTTTTCGGGCGTTTTCTTGCTGTTGCTCGTTGTGTATCTTTTATATGCATTAAGCCAGTGACAATAAAGGGGTTTTCCCACAAAAATAGTTGATTTTAATCAATAGATCTTGGAATAAGAATAATTTCCAGAATTGGATTTGTTTAATAAATATGTTCCTGTGCCGAGTTAATCTTATATATGTGTAGTAGTCAAGGACAAAGTGCAAGGAGGGGCACTGTACATGGTGGCTCAGTGGTTAGCACTGTACGGTGGGTCAGTGGTTAGCACTGTATATGGTGGTTCAGTGGTTAGCACTGTATGGTGGCTCAGTGGTTAGCACTGTACACGGTGGCTCAGTGGTTAGCACTGTACACGGTGGCTCAGTGGTTAGCACTGTACACGGTGGCTCAGTGGTTAGCACTGTATGGTGGCTCAGTGGTTAGCACTGTATATGGTGGTTCAGTGGTTAGCACTGTACACGGTGGCTCAGTGGTTAGCACTGTACACGGTGGCTCAGTGGTTAGCACTGTACACGGTGGCTCAGTGGTTAGCACTGTACACGGTGGCTCAGTGGTTAGCACGGTATATGGTGGGTCAGTGGTTAGCACGGTATATGGTGGGTCAGTGGTTAGCACGGTATATGGTGGCTCAGTGGTTAGCACTGTACATGGTGGCTCAGTGGTTGGCACTGTACTGTATATAGTGCAGCACGGTGGCTCAGTGGTTGGCACTGTACATGGTGGCTCAGTGGTTGACACTGTACATGGTGGCTCAGTGGTTAGCACTGTACTGTATATAGTGCAGCACGGTGGCTCAGTGGTTGGCACTGTACATGGTGGCTCAGTGGTTGGCACTGTACATGGTGGCTCAGTGGTTAGCACGTTATATGGTGGGTCAGTGGTTAGCACGGTATATGGTGGCTCAGTGGTAATCTGTGCCCTTTGCAGCCGCTGCTGTATCCCATGTTCCCCCAGCAACGCTCTATCACTCGGGTGAAGGCCGCGCTTCCGCCTGCTCAGACTCCTGAACACTGTCGCTCCTCCAGAGTGGGAGAGTGAAGGACCTGTACTCCTGACTCTCTGGGCCCCCAGGGGAGCTGCGGGCACACAGCAGTTAGTCTCCTTCAGAGGGAGCCTCGCCAGTGTCCCCTTCGAGCATGGGGGCAGATGAGCGTCCCTGCCGCTTCGGTCCTGGTAGTGGGGGTGGTACGCTGGGTCCCTCACTCCCAGAGCGGTCCTCAGATGGCTCCCTCCTTGCAGTAGGGGAGGTCCGCTTCCCGGGAGCTGTGGTCTCTTTGCCCCCAGGCCCGCGTGTGCTAGGCCGCAGCACAGATGTGGATGACTGTTCAGAGAGGCGTCCTGGTAAGTGGGGGCAGCAGATAGGGTCCCAGCACTCTGTGGGGATTGATAAGGGGTGGATTTTGGAAGATGGGGTCTGTCACTCTGGGAGCCAGCTCCCCTGGCAGCCATCTTCTTTTCATCCTGTCACTTTCACTTCCGGCGCTTATGTCGCTATCCCACAATGGTGCCGCAATGCATTAAGGGATAGCGATATAAAGGCCGGAAGTGTGTGACACATCTTATTGGTGATTATATAGTAGATATGGCATTATTATAGAAACAATATAAAGCAGTTGTATCTTGGCACTATACAGTATTATGAAGGCAGAATGGGTTTTTCCTGCAATTTCAGCCAACTTAATACCATGTAAATTGGATCATGCTTAAAATCAAATGGTTAAATGCCTGCAGAATACAGATTTCAGCTCAGGGCCCCGACCAATCAGGATTAAAATAATAATCATTAATAATATTTTTGGAACATATATTAGTCATTAAAAAAAAAAAATGGAGCCGCTCTGCAGTAGTACATGATGTCCCCCAGATCCTTCACCCCATCACACCTCCTCTATGTCCAGTGTGCGCTCACACTCACCTTGGCCTGGATTTCCATCTTGAGGATGGAGCCTACGATGGACAGGATATCGCTCACAATGATTAGGATGTACCAGCCATTCACAAACTCCATCTGGTCCGACCAGGGCACGGGCTTGCAGAATCGTTGATGGACAAAGCCTACATATTCCTAAGGGTAAGAAAAAAAAAATAAGGATTTAAAATGATTGTTCCCACCATTACATAACACATCCACTGCATAGATCATAAAAACAAAATAAAAATAAAGAAAACCATGTTTCCAATCACGTTAAAAATAAGAGCCAGTGCAGACTTCTGACATTTTCCTATGTAGTATAGCTCCATCTAGTGTTCATAATGTGTAGCAATATGTCCATCCAGATAATGACCTGGGTGCTGGTGGTCACACATGCTCAGTTGCTCTCTCAATGCTCGGATCACTGCAGGCAGCCAATATTAATAGTTTCCAGCTTTGCTTCTTCTTTCTATTGGCTACTCTGGAAGGATCACACTGTCTCAAATAAGCGATCAACAATGTGATCCCGATAATGTACAGGGACTCACGACTAAGTGCTGGAGAAAATGTCATTTATGTAGCAAACATGAAATAATGGGACACTTTGGAATCATTTAATTTTCTGATGGTACATTCCTTCTAAGAATATGCAATGTGATTGTGTTACATGTATGCTTAAAACATTTTTTTACACTTTCTTTCACATTACAATCTGAATTAAAAAAAAAATTAAATTTTGCAATTTTCAGTTTTTAATATACAAATTGTCAGTGAGGAAGTGAAAAACTCTAATGCCTCCCAATAAGGGTAGCAATCCTACGTGATAAGTCTCCTTATCAGCTTATCTGTCTCCTTATGGCGGCAGACAGATTCCTCTCCATGAGGAGACTAGCTAGTCCCCCAGACCTCGTCTATAGCCTCTCATACAGGCAGATCAGAACTCCCACACACTGCACTGATGAGGGGCAGTCACCGTCTGTAGTTTGGGGTTCTGATCTGGCACAAATCCTAGGTCATATTAAAAGACTTGTTAAAGAGTTGATTATGACTACAAGGATTGCTACCCTTATTGGGTGGCATTAGAGTTTCACACTTCCTCAATGAAATGAAAATTTGCATATTTCCCAGAGGAGCATTGCGGCTATAAGCCTCCTTATCAGCTTATCTATCTCCTTATGTCGGCAGGCAGTCCCCCAGACCCAGTATTTAATATATACATTTAACATAAGCCTGATTTACAAAGTTTCACTTGTCTGTGAAATTTAGCCCAATGTCTGATCACAATGCATGGACCGGTGGCGTGTCTTCCTACAATATATGAAGCTGTCACGCTCGGGCTGTTGATGCATTAGGATCCAAGACTGGACCGATAACATCTGAAAAACTCCCAGGCCTTACTGCGTTGTTTGTTACTTGCAGTTCCATTCTTAACCACATTCATTGACGGGTTATTTCCCATAGACAACAATGCAACAGCGCCACCACCAATATATATGTCAAACTAAACAAGCCAACCTTTCCGTTTTCAAACGTGTCCAAAGACTTACCCTCTGGAGGTGAATACCTCGAACCACTGATCGTATGCAGAGACTTATGGAAGATATACAAGTGACGATTATGATGGCATCAAAAATCATCATGTAATGAGTATTCTTCTGTACTAAAAATCACAACAAAGACAGCAATTATTATTATCGAGGTAAGGTGTCTTTTTTTTGCCAAAAATTTACACTGGAAAGTGACTGAATCGTACTGGAAAATCCTATAAATAAAAACTGTAGAGAAGAAGAAAGTCCAGCTCAGCATTGGTATCACCAGGAGGCAGCTTGGAGCACGGCGACGTTCCAGCCGGGCCTCAGGGATCCAGAAAGATCTCCAGCTTCACAAACGTGTGCTCTCCTTTCTTCATTACAATTCTTCCATCCACAGCATTGCCCAGATTTCAGTAGTTCATTATCCTCGTGTTTCGGATGTCGCCTTAATTATTATCAAGGATGCCGCAACATCCGAAACGCATGGATGAAGTAGTGTAATCTGGGCAACGCTGTGGATGGAAGAATTGTAATGAATAAAGAAGGAGAGCACATGTTTATGAAGCTGGAGATCTCTTTGAATATAAAAATTGGGGTTTGGAAAATGGCTAACTACACGTCTTCAGTGTAGACAGGAGCTTTTTAGAAAAAAATAAACTTAGGTCTTTAGGCCCCTTTCACATCAGCGTTTTGCTGATGTTTGCAGCCGATTCGGCAGGTGGCGCCGCCACATCTGCCAGACTGGCGCCTAGCAGTTGACTTGCGGCCCGGATGCATTGTCTATCGGGCTTGTGGTCCGGATGTGGCGGATCCGGCACTTGTGGCCGCGAAAAGAAAACGCTGCTTGCACCTTTTTGTTTCGGGCCTTAAGTGCTGGATCCGGAGTAACAGCACTTGCCGCAACCGAACACAAGCCCCATAGACAATGCATGGGGCTTGCCGAATCGGCGCCGCAAGTGCAGCCATTAGGCCGCAGATCCTGCATATGAAGTAAATCTGCCGCACATCAGCAAAAACGCTGATGTGAAAGGCCCCCAAGTTCGCCAACAGAATTGAAAGTTTCTTTTGGACCGTTCCACCTCCCGTACATCCAGGATGATATTAAGAGCCTCAGTTTTATTCAAATTAATTTTAAAATTACTAAACCTTCCAAATTTTGCAAATTCTGGGATGCCAAAAGAAACAATTATATATGCATGTGAACCATATTAGATCTGAAAAATGGGTTCATAAAAAAAAATAAATATATACCCTATATCATGCAGTCAGTATACATCAATAAAAATACATCAGATCTGTTTTATAATTCAATTTGAATTGTTTATTGGTGATGTCATTCATAAAGCTCTCTGTCTTTTCCATAGAACCACTGAGATTACAGTTTGCCATTGCACCTTATATTTCAGCCATGAGGGTTGTTCCTGCCTGCTGTTAAACAAACTAGGAGATGGAATACTACCAACCTCCCTGGCTTTACATGCCACAGATCTACAGTATATCCCTTACTAAGGATCTTATGCAGGATGTCATCTTGGTATAGGATGGGGAGGTTACGATTTAGAACAGAAACAATACCTTTATAATGCACACTGTATGGTGTAGGACATGTGGGTGACCGATCCTCTGCATTTCCATTCCTTTGCTCCATTGTTTTCTTTTTATTTACAGTCTACAAGGCGTTCCTCACGATTTTTCTTAACTACATTTCTGGCTCCATTCACCATCCACCCTTTGTAACCGCTCTTTCTTAGCCTCTCTGACATTACTTCACTTTCCCTCCTGAAATCACTTACAGAAGAACAAATCCTTCTTGCCCTTGTTAATTCCCCATTGGGCAAGTTTTAGATCACATACGCCGGATGGCAGCTGCCCACTCGCAGCAGTGTATTTCCCGCTACAGGGTTTTGATACAGTATAGTGGTGATTCCACCAGCAATATCATCCCCCTCAACCTACGCGGCTGAGAAGCATCCTGGATACTGGCCCTTAATGCCCAGTGTCCAGAAGGACTTTACATTATCAAACAGATCTGATGTATTGTTATTGATGTATACTGACTGTGTGATATTGGTATATACATATATTTTATGCAACCCAATTTTTTTTATCTAATAAGGTTCACACAGTGCTATATTTGCATATATAATTGTTTCTTTTAGATTTATATATGTATGGATGAATTTAAATTTAAGGCTAATGTGGCACCCCTGGGTCAAAGCGCCACAGTGTCATCACTGCCCCCTGGGTAGTGGTGTCACAAGACAGCAACAAAGGGTATTTTCATCAGGTAACACACAAGACACCAACACCTCCAGGCCAGAAGGGGGAGACCAAGCCGGGGTTCAAGGTGAGCTTCCCTATAAATTCTTGTCTGGGGTGGAGCTAGGGAGTTCACTTCCCGAGAGGACTGTGAGGAAGACCTGGGTGTAAAGGAGCTGTGCTGGGGGCGTGTCCTGCTGCTAATGGCGCCGGTCACATTCTAGGAGTGCTCCACTGAGGGAATCTGAGCAACGGCATACCCGCGACCTAAACCGCCACACAAAAGACTGGATCTGGTGGATGAATACACCCTGCTCCGGTAAAATGCCTCGTGCTGCCTCCAAAAGCCGCCAAACCGGCAATAAACTGACCGACTACTACGCTGCGGGAACAAGGAGAGACTCTCCTCCCAAGATGGCGCCGGAGCAGGAGAGAGAGGGCCCTCCTCATACAGCGCGGTCCTCGAGCTCACCCCGTGCAGCGAAGCACACCTCACAGGACCCGGGCAAACGCGTGCCAGAACCCGAAGCAGTCACAGGCGATGATGCAATTGTAACCCAGGGAATGCTGCGTTCACTCCTGGCCGCCCTACGACAGTCCATCATGGAGGATATGAAGGTACTGGTGGGCTCTGTGAGAGAGGAGCTGGGCGCACTAGGGGAGAGAGCAGACTGCATGGAGGGTAAACTGATTGATGTTGCCAAGGCGCATAATGAACTTGCGGATAGCCATGACACTCTGGACAGAGAGGTGGGCTCGATTCAGGCCAGACTACACCACTTAGAGGATAAATTACGCAGTAGCAATTTCAAGCTGCGAGGGGTGGCCGAGTCGGACGCTGAGGGAGACGTCCCAGGCCTGGTAAAAAACTTTTTGTCGGTGGCGCTCCCGGATATCCCGTCGGAGGATCTGGGGATCACCCAGGCGTTTAGGATCCCTAAACCTAGACACCTCCCTGACATGGTGCCTAGAGACATTCTAGTCCATACACGTAGCCCTGAAGTGGTCAACCAGATTCTGAAACGAATGAGACAAGGCCCGCCACTCCCGGAACAGTATAAAGGACTCACAACGTACCCAGACCTGTCTCCTGGCACCCTGGCAAAACGTCGAGAGTTCGCGTCCAGCTGCAAAATTCTCCGGGACAATGGGGTACTGTACGCTTGGGGTTCCCCAGTGTCCCTGAATTTCAAATATCAGAACAAACGACACATGTTTTCTTCTCCGACGCTGATGCGTAGAACACTGAGGGGATGGCACCTTTCCTCTCTATCACCAAGATGATCACCCAGAACGGAGGACGGAACGGAGAACACCATTCCTCAAGATGCTACGGTCGCATGAAAATATATGAAACAACTATACAGGTCCCCTCGAAGGAACTATTGATATCCTTATATTGAAAGTAGCCCAGTTAATACTCTTTTGTAGTACTGGGCGGGCGGTCAGATTGTTCTCCTCTCCTCCTTTTTGGTAATCACGAAGGAGGAGTTAGAGGAGAAGTCTGTCTGTTCCCCACCGATTTTGTACCTCTGTTTACAGAGGATGCCTATCACTGTTTACATATATGTTTAATACTTTGTTAAAGTATATTCTTCCTTGTACACTTTTTTCTTCTTTCTTTTATTTTCTTCTAATCTCCCTACTTCTCCTTCCTTTCTTTACTCCCTCTAACTCTTGTCACCCAAGCATTAAGAAAACCAACTAACTATTGGCTTCCTACACCGGGCAGGGGGTGGAGGGTGGGGTGAGGATATAACTAGGCAGTCATGGCGATCAATTTCTTTTCCCTGAATGTGAGGGGCCTTAATTCCCCAGCTAAACGATCCTTCATTTGGAAAGAGATTAAATCCGCCCGGGCAGAAGTGATTTACTTACAAGAAACCCACCTTTTAGCTGCCGACAGTGGGAGACTGAAAAATGCAGACTTTCCCCACGTTTTCCACGCCAACGCACAAAACAAAAAGGCGGGTGTTTGTAGAATGATAAGACACACAGTACAATTCCGCCTGGAGGAGGTGATTGCGGACCCAGAGGGCCGCTATGTGGTGGTCATTTGCAGAATTGGAGATACTCTATTCACATTAGCCAGTATATATGCCCCAAATAGGGGTCAACTAAAATTTGCAAGAGAGGTTTTTAAGATCCTCAATGTCCGTCCGGTGGGTAATCTAGTGATCGGAGGAGACTTCAACTCACTCATGGATCCACGTTTGGACTCATCTGTTTCGAGTAGAGATAGAGGAGGTTCTATAGGCCAACTGTGTCGGGAGCATCACCTCCACGATGTCTGGAGATACCACCATGCTGAAGAGAGGGATTTTTCCTACTTTTCTCATGTGCATAAATCCTACTCCAGAATAGATTTTTTTCTGGTTAACGATTTGACACTGGAGAGGTGCAAGTCATCGGGGCTTGGTGTGATCACCTGGTCGGACCATGCCCCGATTACTTTAAAGGTGTCTACGGAAGGTGGAGGAGGTGCAACCAGACGTTGGAGACTTAATCCGGGCCTCTTAATAGAGGATGGAGTTGAAGAGGCAGTGCGGGATTCCCTAAAAAATTATTTTGAGATAAATGATACTGGGGAAATAACAGACGAGACACTTTGGGAAGCGAAGAAGGCGGTAATTAGAGGCCTCCTACTGCAGAAAGCTTCACAATTAAAAAAAAAAAGGGGCAGATTACTGGAAGAATGGACAGCCGAAATAGCAAGTTTAGAGGCTGCAAATAAGGCCTCCCCCTCTCAGCATCTCCTGACGCGAATTTTAACGGTACGAAACAAACTTAGAGCTCTGTTGCTCCGTCAGCACGAGACGAGCCTCAGGAAGCTCAAGGTTAGATTTTATGAAGCGGGAGATCGAGCAGGGAGACTCCTTGCAAGAAGGCTCAAAAAAAAGACAGCCCGAGCAGCGATCACTGAAATAAAGAGGGTGGGAGGAGAAGTGGTGAGAGACCCGTCCGACATAGTGGAGACATTTGCCTCGTATTACGAGGCCCTGTATAATCTAAGGCATGACAGCGGCACCCCTCAACCCACCGAAGAGGGGATCAGGACATTCTTGGACAATTTAAATCTTCCGAAGGTCCCCCAGGAGAGGTTAGAGGAATTAAATAACCCTATCACTTTGGGCGAAGTGCAAAAAGTGATCAGTGGATTAAAAGCCAACTCGGCCCCGGGACCGGATGGTTTTGTGGGAGAGTACTACAGGGCGTTTTCGGACGAACTGGCCCCGTTCCTTCTCAGGTTGTTCCGGCTGTGGCAAGACAGAGGTCGGATTCCGGCCTCTTCACTTGAAGCTATAATAACGACTATTCCTAAGCCCGGGAAGGGGCGGGACCGACCCGAAAACTATAGGCCGATATCATTATTAAATGTCGACCTAAAAATATTCTCCAAACTCCTGGGAGAGAGACTGGGAGATGTGGTCCCCTTGGTGGTTGACCACGATCAAGTAGGGTTCGTGCAGAAGAGGCAAGCGAGTGATGGCACCAGGAGGATGCTGGATCTGATTGAGGTGGTGGAGAGGAGGGGTTCCCCCAGTGTATTCCTGTCACTGGACGCTGAAAAAGCGTTTGACAGAGTACACTGGGGATACCTCAGGGGAGTCCTATCCGCCTTTGGATTTTCAGGCCCGATAGTATCATGCATCCTCAGTTTGTATTCCAACCCGTGTGCTAGGGTGTTCTCGGCAGGTTACACCTCGAGATCCTTTCCGATTTCGAATGGTACCCGACAGGGGTGCCCCCTCTCCCCTCTAGTGTTTGCTCTGATCATGGAGCCCTTAGCGGCCTACTTAAGGGCAGACCCCGGAATCCGGGTATACTGGTTGGGGAGAGGAAACACGTAGTGGGCCTCTATGCCGACGACGTCATTATAGCCACATCCGACCCTCTATCCTCCCTTCCCAGGATAGTGGAGATTCTTGACCTCTTCTCGCGAACCTCATATTACAAATTGAATATGTCCAAGTCCATGATCCTCCCGGTGGGAATTTCTAAGGGGGAGGCGGCGCGTTTGCAAAGCCTAGCTCCCTTTAAATGGTGCCCAGCTGGAATCCCTTATTTAGGAGTACTACTATGTAGGACGAAGGAAATTGCTGCTCGAAATATCGAGCACCTCCTATCGGCTCTGAGTACAGCGATGGGAGAATTCCCGTTAACCTCATTGTCATGGATTGTGAGAGTGCAGACGGTACGAATGATGTGGCAACCAAAGATACTTTACCTTTTCCGTTGTTACCTATCCTTTACACACTCAGACAACTGAAACGATTGCAATCAATGATCAATAAATGTGTATGGGCAGGGAAACCTGCGAGAGTTAAGGGCAAAACAATGTACCGCCGGATGGCTGGAGGTGGTATGGGAGTACCGGACGTAGGGGCTTTCCACAGGGCGGTGATTCTGGAAGCGGCAAGAATATGGTGGAGGGAAGAGGGATAGACTGGTTGGCTACAAATCGAGAGGGCTGAAGCCAGAGAGGGCTCACTCCGATCCCTCCTGATGGCAGAGACCCTTGGACCTGTGCGGAAGGGAGGGCTGTTGGGTACAGCCCGTGCGCTCCTGACGGTGTGGAGCTCGATTGCATCAGTAAAAGCTATTTTGCCAAAAGAGGAAATACAACTTGATGCGCTCAGATGGCATATCCCCTCGTTAAACCTTTCCATGTGGAAGGGAACAGGCCCAGCCAGTTTGGGGGACTTCGAACCTCAGGGAAGAATTCTCTCCCTGGGGGACTTCCTCTCCAAGTACCCAGATGCGACCGGCTCTTACCTGCAGTTCCTCCAAGTTTCGCACTTTCTTAGCTCCAGCACAAGGTACCCGTCTCGGGCCGTCCAGTCGAGCCCTCGGCTGAGAAGATTGATAATATCGGAGGGGGATCTTCCAAGAAGCTTATCGCAACTTTATACTGAACTAGTGGACCAAGATTTACACCCGAAATTGGGCCACATGGAAAAATGGGAAAGGGATCTAGGCTTCCAGGCAGATAGTGACGATTGGGAAGACGCCATCCAGTGCGTCATGGCGGCTTCCAGATGTGTGAACCACCTGGAACTCTTAAAAAAAATCCACTTAAGATGGCACATCTCACCAGCTAAACTTGCTAAATTTGGTAGAGGTGCGTCAGCCCAGTGTTGGAGACATTGTGGACAAGAGGGGGACCTAGCTCATATGTGGTGGTCGTGCCCCAAAGTGACTCCCTTTTGGCACCTGGTGGCGAGTCTAGTGGGGTCTGTTACGGACACTGAGATCCCCCTCAGCCCACAAACTGCCATACTTCATATAGGGCTAATGATGAACCCTCCGGTGATTCGACACATCGCAACGTATATTTACACAGCTGCGAGGGCTTGCATAGCAGCAAGATGGAAAAGTGAGACTCCTCCCTCCATGAGTGATTTGACACATAAGATTAATGAAATCTTCTGCAATGAATATTATCTGGCAATGGACAGGGCCTCTAAGAGATATGTAGCTGAGGCATGGGAATTGTGGGCAAAGCACCCGTTAGCAATGCAAATTCCCCTTTAAAAGGAGTGCTAGCCCCTCATTGTATTGTAGTGTATTGTACTGTATTGATGCCTGGCTGCCTCCCCCACCTTTCGCCCCCGGGTCGGCCGACCCCCGGGTCCTTCAGAGACATACATATCTATCCCCTCGGGACCATGTGTTAATCATAAAATCTAACTCTCTCCTCTTCTTATTCTGCTTATTCTTCTTGTTCTAATCCCTTTATTATTCTCTATTGTTTTTCATATTGTATTTCTTGATCAGTATAAGGCAACGGATAAATACACATATTGGGCCGTGACAAACACCCTAACCATATGTGATCCTTAAATGGCAACGAACATCACGCTGTCTGACAAAGACTTTTCTAGACGGAGAGATCTCACAGTCAGTAGTGGACTTACGTACCTTGTCTCGGTTCGGCGTTATTAGCCAATATATTGGCTAGGATATTGTAACCACTAGTACTGGTCTGAAATGTTGTTCAATTTCAAATTTTCTAATAAAAATATTAATGATAAAAAAGGAGCTGTGCTAAGTTTATCCCAAGGTCCGCTAGCAAACTCCGGGCCTAAGGCTGGGGTCTGAGAAAAGGAGAAGGAACATACCTGGGAGTCTGAGCGACTCCGTGCTCGTCCCAGAGGACAGGCGCAAAGAACGGACACCAGAGTCCGAGTCTGTGCAGGGTCTCATGTCCCGGCAGTCAACACCGGAAGGTGGGAATTCCAGATTCCCAGCCACACCGTACTCACAGATACAACAATGTACAGAGTTCAGAGACGCTGACACCCGGGAACAGGGTAGGGAGAAAGGACTCATGTTGCCTGTCATACCGGTACCTCGCAGGAAGAGACAGGGCTGGCAGCTTTGCTTGTGCCACTGCAGGAGCCAACACACAGTGCAGTAAGGGAGCCAAAGACACAACCGGATGGGAACAACCACGAGTTGCTCTCAAAGACTTCGTGGACAGTTATTATTACCATCTGCTCCAGTAAAGGACTGAGAAAACTACAAAACTGTGAGTCTGCCTGTTCCTTGCACCCGTTGCCCTGCATCCTATACATAGACTATTCACACTGCCCCGGGGATTGGCTTTGCCCATCAAGAGCCGTCCATCTAAGCCGCTATCCATTATCCCCGGGTTTCTGCAGCAGCGGTGGCCACCCCTAGCCACATACCACGGGTGGCGTCATGAAAACCTCCCTGTAAATAACCCCTTTCCTCAACCACGCCAGAAAACCCCCCTTTCAGCTGAACCCAGACCACGGGACCGGGTCACGACCCCCGTGACTTCCCTCAGAGACAGCAGCCCGGCCTCGAGTACCCCACGGCCCTGGGGGCGCCTCACTATCTGTTGAACTAAATGGACTTTTAAAGTTTACCTTCAACCTTAAAAACTAGGTTACTATATGTATATGGAACAGCCAGGCTCCAAACATAAATATAGATACATGTATATTGTTATTTCTTGTGTACTATTGTGATTTTGCAATATATATGTAAAATTTTGTAATCATTGTGATCATTAATTACAATTAGTTGTGTGTTTTTTCACAATTGTGGTTTTAAATGTTGATGTTGGGGAATGTTTCTTATGACTAAGGACTGTGGAAGTCTGAAGCGTTAGGCGGGACCCTGCATGGTCTGGCAGCTCTTTTTTTTTTAACCATTCTTATGGAATTTCAATAAAGAAGTGAACTTTTAACCGCACAAGATATCCGGGATTCTGGACTCCTTCTCGAAAGTTTTGCTATTGGGCAGAAGTCAGCTGCCTGTTCAGACTCCCTACGGATCCAGAAGTATATGGGGAGTAAAGCACATGAATCTTTGTGCTTTATTGATTTTCTCATCTGCTTTATAAAAATAAATAAAAATATATGTGAAAAAAAATAATCCAAATCTCCTCCCACCTATTACAATGTTAAAAATGGTCAGCATACGAATGAGATCAGTTTTCTGCACGGCTTTGCCACAAAAGCCTGAAGGATTTTCTAGTGCAGCAAAGTGAATGGGATTCCTGAAGTCTCATGTACAGATGGGTTATTCACGGATACTAATGAATGGGAAAAACACATTCTGTCTGCCAAAACATCATTTGAACGCGTGAACATACCCATAGACCCGAGACTTGGATCAAAAATGGCCTTTTTTTTTGCCGACTGTCTGACCGCCCCCACCTCCCCCCTTCCCACCTCCCCCCCCCCCTTATACTAGGGATGAGCGAGTACTGCAATATTTGGACTTGCTATACTCGTAACGAGTATATTCGGTACTCGTTGCAAGTATAGAGAGTCCAATGAAAGTGAATGTAGAACCAAGTACTTTCGCAGTGTATCTATATATACACTGCGAAAGTGAAATAAAAGTTGTTAAAAATAAAAAAAATATATTCGCCCATCCGACGGCTGCACCGGGGACCCAAAAAGAAGACATCCCATGTACGGCTGGCTATCAGACTGACAGGACCTAATCAGATGGCCTGATGTCACACCACATGATCACTACCAGCCACCTGATTGGCCAGATTGCCAGGTCATGGATGCACATTCAAGACCTGGCAATCTGGTCAATCAGGTGGCTGGTAGTGATCATGTGGTTTGTGACGTCAGGCATCTGATTGGCTATCAGACTGACAGGTCCTAGCCGTACATGGGATGTCTTCTTTTTGGGTCCCCGGTGCAGCCGTCGGATGGGCGAGTGATATTTTTTTATTTTTAACAACTTTTATTCACTTTTATTTCACTTTCGCAGTGTATATAGATACACTGTGAAAATGAATGGACTACTCGCTACTCCTAACGAGTAATCGCAAGAATCTCGCAGAGTAGCCCGAATATCGTTACTATTCGCCGAGTACCGAATAGTAACGATTATGCTCGCGCATCCCTAGTATCTACTTTATCCGTGAAAGACAAAACAAATACGTGAAAAATGGACGTCTGTATAAGACCCAATTATACTAACGACACAGAAACAATTACACCTTTCACGTTACTGTGCCCAATAAGTAAACATCCATAACATATCTTTTCAGTCGCCATTAAAAGGTAACAGCCACCGAGGACTCTCAGATTCTAATATTTTTCCATACCACAGTAAATAAGAAAATAACTCCGGTTAATGACTTTCAAAAAGTTATAGAACTTATATAAGTGAAGGATATATATATTTTCGGACGCCCTGTTCAGATAATGGCATTTGTCTTCATGATGGGTCTTTCAAAATATCCATAATTCTATGTAAAATCCAAATAGAAGACCCAAAAATAAGTTGAATTCCCATATAAAAAGCTGGTGAAGGTTAATGTTCAATGATAATAAATATTACATGGGAAGTCCTAAAACATGTATACCGGAATATTATTAGTATACATATATTTATTATGAGAAAGAGATATTATACATTGGTGTATAGAAAAGTCCTGCACTTACTTGACCCGGACACGTGCCAGTCTCTGCATTCCTGGATGCCAACATCATTATCTAGGTGTATTTTAATACGGCCACTGTGTGCTTTATTGTCGAAGGTGATCTGTATAGTACAAAGCAAAGCAAGGGTCATAATGTAAGTATAAGGCCATGTGCACACACGGGGTTTTTGATTAAACCTGCACCAAAAACGGATCCATTTTTGAGATCTGTGACATTTGGGTAAAGCTGTGCCAACGTCTGCGTTTTTGACTGGTTTGTTTTTGGTGCAGAAAACGCATCCAGAAAAAGATCAGGAGCCGTCAATTAGTGATCCGTTTTCCTCATTGACCCCCATTGTAATGAAAAGTAAGCATCAAAAACAGATTGGCAGCACATAAAATCCATCAAAAAAGGATCAAAAACCTGATGCATTTTTGGTGCATTTGAGTAGTAATATAGCTATTCAATCCAATAGGAGTTTGCTGTGAAAGGGTGTCCGTACTATAAAGTGCTGGTGTAACCATATGCCATCATTGTGTAATTGGTGGCAGTCCATTCCAGATCAAGACATTTTTATGTGTATGAGGACAGAAATTCAGAGCCACAATTAAAATAAAAAATACTAAACAGCGCCACTTCTGGCTTTGTCTGATATTGCAGCTCAACCCCATTCCAGTAAACACAGCAGAGCTGCAATACCAACACACAGCCATGCACTAGGGTGGCGCTGTTTTGAGATATAGCAGACTTTCTTAAGGCAATGCAGACCTTTGCAGTTTTTAGTGATTGCTATGTCTAAAAACTACTAGAAAAAAAGCAGCATCAGAAAACTTGATTGCTATGTCTAACAGACAGTGTTTGCTATTAGACAGAAATTAAAAAGAAAGAAAGAAAAAAAAAGGTGAAAAATACCAGAAAAAAAAAAATGCATGTAAAAAAAAGGTGGCATAATATAAATGCAGGTGAAAATGTTATGTACGAATGGTAAGAGGCCAGAGAAAGTGATATAAAAGTAAAGTTGTGCGAGTTTGACCTAAATGATCGTCTTCCCATACAACATTGCCTGCAGGTGTAACAGATCCCCAGTGTAAATGTCCGGTGTGTTTCCAGGTGGATGCAGCGGTCGGCACCTCGCACGTACTCACAGTGACTGTGAAGTCGTAGCAGTCAGGGAGCTCGTGGTGACGGATGGTCTGGAGATTGATCGCCTTCAGTTTAAACATGATCTCCACCGAGACGAGCCTGGGGGTGTAAATAATTTACATTAAAAGCTACGTGAACTGGGGTAACTGGAACGCTACCTGTGAAACTGGGACTCACCGGTAGAAGTCCAGTGTCATGTTCCAGAACTGGTCGTCCAGGGAGAGATCACTCATCGGGGTCATTGGTTCCACAGAGAAGCATTCTAGAAGGAGAAAGGCTCTCACCAACTGTACAGGACTTACCGCCTTGAACATCCCCGTTGTATCACATTATTCCGTCCTCCCCACTTGTCCATAGAGTCTACACCAACTATCACACTATACAAACAATACTACTATGTAGGAGACAAAAGTCATCCAGCACTGCTGTACAATGTCACACAAGGGTCCCAGAAAGCTGAGGGGGTGAGCAGTCTGTATGATGAGCTGGAGTACTCCAAAACTTACCAGCCAGGAGTGACGAGTTTAGAGAATGAAGCAGACATAGAAATGAGAACATGTAAAGGAGAGTCAATGTATCAATGGAGATTTTAGGGGTTGAAAAGTAGAGGTGGGGGTATAGGGTTAGTTAGGGATATAAGCTACGGGTCAATATATTAATATGAGAGAGGAACATTTAGTAACTATTTATTTTCGCAGCCTGCTGCTCAATCTCAGGCCATGGTGACGTGATGGATGAACATCCTGCATGAAGATCAATCTTTTGCAGCCTAAGTAGGTCCACCAGAGCTTCTCCGAGCCTGGATAGGTCCACCAGGGTCTTCTCCGAGCCTGGATAGGTCCACCAGGGTCTTCTCCGAGCCTGGATAGGTCCACCAGGGTCTTCTCCGAGCCTGGATAGGTCCACTAGGGTCTTCTCTGCCATTATCTTGATTGTATCAAGCCATTGGGTTGCTGGTCTGCCTCTTTGCCTTGCTCCTTCTATTCCTCTGACCATGATGTCCTTCTCCAGTGATCGCTCTCTTCGTATGATGTGTAGACAGTTGTAGCTTGGTGATCTTCCTCCCAGTGACATGTCTGGCTTGATTTGTTCCAGTATTGATCTGTCTGTTCTTCTTGCCATCCATGGTGTTGATAACTTCCTTCTCCAGCTCCACATTTTGAAGACGATGATTCTTCTTCTGTCTTGTTCCTTTATCGTCCACGTGTCACTTCCATAGGTTACTACAGAATAGCCCAGACTATGTATGAGCCGTGTCTTCATCACCAGTGACATGTTCCTTGATGTGAAGCCCTTGTCCAGTGACTTCATTTATGATTTGCCCATAGCTATTCTGCTATTGACTTCCGGTGTCGTCGCTACATCTTGAGTGATCATTGATCGGAGTAGGTTGAATCCTTCATAACTTGCAGTTCATCGCCATCCATCTCCATTGTGTCCCAGTCATACCTGGCAGTAGTGGGATGTATTTGGGGACAAGAGGGGTGTTCTTGGGGGAAACACTAGCCCACTCAGCTAGAGTTGAGGTATAGTTGATTATAGGGGAAGAGCTATAGGTGATAAGAGAAGCTGGGGAGGAAGAGTAAAGTAGTTTTATTCTTACCACTTTCTCTCCATACTAAGAAAATGGAGGTGCAGATATGATTTCGGGCGTCAGTAATGTTATGTATGGTGCCGCAATTTGTTTGATATAAGGTGGAAATTGCACTTTGTTAGGTCAATCTGTATAGCAATAAATATAGCGCAGATTTTCTCTGTGAGGGTGTAAATTCCATGTCATGATACAGTAAATAAAAAATAAATAAATTGTACTGTTAATTGTTTGAGTGGATCCTGTGGCGGATAGCCCTGCGTGAATTGACCCCAATCAAATACAGCAGATCCACGTGTAGATCGGTAGCTGCAAACTACAAACCCAGCGTTTCTCTAAATTCAGCACCTTCAGGTGACATTACCGGTCTCAATTTTAGGATCAATATCAAAGGTTTCATTTCCAGGAAAGATGCTCCCCTGTTTGTAGAAGTATTTGCAGACGGTCATCCCGTGCTGCCCCCCGGCCATCCGCTCATAGGCATGGTTCCCCACCGAAATATTCCTGAGCTCCAGGTACTGTCGAAATATTAAAAGAGTCATTACAACCATAAAGGGATTGTTAATAAGAATCAGCGTACTGATCGCTGTACATACCCCAAAACGATCTATAAAAACATCAGCTAGCACACAGAAAGAAAGCCCCATATAGTCCACTGATTGTGGATAAAAATATTGTTTTATGTCCCAATTTTCTTTCCTTTTACCCCACTTAGAATTTTTAGTTTTTAGCACATTTTAAGGTAAAGTAAATGGTGTCATTCAAAACAATAACTCGTTCCGCAAAACACAAGCCTCGGACGGCTTTGACGCCTGATAAATAAGGGAAGTGATAACTCTTAGGCTGGGTTCACACTGGCGTTCCCCTCCGCAGCGTTCTGCGGAGAGGAAGCGCCATGTGTGCGCAGCCAGCACAAGCCCCTATCTTTATAATGGGAGCGCACGGTGCTGCGCTTGACTGCGCATGACCGTGCGCTCCCATTCACTACCATATGTGATTTGTATGCAGTCGGACGCCTGCGCACAAATCACACACTCTCCTCCGCACCAGGGACGCGACATGTTGCATTCCTGGTGCGGACAAGACTGGGCGATTTGTGCGCAGGCGTTCGCCTGCATACAAATCACATATGGTAGTGAATGGGAGCGCACGGTCATGCGCAGTCAAGCGCAGCACCGTGCGCTCCCATTATAAAGATAGGGGCTTGTGCTGGCTGCGCACACATGGTGCTTCCTCTCCGCAGAACGCTGCGGAGGGGAACGCCAGTGTGAACCCAGCCTAAGGGCACCTTTACACGTCGCAACATTGCATGCAATTTCACTGGCAATTTGCTGGTTGCAGTGAAATCACGGACACATTGCTACATTTGTACACAGCAACAAAATAGAACAACGTGTCCATGATTTCACTGCAACCAGCAAATTGTCAGTGAAATTGCAAGCAATGTAGCGACGTGTAACGGAACCCTTAGAAGAAAGGGAGGAAAAAAAATACTAAAGCAAAAATGAAAATTGCCCGATGTTTAATGAGTTACATCCGGAGTCTGGGGATTCACCTGTGTATCCTGAGAATTTCTGCGGAAAGACAAAAACTGTCAGATCACTGTATGAGCTCACCCGCTGAATTGTAAAGGTGATGTGGTCGTAGACGTCCTCCTGCCGGTAGACGGCGTACGTATCGTCTCGTGCGTCCTTGTAACCCTTTAGAAACAAGTGCTTGAAGGCCACCGTGTTCTCCTCCTTGAAGCTGACGACCATCTCATTGCTGAGCCCGAAGAACACCAGCTACGGGAGAGAAGGGCACAATGCAGGCATTCACCGGGACCGCAGCTCACTACAATTACCGCATTGTTATTCACGGGTGAAATAAACTTTGCTTAATTCCCTGAATGTGAACTATTGTTCCATAATGCTGAGGACATATTTGCTTTTCAAAATGACCCCCCATGAACCTAAAGTTTACTAAGAGGAGATTTCAGGGTTGTATGACAGGTTAACAAATCCCCTGTCCTCCAGTGCGGATATCTGGGGTCTCTACCGGTCTGTTGATTTTCCTGGAGCAGGGAGTCAGTTTTTCGTTTAGAGCGACCCCTTCAGTCTTGCATTGTGTTAAGGGTTCCTCCAACTCTGCTTAGGTCTGCATCGGGAGTGGAGTGGCACTAATGGTGTCCTGTTTGACAGGTGACTACCAGCAGGTGTCCATGACCAGCGGGTATCCATTATGCACAACACCTGGCGGCCTTACATACATCATGGCAGGCAAAAGTCAGACAGGACATCAGTGCCTCTCACTTTCCAATGAGGAATGGAGCAGTGACAAAGCATCCCTTTAAAAGGAATGTCACCAGATTTTTGCCAACTAATCTGAGAGTAGCATAATATAGGGCCAGAGATCCTGATTCCAGTGATGTGTCACTTACTGAGCTGCTCAGTGTAATCAGTTGGAGATTATCATTCGAGAACTACTTGGCCCACCGCCTGGTAGTCCCCCATATTCATGGACTGCTAAATCTGAACAGTAATTTTATCAAGATGGCAGCAAGCAGCTCAGTAAGTGACACATCACTGGAAACAAGGTCTCTATCGCTACAATATTCCATCCCATCTATCTCTTAGATGGGATAGGAAAAGTCTGGTGATATGTTTTTGGATGTAGTTCTGTAAAACGGTGTTAAACTGCATTGTTTGAATAAAGGGTTCTCCTGTTTGATCGTCAGCAGCACCCCACTCCCTTACCAGGCAGCATTGCTCTACTGATTGACAGTTCAGACCAGCAGCATGATTGCAGTGGTGGGTCAAACTGTGCGATCTCTGAAGATGCAAACAGAGAAAGTTTTACATCTGCAGCATCGGACGAGACAGGGACATTGAAGCTGCGTGGAGTCAGCGATACAGCCACCTTCAGAGCAGCGCTCACAACCTTTATAGCAAAGTGCTTGTAAGCGCTGTGCTCCTTGCCTATGAGATTGACCACTACTTGTACACTGCAGAGGTGGCCGTTAACCTAGACAATGAACTGTAAACTATAGAACTAAAAATCCCCTCGTTCTTAAACAGAGAGAAATTTTAAGAAGAAATAAATTACAACAGTATCTATCTTTACACGTGACACGCCCCCCAGGGCCATGGGTTACTCAGAACCGGGCAACAGTTCTGCTGGGGGATTTACGGGGGTCGAGACCCGGCTCCGTGACCCTGGCGGTGTCAATAAAAGTTCGGGGAATAGGGTTTTTGGGGATTAAAATCGTGACACTACGTGTGCTGTTCAGCTATGGTTGGCCGACGCTGCAGTGCAGGACCTCTGAGGAGGATGGTATAGCAGCTTTGATGGTGTCACTCCCCATGGGTGGAGCGGTTCCCCAGGGCAAATGTTAGTCTATGGCAGTGGTAGGCCGGTGGGGTGCAGGACTGAGAGTGCAGAATAACTGACAGTTCTCAGCCTTCTTTACCTTTACTATTGGTTCAAGGTGCAGAACGGGACACTGACAACAGGTGGTTTGGCGACTCCGGGAGGCCTGGAAGCAAGTTGGGGGGGTGGGGTGGGGGGGGGGGGGGGGGGGGGGGATCTCCTCACCCGGTAAGATCTGAGGCCTCCCTGCTGCGCTCCTCTCTGACTGACCTTGCTGCTGCCTGAAGCTAAGCTGCGGCCCTCTCTTCCTGCTGACAAGTCTCTCACTCGCAAGGCAGGTGGCTCGAGCCCTTCTCTGGCACCTCTCCTCTGGCTGAGTTCCTGGGCTCTAGTGCACTGCTGTGCCTTCAGGTGCTTGGTGTGGCCGGGAGACTTGGAATATCCTGTCCTACGGTATTTGCTGCTGGGTCGTTAGTACCCTCACAGCCTCGGACTCCGGTGTCCATTTCTGGCGCTCTGCTCTGGGGTGAGCCCATCACTGGCTCCACTCCCCAAGCCCTTTCCTTGATTTCCTCAGACCCTCTCCGACGGGTCCCTCATGCTCACACCCATCCTGGGACGAGCCTGACACTGCTCCAATCCAAAGGATGTCTGTCTTGTTCTTCTGCTCAGACTTTCTGACTAACTTCCCCTTCAGACCAGAATTTATAGGGAAGCACCCCTGAAACCAGGTTCAGAGCTTCCCCCTTCAGGCCTGGAGTCAGGAAAAGTGTTGCATGATGTGGGCTTACGTGATGTGAAGACCCCTGCTTCCTTCCAGGCATGACATCACCCCATCTGGAGGGAGATAATGCCATTGTGGCAACCGGACTCTGGGGTGCCACACATGAACTTTGCGACACTATCCATTAAAGAATTTTGGAATAAGTCTTACATTTTTCAGCTGTTTTTAATGCTACATCTAATTTTCTGGCAACCCCACCTCCCCCAAAAGTCAGCAAATGACAATAATAAAACAAAGCCCCCAGGTATAAAGCACAATGGATCGGTCAGTTACAGGCAGGAATACGCTGCTGAAAGTGGATCTAAATGGGTCAAAATTTCTAAAATGTTGCAGGTATTACTTGCCCCATCTAATATTGAAGCCGGTAATGGTGGGTTTACACGTCCCGATATCGGCCCGATATCGGAGCCAACGACGCGGGAGCACGCTTTTTGAGAGCGCTTTTCCCGCCATCGCATCGCCGGTTTAGACAGCCCGATATCGGGATACAACATCCCGACGATGTGTACGCCCCCCCAACCCAGGAACGACCAGTTAACATGGGAGTGAATGGGTGACGTGGGCGTACACATCGTAGTTGGGCTGTCACACGGGACGATGCGGCTACAACGGCCATCCGATATCGGGCGGTTGAATAGCACGCTCATTCAACCCCGATATCGTTTTGGCATCGTTCCAGCATCGCATTGTACGTTCAAACCGTACAACGCGCAAACGATATCGGGTCCAACTCCCGAACCACGTGACTTTTGGTCGGAGTTGGATGCCGATATCGCGACGTGTAAACCCACCATAACACTTTTCCACCTCATTGCTGGCAGATATGTACAAAGCCTTTAGCCAAACCCCTTTTTACTGACACTTTTTACTACAGGACAGTTTTGTAAATGTCAAAGTTTCACAATGACCGTAGCGCACACCGGCATTTTATGTTGCAAACTGTGAATGAAGTAGAAGTGCCCCCCCCCCCGATTGCAATGAACCCAGGTCCTCCCCAACACGTTTCTGAGCTCACCTGGATTGTCACCAATGCAATCTTTAAGATTTGGATACAAAGTTTCCACGGCTTACGACCACGAGCTCGAAACTTTTCACAGGGATTCATAAAATAAAATTTCAGTTTCCTCTTCAGCATGTCCTCGAGGAGGAGATCCTCTGTTATGGAGCAGGTCTTACTCATGTAAGGACTTTCCTGTTCCTCCAAGGAAGGGGACGGCTTCACTGTTATGTCTGGGGTCTCCATTACTTTAAGTGAGGAGGAAACAGAAGAAGAAGAGAAGAACAGAGTTACAAAGTGGGAAAACAATGTAGATCATTTCATTGACAAAAGATTTGATGGAGATCTCACTTTTAGCTAGAAGATACAGTGTTGGCCAAAAGTATTGACACCCCTGCAATTTTGTCAGATAATACTCTGCAATCATTTTCAGGAAGAAACTATCACAAATTCTTTGGTATTATCTTCATTTCATTTGTCTTCAATGAAAAAACACAAAAGAGAATGAAGCAAAAAGCAAAACATTGATCATTTCACACAAAACTCCAAAAATGGGCCAGACAAAAGTATTGGCACCCTCAGCCTAATACTTGGTTGCACAACCTTTAGCCAAAATAACTGCGATCAACCGCTTCCGGTAACCATCAATGAGTTTCTTACAATGCTCTGCTGGAATTTTAGACCATTCTTCTTTGGCAAACTGCTCCAGGTCCCTGATATTTGAAGGGTGCCTTCTCCAAACTGCCATTTTTAGATCTCTCCACAGGTGTTCTATGGGATTCAGGTCTGGACTCATTGCTGGACACCTTAGAAGTCTCCAGTGCTTTCTCTCAAACCATTTTCTAGAGCTTTTTGAAGTGTGTTTTGGGTCATTGTCCTGCTGGAAGACCCATGACCTCTGAGGGAGACCCAGCTTTCTCACACTGGGCCCTTCATTATAAAGCAAAATTTGTTGGTAGACTTCAGACTTTATAATGCCATGCACATGGTCAAGCAGTCCAGTGCCAGAGGCAGCAAAGCAACCCCAAAACATCAGGGAACCTCCACCATGTTTGACTGTAGGGACCGTGTTCTTTTCTTTGAATGTCTCTTTTTTTCTCCTGTAAACTCTATGTTGATGCCTTTGCCCAAAAAGAGAGAACATTCTTCCAGAACGTTTTAGGCTTTCTCAGGTAAGTTTTGGCAAACTCCAGCCTGGCTTTTTTATGTCCCTGGGTAAGAAGTGAGGTCTTCCTGGGTCTCCTACCATACAGTCCCTTTTCATTCAGACGCTGACGGATAGTACGGGTTGACACTGTTGTACCCTCGGACTGCAGGGCAACTTGAACTTGTTTGGATGTTAGTCGAGGTTCTTTATCAACCATCCGCACAATCTTGCGTGGAAATCTCTCGTCAATTTTTCTTTTCCGTCCACATCTAGGGAGGTTAGCCACAGTGCCATGGGCTTTAAACATCTTGATGACACTGCGCACGGTAGACACAGGAACATTCAGGTCTTTGGAGATGGACTTGTAGCCTTGAGATTACTCATGCTTCCTCACAATTTGGTTTCTCAAGTCCTCAGACAGTTCTTTGGTCTTCTTTCTTTTCCCCATGCTCAATGTGGTACACACAAGGACACAGGACAGAGGTTGAGTCAACTTTAATCCATGTCAATTGGCTGCAAGTGTGATTTAGTTATTGCCAACACCTTTCAGGTGCCACAGGTAAGTTACAGGTGCTGTTAATTACACAAATTAGAGAAGCATCACATGATTTTTCTAACAGTGCCAATACTTTTGTCCACCCCCTTTTTTATGTTTGGTGTGGAATTATATCCAATTTGGCTTTAGGACAATTCTTTTTGTGTTTTTTTCATTGAAAACAAATTAAATGAAGATAATAATACCAAAGAATTTGTGATTGCAATCATTTTCAGGAAGAAACGGAGTATTATCTGACAGAATTGCAGGGGTGTCAATACTTTTGGCCAACACTGTATAGTACACTGATGGATTTAATTTTACAGCAGTATGATGGCTAAACTGCTCAGGGGCAGGGTTATACTGCTCAGGGGCAGGGTTATACTGCTCAGGGGCAGGGTTATACTGCTCAGGGGCAGGGTTATACTGCTCAGGGGCAGGGTTATACTGCTCAGGGGTAGGGTTTACAAATTAGGAAATATCTAATAGGTTCTTCCCTTGTATAAATAACACTTTAGTAGTTACTAAAATTGGAAAAGCCTTGTTTGAGGGACCAGTCACCACTTATTTACCCTTATGATATTAACATTCATATACTGCTATATGAGAAAGATCAAAAGTCTCAACATTTTCCTGCTCCCAATGTTTGTAGTACTACCAGCCAGAGTGTGAGTTTGCTCAACTGGTCCAAGACATTCTCTCTAGAAGCTGCAGGACAGATAGTAGTTGGGAACAGAGCTCACCTATACAAAAACGTTTATGAAAAGCTAACCCTATAGCGTTGTTTAACCCTGCGACATTCACATCCTATTTTATGCTTTTATGTTACAAAAACACTTGTATGAGGGCTCATATATTACTGGGACATATATATCTAGAGGCATAATTTTAGGGGAAAATGTATTATTTGTATGTAGTGGGAGTGTCTGACTAGTAGGCACGGCCTTGTGCCATACACTTGTATTGAGCGAGGCCAGGCCCACTAGTTGGGGGGTTCTGGCCGTGAACATGTATAAATAATTACAGTCCGTTCCCGGCTTAGAAACAGCAAATCGTTGCAGGCAGCGCACAGTGCGGGCGCTGGGAGGACGGAAATCTGCAGTCACATAATTGTGCAGTCACTCTGTGTATCACTATCAGTTTAGACTGGACAACTGCTTTAATGTGGAGTGAGGTCGCTAAATGGAAAAATAAAAATTAAACTTTAATTTATGTATACGTTTCACCATGTTTGTTGTAGAAGATTAAATATATATTTTTCATTGAAAGAAGGAATTAAATGATTTATTAAATAAAAAAAGTAAGTAAAACGTAATGGTTAAACTTGCAAAGTGTAAAAACTAGCTCAAGTGTAATGAAGTCCTCTGTTCTATAGTTTGCTGCTCATTGCTGAGGGTATAAGTCAGGGGGAGCCGGATTATTGGGCAAAGAGTGTGTGCTTGATGGCAAACTGGCTGAATTGCTGATCTGACCAGGATCGGGGTCCATGATCGTTAACAATGTTGCACTTGTAAAGCTATCTCTGCATGCAGCAGGGCGAGTGCACAGCTCAGACCTGCGGAGGGATTGTGCCGACAGTCCAAACTGTCCATCCTCAGGAGCATCTGGTATAAGGGGGGAGCCTTCCATGTGAACCACCTCCATTCACTGTCTATGGACCTGAACAAAACACAGCTGTGTCCAGTGCTCGGCTATGGCATTCCCATTGAGAATGAATGGAGTTGCACATGCTCCACCCCAGAGCTCCATTCACACAGGGCTCATTCCTGGGATTGGCGGGGACCTCAGGTTTTGAACGACCAGCAATAGGAAACTTATACATTTTATTATGGTTTGTGAGTAACTTTCAAACTTGGTTTCAAACTCTTTAAAGGAAGTTTATCAGCAGGTTTTTGCTACCCCATATCAGAGCAGCCTGATGTGGGCAAAGAGATCCTGAATCCAATGATGTATCACTTAGTTTACTGTGTGCAGCGGTTTTGACACAATTCATTAGATTTGGCATGTAGTAGAGCTGAGAAAGCTGCCCCAGCCACACCAGGCTCTGTATATACAATGTCTATACACAGGGAGCTGCTAATCATAGCAGGATGCATACTGGACTAGCTGACCTCTAGATATCCCAATCTAGCAATGATAATCTTCTGAAGCTAAAACAAATATTGCAGGTAAACAGCACAGACCTTGATAAGAGAGGCATCTGTGTGTTAACCCTTGCAGCTTGCTGTATTCTGATTATATAACAGGAACCTGCTGACAGATATTCTTTACTGTTACAGCGTCCATATCACCCAGCATGTGCTGGTAATGATGCTGTCAAGGGGTGGGAACAGATATATAATCTGTCCTGAGCTTATTTCAATGAAAAAGAGAGGAAAGTTTATGCAAAGTACAAGCCTGCACTGTGCAGAATATGTGCCAGTGTGGCGCCCCTGCGACCAGGGTGGCCACAGGCAAGAACTGCAGCCAGGAGGGTGGAGACAGTTTTACATAAACACCTTCACAAACACAGCCACAGACACAAGACCCAACCCGGAGCCCGGGACTCCAGGCAGGCAAGGGGTGGTAGGGCCAGTCACAGTGGGTGGAACGTAGGCAAGGTGACGGACCAGGTACACAAGGGGAACACCAGGAAGTGTTAAGTAGTATGCCAATGGGTGCTGAGATGTAAAGACCAAGGAGAGCTGAGCACCGGACCAGTGCAGCTGGATCCAGCAGAGGTGCCAGGGAAAGTCTGAAGGAAGGGATCCCCTTTGTACGCCGTAGTCACACGGGTAGGAAGGAGCTTGGTGGACCTCTGAAAAGATAGAGACACTGGAGGCTAGGCCGGGACCAGAGAGTCGGCTCTGAGGTGACCGCAGCTACACGCAGGATTCACAGACATTCCGGCAGGGAACTCTGACTCCACGTCAGTGATACTAACACAAGTGCAGGAGGTACAGTGACACATAAGGCTCTGGAGCTTAGATACCCACACACAGGGTGAAGCCATAGTGAGACCGAGCGACCTACCATACAGCAAAGGGGGACAAGAGGAGTTAAAAGGGCCTGAACGGTACCAAGCAGGAGAAGGGTCTCAAGGCAGGAACCTGGCTGTAGCAGAGCTAACTGAACGGTGAAAGTACGGAGTTAACTTGTGAGGAGCTGGAACAACTTTGTAAACCAAATGAACTTAAAGTAAAGACCCAGTAACCCTGCTGTGATCTCCCAAGTCTCCTTCCTGCACCTTAACCATCCCTATACCCTACCAGGAGCAG